>OZ012679.1:139085546-140330040 GCA_963942445.1 Argyra leucocephala | reverse complement strand
AAACTCATAAAAATTAGACTGGAAAAGTTTATTTCAGCGAAAAAAAATTCTTCCAAACGAACAGTTTGGATTTAGGGTAAAGCATAGTACCATTCACCCTCTTCTACGTGTCAAAAATTACATTAAATCCAAGTTAGAAGAACGCAAATCTATTGGCCTAGTAGCGCTTGACATAAATTCCGCCTTTGACACTGTGTGGCACTCTGGCTTGCTTCATAAATTAGAAGTGTATAAATTTCCCACATATTTAATTAAAATCATACAAAACTTTCTTCATCAAAGAGTATTTCGTGTGATATTGAATAATACATGCTCCAATTTGTATGAAATTAAAGCAGGAGTTCCACAAGGCTCAGTACTTGGCCCAATTTTGTACAACACTTACACTGCAGATATCCCTAGGCTAGAGTTTACAAAAATATCAGTATTTGCTGATGACACTGCAATTTACTCTGCTGGCACTAATCCCAATGACATATTAACAAACCTACAAAATTCACTCAATAAGCTCTCTAGTTATTATGCAAAATGGAGAGTAAAAATTAATGCTTCCAAAACAGTATCAATTTATTTTACGAAAAAAAGGAAAGCCTCTCTTTTACCTTCTATACCATTAAAACTGCAAAATGACGAAATTAACTGGGACGATACTATTAATTACCTAGGCATTACCTTAGATAAAAGGCTAACCTTTCAAAAGCAAACTTCTAACACTATTGATAAAATTAACAAATGTACTAGCATGTTGTATCCCCTTATTAACAGAAAATCAATCTTATCCACAGAAAACAAATTGATACTTATTAAGGTAATTTTTCAACCAATAATGTTATATGCGGCACCAGTCTGGGGAGATTGTGCAGCTAGTCATACCAAAAAATTGCAAATTGCACAAAATAAACTTTTAAAACTTGTATTCAATCTTCCCAGATGGTATTCAACCAAAAAGCTGCATGATAAAGCCAGCATGAATACAATTTTAGAAAAAATAAGTTATTTAACTGTAAAGTTCCACTCGGAACTGTTCATGTCAGAAAATCCTCTGATCAGAAATTAAAATTAAGTTAAAAAAATTAGGCTAGTTTAGTTCGTACGTATAGATTTTACTATAGATAGGATTTACTGTTTAAGTTAGTGTTAAGTTTTACAAAACAAAAATTCAAAAAGGTTTTTCATCTCCAATTTTCCTTTAAATTTATAGTATTAAACTCGAAAACTTCTAAATAAAAATAAAAAAATACAAATCAACTGTAGTAAAGATAATTATATATCTGTATCTAAGTAAATAATTTTAAAAGAATTAATTGTACAATATATGGAGCATAATAAATAAATAAATAAATAAATAAATCTGTATTTATTTTGTTGGAACAAACAAAAGGTGTCGAGATGTTCACAATGTGCGGTCTTATACGAATATGTATCTGAATTTCAACATCAGAGATTATGGTCAGCTTTAGAGATTGTGGTAATTTATTATGCATATCTCAGAAAGTTATTATTCAATCGGTTTTATTTATTATCTTTATCTTAGCAAACGCTGAAAGATAATTTGCAAGAATTAGGTTTGAATATACCGTAAATAGCATTTGTGAATACGGCATATTTTATGCAGTGTCGAACGAAACACCAACAGTAATAGAATCGAATTCAGCTCTATGTCTCACTGGAGGGGACAATAGATGACAATAAAGAAGAAAAACATTACTATGTAATTAAATTCTGAGATGGATGAATGGATTAAACTTACTAATATAGTATAATAATAAATTATATTACGGGCTTGATAAACACTAATGATAAGCCCTATATAAATAAGTTTATAAATAAAATAAAAAAGTGGCTGTTGGCTTTCAAAGCATCTATTGTTTCTGGTGTATCTGCATAAGCCAATGACTTTACATAACCCCAAAGAAAATAATCCAGTGAAGTTATGTCGCATGATCTTGGAGGCCAATTAATTGGACCATTTCTCGAAATAATTTTATCATCAAATCTTTCTTTTAATAAATCAATTGTTGCCGCAGCAGTATGAGGCTTAGCACCATCTTGTTGAAACCAAAACACTTCCGGGTCGATACCATTGATCATTGATCTGTAACGAGCACCATTCGCTGTAACATTTGTCCCAGCATCGTTTTTAAAGAAATGTGGACCGATGATACCTCCAGCGTGTAAAGCACACCAAACGGTGCATTTTTCAGGATGCAATGAAACCTGCCGAATTTCTTGAGGATTGTTTTCGCTCCATATATGGCAATTTTGCTTGTTTACGTAGCCGTTCAACCAAAAATGAGCTTCATCACTAAACACAATTGTTGGATAAAAGAGTGGATCAACTTGAAGCTGTTCTAGGGCCCAATTAGCTTTAGTTCTTGAACCAGTTGAATCTTATATGGGTAGACCAAGATATTTACGTAAAATTTTCGATGTGGTGGTTGCACACAGTCCAACTTGTTGTGAACGTCGACGAATAGACAATCTGCTCTGATAGACGTGTATGTAAACCATAAATTTCACGAAGTGCTCTATAAGTTTGGCAAATAGAACACTAATTTTGAAAATAAATTTCAACAATTTGTAAACGTTGTTGCGGCGTGAGTCTTTCCATGATAATTTGTCAATTCTTACTGAACAGAAATGTCAAAACTATATGGCTTCTATCTTCTGTCAAATCACAGTTATCCCTATTGAAAGTTCTATCATTCTAAAAAAACACCCGTTATGTACATAAAGACACTGGCAAGTTAATATAAAAGTATATAATAATTAGAAATGCATATGGAAAAGAAAATTTTGTTTGTGACAAAACGAAGTAACCGCTTTGTTAAACATATCTTATGTCTTGTATATTATATATAATATATTATATATTGTATGTATACTTGAGTAAATTGAATACCAATTCTTTAAATTTAAAAACAAAATAAAAACTAACCTGTTTGACTAGCTTCCTTGATTAAATCATCAATAATTTCATCTCTTACATCTATTCCTAAATTTTTTAACATAAATTGTAATTCATTTGCTGTAACACGTCCATCTTGATTTCTGTCTAATAAATCGAAAGCTGTACGCAGATCTGTAATAAATAATAGAAATATTTTTTATTTATTAACAAAAATAATTAATAAATTTTGGTTTATATATATGTGTATATATATACATAATTGATTAAATTAAAATAATAGTTAGTATTTGACTTTCTTAAATAAAGTAACGAAGGTAAACCAATGCAAAACCAACTGGCACTTAATTGTGCCTTTTTGATATCACGACTCGAGTGACTCTATTTGTTGTTATTGGTTGTTATAGGGGATAATTCTATCATTTTTACTTAGTACTAAAGTCATCCTGTGTGAACGTAACGAAAATCTTATCAAAAAAATTATGTTAGGTATAAAAGATTTAGTGGAATGATAATTTTTTGAAAATAATATTCTAACTTGTAATATATTAATAAAAAATTAAATAAACTTTCATTGATTGATCTTGTAATCAAATTTAAGGTATGAAGACAGAGTTTAGTTATTTAACTCAAATAATTTTAATATTATAACTATATTTTTACAATTTATTGTAACTTATCACATTTATTATGTATTTCATATAACAGAAGTAAATTAGTTATTATCTCTCTTTTTACTACTTGCTACAAGAGAACTATTTTCTATAGACTATCATAACATGTGTAATCCTTCTATTGAAAAATCATTTTTCGTTCATTATATAATTATATTTTCGAAACACATGATGTAGTGAGTTATGTGGCGATGAAGTAAGGACAATTTTTCAATACAAAGCGAGAAATATCGTTAGAATAACTTGATAATATGTTATTTAAATTGCATCAATAGGTGTAAAGATATTTACGAGATAAAATCACTGAACACCTGAAAGAAGCAGAACTAGCGAAGAAGTAGAATTCAACAGAATATAGATCCAAAGTAGCATAATATATAATCCAAGAGAATCACAGTATTTCGAAATGGTAAATTACAATAGAGATTCTAGGAAACTAGATTCAGCTGAAAGCATCGAAATTTATAAAATTAAAAACCAAAGCAATGGATATTCTTCTTTATTTCAATTTTTAGTAAAATATAATAGAACAAATTAAATTTTATCCTGATAAATGAAATATTTTATTTCCTAGATTTCATTTAGGTAAAATAGGTATGGATAATGTTTATTTTGACTAGTTTTAACAAAACTGAGATTGAATCACAAGCTAAACATCACTAAAAATATATAAACCATCAAAATGTCAGTAATGGAAGAATTTCTAGTTTCTATACTCAAAGAACCTCTTTACAGAGCAGATTGCAAATGGAATGAAAAAAAGTGTGAATAAATATCTACCTATACAAACTTGGCAAATATAGTTGATCTCGACCCAAGTTATATTTAAAACATATTCATTTGTTATTCAATAAGAAAATAATGAAGAAACAGGAAATAAATTTTGTTGAATATAAAATAATTTATTTTAATAATTTTTTTTTTATATAAAAATTTCTAAAATATAACTATATTTTTATAAATATTTTTTTTTGTTAGATTAAATATATTATATATAAAGATTAAAAATATTAAATCTTTCAAAATTAAATAATTTATTTTTAAAAATAAGTATATAGTAAAAAAAAAGCCTTGAAAAATAATTGGACTATAAATTATATTTGGGACAATCTTAATTTGTGTAATTTAACAAAAAAAAATCTCTTTAAAATAGATTGCCATTATCAATTATCATTATTGAATGGCAAACATTTAGTAGGTACAAGCAATATATTAGCGTATTCTTCTTCATCAATAGTGGTGCGTGCAATCCAGATCGAGTTTTGATCTCATAAATTTTATGCTTTCATTCACTTTTATATTTTTTAAATCTATTTTCCAATTAAATTGAAAAAATTTTGTGTATCATTTTGTACACTTTCTACGCACCTCAATTTTATCATGCCGGCTGGAATATTTTTTTTTACAGCGTATTGAAGTTGTTTTAGTATGATAAAATGTAGATTACATATTTTTGTGTACGGTTGGAATGATTAAAAATTCTGAAATCTGTTTAATTATTTTTTTTGCTAATGATATCACAAATATGTTTAATCACCCGTGTTATTGGCTATCCATACATCAATACTGTTCTGCTTGATGTTTGCCAACATTATATTAATTCTATCAATGATAGTTTCGTGCAATTTTTTTTTTTATGTTCTTGACAGTAACTTAGGTAGAATCACCTTTTCGTGCTTAATTAAGTATGGTACTGCAAGTTTATACTACAACATCTACAATGTTTTTCAAGCATTTATTTATCAAATTACTGGCTTATCAACTCAATAAATGTGGAAAATTATTGCCTAGCTAAGCCCTCTTAAATATAATAGCTTTATTTTATTTAAGTGATTATCATCAGATTAATTTTTTTTCTTTCATTTATTTTATCTCAATGACAAAGGGTATTGGACCAGGTCGAAAACTCCACAAAGCATTTTTTTACCGCATCGGGAATCGAACCTACTGCACCACCCACCATATTACAATTGTACAATTACAAATTTTAATTACCATTGTACTTTTGTGACCTTTAGACATGTAAAACAATTGAATAGTATGTATTTGGATGTTTTATTTGATTTTATTTAATTATTATATGTAGTAATGACTTTACCCAAATTTGGTCTACTACTTCGAAATTATATTGGTTGTTGGTTATGTTTTGACCAAAAACAAAGAATGTCTTTCTTAGATTGGATCAACATTTTTGTTTTTTCTTCAAATATTTTCCAATAAAATCATCATTTTACAGATGTTTTTAACACTAGAAAAACTGTCGCGACAGTAATTGAGTACCCAAGAATATCGATCTCATTAGCAGTATAGTTAATAATTTTAATTGATTTATTATTTATTACTGTGCCTTGTACATTTACTGGAGTTGATCTTACTGCATATTATCAAACCAACTTGAATCCATCTCCTTGTTTTAGTCCTGTGATTCAATTATTTGAATTTTCTCGACTTATTTTGACTTATTTCTTTAGCCTTATACGAAAAGCTAGCATAATTTTTACTATCTGATTTCAGTATACATACTTACTATCGTAAGTTTATTTAATATTTACGAAAAATTGAAACACAAGGACGTTCAATACTTTTCATAAAATTATATGACAACATAAAAATTTTGTCTGTTGTTGAAATTTAAAGTCTGATTGATTTTTTCTTATGATGTTTTCGACGTACTATCATGTTACATGAGTAGAGTACCAATTAAGATAATGAGTTTATACCTCATCATTTTTATTATATTTACTTACTATAGTGCTAATTTACTAGCAACATGTATAGTAGCTTAATATAAGAATATAATGTTCAGATTAATGTTAATTAATTAGTATGTGCTAATAACAAGAATAGGATTGTGTTCTATATTTTTCTTGTTTAACGCAAAATTAAAACATTTTGAATAGTATGGGATGAAAAACACTATCGAGTACGTATTATGTATTTATTTATTTATTTCGTTTAAATAATTAAATCTATATATTAAAAAGTAGGGACTCTTATTGTTGCAGAGCGCAGCTACAATGTTGTAGACGAGAGAGATATTCTTGAACACTCCATTTACAATACTGTTCAGCCTTAACTAGACTCCGGGTCTAACCGGACTCTTTTTAAGACCTTACCAAACAGTATAGAATATATCACAGTATAGATATAGAGTGATACCCTTTTATTATAAAAATAAACCTATATTAATAAGTACATATAATATACATACATACATATTTGTATATGTAAACATAATTAGCGTAATTTTTTAATAACAGAAAATTTACTAGCGCTAGTAAATAGGAATAATGTAAGCCGAGACATTAAGGGTGTCGTGATATTACTCTATTCTGCTATACATACATACCTACATAAATTTTCCTATCGTGTATGATTCCTCAAATAGTTTTGGTCACATTTTCTTTAATTTTTTTGATTTATTTAAGTGATAATTTTGCTAAATTATCTAAAGGTTAAATATATAACATTCTTTTAGATACATTTGAATTATTATGTAAAAGTTAAATAATTTTTTTCATCATAAACTTTAGAAAAAAGAAATTAAAAAAAAAATGCAATATCAATTTTACGTTTTATATTTACATATACATATTATGTAGGTACATATACATACATTATTTGTATAAATTATAAGAGTACTGACATTATTTAATATAATTCACTAGATGTCATGTTTCTAAAATTTATAATTTAAAAAATAATTTATTTGAATGTCACTAGGAAATATCATAAATACATACTACATATTTTATAATTATCGATATATGATTTTTAAAATTATATTTTCATATATTGATTTATAATTTATTTTTAAAATTTGTTGAATTATTTTGACAGGCAAGAAAACGCGTAATAAAATGAAGAAATTTTGATTTCGATTGCATGCGCTTTATTTAAAACATAAAAACAACTGTATAAAAAATGGCAAAATAAAATAACAAAAAAAAAATAAATGTGATGAATTTTTTAAAAATTCTAGATTGGTTTCCGTTTTTATTTTTGTTTTATATTAAAGATAAAATCGAATTAACAGTTAAATTATTTGTTACCATTGTGAACAGTTCAGACATTTTTTTAGTTCAGTCTATTATAATATAATATATATAATATATATAATATATATAATATATATAATATATATAATATATATAATATATATAATATAATATATATAATATATATAATATTATATATATAATATATATAATATATATAAATATATATAATATTATATATATAATATATATAATATTTGGACCTATATACGACTATATACAATCGATTGGCATATGTTATTATAAATACTTTTTTGTTACAAAACTAATATATATGTATAATATATATAATATAATATATATAATATATATAAATATATATAATATTATATATATAATATATATAATATATATAATATTTGGACCTACATATATACGACTATATACAATCGATTGGCATATGTTATTATAAATACTTTTTTGTTACAAAACTATTGACTCGTATGTGCCAACTAGTTTAAGGACAACAAGTTTAAGGACAATGAAAACTTTAATATGAGCACTCTAACTTCCTTGTACAGTTTTCACTAATAATAACTACACACAATAACTTTTCTTTTGAATTATAGAGTATCAACTAAAATGTTGAGTATATATACATCTAACTGTAGTGTAACTTCATCTCACTCAGTTAAATCATATCCAGAAAAAATAGAGTAAAAATAGATTGTAGAACAAATTAGGAAATTAGTATTCAATATTATGTAAATTTATTTGAACTTAGCATAAAAGTTTAGGTAAAAAAGCTTGTGATGGATATTATAATAACAAATTTATGATAAAATTAAATTATATGTTGGAGATATATTATATAAGTAATAACTAAATTTTGTTCGTTGCAAGCACTAATACACAATATAGTGAAAGAAAATTTTGACTTTTATTTAATACAACCATAATAATCAGCCCTTCCCATTTTCAGTTCTAATTTAATTTGATTATTTTTGAAAAAAAAATTATATTTATGCATATGTTACATATACATTGTATGTATCTATTTTTCATAATGAATTCGTTCTATAGTTCAAATTTACAAAAATAATAATAATAATAATAGTTCTTTATTTCATTAACAACTTCAGCTTACTTACATGTTAAATTCACAAAGTAATATAACAAATTAATTCAAATTTCTTAGCCTAGCACCTTAATGAAATATATATATATATATATATATATATATACATGTACAAATAAAATTTAAACTATATAGTAGTGAATTCACACTAGTGATGTTTAGTCATTTAAGTCATTCTTAATTTTACTTAAATTTACTTTTCCAAGAAATTTATTGTGGGGTTCCAACAAAGATTAATACTAATTTAATAATAATTTTTAATCTAATGAAATACAATAGAAATTATGTATTAATTTTTTTTTTTTTTTTTTTTTTATAATAAAATTTTTTATTGCTACAAGATAAGTGGATAAGTAAAGCCATAAGTAATTTAAAATTTCTTTGAACATAATCTTATCATATACATCTATATAATTGTAATCGCAATCTAAGTAAAATCTAGTGTGTATTAAAGAAGAGCAGAAGAAGAGAATTTCTAAGCAAGGTACTTCAGGTCAGATATATATTATATTACTGATAAACCATTTATAAAAATAGATTTCACAAAATTTAGATGAAAAGCGACTTCTAATAGTTCCAGTGCAGTTTGAAACTAGAATAAATAATCTAATTGGCGTAATTTACCTTAGTAGTTCAATCTGGTAATAATTTATATTTAAAAATCATTTTTTACAAAGTTTAACAAATTTATTTAAACAATTAAAAAAAATAAAAAGTACCGCTTCAATTCAGAACCAAATTAGATACACAATTAAAATTTATTTTTATTAAAAAAAAAATAAGTAAAAATAATTGTAATGGTTTCAATATTTATGTACTATATAATATTACAAATATTAGATTTAAAAAAACTAGGCCAATATAAAAGTTTTCTAAAATTAAATGGTTCATAAGTTAATACAGGACGGCATTTGAAAATTTGAAAATTTTCCAGAAATTCAAAAATAAAAAATAAAAAACACCCTGTTTCATTCAACCTACTATGATAACTTTTAAAATTTATTTTAAACAAAACAGTAATGATCACCTTATATAATAAATAGTGATGATCTATTATATAATATAAGTGCTAGTAATATGGAAAAAATTAGGAAAATGGAACGGAAATGCATTAGAGTTTGTCTGGGGAAAAATAGAACACCGCAATCAGACTTTAAAAAATATTATTCTAACAAGTTTATATATAAATTAGCTAATATAAACAGATTCGATAATTTTTTTATCAATCTGATTCGTAGCCATTTCGATAGAGCAATGAGAAATACAGCAAATGTTTTAATATCACATGTATATTATCATAATGATGAATACATAAAAAATAGCCTACAGAAAGGTTTTGTGTCCCCAGAGTCCTTTATTTATCTAGATAAGAATGGTTATATACAAAACGAAAACTATGTCCCAATATTATTTCACTATAATAGACGGGCTACATGTAAAATTATCGATTTTGATCCTCGAAATTTAATTCAGGATCAATTAAAATTTGATATATTCATCCCGGATAGGGACAAAAGATATAAAGTGGATTACTGGTGGTTGGAGGAAGCTCCATTAAATAGATTAGGATAGTTTAACTATACAAAGTAGTTTTAAATTTAGGGTAGGATAAGTTAAGTTTTATTTTAGTTTATAAGATTTTTATTTTGTGAGAATTAATTTGGGTTTTAGTAAAATTTTGCCAAAAATAAATATTTAGCAAAGATTAAAAATACATAAGTTAAGTGGAAACTTGGTATAAATATAAATTATAAGAAAAATATTAAAGTAAAAATCTGAACGAAAATTAACAAAAAATTCATTTAAAATTAAGTTAGTTAAATAAGGAAATAGCCACCGTTTTTGAATTTTTTTTCGGTGTATTGATGTTGAAAAAAAAAAAGTCAATTGATAACTTTTGCTTCTACAAAAAAAAGTTGTCCAATTTCGAAATATTTATAATTGAATGAATGTAAATTGTCAATTTAGAAATGATGTTCAAACTAACTATTTTTAAAAATTAGATCAGAATTGACTAAAAGCAATACAAAAGCTTCTTTAGGGTTTTGTTTGGAGAGAGAGAAATCAATACGGTCCTTATATTTGTTACCCATTAACATCATGCTATATGAATAGGTTCGTTCATTCCATAGTTGGTTCGATGAAATGTAGATAAGGATAAATATATTAGCAAAGGGGAAGCGATTAGTAGAATTAATCTGGCCTAAGTTTGAAATATAAGGGGAATTAATATTTCCTTTAACTATTTCAGTGATGCAATTTTGCGTATTTTCTTTAGAGCATATTTTCTTTAGAGGCAAAATTAAAGGTCAGACCACGGAAGGTGATTCGAATTTTGAGAATTTTTTTTTGGATTGCTTCAATCCTATGTTTATGAATTCCATAATATGGAACCACATACCTGGACTAGGATATTCGAATTGGACTAATAAACATGTTCAATTAATTGTAAATATGTATTTCCTATTATTTTTATATATACTTTTATATACTGTTATATACAATTATTACTTATATTTTCACTTATTGTCTATTAGTTTATGAATATTAATTTATTAATCTATTTACGTAGACAAGTATTAATGTAGGTACACGATAATTAAAAAGGTACAATAAAAAAAAATTTCTGAAATTTAATTGGACATATAGTAACTATGGAATAACTATCAAAATACAATATTAACCCCTTACTGCAAAATTCGCTTATCGGGATCTCACAAAAATACATTAATTATTCTAAATTTTCTTTATAGCTTTACACAACAAATAAAGACAAATAAAATAAAAAAAAAATATTGTATATATTTGTATATAAGCATACGATATAAATTTACGAATATGTATATTTTATTATTGTACCATATACTAAAAAATATTAAAGAAAACTAAATTATTTCAATGAAGTAAATTTAAAAAAAAAATATAATCTTTGGAAAAACAAAATAACATAAAATAAAAAAATCGAATCAAATCCGTAAACAAAATAAATAAATAAAAAATCATACCGAATACTTGAAAAACAAAAAAAAACAAAATGACACTAAAACTATACTAAAAGAAAAAACTTCCAAAAAACATAATCACCAACAGAACAAAACAAAAAAAAAAAAAAATAATAATACAGAAAAGAAAATTGTTCATTGTCAATGTCTAGTTCATTTTATTTCTGTTTTTCATTCACTTGGTTTCGGTTTTGATTTGATAAACTATAGGAGTAGACAACATTTTTATGCATGGGAGTCACAATGACAACTTTTGAAAATATTCAAAAAGTCCATAATTTTTTTTAATTATTATTTGTATTCAATCTGAGTAATCAAACCACCTCAATTGTTATTTTTTAAATATCGAATATTAACAGTACGTTTCTGTAACATATTTTATATTGTTGACAAATTATTATTTACAATACAATGTTAATGTTATAAAAAAAATTTATACGATTGTTTGGTTCACCAACACTACTAATGGAATTAATCAGTATAGATATTATAATGTTGTACTATCGATACATACAGCTTCTAGTTTTTAAATTTAAAAAGTTAATATGTTATAGTCTCTCAGTTCTTTCGTAATACCTATACCTACAGTAATTTCAGAATAAAAACGTGTTTTTGATTATAATATGATCATAACAAGTACAATACAATAATTGTGAGGTTTAAATCAATATTTTGGGTACATATATACTAACTTATATATCACAATTATTATTGAAAGTGTAGTAGTGGAACAATATCACAATTATTATTGAAAGTGTAGAAGGTGTATAAGAACCCCGGTTGATAGACCCAACGAATTAGAATTAAATGGAAGTGGCTATCCATACAAAAAAATGTCCAATGTTTTGGGTATATTCCTCTCTTTCTTTGGTATTTCTTATTGTCAAAAAACAGAAATAGACGAATATATTCGTTCAATATATTTTCTCTCTTGTAAAAATTCAAAAGATGTAAAATATAATACTTAAATATGTAAAGACACGTAATTTTCTTTTTCCAAATGAGACTTACGGCCTGGAATGATACAAATCTTCTTTTTACGTTCCATTTTTCCTTAAAATTTGTAATTTTTTAACAATTTATAATAAAAATCAAAAATTTTATTGACTTTTTTTAATATTTATTTGACAATAACAAATTTTATTTTTGCCTACTTCATTGCTAGTGTTCGTACTTTTTGAAAATTTCATATATCCATATATTACACACTACTGCTACATTTTCAATATTTCAGAAACATGAATGATTTTTTTTTTTTCAAATAATTTAACAGCAATACTTTTCTGTGTAATAATAGAATACGGTAATAAAGTAAAAGAAAGTTTAAATTGAAAAAACATTGTTATTTTTATTAAGATTATATTTTGATACCTTTTATTTTATTCATACTCAAAGATTTTACTAATTTTCTATTTAAAAAAACTATATTGGCCTAACACTGAAAAAATTTTTTTTTTGACAAAAGGAAACCCAAACAAACCAAACAGAAAGAGAAGTACTAAAAAAATATGGACAAAATGTTTGTATTTTTGTATGGGATAGTCACTTCCATTTAATTCTAATTCGTTGGATAGACCGATAGCTTTTATAGTACATTTTTAGTTCTTTTATTTATCTTTATGTATTCAATTTTGTCGAAAAGTACCTACTATGATTTTACATGAAATTTTTATTCCACGAAATTTGAAAACTAAAAATTTGATGTACACCAACTTGATTAAATATATTTAATGCCACAAAGCAATAGATGGAATAGATGAAATTAAATCATGTATAGTATGCAAATTACAATTATTAACACCAATAACTGTACTCTTAAATACCTCAATCAAAGAAGGTGTTATGCCTGATCTTTTGAAAACCAATAAAGTAATTCCTATATATAAAAAAGATGGTGACAAAAACGATATAAATAATTTCAGACCTATTGCTGTGTCATCAATTAATAGTAAAATTATAGAAAGTTATGCAAATAAACAATTATCTGAATATTTTTATAGAAATAATTTAATATGTGATCGTCAGTATGGATTTACTAAAAACTCAAATACTACTTCTGCTATATTCGATGTAGTAACCTTAACACAACCTGAAATTTCTAAAAATAAAAAAGTTGGATTGATCTTTGGATTGATATTTCAAAAGCTTTCGACACACTAGACAGAACAATATTACTCAGAGTACTATTTGCATGTGGTGTAACAAATACGGAATATAATTGGTTTAAAGGCTACTTAGAGAACAGACAACAATATACAGAATGTAATGGAATAAGAAGCGGCAAAGCTAACATTGATTACGGTGTTATAAAGGGTAACTCTCTTGGACCAACGTTATTTGCTTGCTATATTAGTAGTTTTTCAAAAATAAACTTGATTGGAACACCATTTATCTATGCTGATGATTTAGTTATTCTATACTCTGGAAACGATTCCAAAGATATTGAAATGAAGGCTAATGCGGATATGCCTAAAATATATAATTGGATGTCTCGGCATAAACTGACCGTCAATGTAAGAAAAACCAAAATGATACTGATAAAGAGTAAGAAAACTGACATTACAATCCATTACAATAAAAATAAAATTGATATAGTAAGTAACTACAGATATCTGGGAATAATTATTGACTCTGATTTAAATTGGAAAACTCACATCAATCAGTTACTTAAAATAACAAGAATGGTAGCTGGCATGTTGAAAAAAGTTCCGCACAGAGTTCCTGATAATATTAAACCATCAATATATTATAGTTTATTTCACAGTGTTCTTACATATGGAATTACAATTTGGGGAAATACTTTTGAAAATCTGAACACACTACAAAAAGTACAAAATAAAGCAATGAAAAATCTTTATGCCCCGAACGGAAGAACACCTACAAATGAAATACACTATAAGTACAAAATATTGAAGCTTGAAGATTATAAGAAATTGATCCAGGTAATACATCTATAAAGTATAGAAAACAGAAAAATAAAATCTAACACTGAAATAACAAGAAATTGTGACATACACAGCTACAACGCAAGGTCATCTAATCAAATTAGATATTGTTTTGGAAATGGATTTAGTGGTCTTGATTCAGTTATGAAATCAAGTTCATTGTTTTACAATAGACTATCTTTGGAGCTTAAAAGCCAAAATAAAAGTAAATTTAAAAAGAAAGTGAAAGAAATGTTATTAGAAAATTATTTAAATTTAAAATATATCTTAATTATGTTATTTTTATTTCTAAAATGTTAACTTTTATAAATAATCAAAGTTTAAATATGTTAAGTTGTAAATTCCGAGGCTTCTTCTTCTATTATTTCGAATCCATTGATTTACCGATTATGCAGGTGATTGGCCTACAGTAACCGGTCCTAGGAGATGGAGTAACCATCTACCGCTGCCTAGAAACAACGTGGCGCTACCTTATTACCGGTTCGATCTCAATTAATGATTTTCATTCGATTAATCTCGAATTTTCAATTAACAAATTTAATGATGGATTTTTGTTTTTTATAAATCGCCACGAACCAGGTTCGAACCGGGGTACCCTCGGTCATGGATCCTGTTACATAACCACTGCGCCACCGAGGGGGTATGTAATATATTATATACCTGGGACGATATTAAGGAAGTAGTACTCAACAGAGAGGAATGGAGGTTCACTATCGAAGCCCTATGTTACCACGCGGAGTAATAGGAGAAAAAAAAAAAAAAAAAAGTTGTAAATTAGCTTTTAGTTTATTTTAATATTTTTTTTAATTGCACTGAATAGCAGAATTTTAATATCTTTGTTTTAAGTTATACCCTGTACGAGCTTACTAATAGCTCTTTTTGAGAATGAAATAAATAAATAAATAAATAGTAAATAAATGCATCTCAGTAATAATTTTCTTTTTTTTTCTGCAAGAATATCAGATGAATTGTGGTTAAAACTGTAATTTTAAAATTCCTCTCAAAAGCATAATATAATCTCAGATTAAGCGAGCCACAATTAAACGAACTCCATTCGTATTATTTTAATATAAATGTATGTGTAGTATACATAGTTAGATGGCACTAAAATATTTTTCAACGTTTCTAAATTTTCGAATAAAATCTTAATTTTCGCACTTTATGACAGAGAAAACCAAAAATTTCCTACCTCTGTTATAACAGTAAACTATTTTCGCTTGAAGAGCATATTGTAAAATTATTTTTTTTATTCTAATTTCCTTTTAGAAAAAACTTAAAAATAAACAAAATAAAAAAAATTACTGAAAAATCGTAAAACAAAATTATATTATTTAAAAATTATTGAAATTTGGAATTTTAAAACGATTTTGAATATAAGCCATAATTTACAATATGAAAAGAAATTGAATATAAAAACCAAAAAAGAAAACGATTGAGTCTTTGGTAGCTCAATCAGCTGGTGCATTTAAATTTTCATTAATTTTTACTTGAATCACAGTCAAATCAATTAATTTTAAGTTACGCATTTAATTATCTGCATGCGACAGACAATGAATGTCTGTACACAGAAATGGATGTAATATGAAAATGCTTAGACATTATGTCTCGTCTAGTCGGCTGGAAAAGAAATATTTGATAAATTTCTAAATTATACCACTGATTAATAATACTATTATTGTATATAGTATTATTAATCAATGATTATAGTATAGCAAGCTATAAAACATTATACTCTTTAAGTTATTATACAACATTTTTTAGAATAATATAAGGAATATGACAAAGATGAAAAAAATTATCTAATCATCCCTAATAGTTCACAGAAGGTAGTGTCTATTTGAATTGGTAAGTACAAAATACTCATGTTTAGCAACCAGCGAGTGTCTTTTATCTATATATTTAAAATTAATACATTGAACCATTTTTGTATTTGTAATTGTAATATATATAACAGTGTATTGCAATGTAATTATTGTAAAACGAGTCTAATCTGAGTCTAATCTGATCTGATAAATATGTCTAGTTATTTAAATTTGAAAGGATTCGGAGGAAGTTGTTGTATCGGCGTAGGCCCTAATGACCATATCCCAAAGATAGCTGGAATTTCTAGCTTCCAAAAATATACGTCTTTAGTGGCGCATCTTATCCTTTAAGGACGAAAAGGACATTTGAAAGTATCCTTGTTGTTTTAATGTTTTTGTATAAAAACCGTTATTAGATATATATATATATATATATATATATATATATATATATATATATATATATATATATATATATTCAATTAGATAAAGATAACGATGTGGAGTATATTTTAACATTTATTTGATGATGATTCGTGCTGCCGTTATGGAGATATTGTAGTTCTAGAAAGTTTATAAGTAGAAAATTTATATACTAACAATTATATTATATACTTATTATACTTATATTCTTATATATACTAATTATATAACTATATTTATAAAGCTAGCAATTCCAGCTATCCTAGGGATCTGGTCATTAGGTCCTACGTCGATACAACATCTCCCTCAGAAGAGCCGAATTTGATACACAGTTCTTGGTTTGCTACAAACATGGTGTTAAATTAAAGATAGAAACAAAAGTATATTATTATGAAGCATTTTCTATTATTCAATTCAGTTATTCAGACTTTCACTGTAGATCAATTTGAAAAAAAAAACGCTTATTTTGATTTCGTTTTTTTTTTGTCTTTTTTTTAATACACACATACATATATCATTGAACAGACATTGTTATGGCGCACGTTTTTCATATCATAATTTCAATGATTTTAATTTTTGAAATTGAAAATTATGATGGCCATTTTAAAATATAAAAATATAACTGTAAAAATAAAAATAAAATAAATATAGAATGTTTAAATTTTGAATGAATAGAAAAATTAAAAGCTGGATAGCTGGTTTACTTGGGTGTTGACATTTTATTTTCAATACCTATTCAATAGTATAGATGACATGACATACATTCAAAAAATTTTAAAAAATAATAAAAATAAAAATCTTTGATCTCATAAAATTAGAAATTTTTTTTAATTTAACAAAAAAAAATGGATTTATTGACTCATTATATAAACATCATACAATACACAATAAATTAATATAAAATTCAATGTGAAGTTTATAATGAAGTAAATCACAATCATTTATGAATACAAAATACAAAATACATGAAACATTGATTCACCCGGTAGTCACATATGGATGTGAAGTTGGGACATTAACACTGGATGACGAAAATATTTTAATAATATTCGAAAGAAAAATATTCCGACAAATCTATGGGGCTATTAGATTAGAAAATGGATAATAGATATGATAACTAACTATATGAGTCGTCATCAAAAGTCAAAGGCTAAGATTGGCCGGACATAGAATAAGAATGCCAGAAAACCGTGATTAGTTTAGAACATTCTCAACAAATCCCATGAGGACAAGAGGTAGAGGCAGACTGAAAAATATATGGAAAGATAATATTAAAGCAAACGCGAGAAATCTGGAAATAGTAAATTGAAGACGATTGCAAAAGAAAGGGATGATTGGAGGAAAATTGTGAAGAAGGCTAAAACCCACCAAGGGTTGTAATGCTATATGATAATGAATTCACAATCATTATTACATTTATTAATTTATTTAGTTTTATATAATATGTAAATATATATACATATGTAAAGGATTACAATAATATTTACAATAATGTCGAAAATACAATCACGACGAATGACGAATTTTTCGCTTTCAAATACATGAGATTATATGTAAATCGTGACCAATGACGAATAACCAAAATTTCGCGTTCAAAAAATAGATCTATTTCTATTTTATTCGTCGACGAATGCGAATGACATTCATTGATACCAACATAAATTGGTCAAAATACTCTTAATAAAACATTTTTAAAATTCAAATTCAAATAAAAAATTTTTTAAATTAATTTTTTTTAAAATTTTCCTCCATTTTTTTTATAAACAAATTTGGAAATTTCTAAAACACAAAAATTTGTTCGTCGCGAATAATTCGTCGTGATTGTGTCTCTAAGGGCGAATTTTGGTCATTCGTCGTGATTGTGTTTTCGACATAATATAAGTACATTTTTTACAAACTAAATTATGTTAATAGGTTTTGAAATGAGAACGAAATATCAAACATCAAGTATATTTATTCCTTTAAAAAAGGAAGCCTTCAGAATTATCAATGTTGGAAATGTTACACAACATTAAGTCATCGACGTAATCTATAGGATCAGCCACCTTATTTTACAAATATATGTTGTGTAATTGCGGTCTTAAAAGTATTATACCCTAAATTTTTACCATTTCAGCGGCTCTTCTCCACAAATATGTAGTAGAGTCTTTTCCAGTTTTCGAGTCTCTTCGAACTGTCAAATGTAAAAATTCTTTCGACAGCCGAATCTCTAAACTATGAAACGTTCTACTATCTTATGTGTTGCCAGTTGCCACAAAATTAGAATTTTTTAAGAGACGGGTAAATAAATATTTTTTATAAGGTCTGTATATAATTTTTATATACTATAACTCTTCTATTGTTATAAAATAATAATTATGTAATTACACCTAATGCTTTTCCTTGTGTAGTTTATATTTTTTGTATTTTAATTTCAAAATCAATAACAAAATTCTTCACATTTCAGTTGAAAAGACAAAATTGGTCTAAACTCTGTAAAATAAAAAATGACCTAAGCAATCTTGTAAACATATATTTTTTTAAGGAAATAAATAAATAAATAAAATTATTTAATTATAAATTTTTTTAATAAAAAGAACAAGTTCGATTTATTAATTAATATTGACACATAGACAATATATGTCACCATTGTACCTATAATATTATTACTCATATTTGTGTTAACAGACAAAATTATTTTTAGGAATTGTTTCGGTTATCATAGCACTATTAGAATGTATCATTAGTAGGTGTTGTAGAAAATTTTGATCGATTTTTATAACTCACAGATGTACTATTGACATATTCTAATAAGTTATAAAATCAATCAAAATGAAAATAGGAGTTCTATAGGTAGTCTAACACTATGAATACCTACTGATGTATTCTAATAGTGTTATGATGAACGTAACAACTCCTAAAAATACTCTTCTATTGTATTTCCTTCATACTCTTTTATAATTTGTTTATTACCCTTCTTTTTTTTCATTTTTAAATGTCTTAAATTCTGTCTCAATTTCATCATTTTGACCACAATTAAAATAAATAAAAATAAACCCTCTTTATCACGCAACATTATACAAGCTGTACTTCAAATTGAACAAATTCGAGTTAGTAGGATATGCTAAATGTATATCATGATTTACGACTCATAAGTCGATAGTATATAAGCCAATCATTCGATGAGATATCATAGCTAAATTATAGCAATCGGTTTGAAAATTAATTGGAAAAGAATTAATTATATATTGTCGATATATAAAAAGTTCTCTTAATTACTCAAAAAATGATCAAACTTATATAAAATTGGTCAAATAATTAAATAGAAATTTTTGTTTCGATTTTGCATCAGAATTTATAGATGAAAGTTTTACAAATGAGATCAATATGAGACCGCGTTTTCACATATAGGCGTGCTAAATTCTTTAATGTATTATAAAAAATAGAAAATGGGATTTATATGATAGGAGTAGGTTGTAATCCAATACTATCTAATTATAAGGGCTAAAAGCCTACATGGCGACCTTGACATATTAGGGCAACCTCTGTTTTAAACAAAAAATCCAATTATATATTAAATAATTCCGAGATAATTCGAAGTTCATATAAATTGTAATCAGTAATAAAACAAAATAAAGAAATATCAAAATTGAAAAGCATTTGCTGCTGCTTCGGTTTACTTGAACAGATACAGGATAAAAACACAAAATTGTAAATACCCAAAACCTTTTTAAAGAAGTTAGTTGAAGTGAAATGCATCATTTTAATTCATTTTTAAATTGACCAATTTTAATTAAGAAATATAAGACAAAAGGAAAAGCTATTATATAGGTAATTTAAGACGTCTGCATACCAAATGTACCAAATAACGTATCAAATGTCATTGTATAAGATAGATCTATTCTACGATCGATCAAAACTACTATCATGAAGACTTATAAAAATACAGCATAAATTAGGTGATACAAAATAATATATTACTGTGAATTAAATATACTGCAGTGAAATTGTACTAGATGGAGTTAAATTCAATTTTAGGAATTAAATAATATGCAGAACGCACTATTCTAGTGAATTGACGTAAATATTTTATGGTTGCTTTCAAATATTATTTTCATCAGAAGTTATAAGAACAAAGACTTATCTTGATTAAAGACAATCTTGTGCACCAATTCTGTATTTTAATTATTATTGATTTAATTCATGGTCTACAAGTTCAAAATTAGCTATGTTTATGGTAATTTTTTACTACACAATCCACACATTTAATACATAAAACTTTTAATGATTTTATTTAGTGGTTATACCGAATTCCATTAAATAGACGAACATCAACACCTTCGTTTGTAATTGTCCTTCTTTCCTTTTACCATCCTCTTTTCCTAATTTTCCTTTCCCACCCTAGCCAAACGTACCAATCGGTATAAATCGGCCTAGTGTTTTTGGTATGTATAAAAAAAAAATATCACAATAAACATAAATAATTAAATTATATTTTTGTTCTATGATTGCAACAATGTAGCAATTCCAATCATTTTAATGCTTGTAGGAAGAATTTTCACCTCTTTCCTATTCTCATAAATCATTTCGTTGTTTTGATTTTCTTCAAACTAATATTGTATAGCTATATCTACAACACCTCATAACCCTGTACACTATTTCTCAATATTTAATATTTCATGTAATTTATTTAAATATAATTTTATACATAATGTAATATGTATAATGTAAATGTTTAATTTAAAAAAAAAATAAAATAAATAAATTCTCACCTCGAAAATCTCTATTTATAGAATTTTTACTCATTTTTAATTATAGTAATTTTCTTAAATCAGAGATGGCTTATTTCTATTAAATGTTTTTTTTTTCTTATTTTTATTTTCAAATCACTTTTTTTTTGTTTTATTAATCTTTTATTTTTCTTTTTGTAAACAATACTTCTTTTGGGGTAATTTTGAAATTTTAGAACATCATTAATAATATTAAATACACTTGATTTATTGTTGTCGTTTTTATTTAATTTTATATTTTTACATTAAATTTTAATTTTGTTATTTGATCCTGTAAAAATATCGTTCATTAAATTTTAATATAAAACACGTATAATTCATTTTTTTTATTATTATTTAACTTTTATTTTCATTCTTTTTTAATATTTATTAATAAAAATTGTTAATCTAAAAATTTATTACAAAATTTGTAGATTAAAATTTCAATATGTAAATTTAATTATGGCAATTTATTCGTTTTCTCTTTAAATTCCACTAAAAAAATAGCTAAATGTAATTTTAACTGGTAGTAGAATAATATAATGACGTAACAATAGGCATCATATTAAAATAATTTGAGAAATTGTTTTTTTTTTATTTTTTTAATAATATAAGACCACCCTGTACTAAAGCAATATTTTTATAGAATATGTTATGACGAAGAATGTTTTTTTTTTTTGTTTTTATCTTCCAAATAGCGTTAGAATATTATTTTAATAGCGTGGGAAGAGTATAATAAAGCGAAATATTGTTGACCTAGGTTATATCTTTATTTATTGTATTAAGTTATTTATATATCTACTCACTCATAATTATTTAGGAACTATGCGAAGACTGCAATTATTAAAATTTCGATATAAAAAATATTTTGATGAAATTTATTTTTAAAAAATTATTAAAATCTATACAAAAATATAAGTTTAGGAACTGATGCTAGATAAAGCGTTTTTTGATTCTATAATCCTCAGTTATTACAAAACTGAAATGTGGAGTGTAATACATTTATTTATTTATATATGTGTATATTATATATACATATTAAAGTATTATTTATTTAATTCAATTCATTCATCTCATAAAAGAGGTAATAGCTTGTAAAATTTTTAGAATATTTTACGTTGTTGAATTGAAAAAAACAAAAACAAAAAAAGTAAAAATTTACATTCTATATAATTTAAGATAAAAGGGTATCTGAAACCGACTTACTCGAACTCGAATTCGCCCAACCTTCAACGTAAGATTCGAATTCGAAGTTCGGCGCCTGATTTATCGAATCTAAAAATTTAAAAATTCAAAAATTCAAAAAATATTGTACCAATATTATACCAGTAGGCGACGTCCAATTTAATAAAACAATGCAAGCAATTTTATTTATTTGCATTTATTATTAATGTACATAATATATATCTTAACAGAAAACAAGTGAAAACCTGAAATTTTAATTTTTAAATAATTTTCATTATTAAGTTCGTGAAAAGTTAAATTATACTAGAAAAAGTAAATGATTTTAAGCAATTTAATAAATTCTTTATAATACAAATTTTAAAAAAAATATACAACAGGAACCATGTCAAATAATAATAAAACATCAAAAGGAATTATTTTACGATTTCTGCGGGTGTAAGCTTGAAGCCTGCTAAAGCTTCTTGTAAACTATATTGTGTTGAAGAGAAAGAACCATATAATTTGGCTTTAGCCAGAATATTTGGAACTTGTTCTGCTATTGAATTAGTTACACTGGTCACTTATCATTTAGCTAGTTTTAACATTGATTTTGGAAGAGATATAATTGGATCAATAAGTGATGGCGCCAAGGTTATGGTAAAGTTTGGCCGAGAATGCCCTGTGATATTTCAATTATGTCTCACTCATGGTATTTACTTAGGTGTATGTGATACATTATACAATACATATACACGTGATGAAATTGATGCTATAGACGTAAACTACCAAAATTGTCATGAATTAGATTCCGATGACGACAATTTTGATGCTAATGATTTAAATGTATTAAGTATTATTGAAACTGATTGCCAAGAAGAAATGCTTTATAATAATTTTGACATTTTGACAATTAAAATTGTCCGAGAAATTGTAAAATTCTTCAGATACTCTACAATAAGAAGCAGTATTCTACAGGGAAAAATAATAAAAAAATTGGCCATGAACGCCAACTAATACTGGACATTAAAACACGTTGGAATTCAATGGCAAACATGGTTGAAGTTTTTTTACAACTTCCGGAATTTATAGAAGAAGCCCTTGCTGATTTGAATGCAATCAACTTATTGGATAACATAAATTTTAAACTTCTCAATGAATTGAGTGAAGCCTTAAAACCGATTAAGTTAATTATTGAAACGCTCGGAAGAAAAGATGCTACATTGCTCTCATCAGACCTTACTATAAATTTGATGAAAAATAAACTCAAGGATTTTTTTAATTTAGTTAATATTTCCAAGTATTGATGATCGCATAAATGTAATTTGATGAATCTTTTAAAATACCTGAAGGATACAAATAATGTGCCATCAAAACAAGCGATAAATTTAGCAACAGATATAATGAAAAATTTATTTAAAGCTAACCCAACTTTAGTAGTAAACAAAAATGAATCTAATATGCAAGTAGATGTTTTAGTTGAACCTGAACAACAAAAACAAATTACAATTGAGGAGGAACTAAGCCAAATATTAAAAAGTGGGAATGAGGAACCAATGGAGAAAACTGATTTTGACAAATTAAAACAGGAATTTACTCGGTATAAAAATACTGACAAACGTACAGAAAATTTGCAAAAATTGTTCAATGCTCTATGTTAAATTAAACCCACTTCAACTGAAAGAGCTCCTTTTCTTCCAATTTTCCAATTTTTGCACCAAAATAAGGTCGAAATTATCTAATAAATCTTTAAATTCGTTGTTATTTTTAAAATTTTACTTACGACAAAAAAAAAATAAATATCTTTTTGTATTTGTTTAATATTATATGTAATAAAATACTTAATTGAATCAAATATTTAAACAAAACTTATTACTTTAATAAAAACTATTTTTTTTACTACATTGAATAAAAATTTAACGAACTCGAAGGGTTCGACGAATTTCGAAATTTAATACTGGGATTCGCCGAATTTTATTTTCCCGAGTTTTCAGAAACCCTAAGATAAAGTAGTTTTTTGTTTAAAATAATAAAACTAGATTACACAACCCGAATGCAAACATTCCTGGCCAAATAAAAACTAATTCCAGAGCCCTAGGTGTTAAACTTACAAGAGTGTGCCTAGGGTATACCCTTGCCACTAATTTATTTGACAGATCCACACCTCAGACAGGTATTCACTGTCCAGAACTCCTCACTATCAAACACATCCTAACACAATGCCCCTCAAATAACACAATTACATATCAGTTCATATTCACCCCATTGCAAGCCCTACAATTCCATACCAATACATACATAACTCTCATAAAAAACCTCCTACTACGTCATAACATCTGGGATGAAATATAACTTATCATTACCAATTTTTCTAATAATCTACTAATATATTATTATTATTATAAATATTACTTGGTAGGCATAAGTCCAACCAACCATTTACATTCATTAATACTATTGTTTAATTATCAAAAACATAAACATGTAGTAAGGATTATTCTCAAGAAATTTTTTTTAAAGATCATTGGAACTGTATATAAGGTCATTTAACTCTTGCTTATTTGTAGCAACTGAATGATCTCAACTTATTTCTAATACATACTTTACATTCTTGATTCTTATATTTAATAAAAATAAAAATTTTGGTTGAGTGTAATTAAATAAAACGTTTAAATAATTAATTTATTAGTATGCATATTTCGAAAGAATTCTTGGAATCTAATAATTTGTTAATTTATTAATTATAAGTACTACATTATGTAAATAATATTTGAAATAAATGGATTATTTTAATAATTTAATAATTTATACTATTTGCTGGAATAAAAATTATTATCACTCTATAACGAATGGTAAGTTTATCTACATATACTTCATTTTTATACTATTTAAGACTAAGTTCTCAAATACACAAATACACAATTTTTTATAATATTATATTGTAAATTAATTTAAAAATGTATTTTTGGATTACAAGTCAATCAATTGGGCACAGACCAGGAGGTGTAAATGATACTTTTGCACTTTCTGGTGAGCGCCTCATTGGCTTGAATTAATCTCTATCTTGGTCTGCTTCTGTACTTTGAATTGTTTAATAGTTAATTTGTTTGGTTTGTTAAATTGTTAAACTGATGTTAAAATTATATTGTTGAATTGTTTAATTTTTTCTGTTTTAGATTATTTGTTATATTTCCTAGATATTAAGTATTATATTTTGTAAATTTTTAAATATTGTTTGGTTTATATTTATATTATAAAGGTTCACATTCCGAAAGGGAAAAGAACCTGTAGTTGGCCTGCAGATTAATCTGTAGGTCCACTGTTAAATAAATAAATAAATAAATAAATAATAAAACTTATAACACAGTAAAATACATATAAATTAGAAGATTAAAACCAATTTCTTTTATTATTTTACAACATTATTATTGTTTAAAAACATTTTCCGGCATACTTAGCCATAGAGATCTAACAAATTGCATTCGATTAGTTCAATTTTGAATCACTTTTTCAAGCAGTTTAGACTTTCTTTTCAAAGTTGAGCAAATTAATTTTCAAAACATCAATTGTTAATGGTTTATCAACATAAAATCTGTGACTTCAAATATCTTCATGGAAAATAATTCAATCCCATAATATTGTAGAAATGCATTGGCCACTGAACAATTTTTTGAAATAATGTTGTTTAGAAATTTTTTTTATCAATAAATTATTTGTTTGGATCAATGTATGTCATGCAGCACCATTGTTGAAACAGGAAATTTTCCAGGCAAATCTCAAGTAAATTTGAAAACAAATATGTAATCATTTATCATTGGATATAAGATGTAACATGTATTGAAGTAACATTCTCTATAATATAATTTTTAGGACCAGTGACGATAATTATTAATGATATCTCTAACATGTAAACCACACCACCAAACAATACATTTTTCAGATATGTAATGGAGTTTTCTATACTTATTCAGGATTATTTTGCATATATGGAGCCAATCTTATTTATTAAATCAATCATTTAACTAATCGAAAAAACAAAATTTAATGTTCTTTTAATTGATTTTTAGTATATTCACCAAATAAATAACGATCCTGTGGCTTAAGATTTGAAACTAATTGGATCTTAAATGGGGCAGACCTATAAGATGTACTATATATACAAAGACAAACTTCTTGAAAATAGTGGTGAGTAAAGCACCGATATATTCATACAATTTACTTTTTTACTTTAATTTATTTGTTGTCTGTAAAATTAAATTAAATTGTATTTTTTGAATTATTGTTACTAAGACGTTGTAATTTATTTATTTATTTATATATCACTTTGCCTGCATATTAATATGCAGTTAAGACTTCTCTGGCTCTTTTCCCTTCCTTCGGAGATGTGGGCTTATTATTTTTTATTGTCATTTATTTTAATCCCAATAACATAGTGTACTAGACCCAACCAATAAAGCGTTTTACTTTCATTGGTAATTGAGCATGGGACATTTCTATCTACTGCGTCTTACTCAGAGTCGGTATTAAGATATCAAAATATTTCTTAAAATTTATTTTAGCTATTGGTTCATTACAATTTTATTTGAAAATGATTTCTAGTAAGAAAAATTTCACATCTGTCCTTATTTCAACAATAACATGAATAATATAGATTTGAATGTAATTTAGTGTTTTTGGTTACTTGGAGTATCACCACCACCAATGATTTAACATAAGCTCAAAGCAAAAAATTCAATGTAGTCATCTAACATGATCTTAGTGAGCATTTCATATCGGCATATCTGGAAATTATACGATTATGATACTTTTCTCTCAATAAATTGATTGTGTAACGATTTGGTATAATGTTGAAACCACATATCGAAATTATCCTATTCATGCCAGAAAAAAATTAGTAATTAAGTACAGGTTCCCGTAGCGTTTTCCATTAACAGTAACTTCATTTTTATTTTCAAAGAAATACGGTCAAATTACACTTCCAAATCATAAAAAAAATTGTTGGTTTTTGTGAATGTAAACATGTCGCTTTTTTCACTCAAAATGATAATTGTTTTTATTTTCGAAGCCATTTTATCAAAAATGAGCTTAACCGTAATATGCGAAACGTAGCCCGAATAGATTAATTTTTTTTTGTAATAAAGTTTAAAAACTTGTATTAATACTGCAACTGTAGTGTATCTTTCTATAATAGTGATTTATCAAAAAATTCTGAGCGCTGATGTAAATTTTGTAAGGAATCTAATTATAAGGGCTACTATGGATGCTTAAAAAATATTCGTACTAATTTGATAATCTTTTACAATAAATTTCTATACCTTATAGTTGGGAAAAGCTTCACTAAAATATCCCATTCACTCAGTAGAATTTTATTGTGAGTCGATCCCGATATTTTATTTACATAATGATTTTTTAGTTTATATTTACTTAACTGTTTAGGGTGTGGGTCTTTTTGTCGAAAATAAAAATATCGTATTAAAAATGTTGTATAACAAAATGTTGAAAAACAAAATGCTGAATGCAAAAATGTCGAAAAAAAAAATGTCGAGTATGCTAATTTAAAATAATTTTGGTTTTAATTTTATTTATCTACTTTCATACGACCCTAACCATTATTAATTCGGGACACTGCAAATTTTAAAAATATTTCATAAAAGTTTCAGAAATTATACGAAGCTACTTTCCGATATTACTGAAATTTCTAGATCCAAAGTTGGCTCACGTAATGAACAACGCTTAGAGAAATTTTCAAAGAGATCTAAGTCCCAGATTTTTAAATTTCTTTCCAAACTTGCCAGATGTAATTAAAACGGTTTAGAAACATTATTGGAGAGGTCCAGCATCCCAGAAACTAGATATATATTCTGGAAAAAGGGATATATCGCCCTTTTTAAATCCAACAGCGGCTATGCATAAAAATAATTAAGGTAAATATTCTGAAAAAAGAGAATGCCCTTATTTTGAATCCAACTCTAAAGTCTCCCCTAGTTCAGGATCGTGCATATACATTTACATAAATATTCTGGATTATCCTATAATATTTTAATAGGCTTATTTTGAATGCGACTTTTTAACTCCCTCTAATTATTTTTATTACATATACATTTCCACAAAAAAGCACTTATAACAGTGTGGGTTGTCACGCCAAACCCCCGCTAAACATTATTATTGAATTTCTTATATTGTTTATGTACATCATATTTCGTTAATGATAAAGGCTGATTTATGTGACTACCTCTAAAATATTCTACTGTTTTTATAAATAAATATACTAGTGTTTCTGTTTTGCGCTAAACTGATTACATTGAATCCAATTTAGGAAAACTCAAAATAAAAATGTTATAAATTTTTTTTTTTATATTAATAGTTCTAATTCTAAAAAAGCAAATAAAACATAATAACTTGTTTAAATTAATTTATTTAATTTGTTCACAACTTTCTGATTTGAACTCTAAAATGGAGTAGATTGATTTGAACTTTAAAATGGATTGGACAACTTTCGGATTTGAACTCATAAAATGATGGATTGGAATTATTTAACGTAATTAAATGTTATTTAGATAGTATTTAAATATTTAATATTTATTTAAATAATAATATTAAATTAAATAATATTTATAATATTATTAATAGATGCTGTGGACCTGGACCTGCGCCGTCGTCCGGAACAGTTTCTAAATATAAAAAAATATCGAAAATTTTTTTTCCAAAATTGAAATTCGAGATTTTTTTTCAAAATTTATTTTTCGACATTTTTTTTCTAGAACCGGGGTTTCAACATTATTTTTTTCAACATTTTATTTTTCAACTATTTATTACTATTTTTTTTTTTTTTTTAATTAATATTTTTTCATTCAACATGTCGGTGTTGGGATAAAATTACATAGAGACAAAATTTCATATTTAAGTCGCAGAAAGCTAGAATAGATTGATAGAATAAAGAAAAGCCTAGACTAGTCGACTCGTTAAATCTTTTTTGTTGTATTTATTAATTGCAATGGGACTTGGTTGGTTCATAAACGAATGCCAGACACAGAAACTGAAGGTTTGTAATTTCTGAACAATAATTTGAAATCTTGCTTAAAAGACTTACAAACATTTAGAGAATATAGAAATTAAAAGAAAATCATGGACGCAAGTGAAGAGATTTTCTCAAAATAGAGTTAATTATCGGAGCTATGTTAAAAGGCCTTATAATATCAAGAGAATTAAAGAAGCAGGATAATATTTAGTAAAATCCTATACCTAATTTATATAATTTCATGTAGAAATTACGTCTTTTATTTTATATATGGCTAGTTATATTATTTTCTAACTACCATTTTTATTTTTTATATTTTCTTACTTTTTTTTTGCGACTTTAATACGAATTGCGTAGAAAAATATTTTTTTTTTATTTTGTTTTTAAATTATATGATATTACAAAAATATGGAAATAAAATATTTTATGATTTTTATATTTAAGATGGTTATATAAAAAAAAGTGGTTATGAAAATTTATTTTTTTTTATTTACTTTTTTTTTTTAGATAAACCGCGAAAAGCCTTGTAAACCACGATGAAATAACATGCGAACGTTATAATTGAGTGCGTGTTTTATGGCTTTTTTTTAGCTTTTTTTTTCTACTTTTAATTTTAATTTTTTGAAAATGTCGGTCATGGTTGGTGATTTATTTTTTTATGATTATTTATTAATCAAAGGATAACAAAAAAAAAAAAAAACAATCCTTTAGATTTTGATAATAAGATATTTTTCTTTAATAATTTAAAAGAAATGTTAAAATATTACCAAAATTATAAAAATGATGTGAAATTGTATTTACTAGAGCGTCTATTTTAAAGATAGAAAATTCTTAAAGTTAAAGTCTGTAACGTTAAACAAAAATACAAATTATCAACCGGTATTTGTGAAGGCAATTTTACATCGCTCAAAATGTTACATTGAGCATATCAGATTTAAAAACACAACACTAACTAATTCGTGATGTGATGAGGAAATTTGATTATAAGGTCCTGTAAAACTTTATTATATTACTTATAAAATACAAATATAACAACTATAGACCTTAAGAAATAGATAGAGTACGTATAAAAAATATTAGAGTAATTTGGAAAACACAAGACATTGTATGTTGAATCTGCTCAAAGCATCCGTAACTGAAGAAACCAAGTTTTCAGAATGAAGTTCAAACAACTCGCGAAAGTAGAAATGATTAAAAAAAATATAAGAAAGGGTGCCAATCTGAAGACAACAAAAATATGGAATCAAGCTTAGCGATTATTATCACAAAATAAGCCATTCAACATCATCAGCAGGTCGCTAAAACAATTTAGAGGTTAAAAAATAAAGAAAAAAATTATAAATTTAATTCTACATATGACTGTTATAACAAAAGGGGTCTGCAGATAATTAGTAAAGATTAAACCATTTACCAAAATTTTTATATGGGGGTAAAATAAGAAGGTCAGCCCAAGGCAGTTTACCATACCTCAAGAATTTTTTCGGAATTGACTAAATTCTATCAATATGAATATTACACTTGACTAGCATACTAGCACAAAAGATTGGGACGAACTAGTGACTTTTGCAACGATCTGGTAACATATGGATCATCCGATTCCCTAGCCCTAGCCCATCTCTTGAATGAAACCCAACATAGAATTCGTTTTATTAAATAATTGAGTTGAGATGCTCATTGAAATACAGTTTCTCGTCAAGCATCACCTTCAGGTCCTTAAAGTGGGTCTTAAAGCTATTTTAATAACGCTATGACTGAAAGTATAGTTAACAGCAACTGGTGTTAAGCGATCAGTAAAATTAACTACATTACATTTAGCAATATTTAGTGTTAAATTATTATAGAACCCACAAGGTATTAGAAAACCCGGTCGTCCAACGAACACCTGGCGGAGGACCATTTTTTTTTTTTTTTTATTTAAAACGGAGGTGGCCCTAATATTTCAGGGCCGGCATGTAGGTTTTTACCCCTTATTGCCCTCCTCCACCCTCTAAGTTTGTGGGTTCTATCCTGCAGAAGTTTTCTGAGGTTTTGTAGTGCGTTTCCAACAAACTGAGTTTTAGTCTTGAAAGAGCTAGACACTCTCCTACAACATGTGTAGAGGTTTCTTCCTCTTCCAGACAGTGTCTGCAGGTTGGGTCGTCACTTAGTGCTAGTCTACACATGTGGTAATTTATATGGTTATGACCAGTAAGTATGCCCACCATCTTCCTACAGTCTACTTTATTGAGAGTTAGCAGGAAGTTGGTTATTTTGGTGTTTGTTCTTGGAAACATATGTTTTGGAGACTCTGTGGCCTTCAATACGCTCCCAAAGAATATTTGTTTCCCTCTTCATATTACCAATAGATATACCAACTACCGGTTCCGGGCCATAAATGTTTCCCGCCGATGATTTGGCTAGTTCGTCAGCCTTCTCATTTCCAGTTGAGATACTATGACCCGGTATCCATATCAGTTGTACCTTGTTTCGGAGCCCTATGATGTTTAGGGCTTCCGAACATTCTCTTACCAATCTAGATTTGATGAGTTTACTTTGAAGAGCTTTTAAGGCAGCCTTTAAGGCGGAGGACCATAAGACAAGAACTAGAAAAAACAAACACAACGTTAGCAATCAAGTACGACGGAAATGTCAAATGGAAGCCTTATATGCTCCCAAGTGGAGTAAGGGGAAACAAATGTTAAATTATTAACTTTACACCATTTCATGAAGGCATTCAAGCCATCTTGAAACAAGACCGTGTCATTTCTTGCGACAAGTTCTTTAAATGTTTTCATGTCATGCTGTTATTAATTAACGAAGCTATATCATTGATGATGTAAATAATGAAAATTAATGGACCCAGACTGCTTTGAGGGACACCAGAATTTGCATAGAACGTAAATGAGCTGTAGTCAATCAGACCCACTATTATTCACAATAATTAAATAATCACATATTTTTAAAAAAAATTATACGAATTTTGTGTAAATGTGGTTTAATGAAAATGCTTCAGGGCATTATATAGTAGGACGTATAGTTGTTCACGTGAACAGAACTAAAAAAAATTATTGAAATATGTCAATAACCTTATATCGTTTTTTTGGTTTTTATTTCAATACTTTAATTTCAATTTATTTAGCAAAAATATGATAAACAAAATATTTTCTTCTTTTTTCCCGTCATTTGCAGTAAGCAGTTAAATCAATAATCGTGTTTAATATTTAAGCCCATCTAAAATCTTAGATAGACTAAAATAATGATTATAATGATATATATTTAAAAAATTGGACAGAATCAAGTTTACTATTCTTCCAATACTACTTCTTCCAACAACTAAAAAAGAGTTATATTTACTGCAATCAATGTAAATATAACTCTTTTTTAGTTGTTCGGTTGGTTGTTCACAATTTTTATCATCTTACCAACAGCTAGAATTACGTTCTATATTTTGACAAATATTTATTATATAGTTTGTTACAAACTAAATTAAATTGTTCATTATTTATTTCGTAAAAAAAAAATATTAGTTACCACACCTCCAAAATAAATTTAAAATATTTTGTTGTATTATTACCGGATGAAAATATAATCATGCCTTAGCAATCAACATAATTAAATCGATTTGATGTACTCAGTTCTTTAATGTAAATTTCAAATGTCACAGTTGATTCTAACACATTTCATTGTAAAAATAAATATCACGACATAATAATTATTATTATTTTATGACAGAGGTTGGCAAACAATTTCTATCAATATGATTCGCTTGACTGTTTAATTTAAAACCAAAAAAACGCGGGCCATAAACAAAGCTTCAGATTACAATCAAAAATTTTTGTAATTAATTTTTTATTACATGCTGTATTCAAATTCAAATATTTTTATGGGGACATTAGGACTAGATCAAGCACAAAGGTATATGTTTTTAAGTGATTTATTTTTTTAAGCTTCTTTTTATTCTGCTGGCTTTGCAGTTCAAGTCATGATAAATGTTATTGATGTGGTGAATGTCTTTGAATGAAACATATAGTAATAAACAAACTGATAAATGATTTAAAAATCTCACAAAGTGAAATCGTTAAAAAACATACTCTCAAAGTAGTAACAATAAATTACGAAATCGTATTAACTAGGATTCGAAAATCTGAAATATACCAATATAATAGTTTATTTTTGTTACGAAATTCGTTGATCAACTACAAAATGAGAATTACATTTTTTTTATATAACTATGTAAACATATTTACGAATATGTACATGTATATTAATCGCTAACGATTTTGTTTTTCAAAGGATATCAAAAATAAAATATGTGTTTATATAATGAAAATAAAGCCCAACAGACTAAAGTGTCACATTGTTTTTGTTTTTAAATAATTTAATTTGTTTTCATGTTTTTGTTTCTAATGATTTTTTTTTTATCAAAATTTTTGCAAATTTGATTTTGAACACGTGATCGAATTATACATGTAAATATTATTAAATGATATCATGCGTGTTTCATAACAATTTCAAAATCAATAAAAATAAATTAATTCAGGGTCATTTTATTTTATTTTGTTTTCCAGTTTTTTGACCATTGCCTGACATCAGCATAATAGTGATAAGAACCGTCTCGGAATTTTTGTGAGAAAAATTCTTTGAAGAATATTAGATTATATTCGTATTTGCGATGAGTGCAGGTATTAAAAAAACATTAAACTACATATATTTTAACATGATATTAGTTAAGCGATTTAAATTTGAATAATTTGGATGGCTAAGGTAGGTGAAGCGGGTACGAACGAAAGGAAGTATCATGTACATCTTGCAATAATTATATAGGCATACATGATAATTGGAGCGGATATTTATTTATTTATTTATTTCAATCTACTGGGTAGTCCCTTACAGATTTTGCTTATAAAATATTAAAAACTAAAATAAAATAAAATTAGAAATAGAAAAATTCTAAATATAAAAATAATTTCATATATAAAATAACATTAATAATAAGATGCATTAACAATTTCAAGTTAAAAATAACATTAATTCAAGAAAAGAAGTTAAAAAAAAGAAACATTCAGACTTAAGTAGTATAAATAAATATTAATAGTAATAGCAATTAGCAGTAGTAATTATAAAGGTTGGCAGTACATTTAAATGATAATAGAGAATATGTTTAATAAATTTGTAGAATAAAATTATAATTAATTAAAATTAGAAGAATTATTGTAATGTATCAAAAAATGTGATGATTTTTCTCCTAAAAACGAATCTATTGTAGTTGAAGTCAATTACTGAAAAACTGCGTTATTAAATAAGAGCTGAGAGTTTGCTATAGGTTCGGAAAACCATAGTTTGTGCTATGACTTTGAAGATATAAAAATTTTTGGCTTCTGAAATCGCCCACAGAAGCATAGATATTATAAAGACGAAGAAGAGTGAGCATTTTGCCTAGCCTCAAGAGTAGAAAGCTTAATAAGTTGACATTTAGCTAAATATCCAGTAATATAAGGTTACCAGTTGAATTTATGTAGACAAAACTTAATCATATTTTTTTGAACAGACTCTTAATATGTTTATCATACATAATAAGGCATCCAGATCGGACAAGAATTTTCGAGGTGAGGACGAACGAGTGCAGTATATACATTTTTAAATGTATAAGGATCAGAAAATTGCTGTGAATTACACTTAATGAAACCTAACATGGAAAAAGCTTTAGAAATAATTCGATCTATGTGAGTATTAAAAGTTAATTTCGAGAATGAGTTAAAAATTAAACTTTATTTTCGAAAAATTAAAAGTTAATTTCGAGTTAATATCGAGAATGATACTCAGGTCTTTTGTTTCACAGACATGTTCAATAATAGAATAGATATATATATATATATATTATAATAAAATTCAATTAGAGTTTGTTTCCTAGAAAATGGCATGTAACTGCACTTATTAATATTTATGGTAAGGAAAGAGAAGAAGAAAAAAAACCAAAATAAAATATTCAAATGAATTATAGTGAAGATACGTGCTGTATATTGTTATTTATTTTTACTAACTTAATTTTACGTTTCAACTATTCCAAAAAAAATTAGCGTTCAATTTTTGTCATTAGAAAATATTTTACAATTTCGAAATTTATTTGAAATAATTTTTATGAATTATGAAAGTATTTTCTGTATATATATGACTGGGTAATCCGGGCTTTTGTGGACAACAAATAAAGTTATAAGAACAAAAAAGAAAATCAAGTCCTTTCCATCATGCAGGTCCAGCTTTCTTTCTTTTTACTTTGATAACTAGTACATCAATTTTTCGAAATTATTTTTAAAATAATTCGACAAAACATTGTTATACAAACAAAATTTATAATTATATATATAATTTTCTGCATTTATCTGGATGTTTGTAAGTTCGACGGAATACTCCAACACATATATGGAGTCTGTCATCTGTCATTTGTCATTTGTCATTTGTCATCTGTCATCTGTTATCTGTGTCATTTGCCCATCATTTCATAATGATTGTCATGTCATTAAAGTATTAAATTTAGATGGCCCTATAGAAATTTTTACTTTTATTATGTCTTAATTAATTTCATTTTACAATTTGAATTTTACAGTAGAACTCTACCATGATTATAAAAATATAAAATTATTGTAAGTTTATATTATATAGTTAGATTTTGTTTTCATTAAAAATATTATTTGAATTTAGTATTTCTATATTAATTTAAATTGAAATTATCTTTTTGACTAACTTATACTATAGTTAATTGAATACAATAGAATGTCTAAGAATATTGATTATTTAGAATTATTGTGGTCTTAGGATAATATATGTTTAAATTTCCAATGATGGCAAATAAGATGTCGTTAAAATGATCGAGTAAATAACCCTTAGGGAATTGAAAATTTTGCACCTTACTACAAATATTCGGTTTGAAGTGCTAGAATTTATTTTGCTTCCGTCATTTATGGCGGGTTACAAAACTAGTATTCAAATAATTTCATACATCACCAAAATGCTGCGCAGTAATAATCAACTGCTTACTACTGATAAAGAAAAAGCTAACATATTAGCAGACTATTTTGCAAATCAAAATTGTCTGACTGATAACTATAGCGACATTAATACCATAAATAATGTTCAGGAGTCCATCAACAACCTGTTCATCGAAGATACTGGAAAATTTCTTCCATATCAATGAAAGAAATTATTTCAGTTGTCAAAAAGTTGAAAGTAAAGTAAGCCCCGACATGATCAAATACCCAATATAGTACTTAAAAAACTTATCCAGGATAAGTTATAAAATCTTAAATAAAATCTTTAATAAGTGCTTGGAACTAGGTTTGTTTCCTAGTAAATGGAAAATTGCTTTAGTTTCTTGCATCACAAAACAAGGAAAAGATCCCAGAAAGATTGAGATTTAAGCACAATCGGAAAACTATTTAAAAGGCTCATTAAAACCAGGCTCGAGAAATTTATTAAAATTGCTTAAGCTCTACCAAATGAGCAATTCGGTTTCAGGAGCCAACATTCAACCTCTCATCAAGTTTGTATATAGTTAAAAAACAGATCAAACAAAAATTACACGATAAACATTCAGTAGGTATGCTATGTTGAAAAAGCTTTTGACTCAGTCCGGCATAATGGCATTAATCCTTAAACTTATGACGTTTAATATTCCCATCTACTTAACGAAAGTGATAGAAAGCCACCTAAGAAATAGATATTTCTTCGTCAAAATCGGTTCTGAAGCATCATCACTAAAGAAATTAAAGCAGGAGTTCCACACAGGGTTCATCACTTTCTGCTTTATTATATAATATTTTTATCTCAGATTTACCAAAGCCACCAAACTGTGAATTAAGACTTTATGCAGATGATACTGCTCTATGGTCCACTTAAATATGTCCAAACGAGATAATAACTAATCTTGAACATGGTTTTTCTCATATTCAAAACTTTTATTACAAGTGGAAAACCAAAATCAACGGTGAGAAAACAAAAGCGATTTTCTTCGCCACTAGAAGAAAACCATGTTTTCTGCCTAACAGAAATCTTAATATTAACAACTCTGAAATAGTTTGGGAAAATGAATTTATTACCTACATCGGCATTCACTTACATAAGAAATTTCTATTCAAGACACACATTCACAAGGTAGACTTTTACATTAGGCTATTATATCCATTAATAAACTGTAAATTTAATCTTAATGTAGAAAATAAACTTCTTCTTTTTAAAACAATTTTTCGCAGCGCGCTCACACACGGCTACCCCGTCTAGGCAAAGGCCGCCAAAACAAATTTAGCAATACTGCAAAGAAAGCAAAATGCAATCTTAAAAATGATACTTTCTAAACGTTTTTATTTTTCTACAAGAAAACTACGCGAATGTAAATACTCTATTCGAACAAATTGATAAAATGCTCAATACTCAAAAAATCCGCTCATTGCAGCGATTATAGATTAAGTTAGGATAAGTTTAGTTAGTTATTGATTAAATTTAAGTAAGTTTTATATAAAACTAAAAATTAAGAAGGTTTTGTTCAGCCATTTTGTTCTTAAAATTAAATATTAAAAACAAAAAATAAAATAAAGTACCGCAATAGCTAAATTAAAAGATGCATAGGTATAAATACATAGTATAAGGTCTAACTAAAATTAAACTCTGTAAAACAAAAAAAAAGCATATTATAATTAAATGGAAATAAATAAATAAAATTTCATACATCCATAAATTGCTTGTATCAATTCGGCCAAATAAAATAGTTAACATAACTGTTCTATCCAATACTTATGTATGAAGAATCCTATCAAACAACCCAATTATTAAATTGGAATATTATCCAGCTCATTTCTCTATTTATCTTTACCATTTAAAAACTGATTAAGACTATAATTAGGAAAGTTAGGACATATTAAGAGGCTTCTAAAGTCGTTTTTTTTTCAAAATAATTGTATTTTAGAATCTAATGAATCTATAATTAAATAGTTTAATTAATAAAATCTTAATAATTTTTTTTATTGTTTATAAAGGTAATAATGAAGAAATTTTGTTTTCCAAATGTTATTTTAGTTTCGAAGAAAAAAAAAATAATTAAAAAATTAATTTCTTTTTTTTTTTTTTTTGCAATTTCATATCTTTAAGACGACAACCTTTATGTGTTTTATAGTAATTAAAAACAAAAATAAAATATAGATTGTCATTCATTGTTTTTGTTTTTGTTTTTGTAAAGTACGCAATTTAATTCGAAAATATAAACATCCATTAGAAACATAAAAAAAATGTTATTTCACTGTTTTTTTGTTTTTGTTTTTATTTTTTTCCGATTGTTCTTTTTGCTCCTTTTCTTCACTCGTTAATTTCTTTTCAACACGAGTCCACAACTAAAAGGTCCTTGGAAAATTATAAATGTTGTTTTTATTTTGTTATTGTTATAATTTCTATTCTAAAATATTTTATAGCTACAGTAGAGGAAATTTAAATAACCCACTTTATAAGAACTATTATTCATACCATGCATATAGCAAATAAGCCCGCGATGATAACCAAAATAAAAAAAAATTAATTTATTTCCTTATCAGCACGCATTCGATGGGAAAAAGAAAGTAAATATGTGAAAATTATTCAAACATTTTATAATAAATTGCTCTGTAAACTAATCAACGTTTTTGAGAAAGTGAGAAACAAAATTTTGCAACAAGATGAACAATGGGATGAAAAATGTCTTAAATGGAAATAGTATTCTACGTTGGCACAAAAGCGGGCTAATGTTATGTAGTATGACGGATGTGATCACATTCTGTAATTGTGGATCAAATAAATGAGAAATGAAGTAAATGAAACCTCATAAATTTGGTACATATTATTGTCAATAGGGAAATTGTTTGAAACAATTCTTTTCCGCGGAAATTATTAAGATAAGATAAAAATGAGATAAAAATCTCTCTGGGCGGAAATTACTATTGTAGGGAACATTTAATTTTAAAACGATATATCATAAGCTGATTATGATAGTTAAATGAAGGTTTGTTTTAGGCCATCACACGATCACGATTGGTTTACGCATGTTCGACTCATAATATTTTTCGAAGATTCTTACCAACCTACAGAAACAAAATATTGCTTAAATTTAAAAAATATAAAGTAAACGAAACTAATAGAAAACATTTTTTCACAAAATTTATGGGGAATAGAACCATAGATCCAAAGTTATTACCACGCTTTTTTCAAAGTTCATATTAACTGATTAAATAAGTTAATTAGGCAAAGTAGATTCAATATCAGAATACTAATATGATTCATCACGACATGGTGTTCTCAAAAAGCATCTGCTCAAAATTGGCAATAACAACAAAAAATTATGCTCATAAGAAGAGGAATCCCCCCAATCCAATCGCTATTTAAATGTTTACATATACATTACCTGATTCAGAAATTGACATTACAGCTATTATCGCCAAGGCCATAGACCGAAAATTTCAACAATTAAATAGGGAAGTACAATAGATCTAAAGAGGTCAGGTTTATATTGATTGTCAAAAAAAAAAAGTTATATCGATTCCATCCATTGTACATTTCATAACATGTATATAAATATTATTTACTCAAATTATATACACTGAAAATCTGTGTATAGTTAATGTATTACTCCACTGCAAAATAGTTGGTGGGTACTCAATAAGAATATTAAATTTAATTCATTTTCAATCCATATAATAATAACCAATATTGAGTAAATAGATCGTTTGCGTTCGTTGAGATATACGGATATTGTATAGATATTAAAAAATTGATAACCACAAATTTAATAATGCAAATTGCATAAGTATTTCTTAAATTCTACTTGGATGAGAAATTTCAATAATGAAATTACCTTTTCTAGAAAAAATTCTGTTCGGACAGTTTTGTTCAACTACTACAATTAAATAGCTGTTCTCTTTTAAGAGTAAATTCTACTACATCAGATCTCGAGATAACACTTGAATCTAAGCTAAGCTTCAAGCTACATTATGATAAAGTAATGAGCAAAGACAATTCTTCTTTAGGTTTAATTGAATGATGGTCTTAAGAATTCTCTGACACTTACCTCATGAAACATCTTTATGTTACATATCACAAATGAAATCTACTATAGTGTACTGTCCGAAATCTCTACTATCAACATATGTACGACCTATACCCTTGAATATGCCAGCCAAATATAGTCCTTACTTGACTGACATTAATCGAATTGAAACGGTTCAGCGAAAATATTTTTACGTTTCGCTTTAAATAATGGTTCGCGAAATTATACATTGCGACTTCCACCTTACTCCCACCGTTATAAACTCATCGACTTACAGTCATTGTCTAATCGTCGAGTAATTGTAGATATCACTTATATCTTTTTAGATCATTTCTAGTAACATGTAAGTCCATGAATGTTCAAATTTTTTAGTTGAAAGGACCAATCGGAATAATTTCAGAACCGAATTGTTCTACGTTCCCTTCCACCCTATAGAATATGGCTGACTCGAGCCAATCACTAAAATGCTCCGTGAAGTAAATTCTAATACCATCTTTTCTGATCGTCAATTAAGTGACACGGTCTTGAATGACTTGAATGCCTTCATGATGGTGCAAAGTTAATAATTTAATTAAAAACTTTTGTTAGCTTTGATATTTACTAGTTCGGCCCAGCTTTTTATTAATATTTTAACTAAAATGTATTATTGACAAATGTATTAACTTAGAATTTTTATTTCTACACTAACAGGATGTATCTGGTTAAGTTTATTTTAAGATTTTTCTAATCAAACATGGCTAATCATTTTTTACTAACCTTACTGAATGATGATTCTGATATTGTCATAATTAAATGTATCAAGCCTTCGTCAAGTAATAGAAATCTGATGTGCTTGCTCCAACTATTAACCTGACAGTTATACATTTTTTTGGCTCAATCGATTGACACATTAAATCTACAGCAATAAGAATCATTATTATGTTGATAATATGCATATGTATGTAGTAAAGTTGATATTTCAAGTATTAGAAAAATTTAATAAGGCAATGAATCTCTTAAAAGATTATTAAGCATTAAATTATAAATCGTAAATATCCTGATTATCGGAAGAGCAAAGTGGTCTCATTTGTCAAATCAGTGCTGCTGAACTCATAATGTTAAGTCTTCTCAAAAATGAGTTCGTTAAATTTTTAAATGATGAGCCAACAAAATTACAGTTAAGCGATGTGTGGAGGCGAAATTTGAGCTGCTTATATTCGCAGGTTATAGTTTTTTTTTTACTTATTATGTTCTTGACAGTAATTTGGGTAAAATTAGGTACCTTTTTGTACATTAAGTACGGTACTGCAATTTTTACTACATACGCCTAATATTTTTCGAATATTTATTTATGAAATTTTTGGCATATGAACTCATTAAATGTAGAAAACTACTGCTATTGTCGGGAATTACGCCTTCTTACCAACTTTGGTTCCATTTTATTTAATTGTTAGTATATCTTAATTATAGGTAATATTAATTATTTTTTATCATTTATTTTATCCCAATGACAAAGTCTATACTGAACCAAGTTAAAAAACCCATAAAGCATTTTTTGCCTTCATCAAGAATCGAACCTAGGACTTTCTGATTGAAAGATAGGAGTTTTATCATATTGCGCCACTCAGTGTGTTGAAGTCATAAGATGAGTTTATATTATGAGCATAATGTCGGAGGGCTTTATATTATGATATCAATTTTTCATTGTGAAATTTTCAATTATATGGACCAACTCTTTGTGTTATGGAGTAGTTATAAATATATTTAGAGATATTTTATAAACAGTATGTAATTTATTGTCCTCAAACTTAACTTTTTATTTGAAAATATGACAAAAAGAAAAATGAAAAAAAATTGAAAATAATTTCTCAAAAATTTAATTCTTCAATTAAATTAATTGTTTGTTTATTTGTCGGGTTTATTTATTTTTGTTTTTGTTTCGTCTTAAAACAGATTTATAGGCGCAACTCAACATAACTAATGATCAATATAAATTTAGTCTTTTTTATTTATTTTTTTTTGTTTTATTGTATTTAATTTTTTGTATTATTTTAATTGAAAAAAAAAAATCATTTAATGAATATCCTTTGTTGAAAATAATTCATTATGATGTAACAGATTTTTTTTTTGTTTTTTTTTTTTTTTTTTTTTTGAGCTATCAAAAAATATTTGAAAAGGAGAGAAAAAATTTATATTATTAGAAAGAATTCACTACAAAAATGTGTAGCAAATTCAACACTATGAACTTCTGATAAATTTCATTCATAATTTTTTTTTTTTTCTGTTTAATAAAGACTAATGATTTTTTTTTTGTTTTTTAGAATTCCAAGACTATATGGAATGAAGACTCTAACTGCTTTGTTTTACGCAGTCTTGGTTTACCAATCACATACAATACAATACAATAAGTTTTGTTTTTTTTTTTTTAATATCATATATCAGGGTATATTTATGTGTATATATAACATCTACTAATTTTAAATGTAAAAAAATAAATCTATTTTAGGGTAACTGCGTCTTCATAATAAATAGCATAGTTTATTATATTTTTAATTAATTTCAAAGAAATATTTGAAACAAAAACTCATTACAACATCCATGTCCTGACCGGTATTTGAACCCGAGTCCTTTTGGTTGTAGCAAGAGTTTTGTTTGGTATTATTCTATTGAAACCTTGTTCAAATATTTCAAGATCGTACTAGAAAGAGGAAAATTCATTTTTTTAGGTTATTGGTTCAAATTGTTTAAAATAAAAGAAAATTTTATGTTATATTTTGTTGCGATATTAAGTTTGAATAGTAACAAAACAATTTATATTTAAAATATGCATTTAGAGAGAAAAAAAATTATATTTTAGTTTATTTTTTTTTGTTTTTAAATCAAGCCAAAAAAACTAAAATTGTACTTAAATAATTTAACTATAAAATCCTGGTTAAAAATATTATGGAATAATAATAAATAATAAAAAAATAGTAACCTAGGTCAACAATACTTCAACATTAAAAGGTTCTCACTTAATGTTTGTCTATTTTGTATACATAATGAAATATAACAAAACAATAATAAATTCATTTCAAAAAATTATTGTATATACATAAATGTATGAGCTGGGTACCTCATTTATCGAAACGATTAAGTATGTGAAACAAAAAAATATTTTAACATTGCCAGCTCAGATTTATTTTCAGTACTACAAAACTATGATAATTTTTTCTTTAAGTCCTAAACATTTTAATATTACTTAACTAAAATAGTGTAATTTATTCAGATTTAGGCTAACATATGATCAAAATGTGTACAAATTTGAACAATATTGAACAAAAATTCTGATTATAGCTCAAAAACGCATAACAATTACACAGGAATTTTCTGTTTAATTGTTTAATTTATTTATTTCAATATTAAGTCAAGCAGTTGCAAATAATGTTTACTCAAATGCTGTTACAAATTTACTAATTTACAAATTTACAATTTTCAAAAGATGAGAAAACAATAACTAATGTTGTAAAAAATCCACTGTAATTAAACCAATATTATTTTTAACAGTTCAATTACATAAATTCCACTAAATAAAATATCATATTTTTTTTTGAAATATAACAATGTTTATCAGTTTATGTTTATCTGCCTTCAACAGCTTTCACTATAACTTTGAAGATTGTTATTAAGTAGGTTATAACAAATAATTTTTCTTTATATTTAAAAAATAAGTCTGGAAAAATATTTGAATTATGCTGATGCAGGAAAAAATTTCAGAAGAAATTAATTTAAGAATATTAAACAACAACATTATATTTTTTTGTTATTGAATTCTACTGCTGGTAAACTGTCATTATGTAGATATATCAAGTTACAAATTTTTAAAATACTAAAGTGGATTGTAACTTCATCATTGTTTTATGTTCCGCCTTCTGCCTTATAATAATTAGATTTATTTATTTATTTATTTATTTTAACAGTTGATCCTACAGATAAATCTGTAGGCCCACTTTATAAGTCCTTTTCCCATGTGGGCATTTTGATTAAATTATATTAGTTATTTGGAATATATTTTTGTATATTACATATTAATATTATTTTTTTTATTAGTTATATTATATTTATATTAATTATTAAATTATATTTGAACCGATGTGGTTTGTATTGAAAATTACATTTTTCAGTAATTTTCACCATTTCAAAAATTTTTGGTTCTCACGGGGTTTGAACCCGTGCTCCTTCGGTCGTTACATTACTACACTCGAGTGCTTTACCACTCGGCTACCGAGGCCACAGTAATAATTAGAATTTTTATAAAAATTAAAACAAAAAATAAACCAAAAAAATTTACGGAGCACTCAAAATTTGGAAATCACATTATTACTATCAAAAAAATTCTAACTGTTAAAAGCAAATTATATTAGAATGATATTTTTAAATATAATAAAAATTTCAATTATAGTTGTACAAAATTTCAGAATAATGAAATTTTAAAATAAATATCGATATATATTAAGATAAAATAATCTAACAACAAATATCAACAATTGGGCCATCAGTTCCCATTTGAAAAATCCTTTCCCCATTCGATATGATTAATGAATAAATAAATAAAAAAATTAATCACATAAAATATTTACATTAGATTATTTTTGTATGAAATTTTTATCTCTTTAAGAATTTTACTTCAATTTTTCTTTAGGCTTGGCCACACTGTTATAAACAGAAAAACTAATTTCTCAAAAATATAATTTTTTTTTTAAATAACCTTTAGTTATTGTTTAGATTCTTATTATTGTAATTCTGAATTATATATTATGTAAATATAATAGAAAGGTTAAATAATCTATATATTATGTATACACACATATATACATACTTATTTCAATGACATACATATATTCATTTCATTCACATACATTATGAATATATACATATATAAATTAGTAAATAAATCAATCTAATATAATTTCAGCCCGGTACTATAGTATACTTTTAAATTAATTGACTCTAAAATAATAGAAATAACAAGGACTAAAATTAAAAAGAAAAAATAAAAAAAAACAATAATAACAACAAAAATATCATTAAATCTAACGAATAAATTGCACAATCGAATATTTAATTACATAATTACATTAACTAGTTTTCACATTAAATAAAATTCCACTTTTCATCAAACTTCGAAAAAAAAAATGATTGGTAAAGAAATTTAAAATTCAATACAAAAACGAATAATAATTGTCAATCATATTAAAGTAACTGTAATCAATTAACTGTAACTATTATAACTGAAATTTATTTATTTTTTATATATATATATATCAAATTAACTGTTTTTTTTTTGTTTAATTTATTTCAATTTTGATCGTTTAAACTTTTGAAATTTTTTTTTTTCGACAATTTCGAAAATAAATTAAAGAAAATTAATTATTTTATAACAAAAAATTTCAATAATAACAAAACATTAAAGTTCGGTTGCATGATCTCACGCAAATTTTCTTTCTTTTTTTTTTTTTTTTGATTATTTTACTTTTGGTTTGTTCTTAACAATTACTTAAAAACATTTCAACTGTTTAATGGTTAAAGAAAAACTGAAAAAAATTTTCTATTTTTCTTCTTTCACCGTTATATACTCCGTTGTTTTACCAACAGTGAATCATGATGACTGGACGACGGATTTTTGATGTTAGTTTGTGTTGTGAGCGTTTTTGTTTTTGCAAATCGTAATTTTCTTTTCCTTTTTGGTTTTTCTTTTTCTTCTGTTTTTATTCTTCATCTATGTTCCCATGTGCTTTCTTATGTCTGTTTTGTTCAGTATTTTCTTTCTCTTTTGTTCATTTTAATTTTTTTTTTTTCAAAATATATTTTTTATTTTTGTTTTTATCAAAATTCAATAACGGATTTATTGAGGTAGGATTATTACAAGAAAAAAGCATTTATTCTGTTTGTATATAGGTAAATATAAAATTTAGATTAATAATAAAATATAGAGTTGAACGATTATAGGCTTTATTATACAATATTTTTATTTGAAAATTTAAAAATTTTTATACTTTAAAAAAGGTTTCAATTTTGTTTGAAGGTATAAAATTAACTAGCTTTTTCAAGTCCATTGTCGAATATTTTGTAATCTAGAAACATAATGGAAATCGGTTTTGAATGATAAAAATTTAAAGCAGTGTCCATCGTACGATATAATGTATAGTATCTGTCTACTCTGTTTTAGTTTACAGAAAGACTAAATATTTCATCTTAATTTACAGGTATAGGGTCAGTACCATTGGTTATATAATCTGATTACTGACATGGGTCATATGCAGCTTGGGGTATGGATTTTTAAATAAAATTTGTTTTTACTTTAATTTTGTATAATTTTATACTATAATTCAATTTCAATTTGAGACTAAACAATTTTAAATTGGGAATAAAAAATTTTAAACTAAGAACAAACACATTCAAAACGAGAATTAAAAAAATTCAGTTAAATAAATAAATAATGCAAGAAATATAAAGTGGTATAATTTAAAGAATAAATAAATCAATTGATAAGCAGGTGAAATTTTTTGAATAACAGTCATATACATACTATTAGAAATACTAATTTTCGTTATGTTTTCTTGAATTATATTTTGTAGTCTAGAAATTTACTTTGCGGCATTTGAATACTTAAATGACTTTTGAATTCAGCTTTATGGTTTGATCAATCAAAGTAGGTTTGTGAACCAAGTTTTAGTCGATCATTAAGAAATTAATTTTTTTCAAATAACTTCTCAATGACAGATATTTGTTTTTTTTACATTTTCAGTTTCAATTTCTTTTTTTAAATATAAGCCTTTTTTGATTTGAAAATAATAAATTTTTACAGAGATGCAAAGCGGTTTTTGAGGCGAACCAAAAAACCACTGAACCATTGATATTTTCCGAACCAAAACCATAACCAAAACCAAACCACTTTTATAATGAATTGTGCGAACCCAACCAAAACCGAACCATTTCTTAAAATAATTCTGAAACAGAACCACAAACCAACAAAATATATGGTGATTTACGGTTTGGTTCATGTTTTAATCTACTTTTTTACTAACTAATTAAAAAAAAACTGATAGTCGAAATCGAAAATCGTGAAGATAAAATTTGTTTATAGGGAACGAAAAAAAAGTCAAATGCGCTGATATTTGATTTGACTTTTTATCAATACACGAATTTATAACGTCTTTGAATTTTGAAGTTGTGGCTGTTGTGATGTGAATGTGAGTAATAAAATTGATTAATTTCTTATGATTTTTTAATTATAATTTTTTGTTTTTTTTTTCTCAACGTTACCCCAAAGAAAATGGCCAGACAAAAAAATAACAAAATCCCAGTATATATTTCATTTCAAATATTAGATTATTATTATGACCAGCAGCAGCAATTACAAAATAATAATAAATTTTTTTATATTTTGAATTTTATAAAATATGTAAGCAATGTAATTAAAGTCTAATTAAAGTCTAATAAAATAATAATATTTATAGTTTAAGTTTATTAAACTTGTCAATGTCAATATTGTTTACAAATCATATGATTTTTATTTGACAATTTAAATTCTATTTCTAATACTGATTCATAGATAGCACTTTAAATTTCCCTGATTGTATATAGTATATGTAATCTGTAATGTATATAAATAATTTTATTTTTAACAAAATTGAACCAAAACTGAACCGAAAACCATAAAGAAAAATATTTATTGAACCAAAACCAAACCAAAAACTAATTTTGAAATTTTTAGAACCAAAACCAAAAACCAAAACCCAAAACCAAAAATTAAAATTAACCTTAAACCAAAACCGAACCACTCGAAAAAATTTTTTGATTTGCATCTCATTAAATTAATGAATAAGGGAACAGGTACGTCCTCTGCGCAGCATAATTATTTTTTGAATGTCAAAATAGTAAGCAAAACATGTATTATTTAATAAAATAAATTTCATTAGATTTAATTTAATTATTATGTATTATTATAAATATAAATCTAATTTCGGATTTAATTTGGGTCCGAGAATTATTTGAGGAGAATGAACGTGAAATTCATTAATTTTATCATAAATTGTAATTATCAATAATTATTTATATAAATTTTCTTTTTTTATCGTATAAAAATTAATTTTCTTTTATTAATTGTATTAATTTTTCTTAGATTATTTATTGTTAACCGTTTATTTTATTTAATAGCTTTTATTATTTAAATGGCATTTATTTTACTTGACAGAAAGAGCAGAGGGCAAAATATTAGAATTTGAAACTTGAAAAAGAGCAGAAATGCTGATGGTGCTGCTTTCGCTGTCGATAATATATTCTATGATTAATTATTCAAATACATTGTTTTTAAATTAAAATTATATTGTTGCGACTATATTCTATATGCGTATATTTCTATGTATTTATATTTACTATTACAATAAAGCAATCTGTCAATACCGAAGCTTCTAGTTCTATTAACATTCAAGATGTATGTATGCATATGTATGTATGTTACCGAACAAGACTGAAATTCGATTAAAGTTTTTTATGTATGAAAATATAGCGCAAAATAATAGCGTTCATTAAGCACATAGAGATAGATAATATATGGGGAAGTACAATAGATTTGAAGAGGTCGCGTATAGAAGATAAAATCTATCAAAATGTTTTTTTTGAGTTGAAACTTAAGATATAGTTAGTCTGTTGGACTAGTTTTAATGTTACAAAAGTAAGAAGAAGTCCCTTAAGCCTCTTTCGATGATTAGTACTATCTGAAAAATAACTATTTCAATAGTTTCCTGAATTTGCCATTTTGTAATTTCCATTTAAAAAATTTTTCTCCGATTTTCAAATTAATTCTTTCCAATTTGAAATTGATTAATCTTAATTTAGCTTCAATAATTTACCTTCACTCAAAATATTTGTAGTTTTTACATTTGAATTAGTTGATCTAACAAAAACAAATTTTTCTAACAAAGCAAATTTTTGGGACATTTTTTGGCAAATTTTTGGGACACTGATGGGACATTTTTTGTTTTTTGTTACTGGTACTCGTATATTATGATAACTACTGTTGTTCAACAGATTCTTTAATTCTTTATAAAAAATTAATTTTCTTCTTCTTCTCTTTCTCTTCTATTTTACTCACTTTGGTATTTCAATACATTTACTTTAATATAATATTGTCTCTTTTGATAGCCTGTTATCATATATGTTGTCTGTTTTGATAGCCTCTTTTGATAGCTGTTTCATATATAAAATTATATCCACTGATATATAGTACTATAGACACTGAAGAAGGAGCTCCGCTGAAACTTCCTTGACTCATAAAAGATATAAGTATAACGGTAAAACACATTTGATAAATAAACAAAAAAAAATTCAATGCAGTTGACCCAATCAATCAATCAATCGAAAAATCCTTGTCAACTTGTAAAATATACTAAATTACTGGACAACAAATGCTAATTTTCAAAATTTCAATTGCCATACATACATTTATTTCTCTTGCAGATTTTCATAAATGTATTAAATAATAATAATTGAAATAAAATTGAAAATATTCAATTAAAAAAAAAACACTATAATAATTTTGATCTACACCCACTCTAAAATATCCACAAATGATTTTTCATTACAATTTTCCGACTGCATGTCTGTTTATAATTTATTTTAATATATGTAGGTATATATGTATATATATATTTGTATTCCATAAGATAATCTCTTAGACTTCGATTTTATTTAAAAGAAAATCGGCAATAAATATATACATATTCCATATACATACATACATTCACATACATAAATATATCCATACATTATGATATATGTACAGAATACAAAGAAAGCAAACAAATTTCTATGTGAAAAAGAAAATTAAAACAAGAAAAAAAAACAATAAAAAAAATTGGAAACTATATTTTACATAAATCATAAGTATATTATATTATATTAGGTTGTATAAACATTAAAATAAACAAAAACAAAAAAAATTTTTTATTTTCAAAAATTTATGAAAATTACAAATTCTTAATACGCAATTTTTATTACAGAAAAATAATAAATAGTAAATAATTGTAGGTATTACCAATGGTATTATTAAATTATGTGGTTAGAATCGATTATGATTATTTAAATCCTTTACTATAATTTTCGATTTGAGTAAATATTATTATCTGTATTTATCATAACAAATATATAATATGTATTTATAATAGTATTGTATAATATATCTATATATGGCAGAACAAGTAGTACATGATTATAATAATAATAAAAAGAAAAAATTAGAAAGATTAGAAAATCATTGAAAATAATCAAATAAATAATGATGACAAAGAAATTTATTTTTTTCTTTGTTGATAAACAACAGCAACAACAACAACAAAAACAACAAATTAATGTGTTCAATTACTTAGATTATTTGCTTAAAATTTAAATCGAATTCGTTGTATAATTTCAAAGGATTGACCACGACAGTTATACATTTGTGTCAGATAACCACTTATGGACTCAAAACAGAATTGCAAAAATATCTTTGGTTAATGAACTTATCAAAATGTAAATTGTATTCTAATTGATTAATCGAAATTCTTAACAAACTATTTTATCCTTTTTTAAAAAAAATTTTAACTTCTTATTAACTATATTAATAAATTACCTTAAATTTGTTGTTGGATATTATATAAAAATATTATTTTTACTCTGGTCACGTTGAGTAATATTCATAAAAAAACGAATATAACAGCAAATTAACCTTTAGATAAATATAATTAGAAATTGTAAATTTTTTATAAATTGTCGAAAATATAGTCCAATATTTTTTTGTTAATTTTACTGATATGCTTGTCATACAAATGCGCGTATTTCGTCTAATACTTGCTACTTGTAAGTCGAGTACAAAACACTGAAGATGTCTGCAACTAGTCGACGAAATACGTGTATCTGTATGACAAGCATTTTAGTAAACGTAAATAGAAAATATTCAACTATTTTCGACAATTTATACAAAATAAATTTACTCTAACGCTAGAAAACAGGTTTTTATAAAAACTATAATTTTTTATTATAAATAGTTTTTCGACCTATAGAACTAAGCATATTTATAAAAATTATTTTTTTCGCACGAACATTGAAAACTGTGGACCACTCTACGATGATGTTTGATGTGTTGTGGACATAGACTTAATAATAAATAGATTGGCAATCTAATATTTCTTTCTCATTTCTAATTCTAATGCGATTTCCTATCTAGAGACTTCAGCCAAAATATATGCATTATGCAATTTCTAATGTAAAAATAAAATAATTTAAAATATGCACAAATTAACATGAAAAACAAACAAAACATACAAAATATTAGAAAAATTCATTATCATAAGATAAAATAACAGAAATAAGCAATTCTTGTTACTTTACAGAGCAGCAAACAAAATTAATTTATTAAATGTTTGACAAATTAAAATAAAAATTTTTTTCACTCAATCTATCACAATCTCAATTTTTCCACATCCTTTTATGCAGCATTTACGTCCTTTCCCATTTGTCAATATTCTTTGATATTTTTTTATATTTTTAATAAATTTAAAAAAAAAACACTAAACAGAAAAAATTCCCACCAAATTTCATATTTTCCCGGAATTATGGTTGAAGAAGCTATTACAAATACACATGCATGATACACTCAGCTGGTTTTCAGTTTTAGGCTGAAAATGTTTGCTCGATTGGCTCGAAGTCTATGGTTTTGAAACACTCAATAAAAAATTTTTTACTCAAAGATATTTGTTTTTTATTATAACCTCAAAAAAATTATTATAAATTTTCCTATATTATTTTTTAACTTTTTAACTTCTACCTAACCATGCTACATCTTACTCTTAACAGCTAAATGGCTTATTTTATTACTTTGTCCACACAAAATAAATGTAATCACATCGAAAATTTGGCATACACATAAAATTTAAATATTTCTAAATTCGAATGGTTGTTAAAAAATATTTCTTGAATTTTTTTTTTTTTTAGTGACAATGAGTTATTCAAAAATTTAATATCTTTTTTGTAGTAAATTACATACACAAACTTAATCCATACCATTCTTAAATAAGTTCATCAAAGGAAAAATGCATAGTCAAAACTTTTATTATTTAAAAGTCTTTAACTTTGTTTACTTCAACTTACTTTACTTGTCATACTTTTGCTATACAAAATAATATTTTACTTTACTTTATAACTTTTCTAATTATCTTCTTCATAAATATTATCTCTTGATGATATTAACTACCAACAATCAAATCAATTTAGTTAATAATTTTACAATTTTCGAACATTTTGCACTATAAATAAAATTCGATTATTCCAAAAAAATTTTAATCTATTTGGGAAGTTTTGTTTTAAATATTTAAATTAAAACTTCAATTGTGCTTAAATTATTCAAAAAGCTCAATGTCTCTTAAACATAAACCGTTGTCTTTATTGTTCATAATTCCTTTTATAACTACTGACTGACCTTTCAAAATTAAACTAAATAAATTTGAATAATTTTATTTTAAAATTCGAAAACCCTAACATGTTCAAAAACTTATTTTATTTGATTTTAAGTGTTTGTCCATAGACTTTTTTGTCCAAATATTGTCTAGCACACATTGTTCATAAGTTAACAACCATTAGATTGTGTTGTTTAAAAATTTACAAAATGTTATATTGTTCGAAAACATAGGTTTTGTAAATTTCTAATTTTCTTTAAAATGTTAATTTTTTATATACGAATATGCTGCCCAAAATTTTTAAAAAATATTTTTAAATTTTGTACGAATTTTCCAAGTTTTTAAATTCAGTTTATGTTTTACTTCCCAATTTTTGCACATTAAAATTTCCATTATTCAATTAACACTTCCTATATATGAGTTTGATAAGAATTACTAACGTTGACAATTTCAGCTACTTTGTCATCTAAATATTAAAATATTAAATTGTAGGAGAAGCTAAATAGCATAGCTAATCTTTAGAGATAGTTTTGTTTTCATAAACGCAGAATATGTGCAGAATTGCAGATTTTGTGTTCATAAGCAAAATAAATCTAATAAAGTTAAAAAGCAGGCGCTTGATTTCGTAATCATCAGTATTGCGTGAGCGTCGGTAAGATTTTGCAGGTACAAAAAAAGTTGCTGCAATTTGTGCAATACAAATAAAACAAAATCAAAAATAGACTCGCAAGATATTTTGTAAGTACATATTAAAATTGAATTTATTATTATTTATTAAAAACAATAATTATTATCTTTAATAAATGCTAAAATATTTTAACACATATTAAAATAATGTATTTATGTATATTCTCCACATATTTGGTTAAGACACAGAAGTGAAAGTCTTAATTTCGGTAAAGCTTCAGATGTAATTCGAGTTCATTTCCCGGAAGAGGAAAAAAAGTATTTTGTGAGGCAAGGTGCTAAGCGAAATTTTAAAAGTTTGTAATGGTTTTCTTTTTAATATGCTACTAAATAAAAAACTCTTAAGTTAAAAACTTTTTAACTCTTAAGTTAAAAACTGAATACAAAAATCTTCGTAGATTTTTTCTGCTCATCTGGAGACAATTTCGTGTTCATAAACATCAGAGCAAAAAATCTGCACAGTAGCGACGCATTTTTTTTTGCGTTTATGAAAACAAGACCGCTCGTATTACTTTAAAACTTTAGGCGAATTCGATCTTCAACTAAACCGAATATATATGTATAATAATATTTAAAACCAATAACAACAATCAAACATTTGTGAAATATGACAAGTATGCATAAATATGATAAGCGGTATTATCTATAATTATAATTGACAAGTATTTAAGGACATGCACAGTAAGCACCTTCTCATTTTATCTCACTTCTTCTTAATGAACTCTTAATATGCAAATAAATTGTATATACTACCGAAATGCGCATACGGGTTAAAAAAAATTCTATTTGGTTTTATAATATTCAAACTTTTATGTAAAATATATCCATTTTGTGTCATTCAACATCTTATTATTTGGAAATTTATTCTATTAATTTTTTTAAGTAACAGTCTCAAATTATTGTTTTCAATATTTTGGTCATTTGTACGAATCATATAGTTTTGGTTAAAAATATATGTATATGATGTATATACCTCTTTAATTACAAAAATATTTTATTTTTAGTAATTTTATCCATTAAATACAACTTAGTATATGAATATGTAGAAACGAAACAGTATATGAAGGAGCAGTATTTATCTTTCCTAAATAAAACTTACTAACCTCTAAATTTTTATGAAAACATGAGTGGTTTCTACTTTATTGTGAGAAGTAACTATGTCAGTACGTAAATTACTGTTCTGTTAAAAAAATTTAAATTTGTCTTCAACTTAAATTATCATTACTCAACAGTGGCCCCTAGTCTGTAAATATTTGACAAATGCCCAATTATATATACGGTATTTTTATCGCTTTATATAAGGCCAGTTGGCTTTGATTCAATGGACTTAATATAAAGCTGGAAAACTCCCATTGAAATATTTTGAATAAATAAATAAATAAAATAAATGTAGGGAAGAAAATGGAGCTGAACAGGTAACACGTTGCAAAATTTATTGCTTGACTTGATTCTGTAACGTTATACTAGCCCTAATGGCAGCCTACGCACACTTTGAAAATGATTTTTTCCTTACGATAATGCGTGATTCGATCAGAAAATCTTGAATGGAAGTCAAAATTTATAACCTTGTACAAAGTTGTTATAAGACCAAAATTATTTTATTCAATAATTCAAATTTCGAAATCTAATTATATTTTAATAAAAATTACAATTGAATAGTAGTTAAGAAACTTAATTTTTTTTTTTTTTCTAAAATGCAAATTTTTTAATTATCACTTTCTAAATCAATTAAGTTAAATGACTTTTAAATTTTTTGCAAATTCATAATACCAAATACAAATTTTTTTCTTTTTTTTATAAAAAAACATAAAAACGTAAAATATTATCATAGATATTTGAGTGTTTTTATCAACGGATATTTTCTATTGCTTTGTTTTCATTTTTGTTTTTTTTTTTTCTTTTCCTTTGTATACTCTAAATTTTAGTTTTATTCTATTTTTCGTATTATGTATTTTGTTTTGAATCTAGGATTCGGCGCAAAAACATAACCGGAAAACCATGTGGAGGTTGGTTGGTTATGGTTTATTTCATTCATTTTATGGTAAATATTCATCATCAGAAGGTTAAATGTACAACAAATTAAAAAAAAAAAAAAAGAACAAACGAAAACAGAAAAGAAAATTAAAAACAAAAAAATAATATCAAAATAGCAGCAGTATTCAGTAACCGTATACGGTACGTAGTATAGTAACCTATTCAGTAATGTCTTTGCTGTGCTGACTGTTGAAATTTTAATATATTATCATTTATTTTATTCGTTTCATTCAATACTCATATAACATTCGCTTTCTCTACTCTACTCTACCTTTCTCTATCTCTTTCTCTGATTTCAAAATTTTATCTCTTTTTTCATAAGTAAATGTTATTTTGTCAAATGATTTTTTAACGATGTCAAGTGTTTATTCAGAAAATTGTGGTGGTAGTGATGTTTTAAAGGACATTTCAAATTTATTTCTTTTCTGTTTTTTTTTTCTTTTTTATTATCTATATCTTTTACATAATCAGATACTAAATTTCTTTCTTTTCTCAAATTAAAATTGTACCTTATTGCATTAAAAAAAAAAAAAAGAAAAAAACAAAAACGATAAAAAACTTTTTATTTTGTAAAGAATTTGGATTTTTAATATAGAATAAAAAAAAACAACCCATAGATAGAAAATAAAATTTAGAACATTTGTTAAGAAATATTTGTACACATGTAGGTGTTTTAAATATTACATATTAGATTAGATTATAAATAATGAAGTAAATGAAATTGCCTCTTATTCGAAATAAAATATTAAAAATTAAATTATTTGAAATGTTATAGTAAAATATAAATAAAAATGTATATAAGAGTTTTTAAAATTATTATCTAACAATATCCAGAAAATCTGAAAATATTTTAAAAAAGTTGTAATATTTTGGTTATTAAAATACTAATTTTTTCATGGAACTCTTAGATGGAATAATTGAATTTGTTACTTACAGATTAGTAGGAAATTGAAGTTAATTTATACCATAAGTTTTTGTAGTTGAATGTTGCGATGTAAAAATACATCAGAGGGAATAAAAATGCCACATTCTTGAATTCAAGTTCGAATTATGAACGAATTTCCATTTTAATACCATCTTGGGCCTTCCACAGTGTCCTGCAGCTCCTGTTTCAGTTTTAAAACTGTTTAAGATTAGAAAGTAGTGCTTCTGTGCTGCTTTTTGCATTTCTGCTAAGCATGTATTCACACTTATGAAGTATCTATCAAATAGAAAAAATGTTCTAACTATACGTCGATGATCAAAGCAAAGTTAGAAATGAAGTTACATTTGAGTCGTTAATTAGATGAATTGATGAATAGGACGATTTTGAACACCGTCAATGTAAAAGAAGTGTCAGCTCATATGTGTAAATTATATTCCATATTGATATAAATCAGTTAGTTATATTATATTATAAGAAGACTAGGGGACCCTGTTGAGTAATTATATTTCAAGTTGAAGTCAAATTTAAAGTTTTTAAAAAACCAGTAATTTACGTACTGACATAGACTTCGCACGATATAGCAGAAACCACTCGTGTTTAATAATAAGTTTTGTGGTTAGTAAGTTTTATTTAGGACACATAAATACACGTCTCTCATATACTGCTTCGTTTCCGATATATTCCCTATAGTAAGTGGCATTTAGTGTATAAAATTACTAAAAATAAAAAATTTTGTCATTTAACCTACATAATACACAATTTTAATAAAAACTATATTATTACTACAAATAACCAAAATTGAGAAACAGTTTCTTAAAAAGATAAAAATGAAGAATTCAAGTGATTTGTTTTTTTGCTATTTTTATATTTTTTATTTTAGATGCATGTATTTGTTTTTTTGTTTTTATTTGACATATGTACAATATACATTCTATTCACTGCAAGTAATTATAATAACTTATTTGTTTTGTTTCTGTTTTTTATTTTGATAAGAACTCACTATACATAATGTATTTGCTGAATAATAAAATCAAATGAGTAAAAAATTTTCAACTGTGTGCGCATTATTGTTTTATATACAACTTATTCATTATATTAGAAGTTCATTAAGGAGTATCAGAATCGAAATAAAATTAAAAGGCGTCTACTTCGCAGGTCACTAAATGCTTGTCAATTATAATTATAGACATGTGTAAATATTAAATTAATTTAAATTAATAAAAATTAATTAAAACTAATTCTGGTGAAATAAATTAACTAATATTATTTACAGGGTTCAATCGCCACTTATCGTTTGTATAACAGATTGAATTTAGCTATTTCATTAAAATACTAGGCTAAGAATTAACAAATTAATTCAGATTTCTTATCTGAATTAATTTGTTATATAAATTTGTAAATTTAGTATGTAAGTTAGCTTAAGTTGTTAATGAAATAAAGAATTATTATTATAATTATCTTTCTTCTCTTCCGTAGCAGCGCTACAGCTAAATATTAGCATTTCTTGATATTTCTTCCCAGCTGTTTATTCACAGTTTTCTCAAATTGGCCGTCTATTCATCATTAATATCAATAAAGCATTAAAAAATATTGTGTATGGTTTTGAGAATTTTCGGTCTTTACTATTGTATTAAAAAATTGTTAATAAAATAACAATTAGTTCTATTGGGATATGTAAAAATTCGCGTTTCGTTTAGAGTAATGTCCTAGACACGAAAAATTACAAATTGTAGAGATACCTTTTGTATGAATATGTAAGATCATCTATTGGTTCTACAGCTCTTTTACAACTTTCCTCAATTCTATTTTATCTTGTGCAACTGACCTCCATTCATTAACTGTAATTTTTTGACAGTTGACCATAACTTCATGAACCCATCTTGATTTTGTTTTACCTCTTGGTATATTATATTGCACGGTATTACAATAATTCTTTTTGGCATTCTTTGATCATTTATTCTCGCCACATGTCCTGCTCATCTTCGTCTTTGTGTCTGAATACATTTGACAATATTGTGTTCATCAATTAGTGCTTATTATTAGCTCCTTATTTAATCTTATTTTATACTCACTATCGTCATTTATTGTCGTCGTCGTCGTGATACCAAATCAAATTTTCTCAGCATTCTTCTTTCGAGTACTTTTAATTTATTTTCATCACTAATTGTCATTGTTCAGGCTGGATTATGTAAGATACAAGTATAAAAAAAAATAAACGACATTCGAACAGCTAATTAATATAATGTACTTAAAAGAATTTATATGTCCTTCTCTATCCCAGCAAGATTATTTGGGTTTATAATTTTTTTTTTTTTTTTTTTCGGTAAAGAAGAATAGATCAGTATGTATTCCATCAGAATTATCTCATATGGATTAGGGTCAAAAGGGCAACAACATGTTAATAATACTTTCAGAGTGATTGATGTTTTTTAGATTTCATTGTAAAAAAAAAAAAAAAAACAAAAAAAAAGCAAAAATAAAAATAAAGTAAAAATTATCTCATTGTATTGATTCGTATGTGAACATAATATGACCTTGAATTTTTGTGTTTTGTTTTTTTTTTTTTTTGCTTTTGGCTTATCCTTTTTTTATCTATTTTTTTTTTATACTGTTTATTTTTTACTTCTTGTAATTTGGTTTGAGGATTACAAATTGTTTTTATTATTTTGTTTTGACTTTTCTTTGTTTTATGTACATATGTATGTACATATTATTATATATGTGTACACATATGTATTTATTTTATTTTAAAAATCATTGTTGATGTGCATTTTATATGTTGTACAATTGTTATTGTTTCAATATGTATCATAATTATTCTATTGTAGAATTAAAAAAGATTTTTTTTTTATTTTAACATTACGATGTCATTTGAATTTATTTCATTGGATTTGGTTACAAAAAAATTTATTTAAAATAATTTAATAATTTAGAAAAATATTATAATTTAAATTTTCTTACTATTCAAATTGAATAAGAAAAATGTAATGAGAAGAATTTCAATTTTAGTACAAACTATACATTTGTTTATTATTGCTTACATGACACATTGCTTAGGTATATGACTACACATTGCTTATATGACTACTACATATTGCTTTGTACAATATACAAGGCAATGGACTACATATAAACTATACATTTGTTTATTATATATGCTTGTTTAATATGTTAGTAAGGAAATATAATTGGATCCGCGACAGAAAAAATATAGCCGTTCCACGAAAACTTGCTCTTTACTTTCATCCAAAAAAAATTTCAAACTTTTCAATATTTTCGAATAATGGATTTTGTTCTGTTGATATGATTCAGTGCTGGGTTTTTGAAGCATTCAATTTTACCCTATTTGCATTTTCGAATTTTGTTTAAACCTTCGATTTTATATAAAATTGCTGTTCAGAAACGCTATTTTTCTCTGAATGAAGTATTTTTGAATGATGATTTGAATGAAGTATTTTTGAACTTTCCGAAATTATTGTATAACACATTTTGAAATTTTATTATTTTAGAAATTTTTCTGTTAACTTACTATACCTTGCTGAAACAACAATTTCTAAGGACTTAAATGGTAAAATTGAAATATCGACAACCACTAATAAAAAATGAAGCTGTAAGCTACCCAATGAAGTTTTTAAATTTGTTAACAAAGCTTTTGACATTTCCTCCTCACTAGCCAAAATTAAAAGTAGAGGCTCCAATTATGCATCTACAATAATTTCAATCAGCCAAAACTATGCAATGTTAGCATTATAACAACACAAGTATTAAATTCAATAACATGTGGGCAAACAAATTTAGAGCTACTACAGATTTTGAATTGGACCCAGCACCCAGACCCAGCCATGTTTTTTAATATCTCTTATGCAATTTCTAGAATATTTTTGACAGTTCATAATTTATAAATAAAATTTTATTGAAATAAATTTTATACATTTTACACGTTAGAACCGGACAATGTACAATCATAATCATTATAGTGTAGTATTTGTACAATCATACATAGAGTGAACGTACAATCATACGTAGTGTATGATGTATTTGTATTGTCAAAATTGTATTCCAAAATTTAGCAAAATTCTTAATATTTATTTAATAATGCAGTGTTTTAAAAGCTTTATTGCGGTAGTAAAACTTCATAAATAAATTATGGAATAAAAGTAGTACCAGGTAGCACTGTTAAAGAATTACTATTGTACACAAAAAGAACATATTATTAAGTGTTCAAATTATATATAAATATATGTAAGTATTAGTGTAAAATTTTAATTATTCGCAAAGCCCTGATGAAAGAAATAAATTGCTTCCGAAATATCGATATTTGAAAAATAAATATAAATGATTAGTGAAAGGAAACTCGACTTTTATTCCATAATTTAAATATATTATCACTAAAAACAAATCTGATTATTAAAAACAAAAATACATAAATAAATTTTTTTATTTTAACAAAAATTAAATAGAATTAATTTATCAATTAAAGTTCTGAAATTTAAGCTCTAAGTACATATTGGAAATATTCAAAAAATATGTTACTTTAACTCGATGGAATGGACGTAAATAATAATGTAAATTAAAAAATATAGATATTGACATATTGTAATAAGTTATAAAGTCAATCAAATTAAAAATTAGGATTTTTATAGGTAGTCTAACACTATAAATACCTACTGATGAGTTCTAGTAGTGTTATGATGAACGAAACAATTCCTAAAAATAATTTTGTTTGTTAACACAAATAATAATAATATTTATAGATACAATGGTGATATAAAATATCTATGTATCATGATTGAATATTAATTAATAAATCGAACTTGTCCTTTTTATTAAAAGTAAAATGATTTAAAGGTTTTAAAAAATTTATATTTATATAAATTTATTTTGAAAAAATATAGGTTAAATTATTTTTTAATTTAAATTTAACAATTATATTATTTTTATTATTATTATTATTTTTTATTGGATACAATTTAAATTATATACAATAGTAATTTACAAACACTAGCTATACCATGGCTATCTGGATTTATTAATAATTATATTACTATCATTTCATATTATATTTTTTATATAGTTTATATTTTAAGATTATATAAGTTGTTAGGTTTTTAGCTCTGCCTTATACCCCACGGATGGGGTCACAGTACAATGATAATGATTACATAATAAAATTAGAAAAAATAAATTGTATGAACAGTATTTAGAAATATATAGAATATGTTTAAATATAATACGAGTTCATTTTTGTATACATATTGTATACGAATGTACATATGTATATATTAAACAAAAATCGAAATAGGCATACATTCTTAAAAATCACGTCAAATAAACGAAACTTAAAGAAAAATTTGTGATTTTAAAATGAATTAGGTAAATGGAGAAACTAAGTGTTTTAAATGGCAATTGGTATCTATCAAGTATCTATATTAATAGAGAACTGAGAATGATGATATAGAAATTACATAAAAATCATAAAAAAATATTCATTTTCAAATCGAATGAACTTATTGAATTCTAGAATATCTATACTTGATTTAATTATTCTGATATATTTACTTGATTCTAATTGAATTCTTATAATTTTAATTAAAGTTTATATTCTAAAGGAAATTCAATATAATGCAAAGAGTTAGCATGTCATATACCTATGAAAAATAATACCATGTCACAGAAATACCTTGTACACATGAGATATTTCAATATTTATCCACGAACCTCTTAACTTTAGACTAAACTTTCGATCTTTTAAAATTTTAAATCAACTCATTTATAACCATAGATTATATTTGAATATCAATCAATAACTTTTCTTAACTTCTATGAATATAAAATCATTAAAGAGAATTTTAATATTTTATTAACAACCAACTTTTAATTAAACATTTATACTCCAAAAATCTCTTAAAAATTTAAATATCAAAATAAAATTTCATTTCATTTGCATTTTTTATTACTTTCTTTTTGTTTTTATATATAGTCAAAAGAGAAATGTCAAAAGCCAAATGATTAATGACTTCTCACGAAAAATTTAAAAAACAACAACAAAAAAAAAAAAAAAAAATTTTAAGACTCTCCAAAAGTTTATTCATTTAGAAAATTCAAAAAAAGAAAAAAAAAAATTTTCCATGAAAATTCAATTGTATGAAAAATTATCATTCAATCATGATTTAGTTACCACTTACTTAGGCTGTTTTATGAAATGTGACTAATTTGGACTACACTGTTAAGTCAATGTTAAGTGGATATACTTTTTATGAGTGGAATTATCAATTTTAAAATTTATTACAAAATTGTAACTGTAGTAGTAACCGTGTCTGTGTCCGTGGTGACACGAATTACAAAATTGTGACCATTTCAATTACTAAAAAATCAATATCAGAAAAATAATTGTAATTTTACCCTATATGTTTAAGATTTATTGAACTACATACTTATAAATTTGAAAGTTTCTGTTGTAATATAAGTCAATGGACCTTTCTTTATTAATTTCATTTAAAGTTATATACATACGAGTAACTTTTGAATGGAAAACTAAGCGGCTGATGTGTCAAAACAAACACAGAGGCCTAGTACGAATGTCGTCAAATGAACGAAGGACAATCGAATTATTAAAATGGTATTACGAGTGTTGATTATGCCAAATCAACTGGATTGCAATCGATATGTCTGTTCGTGTTCGAGATGATTTAAGTCCACAACCTAATTTTGTTTGCAATAGATGTTTTTAAACTTTCCATTTTCAAAATTATTATTATTAAACAAACTGAAACAAAATTAACAAATTTTAACTCGAAAAAAAAAGCAAATTTCAAAAATTACATCTGCAGCAACAATTATGATATTTGTAGTAATAAAGTGGTGTTTATACCGTTGCTACGTAATTCTACCTATATTTAACTTGAGCTTAAAACCTGCAGTTAATTTAGCTAGCTTAAGCTAGAAAAAAACAAACGTCAAACCATTTAACTCTAGTTAAATTAGCTACGGTATAAACACGCCAATTGATATACAATTTTCTTTAATTTTTTGATTAAAATTAATTTTTCATAAAAATTTTAGGAAAAGTATCACTAATAAAAAGCAAATAGATTCAAAATAAAATTCACTTGAAATCATCTTTTTCTTAAATTTGCTAGTTTTCATAAACTTTATTAAACTTATATTAGGTATATTACTTTGAATTATACTTATGTTAATAAAAAAAATTTCAAAAATTTGACAGAAAAAATCAAATTACAACGGCCGCTTTAGATTGTGTAACGTACTAACAAATTTTTTTTCAATCGAAAGTACATTCGATTGTCGTTCAAATGACGAATCGACACTCGTACTAGGCCTCACAATACCTATATGTATTATGTATATATATATATATATATATATATACATATATATATGCCAACAGACCATATAGGTCCTGGGCTTGATTCATCACCGTCCCCCATTTTTCCGATATTAAACTCAAAAATTTACTGAAAAAAACACTTATTACGCTTCTGAGGCATCAAATTTATTACGTGATTCTATTTAAGATATTAAAATAAGTATACAAAGGGTTTGGATATGACGCAGTTTGCTCTGAATAAAAAGCTTATGATAAGATATGAAACTTATGTTTTTGCTTGGTACAGCCGAAAGAAATTTAATAATTTATAGAAAATATTAATATTTTATACCATTGGAAAATGAAACATGTATCGCAGTATTAAAAAATGATTAAAATAAAAAAACAAAATACATAAATATATCTACATAACCAATTAAAATTTAATTGAATTTATAAATTAGAAGTTTCTATATTATTAGAAGGGTCTTGATAAATAGCAAAACTTTTTTTAGCTGTTTATTTTTTCTCATTCTGATTACCCTATAAAGAAAGATAGTTTATAACATTGTTATTATATTGGGTTTTTAATCTATTTTATTCTACAAATATTTTGGGTGTACTGACAGAGGATTAGTTGAAATGGAAAAACTAGCAGACTAAGAGCGTTTCCGAACCTTTTGCACGTGCAGTTGATAGTCGAACTAAACCTGTCAAATCTCACTAAATTTTTTTTTTTATTTTCAGTTTTAATAAATTTAATTTTGCGATATTTAGTATAATTGAGACTACACTAAAATTTTGACAACAAATCAAGTGCGATTTGATGGGTTTAGTGCGAGTATCAAGTGCAAGTGTGAGAGGTTCGGCAACGTCCTATATAGTATAGAATCTTTTTTCCAACGGAACAATAACATGGGTCTAATTCTACACACTTTTGATAGATCAACTATTCCTGATGATCGATTTTGTACTCTACTTATTGTATATATACAAAAATTAACTTAACAAATAACATTCAATCTAAATTGTTATTTATATTATACGCATATTTACATATTTGTTTTCTTTACTTTTATCAGGTAAAAAAACCAATACAAAATAAAAAAAATATAATAAACTTTCACTCACTGTTATCCTTATCGATTCCACTCATTGAAACTTAATTCAAATTACTCTATTTACAATAATTGTCTGTATTTTTTTTTTTTTTTTTTTTTTTTTTGAATAATTAATTTATTATTTTTTTTTTTTAATTGCACGGTTGTAAACGATTCGATTCGACTCCAATTTAATGAAAATTATCAAAAATAATCTGCGTCCGATATGATTTGTAAATTTTTTTGCACTGAGACTTTCGGTTTTTCTGTTTTTATTCAGGTTTACTTTAATATTTTGTTTTTTTATTTTTTCTTTTTGTTTATTATTTTTTTTTTGTATTTTGTATCGAGCTCTACAAAAAATTATTTTTTTTTTACTTATCTTTCATAGGATTTATTATGATATCTTATCAAAATTATAATATAATTAAATTAAAAAAATCAAAAACAAAACAAAATTGTATAGGTATAGGAGAATTTGAAAAGCTTTTAAAACAATCATCAGGTGCAAATTTATAGTATTTAAACTATTTACAAAAAAGCGCCCATTTTGTCGTGTGTCAATCTTTTCGATTTTTATATGGGTAATGATGAGTAATAAAACTTAAAAAAAAATTCAAGTTCTAGCCTTTAGTCATCAACATCATATTATGTTAAGTGATATGCATATTTAATATAGATTGAAATTTGAAGAAAATAGGTAAAGGTGATAAAAAAATTTTGCTAATTTTTAATTTTGACATTTTTAATAATTAAAAAAATAATTAAAAATAGAAAACAATTGATCTATTCAACTGTAGGGAATCTAATTAAAAGATATGTTGAACATTTGATACAATATTTTTATTAAATATTATACAGTGTGTATGAATAACATATTATATATTTTTGTTTTTTCAAATCTATAAATGGAATATCAATTCTTTAATACAATTCGAAAATTATTCAAGTGAATATAAAAACAAAATTTTGATAAGATTTTTCGTATTAAAATTAAATAAAATCGTGAATAGAAAATTCATAAATCAAATTTGAAAATAAAAAATGTCAAACTTTAATTTTTTGTTTTTTATTTTTAATAGAAAGAACAGCTGTTCTCAATAGAAATTCTAAAGTGAGAATAGTATAGTAATTTGTTCTGTATAACAGTGAAAATAGTCGACTAGTCGAGTACAAAACACTAAAGAAGTCTGCAAGTAGTAGACGAAATACCCGTATCTGTATGATAAGCATATCAGTAAAATTAAAAGGAAAATATTCGACTATTTTTACTATTATATACCAAAATTTTACTCTAACGCTGGAAAACAAGTTTTTATAAAAACTAATTTGTTCTGTTTGTGACCTTTCTAACCCTCTTAAATTATTTTTTCGTTTTAATTACACGTTTATATTTTTCACTTTTAGTACAGATTTCAATGTGTTCCATTAATTGATCTCATCAGTAAATTTAAACAAATTAATTAGCTCTAAAAAATATTTACTGCATTGCGTTTTTCATGTACACCTCATGTTCTCCTGAACCAGCTCACATTCTTAAATCAATCCCAAACTCAAATTCAAGCCAAATTTTGTCTTTTAGAAAATCATCACTCTATGAAAAGCAGAAAAAAAAATTTGAAAAACTGTAAAAACAGACTTTGAATAAAGGCTCAAACCACTCATCAGATTTATTCAAAAAAAATTTTAATTCTAGATGCCTTCTCATAAGTGTTAAAATAACTTTAAATACTTTAAATATTAAGCTATAAAAGGTACAACATGTAGCAAATTATTTTTAGTATAAAATTTTCTTAATTATATTATTTATTTACTAATAATAAATGTTTTTATAATTTTTGAGAGTGGAATCAAACTTAAAATCTTATCAAATTAAAAATAAAAAAAAAAAACAAGAAAACTTGTTTACAAAGTGACTATATGATGTTTGGTTAAGCCTATGATATAAATCAAAACTGCTACAATAAAATTTACATTTTGAAATTTGTACTAAAATAATCGAGAATGATTATAAATATTATAATAGTATTAAGGCATTAATACTTGGTTGCATAATAAATTAACTTTAATTTTATTTAAACATCTCTCATGTTTTGTAAAAATATTGAATAGCAATTTTCACACATAGAAATAATTTTAATGTTAAATTATTAACCTGTCCCACTGTAATATAATAATTTAAAATATTAATATGAATTAAAACTAATTTCAATAAGTTAAAATGATTGTTATTTTTAATCAATGTTGCAAATAAGATATCAGTTCTACCCTTGTCATTCATAAGCTAACAACATGTTTAGTTGTTACCTTGTTATATTTCTTTCGCTCACTACCCGATTATGTTGTCGTTATCAAATTTATTTCTATATGAAATAAAATACAATAAAAAAGATTTATAACAATATGTAATCTTTAAAAATACATACCCTGATGCAATAAAATTGCATAAACCATGTACATACATTTTTAAATTTAATTCGTTTATAAAAATATCTGTTGGCGTATAATTTTAAGGACTACTAAGCAATTTGTACATATTATAGGACGAAATTGATTACCTTTTATAACTAAACCATATTGTATAGCCAAAAATTGTATTATGTTGTACAGAATAAATAATAGAATAAAAATAATTACAAAACTTTGGAAAATTTCCAAAAAAATTTCAAATAAAATCGGTAGAATGTAATTTAAGTTTTGAAAATTTTTAACAAACAATGATATGCCATACAAGTCATTAGAAAGATCTTGTTTATATATATATATATATATATATGTAGTATATCTTGAAGATATACTTTTTTTTACGATTTCGATTTTTTATTTAATTTGTATTTACTAGTCAAATGTTTTTTTATAAAAGGGAATAGAGAAATATTCTGCAACTTGCAGAAATTTAGATGATCATCAAATACTGCAAAATAAATTTAAAAAGTTATTTTTCATATCAAATATAGTATGAGTTTTTTTAGATCGATGAGAAGCATGGATTATTTTACAAAGAATATTCAAGCGCACTGAAAACATGTAGATGTAGCTAACAATAATATCTAAAACAAATTGTACATAAATTTTGGTAAAAATACACATTCGCATGGCGTTACGATAACAAATATAGTTTTAGGTAAAAAAGAATACAACCAAAAAATGTACCAATTCGAAATTGTATATGAATGACACAGATTACAGAATTACTGTCAAGTACATGCAAACAATATGAAAATGGGTGCGTAACGATATTTTGATATAAATTGAAAATCCATCTTTTGTTGTTTTTTATTTTGAAAACAGGGTCATAAGTCAAAGCAGTAAAAAAAAGGGGTATTCAGAATTGCAGCAATGACGGTATTGTCATATGAAAATAATTTCATAAAGCGAAATTCTTATTGGCTCATTTTTTTGTAATATTGTGCGTCATCAGCCTACATCAGTTGTATGAACGGTAATGTTATATGGCTGTGAAGCTTGGTTGTTAAAAATAAATTACAAAAATCCTATTTTCGAATATGTATTTTGAAATATTTGAGAGGAAAATACTTTGAAAAATTTTATAAGCTAGAAAATTAAAAGAATAACTGAAACAGCTTATCAAAAGTGAAAATATGCTACGGTTCATAAAGGAGCAAGAGCAAATATAGCCCCATCTATAATATATAATGCTGTCAGAATCGATTAACAAAAAATTTAAAAGAGGTATATTTTACAGCCGCTCATACCTAACTCAAGCCAAACAAAGAATATATTAAGTTTAATACTCAACATTAGAGGACTATACAATTGTTAACAACAGATTTGAATGGAGAAAAATTAAAAAAAGTTGTAGCGTCAAATGATTAATGATGGTGAAATTAATTAGAACCAACATATCTATATATATATTTGTATGCGAATCTTAAATTTTACTTTAATATCTGGCTTAATTCTGATTTTTTATTTATAAATTCATTCACTTATCCGTTTCAGTATGCCTCTCTGGGAGTATTAGCAGTATATAGCTTCAAATATTGTGGTTCTGAGACTATGAGCGTCTACGTAAATGCCAATCTGCAATCGACTTGACAATTTACGAACAGTCTTATTCTCATATTGCAGATTGATGGTAAAGTAGTGTGTTCGTAAATGTGAAACAAAAGTAGAGTGAATGCCAAGTTGACAATATTTTGCAGATTAAAATTCTAGTCTGATTCATGTCTGATTTTGTTTTGAAAACACTGAAATTATTATAAAACACTGAGTCATGAAATTAATTTTTTTTGAAAAATAAATATAAATAAATGAATTAATAATAAATAAATAAATTGATAATAAATGTAAATAATTTTAGGGAAAATAGTTCAGTGTCGGAAAAATCTTGGACAAAAAATAAATTGAAATTATTAATAACAATACGGCTGTCTATGGAGAGTGATTTTCAAAGTGGGAAAATACAAAAATTTGTATTGTGAACAAAAATACGTTGCAAAATGATGGAGCTGAGCGATATAGAATTATAGTTTTCAAAAATCCTTTGGCTTTACCCTATTAAATTTCTCCTTTTCAATAAAAAATTTCTTTGGTGTCTTCTTTTTTTTTGTAAATTGTTTATATTTTCATAAACAAGATTAGTTTCAGCAGTCGGAGAAGTTTCTATGATGAATTCGATCATTGTTGATCATTGCAAAAGAAAACTTTATTGAACTTCTATTAATACAACAGTTTTACATTCATTTGTCAAATTTACATTTACGTGGACAATTGTAGATTGATCAAATAAGAATCAATCTAGAGTTAATTTTGCTTACGTAAATGCGTAAAAAGTAGATTGCATATCTAACGTCAACAGTTTGCATTTACGTAGACGCCCTATATTTCAGTAATCATTATTTTCAAAAAATAGTTGATTGGTCCACTTACTATTTCTATTCTACTATAAGCGTAATAGTAAAAGAAACCAATTTCATCTTCCCAGAGGATATGAACCCGTACTTATCACATCGATTGGATTTTTGGATACGAATCCAGTTATAGGGAAATATTTATATATAAATATAAATAGATAAATTTGTTTATTTTCTGATATTCAATTAAGATCGGATAGCCCTTCACTAAGAATTTTACTTAATTGTCAGCAAATACTAATATATCGAAAATAACCTTTGTCAGTGCTTGCGATTAAATAAATTTTTTACGATATTTATTATAAACATAACCTTGTGTTTAATTTTATTTTTATTTAGCATGTATATTAAACTTAAATTAATGTACCATTACCGTTTCTTAAGTCATTGTTAAGTCTTTTATTTGTCAGTATTATTGATTAGATCATATACGAAAATTATTTGCAGGGCAATTTTTTATTTATTTATTTATTTATTTAATTAATTAAATGTACAGAAAAGGCCTGACCTTATAAAGTTGTACAAATTATTGAAAAATTATTTAAATCTATTAATATGAACAATTATAATTCAAATACTACAAAAATCTAAAATTTCTATAAACATAAATATAGATAAAAAAAAGACAAATAATAAGTAAGGAAAGTAACGAGCTAACGTGAAACTATACCAAAATTTTAAACGTGTCCACCCAAAAAAAAAATAATTAATTAAAAATTAAAATGAGTACTGAAAGCAAACAAACAATAGTAAAGACCAATATCAATTATTGACGTTTAAAAAGAGTTTACAGTGACAAATAAACTGAGTTAACAAATTGCATGTCCTATTAGCTGCAGGGGTAGCGAATTCCATAGCCTTATAACTCTTGCTATAAAAAAATGATTAAAATTAAAATTTGCAACTTTATCCTTCTTCTTAATTTTTGTATAATAAATGTTAATTTGAAATATTGTACGCCTAAAATATTTTAGGAACTTTATTTTTCTTTAATGTATGCGCACTCATTGGAGCTAAATTAAAAGAAATGCAGAAAATCAAAACAAACAACTAAGTTCACCAGAAGGAAGGTAAACTCAGACTGGAAGAATCTTAGAACATCACTAATGGACATGTAGTCAGTTATATTGAAACTCTTTGACTATTGACTGATAAGCTTAGATGGTTGGTGCTTAACAAATCTAAAGATTTGGGAGATACAACTTTAAGACCTGGAATAGATAACGAGTTTCGTTGTAGGGAAGGGCTATGGCTACACTCTAAAAAATGGTGTGGTATTAACTACAATCAATGTAGTTTTTTACAACGTTTTTTGTAGAGAACTCCGATCATGCGAGTGAAAACACGCTATCGAAGTTTATTTTTTAAAATAACTCAAAAAACGAGTGAAATCACTTTACCATAGTTAATTTAGACGATAATGTTTAATTTCCAACATAACATGTGTTATTTCACTACAAAAATGTGTAATTTCACATTATTCTTTTGATCACACATTTTATGTATGAATTAGCACTACACGATTGAAATATTCCACATTTTGCTGCATCTATTGGAAATGTACACGTTTCGTTTTTTCTGCTGGAATTATTTCTAAATTATGCGTGGAAATACACAAAAGTAATGTCGTTTATAGTTATCACTATTGTCATATCATTTTTACAAAAACTTTGAAATATCGAAATCAAAAATATATAAATGGATATGATTCAAATATATTATAATATAAATGTTTATAATAAATTCAGAAAAGCTTGTAAAATCTGTAAAAGTCTTAAAGAACGTGGCATTTTTGGGAAGAAAACTGAAACTTTGATTATTGTCCAAAAATATGGTGATCAAATAAATCTGAAAATATGGCAAGATCACTATACCATATTATACGTTGAATAACCGTCAGCATTCATATTTCATAAGTCAGTCAAATTTCAAACGTGGTGTTAATTATATGTAATCCAATTGTTTGTGTGATACAAAAAAATAAAGCTACTTGCATATCTAACCTATGAAAAACCATGAATTATAATTTTTATTTTTTAAATTAAATACTCTAATAAAATTATTAATGTTAAGCTGAAAAATATATTATAATTAAAAAATTAATTTGTTTTCGAATTAAATTTTTTTGCAGGGAAATGCAGCATCATTGAAATAGTTGAAATTGGTATTGTAAATCACACTTCATTTATAGAGAAGTCGCACTTTTTTTTTTGTTGAAAATCACTCAAAATATGATAGTAAATTACACTTTTTTGTAGCGAAATTCACACGTTTAGGATAGTAAAATTTTTACACATTTTTAGTGTGAAAGTTAACAAAATTATGGTCTGTTCAATTTTACTACAATTAATGTAGGTGGTTAGGTTGCCTTCATTAATTGTAGTGAAGTCGAACAAAGTGTTTTAGAGTGTATGTAATAGCGCGAATATCTGTAACCCCCTTGCAAACTGGTGAAATTTTTAAAAAAATAATTATAGTTTAGTTAGTATATTACTTTACAAAAATTAAGTTAATATTAAAGGTTTTATATTTATGACCGCATATATTTGATGATATCAAATAAAAATTAAATTTTTATTAAAAAAATATAAATATAATTTTACAATGCTTATCACAATATTTGCAAACCTACTTCAAGAGCAAGATGAAAGCTTAAATTAAAATCTTTTATTTAATTTATGATAATAAAAACTTATGAGATATGAATAATGAAATGATTTTTTTGAAGATATTTCAATTTATAATTTTTCACCTGAATTCTATTATGCGTCATTTGCCATTTTTTGACTTTTTCATTTCATAGTATATAGTTTGATTTAAAAAGGGGGGTGAATAGACGAACACAGCTATCGATTATTATCACAATACAAAACTACAAGTGAACCCACAGAGATCTCTTGACATAACACAACTGGATATCATCTTTTAAGTTCAATGTTTTTAATAATGAAGTCTTTCAACAATTTAAATTACTTTTAATCAATTTAAATTTTTTAGAGTTACATTTTTTCAGAACTAAACTCGTCATAATAAAACAGTAAAATAGTAAAATATGTATATATTTTCATTGTTAATAAATAGAAAATATTTAATTTTCTAAATTTATTCAAAACACATTTTAATGGCGTATACATCAAAATAGATTTGGGTGTTAATGAAAATTGTTTTGATTTTGTTTTTGGTCTTTTTGAGAAACCTTAAAAATTTGGTTTAAATTTTTTAAATTTATTATTCAGTTATTATTACTTTAAGATTTATATTTTCTTATATTTAGTTAACAATGTAAGAAAGTGAGTAAAGTAAATATTTTTAAAATTTCGAATCCTTAAAAGATAAATAGTTTTAATTCAGTAGAAAACATTTTCTAATTGTCTTGTTTATTAGCTTTGTTTTGCGCTCTTTGATAGAAATTCAATTTAAAATGTGTCAAAACTATTTTTTAACCAATTCGTTTATTAAAATTAAGTTTTATTATTTACTTACTATATAGGTTCTTCAATTGAGGAGCATCAAAGTATTAGAAAATAATTATTAATTATGAAAAACTGAGAAAAAAAAAATTGTTAATTAAAGTTAACATTCTCTCGGACAGTCAAACTGTACTAGAAGTTAAAATAAAATACAAACTGGTTTTCTGATACAAGCTGGTAAAAATAAGCAAACTTACACAAATAAATTTGGAATACCAGACTATACTGGCATTGAAGTTAACAAAAAGATATTTTATCTCTGCCAAAAAAGCAAAAAGTTCTAAGTCACGACATAGTGCCAAATTCGTAACGCCATTACTCATGCAAAAATTTGGTTTGGTAATAAAAGCAAACTATTATTGCCAAATACGAGAGAGATGCCGACAAGCCAAAAAATTAATGGCTGCTCTCAAAGAAATCCCCAGCTATGCACTGAGTAGTGCAATTTTTGACAAATAAAATATTACTTCAACTTGAACAACAATTTATTCAACATATTTAATTACAGGATAAATATATCCATAGTTAAGGTTATAATTTCAACACTTCTGTGTGGAATCAATTTTTCAGAAACATGTATCAAAGTCGTTAGTACTAAGTTTAGCAAAACGTAATATCAATTAGAACAAGATCTTGTACAAAATATTTAGTGAAGAAAATTCCTGTTTCTAAGCATTTTTATATTCATGTTAAATTTTTTTTCAATGTTTTTTATGTTCATATTCATTACCAGTTTATTATAGAGCATTAAAGACTACTAAAAATGATTTAATAATATCACATATATTTTACCACAATGAGACTCTGGTCACGGGTTTGTAACTTCCTTAGCATTTTATGTTTTTAAACAGAAATAGTTACATCCAAAAACAAAAATGGTGTCCCTTTATTATTTCATTATAGTAGACATGTAAAAAAATTTAACACAATTCAGAAAATATCGGTTGAGATGTGTAATATGACATATACCGGAAAAAGGGAAAAACTACAAGGTATAATCATTGGTGGGTAACACATTTGTAAAATCGGACAAATAGATTTGTATAAGAATAGTTTTAAGACAGTTATAAGAATAGGTGTAAGTTAGGTGAGGACGCTTTTATTATAATAATTACATTGTTTTTATCATATTTTTACACTAAATTCAAATTGAAGATTATACCGGGTAGGCCAGAGCATGCGTATCAGCTTTTTAAGGAGGGAAGGAGCCGTTATTTTAAAATTAAAAAAAAAAAATATTAACTAAATCGAGGGTGCTCTATCAATTGGTGATATTTTCAACATACGGGAAGGACCGAAAATAAGACCAAAAATCGCCGAAATCGAGATTTTCAAATAGGAAGAGGTACTTTTTAACGCAAATTCAGATTCTACAACAAAAAATAAGAAAAGTATGTTGAATGATTTTTTTTGTTTTCTTAGTATTTTTCTTTAAAATTAATAAAAAAAAAATGCTCAATATTTTCCTTCGGTAAATAAAAATTAATAATAATCATTTTATAAATGAATTTGCTTTTCATGGTATCATACTTTTTATCTGAGTTTTGGGTTCCTACAAAGTTTAAACAAAAAAAAAACAAAAAAAAATTTACTCTACAAAAGTTTCTTATTTTTTGACGTAAAATCCGAATTTGTATAAAAAGAAAGTACCCCTTCCCATTTGAAAATTTCGATTTCGGACAATTTCAGCGAGTTTTTGGTCTTAAAAAACCCTTTTTCGGTTCTTCCCGCAAGTTGAAAATAAAACCAATCGATAGAGCCCCCTCGATTTAGTTAACAAACATTTTTTTTAAATTTTAAAATAACGGCTTCTTCCCCTCTTAAAAAGTTGATACGCATGCTCTGAAACACCCGGTACATACTAATTTAAGTATGGTTACATTTAAAAGTTACACCTACATTATGTTGAAAATTAAAAAATCAGAAGATCCTGTTTCGTTAACTTTTTATTGTATGTTAAGGATATAATAAGATTGTACACATATCATCATCAAAATAAAAGTTAAAAAAATTATTACAAGTCATTGTATGAGGAATGTCTTCTTCAATTTTTATGTTCAATTTATATCTTTTTATTAATTTTAAACAAAAACTTTTCTCTTTAATTTTATTTTTTGCAATATTTCTTATATCTGAAACCTAATCCCATATTTTTCACACAAAAAAGGAAACATTCAGTTTAGCGGCTATTCGCGAATTATTAATCCTGTATATAAAAACTGTAATATTGAGCATACCTTCTATTTCTCTTTCAGTAAACGCTTTCTTTTTTGTAGCAACCTTAAAATGAAAAATAAAATTAATTAAGATTTTTTTTTATTGAATTTGAAGTTTTGATTTTCATCCGAGGGATTTCACTCTAAAACAACTTACTTTTGGTGCCGCTCGTTTGCCTAGCAATGCTGAACCCAACATCTGTAAATACAACAAAATTAAATTAAAAAAAAATTGTAATGGCCAAAAAATAATCAAATATGTATGTATGGTTGTGTTGTTGTTATAAAATTACATTAGAAATAAAATTGATAAATGCGCACCTAAAATAAAAATTATTCATACTAATTGAGAGAACAAAAATAAAAACTTAAAGATGAAAGTTTTTTGAAATTATGCCAAGAAAGTGATAATTTTTTTTTTACGTCCCTTTCTTTTTTTTTTTACAAAAAAATTTTTTTTTTGGTATTTTATCAAAAGAACTTTTTCATTTTATGTACTTTGTAAATTTAATCAAACGATTTTTTTTTCTAAATTTATATTAGTACTGAACATCGAATTCAGTTCAAAAAATAATTAAGGAAAGCGCAGTACTCACTAACTGTACACTCACTGTATACCATATTAAAACCGGCTCGAAACTGTGAAGAACCATCAGCAGCTCAAATCCATCAATTTTACAAAGATTTAAAAATGAAATTATGAGATTAATTACTGATATATGCTCATAATTTGCACGATAAGAGAAGAAGTAAAAAATTAAGCCCCCTCCATCAAGTATAAAGAAAAACTAACAGATCATATCAATTCATTAGATTTTTAACGGCTAGAAATCTGATAAACAAGGAAGAATTTTTATATTAATCAAACGTTTAAAAGGAGGAGATACGATATTTTTAACATAGACAATATAAGTTGAATAAGCATCAAATTTTTCAGTAATATTATTTTAAACAAATCTTATACTTTATTTGATCTTAAACACATTTCCTTATCTATAATTTAATTATATTATATTTGCAATGAACTTTAATTTTGTAAAAATGGAAAATATGGGTATAATATTCAATGAAATGTCAACCGCCACGTGAATTTAGTTCCAGAAAAGATGTAACCAAGGCTTAGTAACCTATTGTAAATATCTACCCATCTAGCTCATTATGTATTGTAGAAGATCAATTCAATTTCGTTGATTTGATATTTTTCAAACCAACTAAAATAATTCACGGTGTCGGGAGAATCAATTTTCAACTATTTGAATTAAGTTCAACTAGTTGATTCAATTTGTTTCAACTTTGAATTTTTAACATTTTAAATAAAAAATTTTAAGATTCCTAAAATACCTAAAAAATATTTATATTTAAAAAAGTTATAAATTTATAAGTAAGTGTTCAATAAATTTTAGGTTTTTTTAAATTTTTCATTTTTTGTTATACTTGTAAATTTGTGGGTTACTTTTATTATTGAAATCATGGTTATATCAATATAATATTTACTTTTTAGCTCGTTCTAGTTTGTATTTGTCTGGTCAAAATTTTCTTTTTTTTTAGTTTTTTTCCATTATGTGTTTTGTGTCTTTTAAAAGTTAATATTATTTATTAATAATATAATTACTGTTTCGTTTGGTAATAATATAGGCGCTATAGCTATATATATTATGTAAAATAAATACATAATATATATAAGTATCTATCTTTTGTTCTATTCGTAGAATTTGTTTTTGGACTAAGAAAAAGAATCAAATATTTTGTTATTTTCTGTAGCTATTTAGACAAGAAATAAAGTGAAAATTCAATTTAATTCAGGATTTTGCATAAAAAAAAACTATTTCGGTCGAAAGTGGAAATAACGTCTATTGAAATTCAACAACTCATTTATAACTTATTCATTACATATTACAATAAATTTGTCACAACAAATCACAACATATCAAAAAAAAATTCAAATTTCTACTAAAAAAATTTAGTTGAATTTCAAAATCAAAAAAAGTTGAAAAAATTCACAAAAATTGATATACGCGACAGCGACAATTGAAGTATTTCGATTTTAGTTGAAAGTCAATTCAAAATTGAATGTCGCACCACCTTATATTTTACCACCTTATATTTTACAATTTTCGTTTGTAACGATCGATATGATCTAGAAACTTAAAACCATAGTTCATGTTTTGTTGTTATAAATGTAAAGTTTTGGAAATTTCTTGGAATCCGAATTGGCTTAGATATTTTAACTATGAATATAAAGAGAAATTTACTAAATTTTAATTATACCGTATTACATATACTTGAAGAGAAAAACTAGTCCGGCGACAGTGTTAAATAATCAAGTAACTATAAAGCAATAATTTCAATTTTCATAATCACTTAGAAAAAGCAACTGGGTCTTATAGATAATAGGTTTAAAAATTCTATTTTCCTGTATTACCAGACAACAATATATTATTTTATAAGACTCTTTAAAATCCTATATGTGAACATACGGATTCCATCTCCACGATGTGATCAAACGTTCAAATATGTAATATGGTAATGTTTGAATAATTTTCATCGTGAGATGGATTCAATATTGTTCATCATGATATACAAATGAAAAAAGTAAAAGAAAAATTACAGATTTAATGATATAGATCATGAAAAATATCTATAGTAAGACCAATTTAATTCAGGTAGTAGTTTATCAAATAACTAAAATAGTTAAGTAGTCAAGTATAAATTATTATATTTAATCTTTAAAATTGAAAAAAAGTACAGTAAAAATATCTGAATTATTTTACAACCGATTTTCATTACTATTCTTTTAAATTATAAATATTTAAAATAAGCGACATAGCAAAACTATATATATTTTTAAAAATCTTTAATTTGCAATTTGAAATTTCAATTTAAAATTTCACCTCGTTTATACACACACACATACATTTTAACATAGAAAAATTTAAATTTATCAAATTGCCACAACTCACCAAAGTACAGAGTTTCTCCTCGCCAGAATTAAAATTAAAACCAAAAACCAATAATCTCCGGTTGTTGTCTTAGATAAAGCAATAAAAAAAAATATATACTGCCAATAATAAATTGAAACGATGGAAAACAATTCATAATGAAACTGAGTACGACTTCTTACCAAACTTCCCCGAATTTCAAGAAGCGAACGAATACTAAAAGTAAATACCATGTTAATTGCAAATAATATTAAGCAATAGTAGGGCAAATTTATAAAATTTCAATAATACAATAAAATATAGTATAACACAAGATATGATATGGTTAAAAAGATATGATCTGTGTTAATTGATCATGTTAAACATATGCTTGTATATACAATTGTAGAGACTAATCGTCTCATGTATATTGAAATTTAATAAATTGAATTGAATTGAATTGAATATGATATGGTATGATATGGATATAAGATTATGGTTAACCAATAAGGATATACAAAAGCAAGCCATAACAACTGCTACTTTAAAGAGTATATTTTTTTTAAGTTAATTTTCTTCAGTCTTCTCAACAAACACACTGATTGTTAATAATTTGAGTAATTTTGGAATTTACATGACACTGAAAACGCTTGTGATGCTTTATTATACATAATTTTTACATCATCTGATATTTTTGACATTCCAAGATTGGTAAATATAATTTTTTTTAAAAAATGCTTCACCAAATTTTACTCTAATATCCTAAAAGGTTAACATATATAACACTTTAAATTAATATTATTTGTTAAATAATAATATTATTTGTTGTTCATGTAATTGGCGAAAAAATTTAATGTAATTAATTATCATAATACCCACCACCATAAATTTAAATGTGAAATATAAATATAGAACACTTTGATAAATTTGAAAAGTGTGCAATTTACATAATTTTATCAGATGTTTTTAAAGGTTTACACAAACACTGATTATCATAATCATCATCATCATCATCACCAGATTTTATTTAATAGCAAAAAAAAATGTATAAAAAATAAATAATGATTTTATAAAGGAATCCTTTAACTGTGTACGTCAAATTTTTTTTTTTATTTTTCGCAATTTTCAAATAAGGAAAATTTTCACAAACCGGATGAAAACAAAACTTAAGATAATTTTCCATTTTAAACAAAATTATTTTATTTTATGCCTTAAAGCGATATTTTATTTACAAAAAAATAATAAACAAATTAATTTAATACAGAGTGATCTGTAATCTAGACTACAGTGATTAAAATAATCGATTTTAAAATTTGTTGTCTCAAGTTCAAATCCTATAAAAGAAAATTAAATTAAATCAGTCCAGTTCATCAAAATATATATATGAATATTCAGTTCACCATAATTGATATGAATATTCAGTTTATCAAAATAGATTATGAATATTTATCCTAGAGCAAATTTGCAAATTTTTAAAAAGCATGAAAAAGTGGACCTAATCCAATAAAATAAGCTAATATTTGTATAATCACACTTATTCTTGTAAATAGATTAATCAATCTAAATGATTGATTTTGGCAAAACAAGAAAAATATATTTAACAAACTAAATCGTAATTAGAATTTTAAACGTCAATCTTTGTACAATACAGGTAACGACAAACTTAACAATGACTTAGCATGACTTGAAAATGACAATTTAAATAATAGTTATATTTCGTAGTATTTACAAATAAATAGAGATTAGCTTCTCCTAATCACTTAGCGAAAAAGAGTCATCGAAGCTTTCACACAGATGGAATCAAATTATATTTATAATTTGGCGTAGTTAGAAAGCTTATCTTTCTGAAAATAACATCAATAAACTGAAAAACTTAATTTGCAAATCGCTGTTCCGTTTATTTAAAAAATCATGTGACGTTGCGGTGCTGCTATATCCATGCAAGTAAATGTAATGTAACCGAAGGTAATCCTCTTATATATGTAAGAATGAAAGCAAAGTTAGACTTAAAAATTTTTGCGTTATTTATGATTCGATTATGTGTTAGCTTTACTAAAACCTTGATATTAATCTTAGAAAACAAATCAAAATATTTTTATCTATTTTACAAAAACCTATCGTTGCACCAGACCAAACCAAATTTAAAGAAATGAGCTAAGAATAAACTAATAGTAAAATAAAAATTGTTTTTGTATTAAGATTTCATAATACTTTATATTAATAAATTTTTCATTAATTATATCACTAAAGTTTTTGTTTAACTCTACTTTACATTTTTATTCATTGTTTAGCTTTAATTTCGCTGAAATTGACCAAAATTGCTAAAAATATAAACTTAATTTTTGATTTTCATGAACAAAAAAAAATATCAAATACCGGCCAGTGTTTGATTTTTCGGTCTCTTCCCAGGCTCTGAAACGTGCTAGCCCCAATCTGGAAACGGATTTCAATTTTTTGGGCATCAATTATCCTGAAACCAATGGATTAAATAATAATCAAGATATGTTTTTTTTCTGGTCGAAAATGGATTAAAACCAATTGAAGCAAATATTTGCTAAGCAAAAAAAAAAATTCTTAAAAACCAATTTTCGAAATATGCCACAACTTTGTTTGAGAAATAAAAAGTCAGTTAATATGAAAAAACTTTAGATATTTAACTGGAGAAAATTTGCTCGAAACCCAAACCTCAGGGGTGTCTCAGGATTTTGCAGGTCTGTGCAATCCAACAAGGAAATTATAACAAGGAATTATAAAAGATTGCTAGACATAGCAATCAAATAAAATTAGTATTGAAATCATTTTTTTTTTCACAATATATTTTATGAACAACTAAGTACGTCAAAGGCAGAAGAGACTTCTTCTTATCTTTCTTTCGGCAATTTATTATAACAAAGACTTTTGTATATGAAAAATTACACACTAAAATATTTACTACAGGCTGTTATTGTAATTAACGCTAATGATGAAAGTTAAAATTCTAAGTAACGCTAATGAAATAATGAATGAAAGTCGATTATAACGATTATAACGATTATAACGCGATTTGAATCGTTTCGTTTCAGCGATTACATTTACTTGATCGGCGTCGTATCGTTAGCCATTTAAAAACTCAAAATGAAGATAGTCGAATTATGTTTCTTTTTGTTCTTCTTTATGTTTAAAATAAAATTGTCAAAAAGGTAGAAATGTCAAACTAAGATCAAATGCAAAAACGATCAAACTATAGAAGTTTGACAATGTTAATGAAAATGTCATTTGCATTTCAAGTGATTGTTGTAGTTTGATGTTTGTCGCAATTTTCTTAGCAAAAGAACTTGAAGAAATTTAATTTTATAAAATGAACACGCTTACATGTGCATCTGTTTATTAAAAAATGTTTAATAAAAAAAACAAATAGAAATAAAATAATGGAAATACTACAATTGTATAATATATACATATATAAAAAATATTTTGATACCCCAACGCTAATTAATTTGAAAATTTGTCTCTCCAATGTTCTTCTTCTAAGTCAATTTCACTAAAAATTTCAAAATAAATTTAGAGTTTGCTGGTTTTTTGTAATTAAAAATAAATTTAAACTAAAGTTCACATAAGTATAACATTAAAAACAATAACCCCCATTTTCTAATTTTAATAAAAAATTAAATTTAACGCATCTAAATATTTTTGTTGACTAAATTGCAGTTTCAAAACCTGCAAGTGACGTGCAAATGACATTTTCGATTAGATGATTTTTATCTCAATACATTATCGATTACACTGCAAAAGCAGTTATCTAAGTTTGACATTAAAAATTACATGACTAAAATCAAACTGCATAATCGATTAGACTGCAAATGCATTTGATCTTAATTTGACATTTCCGATTACACCTGTATATTTTATAGAAAAAGACGTTTTTGAAGAAAATTTTCAATGATAAATTAAAAAAAAATATAATTTCATAAAACTTTCTGTTCTTTCGAAAACAACTCAGCAATAATTTTTTTTTCTTATATACTATCGTCGTTGACATTACCGATAGCCAATTACAACCACTATACTTAGTGTAGCGGACAATAAATAAATCGTTATTCAAAATAAGGGTAATAGTCAACTTTTTATTGATAATTGTGCTTAGGTGGTCTATCTTTTAATACAAAGTTTTCCTGTACCAATAATGTATTAGCAATTCATCTGTCATTCTGCTAATATGAGGTGGACATAAGCACACTTTAAAGTATGCTAATAGATAATTACATAAAATTCAAAAAATCAAGTCCAAATTTGAATTCAATAGTTTAATTAAGTTAAATTTAGTTCACAAACCCATAATATAAACATAAATCTTATAACTAATTCTGATTAGTGTAATATCACGATTATAATATTGTAACAAGATTTCAATTCAATCATATTTATTTCAGTGGATAGTCCTATAAAAAATGTTATTATACAGTCTGTTTGTATTCTTAAAAGATAAATTTCGAACTATATACCTTATATCCATTTGCATAGTGTTTGTGAACTGTCAATAGCACAATTTTAATTCAAAATTTAATTATATAATTTGTTACTTTTAATTTGTTTTTAAAATTGTAATATTATTTAGGAAATTTCTATTATCCATTACAAAATAATTTAATTATTATTACATTTTATATTATTAATTATTATTTATTATACAGAATGCTATCAGTTACTCCATTTATTTATTTGCGTTGCCTATAATTTAACAGTTTTCATATAATATAAATAAATAATAAATCTTAATTTTTATACCATATTGTAATTAAAATTAATTTAAATTTTCTCTTTCATAATAATTATACTAAATTTATTTCCCCGTCAAAATCAAAAAAAAAAAAATTGGGTAAATTTAATTTATTATAATATTTTTAAATCAACATAAAATAATTATTGTAGTATTTATAAATATAAAAAAAAAAAAAAATTTTAATAAAAATAGAAAAAAAAAATTGGTAAATTAAAAACTAAATGAAAATATTTTAGAAACTTCATGAAATTGAATTAAAGAGCATTGACTCATAGACTTAAATAGTAGGTATACGTGATTTTTTGTGAGAGAATATATTCCACAATTTTGATTTATATTCAGTGACTGTATTACTACCTCCATTTTAGCAACCTTTTGAGTTTGTTCTTATATCGTTTCTTTCAGAGTTAAACTATAGTCCAGAGGTACATCAAACCTTAAATATTTCATTATAGTTTTTTAGTTTTTTATTATGACCGAAGATATTTGAAGACCCTTTTTGGTTTACATTACACGGTTAACATAATCTAATAAAATTTTTAATAACAATAATTTAATTAATTGTAACAAAATTTGTAATTATTTTTTGTTTATTTTGAATTTGATTACAAATGAAATTTTTCAAACATACATACAAACATAGAATTAAAATGATGATCAATATATGATCTATAACTATAAATAATTTTCATTTCATCGTAATTTCTATAAATATACAAAAATTACTATTATTTTAACTAAAAATAGAATTCTAAATATTTAAATTTAAAAAAATAAATCAATAAATTATTTAAAGTATTTTTAATTTAATTTTTTTTTGTTTTATATTAGAAATTATTCTATAAACTTTTAATGATATTTTACTATTAATGAATTTCATCAAATAAAGTTTTAAATATATAGTGACGAAAAAATTTGGAACCAAATCAATATTTAATATTTTTGTATATCATGGTTTCAATTGCTAATATCTAAGTATAATCTATTTTTTTTATAAAAGATCGATAGTTTTAATAATTGAAATGTATTTTTTTTTCTAATTTTCATCGTTGAAGTCTTCCGTTTGTCATTTAATTTTTATTGTTTTAGTCTAAAAGGTTCAAACTCAACTTAAATAATCTGGAATGAATAAACTTTTCATAATATTCAACTTTTTAGTGTATCTATATAGCTTTTTTAATTTAACAGCTACCAAGTTTCAATTTTAAATCTGAAAAAGATTACATATATCTTAGGCTTATGAAATGTCGAGAAGTATTTTGTATTGGTAGTAAGATAAGAAATGGTTTTGTTTAAGACACAAAATTAATTTCAAAGAAATAATATTGTTTAGAATATCCCACTATAATATTCAAAAACATAACAATTTATACGTTTTCCAATTAAGTATTGAAATTCAGTAATTTTATGAAAAATTGTTTACTCTTCATGTAAAAGTACTGTCAAAATGTACATAGATAGAGATAGATTACTCTCCATGTATTATGTGTTATACAGGCTAATACGGCCCGATCTGAAAATACTTTGTGATCAATTGTGATCCTAGGAAAAAAATTGTTCAAGTAAGATGTATATTTATAAATTTTACACGGACTGCAGAGGGTTAAGGAAAATCGGGTTAACAAAATAAAGCCTAACTAATATCGTGAAAACCAAAACAAATCAGAGGTATGTAGAATAATTACTAAAAATATTGTTTAAAAGTTTATCGAAGAAATTTCATTTTAAGGTCCTGTAATATTTTTTATATAGTCATATGTAATTGATAAAAGTAACAATAATAAGTACTTTTAAGAAAATTTAATATTTAAAAGGAAAATAATAAATTTCATATATTTACAAGAAAAAAACAATTATTTTTAAACATTTATTTACAAATATCAGTATGTATGTAAAGCTTTTATTCCGTTATTATTGATTCCAGGTATCTAATATTAATAATCTATAATTATTATAAAACTTGTTAAATAGTAATATAAATACCAAAATATAAATTAAGTACGTCAAAAAATTTAATCAGCCGTACAATAAAGAATATGAATGACGTCAGAAGCTTAATAGAATGTGCACAAAAAGCTTAAATAACAAATTGTACAAAAAAGCCTATAACATATCCAATATTTATGGTTTTTCGTTTATTAAAGCGGTTTTATTATATTCATATTGATGACAATTTATCAGACATAATTCATTTGAAAATTCAATTCTATAAGTTGGAAATAAATGCTAAATTTTGAATGAAATTGTTGTCTTTCATAGCTACTCCTAAATAAATTTTTATTGGAATTCAATTTGGTTAATGTGGAAAAATCAGCTCAAAAATCAGCAAAATGAAGTCAAATCTAAAGGATTACCTTTATCATTACAAATTTGATAGATGTCGATTAAAATTACATTTTATTGAGTACTTTAAAGAACTAATTCAAATCAACTTAACTGTTTTTTTAAACTTAAGAACTCAATTGTAAAAGTCTAATAACAGTTTAAGGCAAAAAAATTAAAGAAAACTATAAACCTCTAATAAACAAAGGATTTTTGAATAATAAGAAAATGACATTGAACTGAAATAGTTCTGAGAGTATTTTATATTTGTCATTTATCAGATATTTTATTTTTCATTAGAACAAAGAACACTCAAGACAACTTCTTTCATCATTTAGAAAAATTTTTGAAATATTCAATGAATTATTTTGGAAAAAAATTTTAAAGAACAATAATTGTAAAAACATTTTATAAAAATACAGGCCCTTCGATTAATCTGTAGGTCCACTGTTAAATAAATAAATAAATAAATATGATTTGAATATTCTAAATCAATTTGAATAAATTTATGTGTCATCAATGCACATTAATTATAAACAATTTATTTAAAAAAGTCTCAGAAATTTTAAAAATGATCGAAGTAGTATAAAAATATGTTTTCATATGCTATACTCTATAGGGTTAATTTTATTTCTATTTAAAGGAAAAGTTTTGTCTCATCTGGCAATACTAATTTTCATTTATATTTCAATTTTTCCCCATCTTTTAGCTAAGTATATAGCAAACAAATTTAATGTGAAATATCTTATTCTACAGGAGTATGCCAATTTAAGTGAATACAACATTTGATAGTCCCTGATGTACATAACATAATTACTTCATATCGTTTATAACAATAATTATAAAAAAATATACAATATTTATTTTCACTTTTGGCAACAATAATATTTTTCTGTTTTCTTTTAATTTTTTCAGAAATATTTTATTCTAAATTTATAATATTTAAAATATATTTAATTACTTTGATATTATTATTGTGAATATAAAAATAGTAAAAAAAAAAAGTAATAAAAAAAATATGTAAAGGGCTTCTAATTTTGAAAAATTTATTGTCTTTGTTGGACTTTTGATTTTCAATTATTATAGTAAATAAAATTCCTTCATTTCTATTTTTAATGCATTCACCATATATATATATATATATATATATATGTAACCACATATATATATGTAATGTATATACGTAATGTTTATTTTTTGTTTGTATCAATCATAATAAAATGCTTAAAAGTTTAGCATATGAGATGTCTAACTTTCATTTGACTTTAATTGTCTATGTAAGTACAAAATTCCATTACAAAAAATGTCATAATGCCAACAAAAGAACTTTAATTAATATTATGTAGATACATACATAGGTACGTAATAGTTATATAGTATTTTTGAAATTTAACAAAATATATGAAAGGGCATTTAAAAAACTCAAAACTAATTGTTATCTCTGCTAGTTAAAACTTTTAAGAACCATATTCAGGTTCATTTGAACACTATAGTGTCAAATAGATTTAATTTAAAGAACCTAATATAATTTTAATGATAAGTTAAAATAGTTGCCATATAACTAGTTTAATAGGAATAATTAGTAGTAATAGACTACATTAATAAATAACGATTCTCGACTACAGTTCGATTTAATTCTGTTATTGTCACAAATCGGAACTTATTAACATCAGAAGATCGCCAAGTTAAAAAAACAAAAACCTAAACAAACTGAAATACTTAAAAGCTATTGACCATCATTGGATGAAATGTCATTATAATTTTATCCGTGGCATACTTGAAAAAACATTGACATCTAATTACTGGTTTACAAAATTACAGAAATTCAAACATTTCTATAATTAAAAATTCAATATGTAGTCTTTCAGGGACTGCAAACCTTTTTTTATGCAATATCTAAATTTAACAGTTTATTATTTGCTCTAAATTTATAATTAATAATTAATCTTCTTTTGTTGTTTCTTTTTTTTTTTTTGCATTTTTAGGCAGCCTTATAATTTGATATATCGTTATTTTTATTTTATAATTAATTATTAGCATTTTTTTAAACTTTTGTTAACATTTTTGACATTTTTATTTTCTTCAGTCCAAAAATCTATTTACGTTTTTGAATAATTTTCATTAATTTGACATTAACTAATTAATGCCAATCATATGTTAATTTTCAACGATGCCTATAATATACACATACTTGTATAACCACAATAGGATTTTGTAATTTAAGTTGATGAATATTAAATAGAATTTTTTTAGATGCTAGCAAAGAAAATCATGATATGTCATAAATTGGATTAAATTTGACGAAATCAAATGATAATAACAAGAAGTTTATATTATAAAGAATAAATTGAAATTGTCTTAATTTTATTGAAATAATTCAACTATATTTTATTTATTTTCATATAGTATAGTTTTCTATTATATTTTACATTGAAATGTAATATATACGTGTTGCGAATATAATATGTATAGTTTTAGTTTAGAAAATTTTGTAGTTTCAAATTTTTGTTTAATGATTTTAAATTAATAGCAATTAAATTTGGGAAATTGATTTTTTTTTGTTTTTTTTACCTTTATTTCATATTAAAAAAGAAAACAAAAACTTAAATCTATAATTTTGAAATAGTAAATGAAAGAAAAATTATAAGTATGTACATAATCACATAATTATACAAAATAATTATTATACTATACAAAAACAAAATTAAAAAAGTTTTAAGAAATTTTCTTTTGAAGTTGTTACATATCAAAAATAAATATCTCATAACATGTTCAAAAAAAACAAAAAAATGTTTCCCAATTTGCAGGCCAGACATACGTAATAGCTATCATAAAATCAATATTCGCAAATGAAACATCGATGGACTAATTTTTAGCTAGGAACAATTTATTAAATTCAGATTCGCAAACTTAAAGTAAAATAACAAATATTTTTTTTTTAAAAACAGTAATGCTAGAACAAAAAAGGAAAGTATTATACAAATTAAATGAAAGTTAAAGCAAAAAACGGTTAATATTTGTCTTGATTTTGCAAATATTTTCTTATCCGTTTTTGGCCATTTTGGGCATTTCCATTGGGTAGTGGTGGGAATTTGTCGCCCTAATTATTTTGTTTTGCGGCTATTTAAGAGCAGAAGGCAGTCTTTTGATTTAAATGGAGCATGTGCCTACTACTGGGAAACTGGGAAAGTTTTCCAAATGTACGACAATGTCAAAGAAAAGCTAATAAATGGTTAATATGGTCTTATACTCAAAAACTTAAAAGCTACTATTCAAATATGTGAATATAGATATTGAGAAGTTCCAAATGTGTGGAGAGAGAGAGAGATTTTTACATAGATTGAAACTGATCAGACATTTGGCAGCTACTTTCGAGATATGAATCAAAAATATAGTCATTCCATGTAATTATTTTAGAAATTTAAAATTAAATCGTGTTCGTTTTAGCTTTAAAAATTCTGTGGTTTTACAACGAAAGATGATAACGGCAATTTTGCCGAATTTTACTTATGAATGCCACTTTATATAAAATTTTAAGCTCTTCCAAATAAAAAAAAAATTAATAATATTAAGTAATTTATGAATTAAAAACTGAATAACTAACAACTGCCGTTGTAAATTTTTCTAACATAAGCATATAACTTCACTTATGCAGTTATGGAGGCAACACTTACCAAAAAGTTCAAAACAAAAAAAAAATTATATGTTAAGATATACAGTTTTGCAAGATAAGATATACATTTTAGATTTGTTAAGATATACATTTTTTTTTTGTATAATCTGAATAACTGAAGTTATTATGAGTTCATGAGGAAAAAGTTTGATGTAGCAAAAATTAATAAGTTATTTAAAATTTAAAAAAAAGGTAAAAATTTTACGAAAAAAGAATTATTGAAATGATTTCAAAGATCATATATTTTTAAAGATTTTCAAGAGATTTTCATTAAAAATATTTTTTTAAAATAAAAAATAACTAGAAAAGTATAGCAAGTTGTATACTAAATTTTATTCAATTGCGATTTACAAAAAATGTCAAAAATGCAGTTATCATATCTTTCGTTGTCAAACCACAGAATTATTTTTTTATAACATGTTAAATTTCTGTAATTATTGTGGGGATCAAATTAATTAATCTTTAAAAGAAATTTATACATTTAAAAAAAATAGTTTTAATTATTATTAAAAATTATAAGTAAGGGTTTTATTATATTTATATTTATTAAAACATAATTCCACAAATTATTGTCAATTACATGCATTATTACCACACTTTTTATATTTAATTTAAGACGATACATCTTTAAAAAAATTAATATAATATTAAAAAATTAATATTAATATCAGAATATACCATTTATTTAAAATTTAAAGTGTTTCAGCTGTAAAGAAAATATCTCTAAACTCTGTAAAAAATAATTTGTAAATATTGAAGAAATAAATGAATTGAAATTGAAAAAATTGAACAACGATACATACACCTTTAAAATACACGAACCCGTTACACAAACCAATAACTCTAGAATAAAAAAGGTCTTCATGTAAAAGATGAAATTGGTGTAGAATCATAGGATCATCGAATATTTTAAACAGAAACAGTTGTTGTTTCATAAATATCTATAATAGCGTTGAACCCTATTTTTTATTTTTGGAATTTAAATTTATTTAGTTTTTAGTTAAAAATTTTTAGTATATTTTTAGTAGCTTCTATTTATTTACTTTTTATGAATTTTTTACTTCGCAACTTATATTTTCAAATGAGTCATTCCTAAAATTCTACTTTACATGAAAACCCTTCTACTTACTAATTATTCTTGAATTACTTACATATGAAATAGAAAAGGTAATTTAGTTTCATATATACATATATATATATATATATATATATATATATATGTACATATATACATTTTATAGTTTTTTTAACAATTTTCAATTTGATCATTTTAAAATATAACAGTATGTATATCAATGTGTTATATAGAATTATAAATACTAATACTAAGTTTAATTTATGTTTAAAGATCTGAATTAATTTTCATTAATAAATTTATTTTATTTTATAAAAATAAAAGAAATGGTGATAAATGAAAATTTTCAGCGACATTATTGTAATTAGATAGAAATGGCTAATAAAAAAAATTAACATGATTTAATAATTGATCAGAAATTAAACTTCAAAGACGAGCTTTATTTCATATAAAAAAAAATTGAAAAAATTCACTTATCAAAAATATGAAATCAATTTTTTTTTAACCAGGTTAATTAACTTTTACAACAGAAGAACTTTTGGCAACCGAGCTGGATCATATGATGTATTTTTTTTATATAAAACTTTATTTTGAAGTTACCGGGTTCCACACATATATCAGTTCTTGAATAAAATTTCAAAAACGGACTTGGATAAAATACTTAGAAAACATCACGTGATAACGTGATATTGTTAAAGTGTAAATCAACCGTGAATACACTGGTTTAAGTTATAATTATTTGTGTATAAGATAAATATGTGTAGAGACGATAAACATTATTTTTTGAAAAACAAATTTTAAGACAAATTTTTTTTGAACAAAAATTTAATAACGTCAATATAATGCACGTTGAACTTAAAATATTTAATAAAATATCAGATAAAATTAAATACAAAGATACCATTTATATATATATATGTACAGATAAATTACAATTAAAATATTTTTATATTTTCAAAAATTATATTTAAATGCGTATTGTGTTATTATTTTATTTAAAGTCGGGTATTATTCTGTAATCAGTTTTTATTTGATTGCAAATTTCGATTTTTCGTCGTAAACACTAATGAAAGAAGTATATTGCTTCCAACATATTAATATTAGCAATTAAATAATTGCTTAATTGAATTCAATATAAAATATGAAATATGTGTTTTGAAACCATTTTCGAATCATATGTTTTTCTTACCTTTAAATGACCTCTTAATCCACTCATTTAGTTTAATTATTATTATCTGAGCACACACCCCCTTTTAAACAATAATACAAAAATATAAAAAAAATATCCAAAATTTAATCAAATAGTTTTATTTTTTTTTATTTTGGTTTCTTTATCCAATAAAATTTTGTTTTCTTAAATAAATCACTAACAGTATTTTTTATGGTATGTGTATATAATACTATATAGTACTATGAAATTTACATACAAATACTATATGGGAAACAAATTCACGAAATTAATCGAATCAATTTAAAATTATTTTTGTTTAAAAAAAAATGTTTTTTTTTTTAATTTTTAAATAATTTAAAAAAAAAATTTTTAAATCTGCTTAATTGTAACAATGTAGTAAAATTAGGTACTCAAAATAATTAATACTTCAGAATTTTGAAGGAGAATATTATAAATTTTTGAAATTTCCAACTACCAAATTGCTACTTTTTATGCTTATTTCTTTTTAAATAATTATTTAATTATTTCTTTATTTGTTTTCAATTAATATTGAAGTTAAGAAGGAAATAAAAAATTTGTTTATTTTATTAATTTTTTATATTTATTGTTAATTTGTTTTTGAAAATTTAATTTCCTTAATTTTCTATTTTGTTTAACTTTCACTTAAATAAAATTTAAAATTATTTTTATTTTTAAGAATGTTCATTAATGTTTTTTTTTTATATTTATTACATAGATTGCAAATTGAAATATTTGTTTGTATAATTAAATTTAAAAAAAAAAATTATAAATTAATATTTTGAAAATACAATATATAATTAAAGTCCCGATACACGACACACGATTATAACATAACAACAAGTTAGTCTGAACAATTGCATCGTTGCATTGTTGTAAATTTTAATACACAATAAACAAACAAAACAATAAAAATAAAAACATATATAAATTTTCTCACATCTTATAAGTACATAATAATATGTAAATATATATAAAATAATTTATAATAGGTACAATCATTCAAACATATATTATATTATATTATATACATATGAGTATATATAATCTAATATAAAATACATAATATATTACTTATTATTATTATTTTTTTTTTTTTTGTATATTTATAATTGTATTTTAGTACTAAAAATCAAATAAGAAAATTGGGGAAATAAATTTTTTTGATGTCGAAATTTGCGCTTTAAACACTATAGTAAATATACTAAGAAATATTTATGAAAAATCATCTGAGCAAAAAAAAAATCTTAATAGAAAATGAAAATTTAAAAGAAAAAACAACAAAAATAAAGAAATAAAAAAAGAAATAAATAAAAATAAAGAGAAAAATGTTGTCTCATTATAATTTTGATTTTTTTTTTTTTTTTAGTTTCTTTCATAAACACACTTAAATATGTTAAATAAATGAAAATCATTGAATATCATTAAATATAATATTATGTACTCATAAATAATATTTAAAAAAAAAAAAACTAAGAAAAGTTAGTCACAAGCTGTGGTGTGATGTTATACTATTATAAAACGAAGAAAATATTACTTTTATTTTTTAGATTAATGAAACTATAGATCCTGTTTGTGACATCTCAACTAGCCAATCTGTCTCTTATTTAGAAATGCAAACTTACATCTTAACCTAAAATCAAATGTTAGTTATTGAAATTTTACAACTTTTTAACCATGCTTAAAAATCTAATTTTCAATTTAAATATTCTAAATATCTATAAGATAAAAAATTAACTATTTTGCCAAGAATAACTGTATCAAATTATATTCATTGATTAAATATGTGTATTTAATGAAAATCCCATTTGCTTTCACTAATAATTTTATTTTAATGTAAATATCGATATGTTATGAGTTACATGAAAAAATAGAAAATCTAATACAACTATGAGTATTATAATTAAAAAATCGATAAAATCAAGCCTGATCAATAGCAAATGGTTCTAGAAAAAATTTATACTGGTAAATGACATACACAAAAAATGCTTTGTAAATGTCTTTTCGCCACCTCAAGTTTTGGTTTTTATTTATTGATACCTTACTTTCTAGACGATAGGTAAAAGCGATTGGCTTAAGATGAATGAATGACGAGATGAATGAAGAATGACTTAAAATGAATGGACATAGGTTTAAAGACAAAAAAAAATATCAAACCAAAATTTTTCTAAAGCCCAAAATATTCAGGGCTCAACTTTTAATGAAATTTAATTGAAAATTAATATATGTTTTTGTGTTTTTTTTTTATTTCATTGCTTTACAATAAATATTTTTCTACATTTAATTTTAGAGAAATCACATCATACACTAGTATATCGGAACTTAAATATAGTTTTTTTTATTTATTAATTCAAAGTTCTTTTTGTTTTTAACATCTATGTATTTCTAATTTTTAGAGGATAATGGTATCAAATCAAATATGTTGGGTAATCGTGAATTGCATACTTTTAGGTAAATTATTTTTCAGATGATGTAAATTTAGTGTGTGTTAATTAAAATTAGAAATAATTATGTAACTATTGAATAAAATATATATTTTTTTATACACGAATGTACCTACGATATTTTTATAGAGTCAGTAATTTCGATATAAGAAAATTTATTCAAATAAGATACACAGTATATTACATTGAAGCAATTAATGATCATTAAAAATTAAAACGATAATATTTATATACATACTAGCATGAACGTTGTTCCGCCTTAGTGGAAATGAGATTTGCAAAGGTTTTGTGAAATTTTAAATATAAATCAATATTGAAATGAAAGAATAAATGCAGAATTAAATGGAAGAAATTGTTATATTTATTTATTCAAAAATATATTATTGTGTCTTATATGCGATAAAGAATCGTGAATGTTAATATTTTTGTTTTTATTTTATCATTTCAACGATTTTTGTTTAAAAATTAAAAATCTACCAAATTATAAAAAAAAATATTTTTCTTAATTTAGTTTTTCATGTAAAAAATTTATACTTCTTATTTTTAACTCGCCCTTTATATATTTTTAATCTAGAGCTTACAAAGAACAATGGTATTGGTACTATAAAAATATTAAATTTTATAAATTAAAACATAAACAGATATGAATAAAAATACAATTTTAAAATTGAAAATGTATAAGGTCCCACAACTATATAGCGGTGAGAGATAGATCTAACTTCCACCCAGAATATTTTATTTGTTTTGACGTCCACTATCACTTTTAATACTTTTAATAGTAAAAAGTTAACGGGAACACTCTGTGCATAAGCTTTTTAGATCAAATCTAAGCGAGTCTAAGACCATAAAATATCACAACTTATTGTAACACTATTGTATTAAATAAGATGATTTTTCTGAAAATCGAATCGCAATATATTTAAAACCACCGTCAGACTTATTGTGGAAAATAAATAGAATTAGTTTTGAAATTTTCGAAATAAATTTTTTTAAAATTACATTTTGATCTGTTGAGAACCAATTCGTTGAGTCCTGCATTAAAACAACCTGTCAACAATATCCAGAATGGTTATATGTAGAAAATTGATGTTTCGATTATAGAATTTTTTTTTATTTTATGATTCTCGTACTATTGCTTAAAAACTGTGGCTGGATTACTAAATATTTCAAAAGCAACTCTTTCGCTCAATCTAAACTGGGTGTATTTTAAAAAGTTAAAAACAAAAATACCAAATTTTAATAATTTCGAAAAATCTGAAATATTTTGAAGAAAAATAATTTTCCCAGTTTTGTATTTTATAATTTTATTATTTATTTCTTGTTCAATTTCTGATTTTTTAATGTACACATTTACAATCATAATAAATATTGTAAGTTAACATGAACATCTTTCGATATTTCGTATTTCAAAAATTAAAAATAATAAAAAAAAAACGTTACCCCGTATATATGATAGCTTCAAGTAAGCTTCAATAGACAAGAAAGCTTCAACATCTTGTAGTTGATGCTAGTTTCTTGAAATCAGCTTCAATCAAGTCAATCACAACAATTTACTTACTTGACTTGAAAATTTTAACCGAATACGCAGCTTGAGAGCTTGAGAGTTGGAGCTGACATTTAATGTTACAAATTTTTGATAATATTTAGAGTGAATTTAAAAAATAAAAGATTTAAAATGGTAAATAAATAAAAAAAATTTAATTTTATATCTTTAAATTTATAGAAAATTATAGGGCGAAAAATTTATGTCACCAAAAATACATATGTCAAACTTAAGCTATTTTCAAGCTGGTCAACCGAATACACAGCTTGAGATTTCAAGAAGAATTCAAGTCAAGTATTCAAGCTGTCATGTATACGTAGTAGTGATAATTATTTTTATGAACGTGAACCATCAAAGCGATCAAAATATTAAGGAAAAAAATTTATCTATTCAATTTTTCTCAGTTCTCATTCTCACTTCGGACTATCTTTTTTTTCTGTGAATAACATATAATACATATTATGGTTTTGATTCAATAATGTATAGAATAAAAATATTTTTCAGAAAAAATACAAATAAAATTTTCAATGTGTCTTATTTATTTATTTTTTATTTATTTATTCAATTCTTAATGTTAGTATACATAAGACGATTAGTCTTTATATTAGTATACAAATAAAAATTATTAAAAGAAAATATTAATACTTAACTTACAACTAAACCAGCCAAATAATTTACAGATAATAAAACAATTAATTCAATTAGACTAAATTCAACAAGCTTAAAAGAACACAAAACAAAAAACAAAAAAATAAAATAAAAAGAAAAACAATAAAAATATTTAATTCAATTAAAGTAAATTCAATTCAAAGCTATGATATTCTTTCCTCCTTAAACTATAAAAAATAAAATAATATATTGTTTAAAAATTAATTATTATCTAAGGTTTTAGCTTAAAGTATTTCGAAGACAGCTCACTAAACTTGTTAAGATATATCGAAGACAGCTCACTAAACTTATAACTCACAGCTAATAGAACTTGGCAGTGCATTCCATAATATTGCAACTCTTACAAAGAACGATATATGTCTAAGTCTGCCATTGTGACGCGGAACATTTAAATTCACACCCCTGGGTGATCTTCCAAATATCAACTTATTGTGTAAGTATATATAGGTGTGGCTTTAGAAATTATATTCATGTAGTATATATATCTGTAATTCAAGAAATTTGCGAATGAGCAGTCAAGTATCAATTTAGATACATCAATAATTCTATCAAATCTACGGCGATTGGTAACAAAACGGGTACATGCATTAAAGATAACATTTAATGTAGACAACTCACATACACTCATATCCGCATATACCACATCGCAGTAAGTAAAAAATGGTATAATTAATAACAGGATTAGTTTCTTCTTTGCCCATTCACTCAAATAATATGAAAATTTCCAAAGCTTACGAAGGCGTGAGAAAACACATCCAGAGATGTAATTTATGTGATCACTCCACGTAAACGTTTTATTAAATACAACACCCAGACACTTAGCTTTACTTACATATTCAATAACACAATAATTCAATTTAGTTTGAGGCAAAAATGTAGTATCAATATTATGGACATACAGAATCATGGCTTGTGATTTAGTCGGGTTCAGTCTTAACCCATTATCTTTAGCCCAAAAGGCAACAGCATCAAGCTCATCATTAATTTTAGCAACATACTTGTGGATTGCATTTACTGGTCCACTAATATAGATTTGAGCGTCGTCAGCATATAACCTACATTGAGCCTCAGATAAACACCGAGGAAGATCATTGATGAACATACTGAAAAGCAGTGGACCCAAAATGGATCCTTGAGGTACCCCACATTGAATTGATAAGCAGCTAGATTTGACTTCATTCAGGTAAACAAACTGATATCTATTAAGCAAGTAACTATGCAGCAATTTAATGGTAGATAAATCAAAATTATAAAAAAGTTTAAGCTTTTTGCATAACATTTCATGATTAACACAATCAAAAGCTTTAGTAAAATCTAAGAATAATAAAATTACTGCATGCCTTTTATCAATTTCACGATAAAAGTTATCAGTGATTTCTAATAGGGCAGAAGCCGTACTGTGTTGCCTAAGAAATCCAGATTGAAACTTATACCGAAGATTATTAGTATTAATGTATTCATTCATCTGTTCATAAAGCATACGTTCGAAGGATTAGACTAAAAAAGAAATGATTATACCGCCACCTGGTGTGTTTTTTGCCAATGCGTAATTCGAAATTGCGCGAAAACTACGCTACCGATTACATTCTAATATAGCCGTTGGTGAGATCCTGAATTTTAGTAGAAAATTCGAAAATTCATTAAAATCGATTGAGTAATATAGAAATTATCTCACTATCTCAGGCCCATTTTTATATATATAGATAGATAGATAGATAGATAGATATAATAATATCAAAGTTGTTTTAAGTTTACAATTTCGAAAAAGTTTTTCACGAAATTTCCACAAAACTGAAATAGTTTATTTCGAGTTCTAAGAGTTTATTTGCTCACAATTTATTTATCTATTAAAGTTATATAACTATAAGATAATAATTATCTTCTATTATATACATATAATTTGATTTTATTAAATCAAGTATATGACTCAATTTAATAAAATTATGTCAAATACGAATTTTACAACTCGATTGGAAAATTTTTGCTCAAATTTACTTAAAATATATTAATTATTTTGAATGAAATTAGAGGTTCAACCCCTAAAATATGATATGTAGCAATCTGGTCATCTTTTTTATGCTTCTAACTTTTTTTAACATTTTGCTGAAAGCTAAATTTTGTGATGGGAATAGTTTAGGACTCTTACGACTAAGCTCGTACTCGGACTCGTCTTCCAAAAATATTAATTACACAAAACCAAAAGCTATATGAATAAACATCAATTAAATTGGACATTAAATATTATACGAAAAAACTTAAAACGGAGACAAGAGGGAGTGAGACATATACAAATCTCTTATATTAATTTAATGAACCTCACTAATGAACATTTTCTATTGGAAAAATTTTTTTTTTTTTTTTTATTTTTTAATCAGAATATTATTTATACATTTATACGTCTTATGAAAAAAAAAAAAGAAAACAAAAAAACAAACCTTTTGTTTTTTTGGAAACATTTCAAAATAAAAACTAAAAAAGTAACAATAAATAAAAAGAAAAATCACAAATTTTAATCTAAAAATATTTTTTTAAATTCACACGGTTTTTCTATAATTAAATATTTTGCTAAAATTAAAAATAGTGACACGCACATATTTAATGTTTGTCGCCCAAAGTGTTTTGCCATTATGATAAACACGTTTACGTACGTATTGCCCTTAAAATATACAAACAAAAAAGAGAAAAAAAAAAAATTAAAAACAAAACGTAAACACATAGAAATAAATTCTTGCATAAATAAATGTAGTGTCATCAAACTTTTCAACTAAATGAAATCTTTAAATAGTTGGCACATTTAAATTGCAATAAAAAATTTTTTACAAAATTTAAAATGCACATAATTCGAATAAACTATTTCGTATTTAAGCAAATAATATAAAAACAAAAATGCAGAAAATTAAGTGAAACGAATAATTAAATATTAAAATTGAAGTGAAATTCATAAGCAATTAAAATTTATAATTAATTTATTAACAATTAATAATATAATTGACAAATAATTAATTAAATTAATTAATTTAATAATGTTCACATTGTTGATTGATAATTATCTGTTCCTATCGAATTGAGTACAATCATGGACCAAATAAATTATCAACTATATTTTCTCAATTTCATCAAGAGTACAATAGATTCACAGCTTTATAGAATATTTATAAAATCTTGAATGATCTGTGAAACTCTTGATGTATATATATAGAAAATATCTAAAATATTCTTTGCGATTGACTGAGACTAGTGAGAACTAGTCATATACATATACTTTGTTTAATAACGTAAAAAATATCTCAAAGATATATATTTTAATACCGTCTAATTTTGAGTCTGTATATATGATATAAAAAAGTTATCATCAAAAATTAAATAATCTTCATCAGGAGTCTTTGATCCGAAATATCGATCTGAATATTTATTTTTTCAATTTTAATTCTTGCCAACAAAACAGAAGGACATAGAGGAAAGGATGCAAAAATAAAATGTACCACAATTTGTATATTATAAAATTGAATCATTGAATTTAATCTGATTTATCACTACTAATTTAAGAATTTATGCTGGATTTAACAAGTTTATTTATTTATTTATTTCTTGTTTAGATCAAACAGATTACAATTAGGTCTTAAGCTAAAAGATAAAAAATAAAAAAAATAAAAAAAAATAAAAGAAAAGTAATTAATATTAATTTAACAAAATTATTCTATTTAAAAGAAAAATAGAAGGAAATGGGAAAACTTAAACTACGTATTAACAAATGGTTAATAAGTGTGATGATAAGAAAATATGTTTTTTTTTTGTAACCATATATCTGTTCTATTAAAGCTCGAACTCAAACATTCAATTCCATGAGAATTGTAGCAACAAATCCTTTTTAATTTGGCTTCCACTTAAGGAAAGATCAATGTAGCTTTTATATTTATTGCATAATAAACATACTATTAATAAGTTCATATTTCCCGTAATTTATATAAAGGGCATTAAAAATGTTCTCTGAGCGAAACCGTGTACTAGTATTGACATGGGCATTCACCATACTTTTAATGTACTGTGAATAGATTTCGTCTTTCATAGCTTGTTGTATAAAGAAAATATTTGAAATTTCTCTTCTAGATTCCAAATAGATTAAGTCAAGTAATTTTAGGCGATTTTTATAAGGGGGTAGAATAAGAGGGTCAGCAGTCTACGTAACGCATACATCAAAAACAATTTCTGAATAGCCTCAATTCTATCAATATGAATATTATAGTGTGGTGACTACACTTGACTAGCATACTCAAGATTGGGACGAATTAGTGACATATACAATGATCTGGTAACATATGGATCGTCGAATTCTCTAGCCCATCTCTTAATGAAACCCAACATAGAATTAGCTTTATTAATAATTGCGTTGATGTGCTCATTGAAAGACAGTTTCTCGTCAAACTTTACTCTCAGGTCCTTAAAGTAGGGTAAACAGATAATAAGCCAGAAAAACAATGCTAATTCAATGGATTTGGAATAAATGTGTCTAAATAATGTTAAAAAATAACAAATTAAATAGCTTCGAAGATGTCATCTTTAGGTTCCAGAGGGTACTAACAATATATTTTTATCCCAAAAATTCATGATAATCTAGTAAGCATTGATTCGGCTACTCTCCAATGAGAAACATCAAAATATCGTAATTTTACGGGATTAAAGTAATTCATTATTGAATGCCTCAAAGTAAATTAATGATACATTTATTCCGTCTATCTCAATTATTTTCACTTAAACTTTCCTTCAAAATAAAAAAGTAAAACATTAAAATAAAATTGATTTTTTTGTTTTTAGCTACTGTAAAAAAATGTTGTATTCAATGGTCAAATTAGAAAACAAAACAATATGTTGGTTTTCAAATTATTTTGTTCAAACCCCGCATATATATTCGCAAATATATACTTTTCTTAAATCTTTGTGTTAAAATCTGGGTTAAAATGTCACTATTATTTTGTATTGTTATAGTATTCGAGTACCAAAGAAGAATTTGCAGAATATTCTGGCCCAACATCATGAGTAAAACGGACAGTTAACTGATGAAGAACCGGAAATGAACCAAATTAAGGGCTGAAAATGAAAATGGATAGGTGACACTGTGAAAAAGTCACCAACTAAATATATAACTAGAACGACTCTAGAACAGAATCGGCAAGGCAGAAAAAAGAGAGAGAAGAAACCCATACAGCACATGGCGTCGAACCGTAACAGCTGAATTAGTAAATTATATGAATGAACTTGGGAGGAAATAAAAATTACTGTACAAGAGTGAGATTTTAGATTTGATCCATAACAAAAGTTTGAGATTAAATGAATAATCAACGAAAAATACTTAATTAATTATTATTGTAAAATAATTATTTATAATTGTGTATATATTTGACATTTTTCACACAATTATTATTATAATTTATAATAAAAATATTTCAACCAAATGTCAACTTAATTATTTAAACTAAAAGCAAATATGACACTCATCATCAATATAAATGATCTGATCTATTTTGGTTTTTCTTTTAATTTTTAACTGTCAATAATAAAAACAAATGTACCATTACATACCAACCACCTATAATGTAGGTACATATATAATTTAAAACAAAGGAATATCCAAATTTAAAAAATTTTATGAATAAAGAATGAAAAAAATAAAAATAAAAATACAACAACAAAACAAGTATGCGTGCATTATATGATTTTAGAAAATAAACAAAAATAATATGTGATGGGCTTGTATTTCATGATGTGGCTCCTAAATCTTATCAACATTTATCTAATCAAATTTTATCTTTTTTGATATTATGATACAGAGAATATTAGAATATTGGTATTATAACATCGATATTACATGTCTGTCAGTATTATATTATATTGTATTTTAACTATTTTAAGCGGTCCATGACAAAGTCATTAAACAAGATAAGCGTACACTGGTACCATCGTCGCGATATAACACCATATATATAGTGACTTGGAAGATATCAAAGAACAAGCATAAATAAAGACATACTCAATTTCTGTGTGATTACGTGACGTCATATGAAAATCAAATGTATGAGTCAGCAAGGTCAAAATCTATAAAAAATGTTTTCCAGCGTTAGAGTAAAATTTTGGTATATAACAGTGAAAATAGTCGAATATTTTCCTTTTAATTTAACTGATATGCTTATCATACAGATACGCGTATTTCGACTACTGCTTTCGTCTACGTCTACGACTTATAAAAAATGTGTTACACCTGACATATATCGTAAAGTGTAGGTCTGGACAAGCAGTAAAAAACAGATTACCCAAATGAAATATCTAGAAAAAATCATGCGATATTGTGACGCAAAATTGGTTCTATGTACAAGATATAAGATACTATGCTATGTATAAGATACAGTTTGATGAAAAACAAAACGTGACTGGATAGGTAATATAGAAAGAATGGCACCACATATATATAGTTCCAAAGATAGTATTCAAAAACTAATCAAGCAACAGTCAGGACATCAACTTCAAAATAGATTGAGGGAAAATTGACCCGTCCAGTTCATAATCCACTTGGTTAATGTCACAGGAAGCCGCAAATTAGACATTGCTAATAAACAGGAGATATTTCTATAACAAAAGAAGAAGAAGAGTGGAGTTGCAAGAATGCAATACATGAAATGTATAAATAACAATTAATACCTTTTTAAACCAAACTTAAGATGAAAAATTAACAAACAAAGAGCAAACCGATCTTTACGCTAATTACATAGAAAGTAATCAAAACCAGTTTTATAAAATTTTTTGTAGATTAAGGCAATATAAATTGTAAGCAAAGGTAATAAAAAAAAATAAAAAAAAGAAGAGACAAATACTAGTCGAAAAAAAAATTAAATTAAATGAGATTAAAATAAGCATTTAAAAACATTAAATCAGCTCTGATAAAAGCAATCAAATCAAAAAAAATATGGTGTAGACTCTAGGTGAAACATTTTTTTACAACAATAAAAACACTAGGTAACTATGTTTCACTAATTTTATTAAATATCTTAATCGATTTCGGTTATTACACCATCAGTCTTCTGAACTGAGCAAAGACCTCAGTGTTATTATGATGGTATAATATTCAAAATCGATTAAGATATTTGATAAAATTAGTGAAGCATAACTAGAGTGTTTAATCTTTATTTTTAAATATTCAATGGTTTTAAGTTATTCAGAAATTTATCAACCCATATAAAATACTAACAAAGAAGTCGCAGTACTGAAATCAGCACTGAAAAAATTTAAATAAAATTTCCACAGTTTTAACTAAACTTTCAAATTCTTCCATATTTAAACAAAAAGCATATCTAAAAATAATCAGGCGAAAGCAAATACTAATGCTGGAGTGTTGACGCAAAATAATTTTCATTGCAGAAGTTTATATAGAAAGCAAAAAAATATTCTGGCATAAATGTTATTCAATATTCTTCACCTCTATTCTAAAATCAACATTATCTAATGCTGCGGTTCCCGAACTATGTTCCGCGGAACACAGGTGTTCCGTTGAAGATCATCAAGTGTTCCGTGTAAAAAAACAAATTAATCTCGTTAGAAAAAATATTTTTTATTTATCATTTTATTCGTTCTTTAACATCAACAAAAGCAGTTTTAGCAGTTCTATGTGTAAAATTTTGCTTCAGTTTTCAGTTATTTTATATATTAAACAAGAAAGTTCAAAATTAATTATTTTTAAAGTACAAACAAAAAGTCAATCAAAATTTTCTATAAATCTAGGTAAGTAATCTTTTTGATACAATAAATATCAAATTTTATTATATGTGCTTTTATTCACATTTGTTGTTTCTACTATCCCTATGGTGTTGTTCAATAATATAATTTAAATATAATTTAAAAACTAGCTGGATTAGTTGGATTCTTGGTTAAAGACGGGAAAGTTAAGACAAGAAGGTGCAAGTACTTCTTCTCAAGCACATGAAGTGTGATAATAATGAGCCGGTGTTATCTAAGACTGCTCCAAAAAGAAAATATGATGATAGTTACTTAAATTTTGGTTTTACGTGTACTTGAAATACAGAAGTTCCAGACGCATTATGTGTTTTATGTAGGAAAATTCTATCAAACATTTCAATGGCTCCAGCTAAACTTCGCAGACATTTCGAAACAAACCACACTGAGTATAAAGAAAAAGATATAAATTTCTTTAAAGGACAACTTGAGTTACTGGAAAAATCTCAACATCAAATGATAAAACTTGTGAAAACTGAAAATGAAAATGCAACAGAGGCATCTTTTCGCGTGAGTTACCGTATTGCCCGTAATGGTGAAGTAATGGTATCCAATTGTATGAGCAATTGGAGAGACGCTTATTAAACCTTGTATAAAAGACATTGTATCCTGTATGTTAAATAAAGAATCCGCTAACAAAATTGATGCACTACAATTATGCAATAATACTGTTTTGCGCCGCATTAAAGATCTTTCTACTGATATAGAGACACAGCTAATTAATCGAGTTAAACTTTGTAGGGAGTATGTATGCGTGCGGTATGTACATAATAATAGTATTGAAGAAGATTTACTAATGTGCGAATATCTACAAGAAAAAACGACTGGAGAAGATATATTTAATTGTATTAAAACTTAGATTACAAAACACGAAATCGAATGGAAGAAATGCACTGATATTTGTACAGATGGTGCCATGGTAGTCACAAAAAGCCACTGCGTTTTGCATAGATAAGCATTAGTAACCAAAAAAAATGTCGCCTTATTTAAAAACTATTTTGGATGAAGCTGTAAAAATAATCAATTTTGTAAAATCACGACCACTTCAATGGAGATTATTTAAAATTTTATGCGATGAAATGGGTAGCGACCATAGAGCACTTTTATTACATACCCAAGTTAGATGGTTGACCAGAGGAAAAGCATTGGTGAGACTTTTTGAACTTCGAAGTGAATTATTAGTTTTCTTCTCGTCGAACAATTTGGCAAATAATTTTATTGACTTATTAACCACTCCTTCATGGTTAATAATTGTTGCGTATTTAGCAGATATTTTTACTAAGTGCAATGAAATTAACTTATCATTACAAGGAAGAAATATTACAATTTTTAACGTACAATATAAGATTGCATCTTTTAATAAAAAATTAAACTACTGGATTTCTGAAGTTGAACAAAATAATTTTGATTGTTTTCCCACATTAGAAGAGTTTTTAATTGAAATAAATTGTAAAGTAAATGATAAAGCCTCCAAAGAAATTTTAGAACATTTGCATAACTTACAGTCGAGCCTATTACAATATTTTCCAAATTCCCCTGAACATAACTCTTGAATTAAAAATCCTTTTGTAGTAACAAATAAGCCAGTGGGTTTTAGCGCAAGTAATTATGAAAACCTTATTGATTTAATTACTGACTCTAGTTTAAAACAAAAATATAATGAACTTCAATTAAATGAATTTAGGTAAGTTTAACAGAAAAGTATTCCAACTTGTCCAAACTAGCTATTCATGTTTTACTTCCTTTCACAACTACATATTTGTGCGAGGCTGGATTTTCATATTATGCTACAACAAAATCGAAGTACAGAAACCGACTGAATGCTACACCAGACATAAGAATTCAGCTTTCTAATATTAAGCCTGATATAAAAAAAAATATGTAATGCAAAGAATCAAAAACACCGCAGTCATTAATAATAAAAATGATTTTATTTTACTTATTCATTTTATTATTTTTAAGTATTTCGTATATGTGTAATTGAATTTCAGAAAAATATACTGTTTATTTTGTTTGTAACTCTTATATATATATATATATATGTATATTTTTAAATACACAAACTACAAATAAACATGTGTTTCTCTGGTATTATTAGTTTTGCGAAGTGTTCCACGACTCGAAAAGTTTGGGAACCGCTGATCTAATGTATTATTTAAATCTAAAACTTAAAATACATTTATAAGTACATATATATGTATGTACTAAAATTTAAAATTTAAATCCAACAATTTTATTAATTAAAAAACCACCTAAAAAAGTTTTTCTTTATTATCCCCTAATTATTTTCAATTTTTAAATTTTTTTAAATTAAAACTTTCACTCATTGTTTATATAGTACGTGTACTATATACTTACTACATTATTATAAATTTTTATATACTCGAATATAATTATAATAAATACTGTGTTTATCGTATTTTAAACAGATGTCACTTAAAATTGGTTTTTTTTTTTTTTGCTAATGTACAGATAAAAAAAATGTAAATTATTTTCAATTAAAATATTTTTTTTTTTTTTTTAAAAAGATAGGCAATGTAATTCATTATATTCTGACTTGTTCTTTTAATATACATAAATATTTTTAAAATATAATGATTAAAAGCACAAATCTTATTCTTATCACCGGAATTTCACTTTATCGAGCAGATTTTTTGATTTCCTTAAAAACTTTTTTAAAATAATGAACAAATTTTGTATTTTCCTCAATTTTGTTTCTCTTAAAAATGTTCACACATTTTTTTTACATTTCAACTAGAATTAAAAGTAGAAGCTTCAATAATGAGCTAGATGCTTTTTTATCGAAATAAATGCATTATATAAAAATTATTTTAACGAAATTTGAAATCGGCTGTACTAGACAATAAAAGATTAATAATAAAACTCTTGCTTCCTAATACATTCCTAGAATACCGCTAAATATCATCAAATAAGCCGTTTTAGTTTAAACGCTTAATATTTTTTGGTTTTTTAGACAAAGTTTTACCATATCCATTAACAGATGTAAAAAATTAGCAAGACGATTGAACAAAATCATTACTGAACGCGATTTATGTTGGATTTTTGTTGGATTTAAATATATTTTATTTTTGAACTTCTTACTTCTACCAAAGCTAATACAGAAATGTGCTCTTCTTTAAAGTAATTAAAATTAATAAACTAAATTTATAATATAATAATATAAAAGTCATTAAATATTGTTATGTTGATGTGGCAGTGAGAGAACTACTATTTTTCATGGTCCTAGGACACTAATTGGTACATCTCATTTCAACAAATCAAGCCTTCCAACATCTGCGATCGTTTTTACTATTACTGTTGCTGGTGACACGACTGTCCTGGCGTTACATTCCAATTCAGGCTTAGCTATCACGTTTAGTTAACCATAGATAGATTTTATAGATCATTAATAGATATATACAAAACTGGCTAAAAAATGTAAAATCAAAACCAATGAATTTTAATCTCTCTCTCGCAATAATTTGGTACACCCTTTGTCGATTATTTTTCTTAAATACCTTTGATATTGATGAAGAAATGATTTATTGCTACTTTAAAAATTATTTTAAATATTGCTACTTTAAAAATAAAAATTTAAAGCTGGCGCAATAAAGAGAGAAAAAAACAAGACATTGTATTGAACCTGACCGGCTTGAATCATTTACAAATCGTATTAACAGCTTTCAAACCAATAATTTCATTTATTATCCTGATACTTTATTACGAAAATATTTAAGTTTCGATTTACCTTCATTAAAATTAATTAATTCACTTTTAAGAGGATTAAATGCAGAACGCAATATTAATCATCAAAAGGCACATCACATTCCAACAGAGTTGTCATTTTTTTTTTATTTTAAGAGCAATTTTTCTCTGCAAAAAGGATTTATTCGTGCTTTTATTATAAAAGATTTTTAAATGTATTTAATATAACAGTTACAGTTATTTTTGATACTTAATACAAATTTACATACTGTTGTGTATGGGACGAAATCGCAAAAGAGCGTATAGTGAAAATGAATTAGTATAGTAGCTGCATCATATGTAGATCAAGGTTATCCGATAATTCAACAAATTGTATTGTTGAGCGATTCTTGTATGACTCAATAATGTTCACAACATCATAACATACATTTTTATCCAACAATCCAACAATAAAACGTGTCATACAAAAATATTGTTCACTCTGGAATATACGAAATGTATATTATGTTCATAGTAGTATCTATAATTATAATTGACAAGCATTTAGGGACCTGCGCAGTAGACACCTTTTCATTTTATTTCGATTCTGCTACTCCTTAATGAACTTCTAATATAATATATAAGTTGTATATAAAATAATAATGCGCACACAGTTGAAAATTTTGTACTCATATGATTTTATTATTCAGCAAATACATTGTGCATATGTGAGAACTTATTAAAATAATAAACAAAAGCAAACAAATCAGTTAATATAATTTACATATGTTCTTGCAAATGGATCTATGTACATATGCCAAAAAAAAAAACAAAAAAACAAATTCATCTAAAATAAAAAATATAAAAACAACAAAAAAACAAATCACTTGAATTCTTCATTTTTATCTTTTTAAGTAACTGTTTCTAAATTTTGGTTATTTGTAGTAATAATATAGTTTTTATTAAAATTATGTATTATGTAGGTACATATATACATACCACTTTAATGACAAAATTTTTATTTTCAGTAATTTTATTCACTAAACGCCACTTACTATAGGGAATATATCGGAAACGAAGCAGTATATGAGGGACGTGTATTTATGTGTCCTAAATAACACTTACTAACCACAAAACTTTTTATTAAACACGAGCTATATCGTGCGAAGTCAACGTCAGTACGTAAATTACTGTTTTTTTAAAACTTTAAATTTGACTTCAACTTGAAACATAATTACTTAACAGGGGCCCCTAGTCATATTATATTCATATATATATATATATATATATATATATATATATATATATATATATATATATATTTCATTGCTAAGTTTGATACAAAAATTGTTAAACTTAAAATGGATACTATCCAATTTAAAATACTGTATTTGTGATAGTTAAAAATGTTCTAGATTTTCTTAATTTTCCACCCATGTATGTATGGAATGCCTGAAAAACACATACGAAATGGAAAATGGTGCATACGGCGAGTGGTAAGTGGCAGAGTCCGAAAAAATCATTTTTGAATCTTCTTTCAGATATAAATGATAGATATGCAAATGGATCTATGTACATATGCCAAAAAAAAAAACAAAAAAACAAATTCATCTAAAATAAAAAATATAAAAACAACAAAAAAACAAATCACTTGAATTCTTCATTTTTATCTTTTTAAGTAACTGTTTCTAAATTTTGGTTATTTGTAGTAATAATATAGTTTTTATTAAAATTATGTATTATGTAGGTACATATATACATACCACTTTAATGACAAAATTTTTTATTTTCAGTAATTTTATTCACTAAACGCCACTTACTATAGGGAATATATCGGAAACGAAGCAGTATATGAGGGACGTGTATTTATGTGTCCTAAATAAAACTTACTAACCACAAAACTTTTTATTAAACACGAGCTATATCGTGCGAAGTCAACGTCAGTACGTAAATTACTGTTTTTTTTAAAACTTTAAATTTGACTTCAACTTGAAACATAATTACTTAACAGGGGCCCCTAGTCATATTATATTCATATATATATATATATATATATATTTCATTGCTAAGTTTGATACAAAAATTGTTAAACTTAAAATGGATACTATCCAATTTAAAATACTGTATTTGTGATAGTTAAAAATGTTCTAGATTTTCTTAATTTTCCACCCATGTATGTATGGAATGCCTGAAAAACACATACGAAATGGAAAATGGTGCATACGGCGAGTGGTAAGTGGCAGAGTCCGAAAAAATCATTTTTGAATCTTCTTTCAGATATAAATGATAGATATATGCAAAAAAAAATTAAAAATCCTGTACCATATTTATTTTCAATTTTAAGCTCATTTTACTCTGAAGCTCATTTTGTCTTTGCACACGTCATTCGGATGACGAAATATAACAAAAAACACATTTTATTTTAGAAATAAATATTTGACTTTAATTTAACAGCCAGTAAAACTTCAAAAATAAACTTTAGAATCTTAGCTAGATATGAGAATTTGAATAACCGAAATTTTTAACAAATATGTATCTTAATGAAACCTTATCAAAACTTCATAAAATTTCAGCCAATCTGCATTTTCTAACTTAATTGATATTAAAAATTAGTGACCTCGGCCTAACTACAACACATAGTTTGTATAATTTTGTAGGTTTAAAAGATATAGAAGCATGTAATTAAATATAAGTTTTTCTATTATAAATAATTTCTGTACAGGGTGTTTTATTTCCCAAATAAATAAATATTACAAAAAAAAATTTAAATATTATAAAAAAAGATTTTTTTTAAAAAATTAATTAAAATTTTCAAAGTTAAAACTTCTATTGATGCCCAAGTATTTTCAACGACATTCCAAGTTTCTGTTTCTGACCTTCCAATTTCTTGTGGTACTTTATCTTTCATACAATGTCAAAGGTTCTCAATTAGATTGAAATCAGGACTCTAAGATGGCCAATCTAAAATACTTCGCACAACAAACTTCAAATACGATTAGCAGTATCTTGTTGCTAAATTATAGTTTATTAAATAGTCATCAAGAATGAACACTATATAATGATAAAGATGAAGGTGAGTACTTGATGTAATACCTCCTCAAACCATTATATTCTCATTATATTCTTATTCAATCTTATAACGTTCTTTTTTTCTTTTCAATGTTTGTGGAATAATAAAATTTTATTCCGTATACGTACAGTCTAGTAAAAATAAATATTCATCCGTCCGCAGAATGTTTTGCCAAAATTAAGGAGCCTTCTCTGTATGTTGTTTAGCAAATTTTAATTTAAGGCGCTTATTTTTTTCAGAAATATATGGCTTCTTTTGTGCAGAATATATTTCAGTTTTTAGTAAATTGATAATACATACTAGCTTAGAAGCAAAATGTCCATAATTTTAAAACAATATTTTAATTTCAAAACCCTTTTCCGCCGGCTACCCTTTCCCGTTGTCTAAAACGAATAATATTTTAAAGTCAGAGTAATGTTTGGCTAGATAAGCCAAAAGTCCTATAAATAGGCCAGCCGGCAAATATGGGTGCATAATTTTAAATATGCCAACTATAGACACAATCACAAATATCTTTATCTTGAGTTAACAACAAATACGAATTATCATTAGTATCTTCGATTTCATTATTTTCGTCCCAAATTTTCACTTCTATTGCACTTTGAACATCTCTTGGCGATTCGTTTTCAAAGAGAATTTGATCATAAAATTTTTCACAATTCGTCAATTTATCTACTTATGGTGGAAAAATATTTACGTTTATGACATTATGATCTTCAAAACTATTTTGAACTCCCAATAAAGCTTCAATAGCTATACCTGAAGACCCTTGAACTCACTTTTACCATGCAAATGCTCTTACTTGTGTCATAATTACGCTTTACATGTTCCAAAATAAAACTACAACGAAATAAAAATTCTTACATACTTATGCCGGTTGGACCATATATAAGACACCAATTTTTAAATAAAAAAATAATTAATATTTTCAACTAAAATCCAATATTTAATAGTTTTCGAAGCTTCTTTAATGCTTAAACAAATAAATTTTGGTAGTTTGAACACAATTAAATACTGTTTAGTATTTATTTTTTAACATTTTATGCATTCACCTCTACTATTTTTAACTTTTTGAAAAAAATATATTTTGAATTGAGTTTAAATGTTATTTATAAACAGAAAAGTTGGTGTTACTGTGTTGAAAAATGTTACTTTATTTTTTAACTTCAAAATAAGGTAGTTTTGGCCGAGCTAAGTTAATTTTAATGTAAGTTATATCTATTTGTATGACATATTGTTTGCTGTCCTATATATAGGCCAACCGGCGGGAATGGGTTAAGACAAGAATCTAATTAAAGCCATATTAGATATTATAACCTTATGTATATTATACTTTAGTCTTAATCTTATTAACCTATTCAAATTTTTAATTTTTTCAATGTCAGAGTGATCTAAATAGCCTAACTTTCAAGCTATTTTTTATATTTTATTAAGAAACAAAGACCTAACCCGCACATTTACTCACGTTTATTATTATAATAAAAATCTGACAAAACCAAGAATATCAACTTTTTGTTTCAAGTACCGTTCTTAATTTAAGGGTGATTCACTGTCAAGAACATTAAAAAGAAAAAAAAAACAATATTACTAGTAACAAAAATTTATGTAAAGTATTTTAAAAAAACGAAGTTTTCTCAATAAAATTTTTTTGTGAGTTAGATCACTCTGGTTACGAGCTCTAAATATGTAATATAAAAATATGACATTGATAAATGTAAATAGACCTTAAATATAAAAATTATTTTTCATTAGGATTATCATATATTTTTAAATTATGAACTTAATGTTCATTATTATATTTTTCACTATTTTTTAAGTTATTATTATTATTATTATTTATATGTATGTATATGTATTAAGTATATATTATAACTTATTGTATAATATTATGTGATTTTTTCTATTTTAAAAATGCGGTGAGATGAAGCATAAAAAAAAATAAAATTGTTTTTTTTTTTAATATAAAATGTCAAAATTTTAAATTTAATAAAGTTAAATATCTTGTTTTTACTCAACCTTGTTTAAAAAATTTGTTTTTATAATTTTTGAAATCCTTTTCTGCTTTTTTTTGTATTAATTTTTATTTTATATAAAAATTAATTTAAAATTTTATTATGGAACAAAGAAATCTTTTGGTTTTTGGCCTTTAAAAATACCTAATTTATTTAAATTCATTACGTTATTTGGAAAAATAAAAAAATAATTTTATAAATGCATACATAGATATATGTATGTAGTATGTATGTACATATATACAGTACATATATATTATGAGTTACGTACATTTGTACAACCAACAACTCAGTTTTCTGATCATAAGGGTATTCATGAATAGATGCAGATTGAAGTTGTATGTACAAATCGTTATAGATCTACTACACCTGCTACACTTTCACACTTAATGGTGAAAATATGTATCATATCATGTCTTAAATAATATTATTAATTTGCGTTTAAACTAAAACGTTTCGCAAACTTTTTGACAAAATTCCAGATATAATAAGAAATTTTTTTGGTATTATTATGACCACACCACACCATACTTTTGTATATGTATACCTGTGTATTAAATATTTATAATAAGATCTACGAGTTATAAGTATATTAATGCCTATGCTTCCCCAAATTTATAACCAAACTAATTTTTCCTAAATTTAAGAAAATCTAAATTACTATAAAGATGGGACCTTCAAATATTAATTTCATCAGTTGCATGGTTAAAAATTGCTACAATTTAAAAGTTTTGTTTTTGTCAGTTATTTTGTGGTCTGTGATCTATGTTATGTGGTGCGAACAAACCATAGGCCTTTTCACAAACGCATAATGCAATACATTAATCTCATCATGTGTTCATTAATGATTTATGCATACATTTTTGTTTACAGTTCATAAACTACATTGCAACAATCATATGACACAAAATTCACTAGCAAAACAAAGTCAGCTACGCATTGGGAAATTTTTTACTGAACAAATATTTTTCTCTTGTTAATTTTGCTTTTTAGATTATAGATAGATTTGTTTAAATTTTTATAATGACTAAGGGTAAGGAACAAGGTTTTATCAAAATAAATTGCTCCATTTTTATTTATTTTAAATTTGCAACAAATTGTAAACAAAATTAAAACCAATGAATATTAAATTTTAAAATGCGGGTTCATAAACGTCAATAAATTATTGTAGTGTGACCGTCATAAGCTAAAATCACATTTAAAAATCATATGACTATAAGCAAAAATCATCGAATAAAATCGTATACAGCACAGCAACAAACCCTTTCTTATTATTTTATTATTGAGAATAAAAATAATTTTTATGTAGTATTGTAGGTGTCGCGTATCTCAACCTTTTATATTTTGAAAAATTTAAAAAAAAAAATTAGGTACATATTTTGTAGAACGATTGAATGATCTATTAGTAGATGAGTTTTGCTATAAGTTAGCCATGTATGCATAATGCAATTGTCACGTCATACTGCGTTTACGAAAAAGCCTCATGTTAGCCTTAATCCTACTCAAATACAACTTCCCAACAAGAGTAATTATTATTTAAATATTTTTTAATTTTTTTTTTTTTTTTTTAATTGTTAAGACATATGGAATTAACACTACAACTGGATTATGTAGAGTCTTGGAATAATAACAACCACTCACAATGTGTTTTTTTTTATTTTGAAATAATAATACTTGTAATAATACACCAATATCAACTAATTTAGATGTTGAAAACTAGATCTTATATAACTAGATACTATAGATAACTACAAATTTTATTTCCAATTAATTCTAAAGCATAATTTAAAAAAAAATAAAAATCATTCGGAGGGGGGTGAATTGAAAATTAATGTTATATCAAGCTACAAGCAGTTCATGGAGGGTATTTTTGAGACGATATAAATAATTATTTACTTCTAAGACAATTTTCATCTCAGAGGCTTTTCGTGTATTTAAAGGTATAAGTTGTGCTTTGATGCATTTTTGTTTTAATCTAATAAACTTCTATGCCTTACAAATTTATCATTTATTGATTTGCAAATTACGATGTAAATCTTTGTTTCTTATGCATACCAAGGTGGCATTGACTATTCTCCGGATCATTTTATTTTGGAAAATTTGAATAATTTGCATATTTATATTTTTAATAGGTCCTTTCAGACAACCAATTTTTTATGATTTATAACAGTTTTTTAAATATTTTTATTTTAACATTTGAAATTTTGAAATCATTCCAGAAAATTAAAAATTTTTACTTTCACATAAAGATTTTCTAAAAAAAATATATTTTTAAAAACCAGAGATATGCTGCAAACGTAAAGTAAAAATATTATATTAAAGAATGTGGTGCCAAAATGTTTGAACAATCAAGAGGAGTTTAAGTGGTATAAAAATGTATAAAAATCAATTTTTTTTTATTATCAACGGTAATTGTTCTGATACAAGGAGTTTATAAGAGCCTAAAGCCCCAATAATTACTAATTTACAATTAAAAATAGTTAAATCGAAGTAGAAATAACATACAACATATAAAAAATAAACTAAAGGAAATTTATTGAGTAAACCAATATTTATTCGAAATATTATTGAGCACACTTAATTATTAGATGCGATAATAATATTATTGAATTTTAATTCAATTCTATTCTCAAGATATTATAAATAATCAATCAATGTACAAACAAGTAATAATTGCATAATATATACATATTTTGTGGACCCAAAACAATTCACAATTTATATAAAAAAAAAAGAAAATTATATTACTTACAGCTTCGTAATTTAATCTCCCTTTGTTCGCAATTTTGACGAAATTTATTTTATACCGTAAAAGAAAAATGCTTTTTGTAAAAGAAAAGTTTTTTGTTTTTTTTTTGTTTAATATTTTATTTGTAGTTTTTTATTATCATCAACAATAACACAATAAAAAAAAAAAATCGAACAGCAATTTAGGATTTTTTTTTACATATATGTATTTAATATAAATACGTAACTATATTATTTAAAATATTGTATACAATGACATTAATTTAAAAAAATATATATATATTAACTGAAACTTGTGTTTTCATTTAATATTGATATATTTACAACCACTTTAATCGTAATTTTCCAACACAACTACACCATTAAATAGTTTCATAAATATTATATATATATATATATATATATATATATATGTTGCAAATATGAAAATTTTCATACACGAAAATCATCAATTGAATTTTTTACTCATTTTTTAATTTTCAAATTATAAAATTCGATATTATTTTTTTTTTTTGTTTCAATATTTCATAATTTTCTTATATAAATCGATCGCATTTGAACCGTGCTCTTTAAAGTTTAAATGAAAAATGGATCGTTATATTTTCATTTTTATTATTCTTATTCTTTTTTTTATTTTTTTTTTTTAATTTATAATAATTGTTTGTCACATTCAAATATCGTATATTCGGATAAGTATGTATGTTTATATTCAGTTCACAGTTCGCAGCAGCAGTCACTGTGAAATATGAAAATTAAAAAAAAAAAAATATTTTAATGATTTTTTTTTTTTTTACTTTTCTTTTTCGTTTTTCTTATTTTGTTAGTCTTAATAGGTATATCTGACATATTATATATACATTCATATACTGACGAGATACAATAATAAACGATATTTTTATGTTTCTCTTTTTCTTAATTTATTTATTTGATATTCGGCCAAAAACTATCGAAATACTCGTATAATACAATACTTTAAAAATTTTAAAACTCAAACTGAAAATACAACATACTGATTTGTCCTCAAGAAATCAATTATTGAAAATGAATGCAGAATGCAATCAATAAAAATGTTAAAATAGATTAGAATGCGATAATGTTAAAAATAAAAATAAATGTTATTTAATTTTATTCCACTATTTTCCATTCGAAACAACTGCCTGAATTTCAGTTTTATCTTTTTACTTATACTGCAACTTTCTATCAGAGACAGAACTTTTACCCTAACTGAACTTTTAAAATGAATATAATTTATATTTTAATAATTATGTATTTCATAATTGTGTTATTATGACTGTTAACAATAATAAGGTCCCGAGGCCGGGTTCCAATCTCACTCAAAGCAGGAATGTTGTATACATTTTTTTTTTTTTTTCATATTCTTCGAAATTAATTTCGAAATACAATTTGATTAATATATATGTATAATTGAAATTTTACAAATGATGTAGTTTTATATAATGAAATTAAATGATAAAAGTATATAATTCGATAAATTCTATCTAAAATTAAAAAAAAAAAAAAACAAATTAGAAAATTTCTCTTTTATTTTAAATTTTACATTTATCTTTATTTTTTGTTGATTTTTTTTGTTTTTTATTTAAAACTTATTATATTATTAGTCCAAAGCTCTGTGTAAAGAAAATCAGATGTTCATTCAATATTTTGACAATTACAAAAAAAAAGAATGTGGTATCGGTAACCGAGTGATAAAGCACTCGAGTAAAGTATGTATGTAACGACCGCGGAACACGGGTTCAAACCTCGTGAGAACCGAGAAATTTTTCAAATAGTTGAAAAATACTGACAATGAAATTTTCAATACAACCCACATTGGCTCTAATATAATAAAATAATTAAAAACTAATAAAAATAATATATCTTATATATAATACACAAGATGAACAACGTAGTGAGTAAAAAAGCAAGAATAATTGAATAGTAAATTCCACCACAAAAATATTAAAATTTTAGCAAGTTCTTGATGCTGAATACTTAAAACATTTCAAATAGTTACACCAAATAAATGACGGTTATTTCCAAGTTGAGCGACATCTATATTCTAAAATAAATTTCAATCAAAGACAATTTTTAAAAAGGCTTCATAAGAATTCTGTCATTTTAAATAGACACACAAACTTATAGGGAAAAAAGTACAAAAACAAAAGCGAGAACAGATCTATAATAAAATCCTAAAACCCACTTTGATATCTTATGCGAAAACACCAATTTATCAATCTACTACGTTGAGAGTAATGGGATTTTATTGTGTGAAATTATATTGAAATTAGTATTAATTTCGTCATAAAGTATTAGGTATTATAGTTTGATTTCATTATAAAGTATAAATAAATATTCAAGAATCAAGCGATTCAGAAAACAACAACAATTATACCAAAACAAATATTTTATTTTATATAAAATTGTGCTTGAAAGAACTACTTCTGTGCAATTGCACAGGGGATTCACTAGTATTATAAATTATAATATAGAAATATATATTCCAAATAATTACTATAATTTAATGAAAAGGTCCACATTTCAAAAAGGAAAAGAGGGACCTTAAAAATGGCCTGCAGATTTATCTGTAGAATCCATGTTAAAATAAATAATAAAAAACAATTCTAACTATTTTGAAAATTCAAAAGAAATTTTAAGATTTCTATCTTAATAAAAATTGTTTGCTAACTATGAAGCTATCAGTATTTGACAACATATCTACTTGAAAACATTTACACAACAATTTTCTTTTTCGTCAGTAACTTATAGAGAAAATAACTGTTCGTACATTATGTACGGTCCTGCAATTCATTACACAAAGTAGAACAAAAATTTTTATATTGTATCTGTAGTGTAGCATATTAGTAAAATTAAAAGTAAAATATTTGACTATTTTCGACAGTTATACAAAAAAAATTACTATAACGCTAGAAAATAAGTTTTTATAAAAACCGAAATATTTTTGTCAATAAGTATGTATTATTATTTTTTTTTTGTTATTTAACTAATTAAATGTGGAAACCTACTATGTACTATCATCAGGAATTAAGCCTTATTAAATAGCATAGTTCCATTTTTTATTTTACCAAATTATACTTTCAACAAATTTTTGAAAAAGCTTCATTCTTTTAAGAATAATAAAAGAAAAGTTTAACTTAGCAATCGTACACTGATAGGGATTCTACTCCAGGATCTTTTGATTAGTAGTCACAGTCAGATGAGATAATCCAATGCCTCTATATCTTCTAGCCAAGTTACACGATGATTTTTCCGGAATAAATCGAATTACGATTTTTTTTAAATTTTGTTTTTGTTTTGTGTATAAATTTTTTTAAATAAAAATAAAATTTGAGAAAAATACAACTAACACAAGCAAGAATATTCTGAAAAATTTAATACCAAAAAATAAATACAAACACCATCAAAGGTTTTGCTCAGATAAAAAAAATAAACAACAACAATTTGCATTCTACTTTAATTTCGTCTCAAAAATTTTACTGTATCCACTCCACAGACCAGAAGTCCAGACCACACTATCCCCCAGTTTTATTTTCAGTGTCCAAAAATAACACTATATCATAATTACAGGTTATTCATATAGTAAAATAAGATCCCTATACAAAAGACAAAATTTATATGAAAATAAGGTCCCATTTTTAAAGTGGCTCTCCCAGAGGCCAGGCTAGAAGATATAGAGGCATTGGATAATCACTAAACCATGTAAGACGGCTATATTTTACACAACAATAGTTTTGGATCTCAGTTGTCAATTATCATATGAAACCTATACCTATGTACATTCGCTCTGTCAAAGATCCTTAGAATTTATATCAAGAAAAAAATTATTTTATGGAATAATCGAAAAAATAATAAATCACTTAGCAATATAGAAAAAAAAATAAAAAAAAAAGCAATTAGGTAACACTTTTATTAAAATTTAAATCTTTATTTAACAAGATTTTTATTTTAAAATTTAACATTTTTAAATTTTGTCACAGTCTTATTCAATTATATATTGAACAATGTAATACCAAAGACCGTGTAGTTTATTCTACATAAATCCGCATAAATGATGTGTGGTTGGTTTTAATTTGAAATAGGAAGATCGTAAAAATGTCCCATTTCAAATCTGATTTTCATATACAATCAAACTACTTTTGTGTCTTTATATATCTTTATATATGAACGGTCTTTTGTAATTGATGGTAATATGAAAGCGTTGACTATTGTTGTAATTTTTTTTTTTTCAATATTATAAATTAATTCTAATATGTAATTATAATTTTAAACAAAATTTAATAATTTATATTGTTTTAGAATAACCTTATAAGTAAGCTTAGAATAAGCATTATAAGTGCATACAATACAATTCTTATGCAATTAGTAAATAATAAATAAATAAATAATTTAAACAAAAACAAAAATATTATTATTTATTTAATATTTAATAATCTTAACTCTATGATGATGATGTGAACTGCGGTGGTCGTTGCTACACGGAGCATTTTTATTTTATTTCGTATGTTTTACTAAATAGAGTAACGTAATATCCTGTTCACACTGCGCTGTATAACACATTATCAGCGATTAACTAGTTATAAAATTAAATGTATGGCAACGACTATCTGCTGTAGAGAAACACTAAACTTCTTAGGAGTATTGAATGAAATTTTACTCTACTGGGTATTCGGTCACTCCAGGAAACGTTAAAGCGGACAAACTTGCAAAAGAAGGTGCGAGAAACAATGAGCCTGAGGAATTAGTGGTAGGACTAACAATGCAGGCCTTTCAAATAAATACGATGAAGTAAGAAAGAACCACCCAACAGAATACCTGGAGAAACTCGGAATCCATACGAAAAACCTCTGGAAAATACCGGATGCGGAAATAATAAAAGTCATTCTGTCGCTGAATAAAGCCGGCTTAAGACTATTTGTATGCGGCGTATGTGCAGGACACCTCTTGCTCAGAGGACACGCTGCAAGAATGGGCTTTAAAGAAAACAATCTGTGTAGAAGATGCGGGGAAAAGATGGAAACAGTGTTTCACGTACTTTGCATATGCCCAACGGAAAGAACGAGGAAAGTAAATATCTACTGGAAGGACTTCTCGGAAATAAAAAGAAAAAAACCAGCAGAAATTATTAGGCTCATTAAAGGTATTAGTTGGCTTAACGATGGAGTTTTCTGAAAGGCAAATGTGAAATTGATGAGTGGGTGTACAACGCAAGGCCTAAGTGTGTAGGATATAAGTCAACTGGAACTACCAACCAACCAACCAACCAATTATCTATACAAGGTGAGTACTCGTAAATAAGTAATCGATGAATTACAAAAAGAAACTTAGTACATGATTATAATTTATCGATTTACTGTTGTATTTTTACATTATTTTTTTTTTATTCAAAATTTAAAAAATATAAGAGATTTTATCAATGAGACTAAATGGCCGATACTATTATACGGGATTAAGACATGGACTCTAGTCTAAATATAGTTTGTTGAATATTCTCATTTTCGTGAAGACAGAAAATCCCCTCCTCAAAATGTGTTTGTCCGTAAGAAAGAAGGTATGAAACGTGTGCTAAAGTTGTAGTTATCTGCTCGTACAAGCAGGATCATTGGGCATAGCTATTTCAACGTGTCGTTAAGAATGCAGCTTTAGCAACACTTTCATTCATACTCTCAACACATCGGTCATCATTTCTGATATATAATTTCTGATATTATTTATTTATATGTATATACTTTTTTATTGAAATTAAACACAAATGTGTAGATAAAATTTATATTTCGTTTATTAAATTTTTAACAATATAGTTAACTATGTAAAGCTTTTTGAATAAAGATAATTTTATTTTTTGTAAATAGAATAATAATTAAATAACAATATTATTTATATATGTAATAAAATGGAATGATTATAAAAAGGCACCTAAAGTTAAATGAAATATGTAATTGTTTCTTTGGTTTTTTTGAATAAATCACTAAGGTTTATTTAAATATGTATATATGTATGTTTATGTATTGTGTTAATATTTGCAATGTGCATTACGCATCACAGGTTTAGACGGTTTTTTTTTAAAAGTAAATACATATTCATTTATGGTGTTTAGATCCTTAAATATATAATTAGGTTGTTTATTGCACTAAATTTATTGATTATGATTATGTCAAGTAGATTACATTCTTCTTTGATTGTTAATTTAATATTTATTTAAATGATTTATTATAATTTGATAAATTTTAAAAAAAATGTTTACTAAATGGTTTTCTAATATTTAAAATTTTTGAACCAAAGTATCTTTTAAGACTTAGTAAAATACTTTGAAGTAAGTTATTTAAAAATTTAATAATTACAGTTAAATTGAAGTTAATATTACGACCGTTAAATTTAAAATTTAGTTTTCGTTGTTATTTTATTTTTAATTTTCTATTATCTAATTTGAATCTTTTAAATTTTATTCTATTAAAATAGTATAAATTGAGGGAAAATTTTATGATTATGTTAATTGTGTATTTTATTTAAACATGTGTTTAATGCAAAAATTTATTTGATTATAATTTTATTTAAATTGCTATTAATTTAAATTTAAATAATGTTTAATATCTAAATTTGGAGCAAAGAATCGTTAAATATACTTTTTACTTTTCCTAAATATTTAATTTTATCACAAAATTGTTGCGTTTTACATTATTAAATGTATAAATTAATTAAACTAGATTGGTATGGAAGAATCCTATTGAGTCCTTGAGTCCTCTAAAGTACATATGTTGTATGAAAAAAACTTATTCTACTAGATATCTAGATAGGTTCTACAAGTATTCTAAATTTCTTAATTATAAAATTAAATATGTATATATTATGTACGTTCGTACATAAGTTTTTATTTTTATCATTGACTAGAAACGTATCTACTAAGTCATACATAAAAAAAACTCTTAGAGAAAATAAATAAAGTACAAAGTTTTTGATATTAATTGTATGATAATGATACCGATACTATTTGTATGATTTTTAAAAATTACATTAGATTTTATAACTTTAGATTTTTAAAACATATTAGCTGTAAGTACTAAATTTTGTAAAGTTAAGAAACAACAAAAAATAATAAAATAAACAAAATATATAAAAAAAAAATACTTATTAATAAAAAAAATTCTCTTCCCTTTAAATTGAATAAATTTTGCGACTTACGATTTTAAATCTATAAAAATTAAACATTCTAATTACCATTGATTACACTATAAAAATCAACACTCTTCTATTAAAATTATTTTGTTTAACAAACTTAAAAATTAGTTGGATATTTTCCATTTATAATTTACTATTTTATACCACAGAATATCTATACGCTGCTCTTTTATTTCCTTCATTTCCTCTGACAATTACTTCACCAATAAACTGCTGAATAAAATTGCTTCTTGATATTAAAAATGTATAAAATAATATATAAGGTGCAGCAACCGTTATAAATATGTAATATAAATGTGGTATTCTTTCTGTTTGTCCAAATGGATAAAACCAATACCCTCGACGTAAAGCATCTCTTGTGTGATGCGTAAAAAATGCACAACAAAATATAGCCAAAAATAAACTAACTTTTAAATATTGATAACAACAGGCCAGTATATATATTATAAAAAATATTAACGGTATCATTGAATTATGTAAGAAAGGCCTGTGGGTTATAGCTGTTGCATCCTAAAGATGAGAGCAATAGAAGTTATAAAATAAGTTAAATATTTAATAGATTACCTCTAAACTGAAAGAACGAGCTTCAATAAAATGGTCTAAATCAATAACGGAAGAAATAACAAAACACAGTAATATTAAAATCCATCCCAACATATTAGAAACTCTATCATACATTTGACATATAAATGCTATTCCAGAGAGAGCACCTTGAATAATTAATAAGTATGAACAAATTGTTTTCAAAATAAAATAAAATTAAAGAAATTTAAATATACCTATAACAGCATGAGTTGCATTATCACAAAGTGCCCTTAAAATTGGATGATTTGTATATTGTACAAAGTTGTCTCCAAGTAGGCATGATATTATCACTAATGTTGTTAAAACTAAACGTATGTAAACCATCATTGGAAATATCATAAAAAAAAAAAATATGCTCTAAAATGACTTTATAAATAGATCAGTTAACGCAAAATAATATATGGTTTACGAAAATAAAATCAATTTTCGATAAACTAAAAACATTTTCGTATTGCAGTATTTAATAACATCATATTTCACAACAAAAACAAAAAGCTAAATATAATTATGAATTTTACCGACACATATGTTCCGTGACGTCATCTTAATCAAAAATGAAAATCTTCAAATTGGGATCAGTTCAGAAATAATATGTTGAAACTAAAAACATATACATGTACAAACAAACATAACATAATTAATGTAACAAATAAATTTTATTAAAATTTCAACATGCAATATACAAAATTCATATATTAAAAGTAAATATCAAAAATTTCTTTAAATAATTCCTTAAATACTTTATTTTTTATATTCTTTTATGAGTAGTTAAATATTGTCAGCGGCGCATAATATTTTTTGACAGTTTCAGCTTGTATTTTGACAAATGTATATGGCAGCACTAAATAATTAGATTTCATATCAATATCAACATATCAACAAACTAATTTTATTTATCTATCACGTTGAATTGTTTTGACTTTTAATTTTAGTTCAGTACTTTTATTATTTTGATTTAATGAATTTTAGTAGTTTGGGCTAAAAATTTGATAAAGTTTAATTTAAAATAAATTTTATTTAATATTAATACAAAAAATATGTTAAGGCTAACTAATATAATCAAAAATAATTCTTTGACCAAAGAATTAATTTCGACGAAAAATTTAAAATTAAATGAAATTCTTAAAAGATTTTCAAGTTATCGTTCATCTAATATTGTTAAAGATATTAATGATTACCCAGAAGTAGAAATTGTAAAGAATCCTCCAGAATGGAAATATGTTGAAATGTTATTGAGACCAAAATTAGTACCGACGCCCACAGAAAAAATTGAATACCCATCTGGTTGGACACCGGTGAAAGCAGATGCATCAAAATTAAAATATTTTGTTAATCGAACAACAAATCATATGATGCCAGTGTATTTAAAAATTAGCTTTCGTGGAGAACGTCGTCTCACTTTCATTAGAAGAATAGAAGGTGACATTTGGTTATTGGAAAAAGATTTAAGGAAGCTTATCGAATCTAATATAAATAGAGTTTGTGCAACTCGAATTAACGAATTGTGTGGACAAATAACAATTCATGGAGATCATGTTAATATTGTAAAAGACTTTTTAATTTCTAAAGGTTTTTAATATAATATGTATAATTGAAAACAAATAGAAAACAATATTTTAATATAATTCCCAATAATAGCTTAGTAGTTTTATTTAATGATATATCATATTTTTTTAATATTAACTTAAATTGATATCATATGTATATCATATTTATGTACTTTGTGATTAGACAGAATAAACTCTCACATAATCCACTTTTAAAGCTGATAAACTATCATTCCATGTACTTTTCCAATCAGGTTTATGTTTATAAAAGGATATTTCTGGTATAGGGCTTGTATTGCTCCAAGGTTTCTCAAATTTATTTCGATTAATAACATGGTCTGGAAAATCGGATAATCCTCCCACTGACAAACCCAAGGATACTACAAACTAAATACGTACATAATATGAAAACAAAACTATAAGTAAGAATATTTATTAATCAAAACTAAACTCACTTCTCTATCAAATGGAGCCATTAAATTTCCAGATGTTTTCCAAAGACCGATTCTTTTATTGTCTTTCATTCGCAATAAAATTTGATCGTCTTTAAAGCCACCTTTTACTATTCCGTACATTGTATTGTCTACATATAATTTAATGTCACTTTTAGTCCAAACAAGTGAATATACATGAAATTCCTCTCCAAAATGCTTTTCATTCATGATTTTCTTGAGAAATCGTCTTTCGGCACCAAGAGGTTCTAAAATTGCACCTCCGTAAAGAACTCTACCATCTAAAATATTTGTTTGATTATACTTATCTTTTAAATCTAGGTTTCCTCTTGTATATGCAATTTTCATCTGCCCTGATGAATATTCTTTATTACTATAATAGTAATCCCGTGGTTCCAAAAGGATTTCTGAAAATATAATTTTAATATATAACTATATAGATACTGCGTAAAGGTTCACATGTCTAAAAGACCCGCGGCCAATAGATGTAGATTTAACTTTAAATCAAATCTTAATGTACCTACTTATGTATTGTATATTAAAAAATGAACTTACGTGGAATTATCCAATCACCGATTGGTAATTTGGCTCTCACTTCAATTCGTCCATAAGTAAAGGAAAATCTACTTAAAATTTTCGCTGTTACTACAGGTGGAACTATTTTATTGAAAGAAGTAACTCGCTCACATTCTTCATATTCTGGTATACCCGTGCATTTCGGTAAAACCCACGGTTGATTGAGAGACTTTATTTCAACATCGTCATATGGTGTTGTAGGTAAAATATTTAAAATACCATCTTTGATAAAAATATTTTCTTCTCGATTTTGATATGAAACAAAAGCAAAATCTTCAGATGGTATTTTAATTTCATATTTCCATAAGCTAGTATTGAAATTTTCAAAGGATTCATCAAAAATTAAAGTACCATTGCAATTATTTAATATTTTTCGATTTATGATTGTGTGAGATTTAATACAGGCTGCTGGATTTAATGGATAACTAATTTTATCAGCAGCAATGTGTTCTTCTAAAGAATTATATTGTAAATTATTTATTTGCCAATGATACCAATAGTACAAAATATCATTATCTTTTAATTGTATATCCTCTTTTAAATATGTATAAAATCCATTAGTTGATTTAAAAACAATACCATTAAAATCACCTATTTCATTTGGTTTAATGAAACGATTTATAGCTCCATGAAATGCAAAAAATTTCAAGCCTTCATCATCTAATTTAAAAAGAAAAGAAAAAATTAAAAAATATATTTAAAAGTAATAATTGTATTTTAAAAACATACTCGGAATGGATACATGTAAACCTATTTTATCATTTTTAATATATCGAATTGTTAGTTTATCCAACTTATTCGTATTTTGTTGTAATGATGAACTGATATAAAAAAATGAAATTAGTAATAATTTTATTATCATTCTAATTATTATTAACTTGTAATTAGTTGACTGAACAATTGAATATGGAAGAAATGTTTTAAAATTGAAATATTTCTTATCAGTTAAATTAATTACATATAGAAAAAATAATCCACTATTTCAATCTCAATGCTAAATAACAAGATTTTTAATACTACATATAACAAAAATTAAATTATATTTAATAGTACATAGTACATACACGAGTACATTGCCTTAATTTCTTTTGCTTTTATTTTATTATTTTAAGAGAATTAAATATAGGTATGAAACAAATACAACTGAATTTATTAATTTTTTATTTACGATTTATTCCAATATGGTGAAATGAAAATTTATTTAATCTCTTCTACAATTATTTTCAACATTTTTTTATTTTGTATGTGCTGTTAAAATGTATTAAAATTATTTATGTTAAATTGATCTTAGAAAACTCTTTAATGATATTTGCAAGATTAGAAAATATATTAAAATAAGATCAAAAGTTTGGGGTTCTGAAGTGTATTTTAGTAAGAGCTTAGTTTTTAATAAAAAATTTCTGGTATATAACTTTTAAAGATTTCACCAAAAATTAAAAAGTGCCGTTACAATTATTTAATATTTTTCAATTTACGATTGTGTGAGATTTAATACAAGCTGCTGGATTTAATGGATATATGATAACATAACTTCATTAAAATGGATTTTAGTGACAAAACACCAATGATACCCTGTTTTATAATTGTTCAGAGAACAGCTTTAATGTTCATCTAGCATTAATATATCCAAAAAAAATATAGGTAAGTTAGTTACCATAAAATCATTTTAAAAAAATACACAATTTCTTTCTATCTAAAAACAAAATCCGATTTATCTTCATTAAAAATCGGTATATATACATACATATACGTTTTAACATTTTAATAGCAATCGAATTAAGTTTCTAAACATATTTTTTAATTTTATTTAATTATTGTTAACTCTCTACTATATTTTATCTGTGCTATTTTTTTTGTTTCTACTACGGTGTGTAGTTGTTTATGTTTTTAAAAAAAATAATATCGTAACATCGTCTTTTAATAAAACAATAATATCGTAAAAATGTCCCACCTCAACTATGATTATCTTTTCGATCAAACTACTTTTGTTTAACTTTTTATATATTTACTGTCTTTGGTATACATCAAATCAAAGTAGCTATATTGGCTATAACTTTTGTAAATTAAGAATCCTAAGTACGTTTCACCATGTTGCACTAGTTTAAATAATATATATTGATCTATTTTAGATTTCTTAATTTAATTATGGATGTCCTTTGCCTATTAATTAATTTTTGACATGTTGAATTTCATCCTCATATTTAGTTAAGTATTTAAGACTATTAAGTATTTTATTTTAGTTGTCTTTGTCTGGTTGTAATTTTATTATATTTTGAAAATTTAGTTTGTTTTACTTTTATTTTCGAAATTTTCATAGGTTTAGTATTCGTATCATATTCTATAGTCTATACACTTACTTAGATTATACAAATTGTAGAGACTAAATCGTCTCATTGCATATCGAATACATACAGTAAAAAAATAAATAAATAATTAAAAACAAATGAATCAATTATCATTTATTATACGATATGCTTCCACCTATTCACAAAATTGTTATCCTATTCCTATAGTCTAAACAAAGGGCTGTGCCTACCACAGATATTGGTATATTAAAATAAAAAGATCGTTGTTTTAAAGTTTCCTTTTATATTCCAGATTAATTTATAAAAGGAGTAATTGAAAATATGCTACTATCTACACTACAGAAGCCCTAAAGTCAATAAGTGAGGATTGAAGTAAATAAATAATAGTATTGTATTGTAATTAATTATTCTTGGTGTGATAAAAAAGAATTATCTGTTTAAGCTACAATTTATTTTGAGTATTACGACTCGGTACCCAGCATTTGGTATCAAAATTTAAATTGAAAAGAAATTTTTAATATTACAAATTCAATATTTGAATATATGGGAAATGTGAACGTAAAAGTTGTGTAAGGAAACAGAAGAATCATCATCATCAATGTCCTGTAACCCCATCTGTGGGCATAGGGTGGATAAATCCGTAGGCATAGGATAGAAATAGAATAAATGAATTAAAGAGTGAACTTCAAAAATATGGATTAGGTAGATATATTCGACTGGAATTAAGAAGTACATACTATAGTAATCGTCCTAGTTTTTATATGATTTTTAAAGGAAATGTAAAAATTGTGTACACCGAAATATTTTGCAAACATTTCCGATAGAAAGATAAACTGATTTTAATATTTTGATCTTACACACACAACAAGGGTATATCATGGATATCATTTATGCAACTACCACAGTAGAGTACCAGCAAAAATGAGACATTCAAAATGAAACATTTAAAAAAAAAATAATTAAGTAGTATAGATTGAACCTGGCGAAAAAAACTATGAACACAAACTGTTATTAAACTATTTATATTTAATTTTTATATATATTCTCTCTCTATTTTTGTTATATATTCTCTGTATGCAGTTGGGATATTTTTAGATATATAAATAAATAAAAAATCCAATAAAAATAAATTATCGAATTAAATTATCTAATGAAATTACCATCGAAACAATTGTTAATGACATTTATGATACAGATCTATAACCATATGCTTAAATTGGTATGACAGGTAAGTAAACTACTAAAGCTTTTGCATATAGGTTAACTTTTGAAATAACTAAGAAACATCCCATCCAGCAACCACGTAAAACAAACTTGTATAAAAAAAGTTTTATGCAACACCTTCAAACTACGGAAATTAGTGATAAATGGAGATTAACTCTGGTAGCAGATGAAGATTTTTCTGGTAGCAGATATTTATGACGAATGTATCCTTCGAATAGATTTCATGACCAAGATATTGTGTGCTATCATTAAAATTATAACTATTGAACAAAATGGAAAAAGTTGAATAATTATGCTGACAGTTGCAAAATTTTATCTAATGGAATCTACATTCAACAATCAATTCGATCATCATTATAGATATTGCTGAACAAATTTCGTTAATTACAATCATGATACAAAAGGAATAATACAATAATACGGAATAGAAAATAGCTTCCAAGAACAGAAAAACAACCGTGACGATTTCTCTACGTAAACAAGTGGGTGTATCAGAGATGATTTATTCAATAAAGAAACAAGGATTAAAAAGGAATCAATAAGTCCGTGGACGACGTCTCCGATTATGTTAGTGCAATCATGAATTACCCATAAAGCAAAAAAAAAAAAACAAAAAAATATATTATAATTTGAATACATTTTCGAAATTTGTTCTACACTAATTAACTTTAAGAATGAATAAGTAGAAGTAAGTACACCCGGATAATAAAGAAAAAATGTCGCATTCTGAGTAGAAATTGGTATTTGGAAATTACAAACTTTAGAAGTCTGAACATCTTATAGAATATGTTTTGCGATAATGAACTTGAAATTCGTTTCTTGTTTACCTTGATGACTTTTTTCCGAGAGCATTGTAGATAATAATACATAAATTATCTCAGAGAGGTATTATTAAGGTTAAAGAATGCAAACCTTAAATTAGAGATTTAGAGAATAATAAAGAAATACATTGATAAAGTAAAATCAAAGACCGTTAATATATTAATATATTAACGGTCTTTGGTAAAATGTTTAGGACTTCTTCAAAAAATTTGAATCCATCAGGCATCAGCTACAATTGAAGCAGGAATGAAATTATCAGTTTTAAAAAATAAATATTAATTATGTATAGTTTCTAAAACTAACAAGATATTAGAGAAGATTTACTTAACGATTTTTGGGTATTTCAAGAAACTCAATGAAGTGCACGAGTACAGTGAACGAGTGCAATGAAGTTTAAAAAATTTAAAATAAAATTACTATTCAAAGCTTCAGTGTTAAATTACCCAATATCAGAAAAAAAATGTATCTTGAATGTAATTAACTATGATATTGGGTGTATTAGTATATGGTGTGATATTGTCTTGTTTTAGGAAAACGATGGGCAATAAATTTTAATGGTTTATTTTAGTAAAACTGTATCCAAAACCAGAAAGAAATTATTATTGTCTCACAAGAAAAGATTTGCTTGTTGTAGTGGAATCAACAAATCCAGAAGTATAAATTGTAGCATTGAGAAGGAAAAATTGCAAGGTGAAAATTCAAATAAATTAAGGCTGAAATCTGATTAATATTGTGAATTTCCCAAAAAATTTAAAATGTTCACAAAAAACCAAACAAAAGCAAAAAAAGTGTAAAAAAGTATTTTTTTTTAAATTGATAACTTTTTTTTTTTAATTTGCAATTGATAACCTTCTTGTGTGAAACTTTTTGTTTCATTGGGAAATAAATGAAAATGATAGGTGATACGAGTATATTTTAAATTGTATTTTGTAATCAGAAATTGAACTTAATCTGGTATCAAATTGAAAACATTTAAATACGAGCATATAATAACTTAATATTTTCAGGATATTTATTTATTTTCCAAATAATAATATTATTCAGTAGTTAACAAAATATTGTAATGGTAAGGTGTTGTATTAATATATCAAGGAATTTTAATTTTTAATGAAATATATACATAATAAAAAATTTTTTTTTTTTTTAGAATATCAATTTTTTTTTGGGAAATTCCATATTTTTTATAATCTTGAATTTTTATCTAATTCAAGTATTTTGTCAAGTTCAAAATTTTGCGAAAAGACTTGATCATTTACCAAATGGTGTAAAATTAACAATGCTAGGTGAGAAATTTAATAAAGAAATATTTTCATATTTAAATTCTTCATTTGAACTGGTTTTAGGTTTTTTTTTTTATTTAATCCTAGTTTTAATTTCCTTGCCAAATAAATTTTGGCATATAATCATTTACAACGGATAATAATTATACTATACGTATATAACTCTATTGTGTTTGTCGTTTTGGTATTAGTACTCCGAGTTATGTTCGTTAAATTTTCTTTAAGTTTCATATCATACTCTTTAGTATTACGATTCGAATTACATATAATTATTTATTTACCAATAAAATTTGTCATATGCTCCTGCAGAGCACAAATTTTAAAAGTCTTGTGATTTGATTGATTTTTGAATTTAAATCTAATATTATTAGCTTAAATTATTTTTTTTATTTAAATGGAAACCAATTATAAAAACATAACTTTAAATTTAATTATTATAAATTATCGATTTAAAAAACAAGAAATTTAACATCTTAAAATTTTATTTATTTTAAATAAAAAGTACCATTGAAAATACGTGAAAGATAATAATCGATAGAATATTATTTGTATAGCGGAACTCGTTGAGCCTAACAGTTTTAAAGAGAAGCAATTTTTTTTTACTAACAAATCAATTTAGTAAATATTATAGTATCTCTACAACAATGGCTACTAATAGTACCTATATATAATATACTAATAGGATGTACGGCTGTCGGTTACTAAGTATGATAATGTAGGAGGATTAAAATTCCATATGAATTTATGCAGAGTCAATTAAATAAAAAATGATGCCACACATTTTTATGAGGTTAACAATCTTTACACCGCAAATAAAAATGTAAAAAAATATTTGAAAATTTGATCAATGAATCAAAGAAATAAGAAAGGATGAAAACGGTTTCGAAATATTCTCATCACCGTTCACTGTTGTCACCACAACAGTATAAACTTTAAATGGGATGGCATGGGAGTTATTAATTTTGAATTGCACGATTTGAAAAATTTATTTTTATGAATGTACAATTGAAAACAATAAAACAAAAGTTATAAGTACTTTTGGTCATTCTCATTTCACTGTAAATTTTCTGTGTGAATACCTTTTTTTTTTTAAATTAAATATTCTTATCACTTACTCTTTATGCAGAAAATGCCATTATTAAACATACTGATACTATTGTACTATGGTACTATAATTAAAACATTGTTTTTAATATTTTTAAGATTTAAATCATTTATATAGTCGTGTTGAAATAAAAGTTCAGTATATGTGTACAAGAGGAAAAGGAGAATTAACAGCACCTTTAAAATATAATAAACAAACTAGAGAATGGGTATATGAAAATTATGACATTGGAGGTTGTGAATTTGGTGCATTTAATTATCAGATAAAATCAACTCGAAATTCTTTTATTAGTAGTTATCAGAGAGACAATAATGATGTACCGCATTACCCAACTAATGCTGGTGTGGTAGGTGGTGTTGATTTAGATCTTCTGGGAATGCCTCCAAAGCCTATGTGGCCACCTACAACTACAACTACAACTGAACCTCAAACTGAAGCACCAAAACCCCAATGTACTTACTCAGAAACAACTATAAATAATGATAAAAAAGTTTGTAAAGGTGAATTAATATTTGAAGATGATTTCAATTCAATTAATTCAACAAAATGGGAAAATGATGTTAGAATACCATTAGATACAGAAGATGCCGATTTTGTTTCATTTCAAAATTCAAATCAAAATTTATATACCAAAGGGGGACATCTATATATTTTGCCAACATTATTAAAAGATTTACCTAACTTCAATGACAATAGTATTCGAGAAGGAACACTCGACTTAGGAAATATGTATGTTTTTCTTTTCTTTTCACAGTCACTATATGTACATATATATATATTTATGTACATTTTTTATTTTATATATATATATATATATTATGTATAAAATGAAAATAAAATCCATTTTAGTTGTACTGGAATTGTTAATCGTCAATTAGAATGCGTACGAAATGCAAATTTTTTCAATATTTTACCACCTGTTGTCTCAGCACGTATAAGAACTAAAAATACATTTTCATTTAAATATGGAGTAATTGAAATTAAAGCAAAATTACCAAAAGGAGATTGGCTGTTTCCACGTAATTTTTTAAATTTTTAGTTAATTAATTATTTTTTTAATAAATATATAATTTTTTTTAATATTTAGAACTATTTTTGGAACCTACATCACATGTTTATGGAATGACTAATTATTCATCCGGACAAATACGTATGGCTTTTATTAGAAGTAATGAACATTTAATGTCAAAACAACAAACGCAAATTGGTGGTTCTCGACTTTATGGTGGAGTTGTATTGACACAATTTGAAGAACTTAGAGAAAATTGGATGAGAAATATTTTAGTAAATAGAATTCATTATGGTGATGATTTTCATGTATATAAAACAACTTGGACCAAAGATTACATATCATTCAAAGTTGATGACAATGAATATGGTACTCTAAATGGTAATTTTGCATACGAAGCTTATGATTTAAATAATATAAAACATGGAAATTTTTGGACAACTGGTAATAAAATGGCACCATTTGACAAAGAGGTTATAAAGAGATAAAAATATTAGAAACATTTATTAATTATATTAAATTATATTTTTTTAACTCTTTAAATTAGTTCTTCTTATCGTTTGGTGTATCTGCTGGTGGAATATCAGATTTTCCAGATGATTCTTTAACTGGAGAACACTTTGATAAAAAACCATGGAAAAATTTTGGTCCAAGAAATGAATTAAGTTTTTGGAATTCAAATAATATTTGGTATTCCACTTGGGCTGGTGAAGATGCAGCCCTTAAAATAGATTATGTTCGTGTTTGGGCACTATAAATGTTATATTTATAAGTATATGTACATATACATTAATTTCATAGATAATCATATTTTGTCTAATTGTATAATAAATATTTATCTGGTTTATATACAAAAGTTAAAAATAAAAGTTATTAAACGATTTTTGGAAAACCTGCTACATATTAATTTCAATTATACTTTAAGCAAAATTAATTTAACTAGAATAAAACATTTTCAATAATTAGTTTCTAATAAAAGAACACAATTATTATGAAGGAAATTTTGAAATAGAAAATTGTATCTTGAAAATCCAACATTTAAAAAATATGTATTAAATTAACAGTGTTTTACAATTTAAAAACGACCAAAGACATATATTTAAACATATATATACATATACATATAATTGAAAGATCAAAACATTCATTTTTTGTTTTTAAAAAAAAAACTGTCAACGAACTAAAAGCTCACCAGTCACCACTAGTAGTAAAACCAAATATAAATGATGATAGCTAGAAATACTGATTTTGTGATAAAAAACGATTTATTCTTATTTGCTTTTAGTTATATATATAGTTATATTTAGTTAATATAATTAAAATTTAACTGATGCTGCAATTTGATTTTTAACAATAACAATGGTGTATGGTGTAACATTTTGTCCTTATTGAATTATGTATACATATTGATTACGAAAACATAGATCATCAATCACTATGTGCAAGTGTGTATTAAAAAGTAGTATATGGGAATATCTATATACATAATATATAATATATATATATATATAATATATATTTTTTCTAAGCTTCAGATTATTTATTACTAAGTAGTAGTAAACAAGTTTCAAAAATTTAATGGATTTATTATAGCGATTTAAATTAAATTATTGCTAAAATAATAAATTAATATTGTTAAAATTTACATACATATACAGGGTGAGGGTATTTCTTCATGATGGTAAAAATGAGTGGGGTAATCAGTGGGGTAAAAATGAGTCAACAGTTTTGTATTGTTAAGGCATAAAGAAAAAATAAAAAAAATATAAAATGTGTGCTGTACTTCGTCGAAACGGAAAATAGTTTGAAAATTGTACGATAGAATTTGTCATTCGAAAGTATTAGAAGGGTTCGGAAGTAAAAACCATTGTTATATTTAGAATATCAAGAGAAGTAGAAATATAAATAGATTTTTATCAATTTTTTTCATTTATTTAGAATAATATATTTTATCGTTTTTAATATAACATATGTATGCATATGAAAAACGATATATGTATATACATATTTAACTTTCTTTAGAGAATTTTAAATTTTCTCTAATATGTAACAAAAATTTATTATTAAATTTTAATTTGCATATATGTATGTAATTAAAAATTAATAACTTTTACTTTTAATTTATGTATATACATTATGTAATTAATTAATAAAAAATTTATAACTTTTTACAAAATAAATAAAAAAAAAACTCAAACTATGAACACGTGTTTTTTATTTGAAATAAAAATGAAACTATGAAATTTTTAAATAAAAAAAAAAATTTTCTGAAACATCTGATTATGATTTCTGAACAAACTTTGCAGTCGAATGGATTTCAGCATACAGATTTTTTCGTATTCGGATCGAAAATGTTTTTAGGGGATATTCCGCTTCGGACTTCAGCATAACTTTCTTAGTATTGTTACTTTTTTTTTTTAAGAAAAAAAGTACCTTCATTACAAAACCAAATAATTTTAAATTTGTATAAAAACCTTAATAGGTAGATATGTAATTTTTTTAAATATGTAAATTTATCCTTATGTAATTTTGTCTTATGTAATTTTGTCCCGACACCATGCATTTTAAATTACAATATTTGTATACTCTACCTTTATCCAACAAGTGTGAGTTTGTGACAACAGTTTTGTAACTACAATTGTTTGTAAACTTTTACTACTAATAAATTATTTTAGAGTATTAACGTATTAAGTTTTAAATTGTCATTACAATTCATAGAAAACAAGGCTTATTAATCATTTCATTGATTTTCTTATTACTTTAAAAAAACCTATCAAATTGCATACTTCAGCTCTAGAAATTCTGTTTCATTTGACTTTAAACATTTTACAAAACCATTTACAGTGGTTCAAGCGAATAGTAATGTACATACTGTAATTTAAGTAAAAAAAATTCAAGACAATAAAAATTTGTAAAGAATTAACCTCCTAATCTATCATCACAATTGAAGCATTTTTATAAATATGTATGATCTTTCAAATACGAAAAACCCACAATAAAATTTTAAATAAACGACTTTAACTCTTAACCTGCTTTACTAGCTTTGCTATTTTTCTTGATTAATTTTATTTCTTATTTCTTAAGATGTATTTTCTTAATCAAAATTCCTAACTTCATCTGGTATTAATTGATAACATAGACATTTACTTAATTAAAATCAAAACACGTTCGCGGACTTCAAAATATTTATTTCTTTTTATTTAAGAAATAATAATTTATATAATTCAATTTCAGTAGTTAACAAAATATTGCAATGGTAAGTTGTTGTACAAATATAAAGGAATCTTCATTTTTAATGAAAAAATATATACATATATACATATACATATATATCGTTTTTTTTTTCAGAACGTCAATTTTTTATTGGGAAATTTGTCTATATTTTTAATAATCTTGAATTTTTATTTAATTCAAGTATTTTGTGAGGATTCAAATTTTGTGAAGAAACTTGAATATTTACCAAATGGTGTAAGACTAACATTTTTAGGTGAGAAATTTATCAATATGATTATGAGTTGTTTTAATATTTTTATTATTTAATATTTTTTTTTTTTTGTAATCCTTGACAAAGCGGCTATCAGTATTTTGTCTTAATTGTTATAAAAATAAAGCTTTAATGCGATTTTTTTTGTCTTTGATTATTGTTTGTTAACTCGTATCAGTTTCAGTTATTCATTTATTTTTGTTTTGTTTTGTTTTGTGATGCCAAATTTAATGTTCATATACATCACTATGATAATTTTATGTTATCTCACAAGCCAAAATAAATTGCTGTTATTATGAAAGTTAATAAAAAATAAAATTTTAATGGTAATTTTCTACGCATAGCACATTCGTTAAATCAGAATATTAGAAAAAATAGTAAAATAGATAATAACTAATAATCTGAACTGAGCATTTCATTCTAAACTAAACTCTTATGTACAAGTACAATGAGAATGAACTATATGTTTATGTACCTAACATATTTCTTCTCTAATTTCGTCAAATTTATGAAAAATAATAAAACCAAATTTTTAATGACGAAACAATCAGCCGAGAATTTTAAGAACTTTCAACAAAAATATTTATTAAGATTTATTACAAAAATAATAATAATACTCTAAAATATTCATTTTTGGACCGATTGCAATGTTTTTTTTTCAACTGTTTTACTAAAATAAAAACATTTTGAAAAAATTGAAAATTTGAAAATTTTCATATTTTTTGTGATTTAGCATCGCTACAAATTTACAAAATTAATAAGAGGGTAAGAAAATTTGCAAAAATTTCAAATTAAGTTATATCAAATAATAAAAATTCTTGTTTTAAAATATAAAATGAATGCAAACGGTTTTCCGACAAAAATGTTAAATATTGAAAAATTTAGATTAGAAAATTTTTATTGATAAAAATAAAATTTGAGAAAAATACAAGTAACACAAACAAGAATATTCTGAAAAATTTAATACCAAAAATTATATACATACAAATATTATCAAAGGTTTTGCTCAGATAAAAAATAATAAACAACAACAATTAAAAAAATTTACTGTATCCAATGCCTATATATCTTCTAAATGTTTTTGGAACTATTTGTAAATTTTACCAATTTAGATAAAAAATATTGAATATTTTCTTAAAAATAACACTATACCATAATAACAGGTTATTCGTAAAGCAAAAGACAAAATTTATATGAAAATAAGATCCCATTTTTAAAGTTGCTCTCCCAGAAGCCAGGCTAGAATATATAGATGCATTATATCATAACATCAATTGGCGGTTTTCTTTATTAGCTCAACCTCAGAGTAAATCGTAGTAGAACATAGAATAGAGTAAGAGTAAACAGTACTTACTTTGTGTTAAACAACTTGGAGTATGTAAGAACATGTGCTTACTATCAAAACAGTGACTTGGACAGAAATTTTTTATGAAATTTGTAGCTTAGTATTTATTTTCACTCGTAAAAAAATTTATTACACCTATTTATTTATATAATTTATAAATAGCGGCATAAAAGAAATATATTTACTTTATAATGCCAGTCGCGATTTTTGCTTTGCAGTAGCCATCTTATTAGAAATCTATGAATCTGCATTTTAAATGATTTTCAGGTCGAAAAATACTATCCCATATAAGTATGTATATTTAAAAAAAAAATGTTAAATTAAAAGCAAAAATACAGATCTCTTTTTTTTTAATAAATAACAGTTTAGTTTAGTTTAATTTTTATTAATGAATAATGTTATATAAGTACTCTTAAATTAATCTTATGGTACATGTGTCATAGAACAGTACCATTAATACAAATAATTTACGCAGATACGCTGGACATTACTACGAGTATTGATGAACTCCTTCGTATTTATCCAAAATTAAGAACCATTTAATTTAGTAAAATAAAAGAAAACAATTTTTTTAAAAACAAAACAAACTCATTTTTTATAAAAAAATAATCAAAGAAATTATAACATTCAGAACTAAATATTCATAGTCATTACACTTAACATCTTAAATTATGTTATAATAATTAAAATAATTTTTTAAATATTTTTTCAGACTTAAATCATATATACAGTTATATTGAATTAAGAGCTAATTATATGTGTACAAGAGGAACAGGAGAATTAACAGAACCTTTACAATATAATGAACAAACTAGAGAATGGGTATATGAAAATGATGACATTGGAAACTGTGAATTTAGTGATTTTGTTTATGAATTAAATTCAAGACAAAATTCTTTTAATCACCAAGTGGAATCAAAAAATTTTAATTATTCTGGGAACGGACATAAACAAAAGAGAGGTCTCGGTTTACTTCCGGATTTAACCACTGGTGTAATACAAGGCGCTCATGTAGAAACTTTAGGGCTAAGTTTAGATTTACCTTCGTCAAGTCACAATCAAGTTCAAACTAATAAGCCAATAACAAAACCAAAAATCCAATGTAATTACTCAGAAACAACTATAAATAATGATCAAAAAGTTTGTAAAGGTGAATTAATATTTGAAGATGATTTCAATCAAATTGATTCGGCAAAATGGAGAAATGATGTAAGAATACCATTAGATACAGAAGATGCCGATTTTGTTTCATTTCAAAATTCAAATCAAAATTTATACGTCAAAGCGGGACATCTATATATTCTACCAACATTGTTAACTGATTTATTTAAATTTAATGACAATAGTATTCGAGAAGGAACACTCGACTTAGGAAATATGTATATTTTTGTTTTTAAACCCTTTTAAATAATGCACATACATAATATTATAAACGAAGTACTTAAAAATATTTTATTTTAGTTGTACTGCGAACATTGATCGTAATTCAGAATGTGTACGAAATGCCAATTTGCACAATATTTTACCACCGATTGTCTCAGCACGTATAACAACTAAAAATACATTTTCCTTTAAATATGGAGTAATTGAAATTAAAGCAAAATTACCAAAAGGAGATTGGCTGTTTCCACGTAATTTTTTAACGTTTTATTTAATTTAATTATTTTTCTAATGATTTTTTTAATATTAAGAATTACACTTGGAACCTAAAACAAATCACTATGGAATTGCTAATTATTCGTCCGGACAAATACGTATGGCTTTTATTAGAAGTAATGAACATTTAATGTCAAAACAACAAACGCAAATTGGTGGTTCTCGACTTTATGGTGGAGTTGTATTGACACAATTTGAAGAACTTAGAGAAAATTGGATGAGAAATATTTTAGGAAATAGAATTCATTATGGTGATGATTTTCATGTATATAAAACAACTTGGACCAAAGATTACATATCATTCAAAGTTGATGACAATGAATATGGTACTCTAAATGGTAATTTTGGATATGAAGCTTATGATTTGAATAATATACAACATGGAAATTTTTGGAAAATTGGTAATAAAATGGCACCATTTGACAAAGAGGTTATAAAGAGATAAAAATATTAGAAACATTTATTAATTATATTAAATTATATTTTTTTAACTCTTTAAATTAGTTCTTCTTATCGTTTGGTGTATCTGCTGGTGGAATATCAGATTTTCCAGATGATTCTTTAACCGGAGAAAACTTTGATAAAAAACCATGGAAAAATTTAAGCCCAAGAAATGAATTAAGCTTTTGGAATTCAAAAAATGTTTGGCATCCAACTTGGTCTGATGAAGAGGCAGCCCTTAAAATAGATTACGTTCGTGTTTGGGCACTATAAACATTGTGAGTGTTCACTTAAAGACGTAAAGTTGTATATGTACTCATAAATGCGTATTTTTTGTAAAAATGTTTATGTTTATTTTTTTTTTTAATTTGCTAATAAAAAATAAATTAAAGATAAGTTTTAAAAAAAATCATTTTTCATTTGTTTCTTCAATGTTATACCATTAACCGTCTTTAGTAAAATTATATGTACGTAATAAATATTAAAATTATTTTTATTCAATGTTCGAATATTGAAAATCCTAACTATAAATATACTTATTAGTCTCAATTTCTTCACGAAAAATTTGTTTAACATTAACTATAGAGACATAATAATGTTTAATGATTTGTTCAAAACAAGGGTAAAAGTACACCGTCTGAATTGACTCTCTGAGAAAGCAACGTACATTATCTCCTAATTCGACACATTTGCGTTAATTAGGATTCAGATAGCTAATTCATAAGTTAAAAAGTGCAATTGTTCTCTTCGACTACCAAGTCCCAGTCTCATCAGATTAAAACAAATCAGTTGTTTTTATCTGTGATTTACTCAGATGGAGCGAAAAAAGGCGAAAACTGCGGAATCTTCTGAGATGAATTACGAATCGGAAAAAGTTGTAGGAAATGCTACTATTTTGAAATGTGAAATCATAGTCATAAAAGTAGCAACGGATATATAATAAATAATTTCAAATAAAGAAATAACCGAAAGAAGCATTGTGCTTTATTCGGATAGTCAAGGTGTCATAAAAGCATTGAACAATGCAATAGTCGAAAACAGTAGCAAACTGTAAAATAATGCTACACTCTGTGTAATAGCACAGAAGATCAACTGGCAAAGAGAATGCAATGAAACGGGGACCAGAGTGTGTTATCGGTAGTTATACATAACACTTCAGGCCGTAAAAAAATACAGAAGAATGGGAGCGTTTGAGGGGACTGAATGAATGGAGAAAAAGATTTTGGGAAATTCCAAACACGAAAAAAACCTTAATGTCACTGAATAGAGCTCTACACAGTGATATGCACAGGGCACATGCTTCTGAGGAAACATGCTGCAAGACTAAGGTTTGTGGAGAGTAACCTCTCTAAAGGTTGCGGAGAAGAGGAAGCAGAGATCCATGTACTCTGCATTTCTCTGTAATCCATGTACTCTGAAAAATTTTTCAGAAGCAAGGAATAAGAAACCTACTGAAATACTTCGGTTTATAAAAGGTGTTACTTGGCTCAACGATGGAGTCTGGTGATAACGGAATAAGAAGTGAAATCATCGTTGAGAGGGGGTACATCAGCTCGCAAAACCTAAGTGCGATGGATGAAGACATATTCCTCCCATTTAACAAATCAAGTCGGTAACTAGAATTTGGAAATTTTGTTGACTCTATAAGTCGGAAAACTGGATGCATAAATAATTGCAAAACGGAGTATGGGACATTTGCGACCCACGCATAAGTACTTATTTGACGACAGACCGACCAGAAGTGCCACATTTTTAAAATAAGGATAATAAAATAAGGCAAAATAAGAAGTAAATAAGAACACATTATATCTGCACTTTACAGTTCATAAAGGCAACAGGCTATCAACATCAATCATAACAATATAGCCATAACCAAACAAATAAAAATTCATCAGCAGCTATTTATTCTACTCTTATTTTCTCTTTCTTTTTTCTGAGTATGTTTAATTTTGTAATTTAAAACTTTTTATTTATAACTTTATTTTATTACTTTTAACTTTAAGATTTGCTTATGCTATTAAGAAATTCAATTTTAAATATACACAGTATAGAGTATTTAAATTTAAATTCCTTATTTTTTAGTTAATAGCATAAGCTGTACACATGTGTTTTGAATTTTTATCTCTCTCTCACAAATTAAATTCTTATTGCTATATATTTCCAAAGAATATCAAATAAGAAAATTCACTGGAAGACTGGAATAAAATTTTATTATTTGTCAATGCGTTGGTTACCTTTTTTCCATTCGATTTCCAATATTGTAAGAAATAGATAGTAATAAGAATTTAATTTTTGAGATTGAGATAAAAATTCAAAATACAAAGTGGAAAAAAAATTAACGAACGATTTTTTTTGTATGAAAGAAATATAGTTTTTTTTTTTTTTTTTTTTTTTTTTTTACACTCTACTTTTCGTGCTTAATTAAGTACGGTACTGCAATTTTACACTACAATCTACAATATTTCGAGTATTTATTTAACAAAATTACTGGCTTATCAACTCATTAAATGTGGAAAAAACTACTGCTATTGTCAGGAACTAAGCCTACTTAAATAGAATAGTTTCATTTATTTAATTTGTTACCAGATTACACTCTCAATTATTTTTTGCCATTTATTATATCCCAATGACAAAGGGTAGTGGACCAGGTCGAAAAATCCATAAAGCATTTTTTTTTTTTTTTGCTTCATCAGGAATCGAACCTGGGACCTTTCGGTTGAAAGGCAGGCGCTCTACCTACTGCGCCACCCAGCGTATAAAGTTGTTTATTATTCTTTGTTATCAAAATTTACAGATGCGTCTTACACTTAAAAGTGCATAGAAATAAAAGATATTATTTATTCAAATTTGAAATGTTCATTTTATTAATATTCAAATTTGTTACCTATTTATAAAATTATGTAAACAACAATTGAATCATAATTACAAAATAAAAATATTACTCAAGCAGCTCTAATTCAAAATATTTTTATTTTATTGCTAGATCAACAATATTTAAATTATTTTCATTTTTCTGCAAAAATATATGACCAAAAAAAATCAATAGATGATAGTCATAAATAAAAATATTTTTGTCATCAACTCAAACCCTGAAAAAAGATAAAAAATTCAATCCGCATATCATATACATACATTTTTTTTTAAATTCCTGTATAAGAATATTTTTTTTTTATCACAAAAATATATGTGATCTGAACTCAATTCATATTTTGGTTTATTTATTTTGTTTGTATATTTGTGAATTTACAGCATGTGAAGCACAAATTTTTTGGTGAACAAATTTTTCCACGACGCAACAGAAATGTCTCTAATAAACATTAGTTTTTAGATAAGGGAATGAAGGACAAAGAGAAAAATCATGCAATTGCAACAGCATCTAATTAGGCCTATTGTATGAAACGCATGTTAAGCATGGCGATACTCTTTTGCGTGGAATATAGCCTATAAAACCTGATCTGACTGCGTCTATATTTCAGAATTTCATCAGATTCGATTTAATCGTAGACTTTGCTTGACGTGTAAACATTGCCTAATACTTCTTCTCTAAATTTTGACAGTTAAACAAAAAAATTTGAGAGTAAACGTAAACAAAAATTAGAACAAAAATTAAAAAAAAGATTAAAAAAAAGTGTTGAATAGATTTTTCCGTTCAAATTCAAAGTAATCCGTCCTAAAGTGTTTGACATTTAATTATCAAAACAGTTCTGTTTGATTCTTTTCTACTGAACAAACTTTATACAGTAATCTTACTGTTTTACACTATTGAATTTCCTTATGTCTCCATAACCATAATCTAGTGAATTGACATGTGAATTGATATGAAATTTTGACTCTTTAGTTTTTAAATTTACTTATGATAAGATAAATAATATTTTTTTTTATTTGCCAATCTTTTAAATTTTTCGCAATTCGATTAAAAAGCAAGATGGAAAAGGTTCAGCATTTAACTGGTTACGAAGAATTTGAAAAATTTGTTGATAACATAAAATCTGTTGATTCAATAAATTTTTATTTTACTGGATCAAAAAATGATTCGGGAATTAGCTGGTGTCCTGATTGTGTTGAAGGTGATTATCAATTTTAAAGAATTACAATAAGTTTGTAAATTCATAATTTCAGCTTTGCCACATGTGGAGAAGGCATTTAAAAAGTATGGTGGTAATTCCACTTTGATACAAGTTGATGTTGGCGATAGAACATTTTGGAAAAATATGAGCAATCCTTTCAGATTAAAAAAAGATTTACATTTAATGGTTATTCCAACTTTAGTTCGGTATAAAAGTCCTAAACGATTAGATGGAGACCAGTGTTCAAAAGACAATTTGTTAGAAATGTTTTTCACAGATGAAAATGAATAAATACAATTAAATTGTACATATATTGAAAATAATTTTTTTTATCATATTCAATTTTACTTCATAGTGCATAACGTTCACTATTTAAGTATAACTTCATATTTGTACATGAAATTTTTTGATCGTTATTCGGTACTAAAGTTCTTATTTTGAAATATAAATTTATTAATTTTTTGATATTTATATTTTTTTATCTTTACTTTTAACCACTAAAATTTATATAAAGAATTCACATATTAAACCACATTATTGTAGGTTCTGTTTAAACCAATAAATTTTTATTTAATACAAAACACGTTTTATTTAATTTTGCATTATTATTATGTTGTTCAAAATTAAAAGGATAATATTCAAGAGATAACTTTAACCCATTTACATGATATACTTTCGTTTTCTAAATCCTCTGATATATCTGTTCCTAATTTACATTTACCAATTATTTCTATTTCATCCAAATTTTCATTCTTTATAATATTCGGATTATGAATAATATTTTCTATACCACACCAGGCTATCATAGCACCATTATCTCTGCACAATTCCTTTGAAGGACGGAAAGTTTTGTACTAAAATTTTAATTACATTTTTCATTAACATTTACTTATAAAAACAAAAAAAATTTACTTGATATTGCAAGGCCATATTAGATATTGAATTGAATATAAAATCATTACAAGCTACACCACCTGATATCACTAAAACTTTATTATTAAGCAAAATATTTCTTTTCTCACAAAATTCTATCGCTCGTTGCGTTCTATATGACAAGTGTCTAGTACCTTAAAAGAAAAAGAGAGAAGTATTTCCAAAAAAAAATATCATTTAAATTATTTATAATATTACAAGCTTTTAAAAAACCGGCACAAAAATCTTTATAATTAGGAATAACTTCATCTGGTTTAACTTCATTTTCTCTTTCAGCATAATTAATAATTCTATTTGCTGAGTTTTTAAGACCTGCAAAGCTGAAATTGCAATTTTTTTTCCGAGCTAAAGGTAAAGGAAATATATAACGATTTGGATTTTTAGCTTCTTTTGCTGCTAACTCGATAGCATATCCACCGCTTATCCATTCAAATCTAAAATACACTAGTTTATTATGCATTACTATATAATTAAAAAATAAAATAAAAAATATTTACCTCGGCATATTTCTTAATCTTAATCTTCTTGCAATTTTATCAAATGCTTCACCAGGAGCATCATCCAAACATTCACCTAAAAGTAAAAATTCCCTTGAATTTTTTACAATTACCAATTGGCAGTGCCCGCCACTTATTAAAAGGCAAAGATATGGAAACTGAATTTCATGATTATCAATTCTAGCACACAAGGCATGAGCTTCCATGTGGTGAATTGGTATCAATGGTTTATTATATGTCCTAGATAAATATTTAGCATATCTCAATCCAACTATTAAACTTAACGGTAAACCAGGTCTATTGGTAACAGCAATAGCATCCAAATGATCTATTGGAACACCATGATTGACACAATCATTTACCGCTTTCTCAATATTTTTCCTATGAAGGTCCTGTGCTCTAGGCGGTGTTATTCCTCCATATTTTAAATGAAAATTTTGTTGTGAATATAAACTTTGAGAAATAATATTTCCGGATGAATTTATTATTGCCACACCTGTGTCATCACAAGATGTTTCTATTCCTAAAACCTTCAAATTGCTTCTTTTAGTAATTGTTGTTCCAAACCGTTTAAAATGTATGGGTTCAAATCTTTTTATTAGGCATAAAATTCTCATTTTTCTACTTAATTATATGATTGTTATTAGTTATTAATTTGAATAAATTTCACAAAAGGCAATGCCCACCCACATTGTACAAGAAAAATTAGTAAACAAACATCATATGCTATGGTACCAATTTTCAAATATCAAAGATACAAATAAATGACAGACAGCTTTAACCCTGGAAAGGTATTCATATTTTACTATCGCTTAAAGGTAAACATGAGTAAATTTTACCAAAGAACATTTTACTCACTTTTACTTTTACTAAATCTTATAGAAAAATAATTAAAAATATTTATAGAAAAATAATTATGTAAAGGTATTTAGAAAAACAGTTTTTATTAAAGTAATTCATAACAGTAATTGATAGCATAAAAAATATAATAATAAAAACATATAGGTGTATGCAATTGGAACACAAAGTGGTGGTGTATCGCGTTTTTTTGTAATTGCAATTGCTCCATTGCTGCAAGTGAAATTTAAAAAAAAAAAACAACTGTTATTTTTCATAAAATTAGCTTTTGATACCATTTTTTATGCATACTCGAAATTTTTTAATAAATTCCTCCTTAAAAACTGCCTAATGTGGGAAATATCCGCAGTAAATGCGATAATACCACTGTTCTTGTCGTACATATTGAATTCTCATATAAATTAAAGTCATTTCATGTCCCACTTAGAAAGAACCAACAAAATATTTTCACACTTAAATGTTTACCAGATAAATCCCACCTTAATATTAATTTTTTACGTAAATAAAAGCAAATAGAATTACTATAACAAGAGGCATAAAAAAAGTCAAACAAAATATTTCTGCCCTGGTAGTCAAACACAATATTTCTATAATTCTATTCTTTAAGGCTCTTCTACTTCCATAGTATTCCAGTTCTTTGGTTTTATTTTTATCTTATTTAAGTTAAAATTTTTCCTCAAAAATAATAAGAAGGTATCTAGATTTCGGTTTTTTTTTCTAATTGCCTAAGCTACGATACAGCACACTGTCGATTACCAAAAAGTTATTATATATTCAATAATATTGTAATTGTAATTCTAATTCGAAATACATATGTATGTAATGTAGTTATAAATTCTCATAATTTTTGTTTGGCATTGCACTGCAGTGATTATCAATTATCAATGCATTTTGGAGTTTTTTTTTTTAGAGAAATAACACAAATTAAAGTAATAAAGTAATAAATTACTTATCTTTTACAATGAACTTAATAAAACCCAAGTATAATTTTGGAATATGTATTTATTTTATAGGTACTACATTTTTTAATTTTTTATTTCTTAACATATTATGACACTTTCATATATGCTTAATAACTATGTGTATAAAAATAAAGTTAAAATTCTACAACTAGAATAGGCGACTTTTTTTTAACTTTTTATTAAAATTGTACTACAAAAACAATTTTCAATACAAATATTTTTGAAAAAAAATTTAGAAAAAAATTTTTTTTTTTCATTTTAACGTACACAAATATTAATTTAACTTAAAGAATACAAATTAGAAAAAATTAACATTTTAAAACAAAAAATAAAAATAAATTTTTAAAACTTTTTAAGTTACAAGATTATATTTTATATATACATAATATATGTATGTATGTATGTATGTATGTAGTTTTATAGTACAAATACTTATTATTCGCCCTTTATAATAAAATTGCTATACATATCTATATGAGCAAATAGACTACGTAATATAAAATATTTAATAATTATTACTTAGAGCTTAAAGAATTTATTTATATTTTGTATAAAATATTTTAAAAATTTTAATGTTATGTATACATAAGGCACTTAATCAGTCAGCGTGCTTTTCGAATGTCTTTTTTAGGCACATTTTCTTCCAAAAAACTTAACTAATTATAATTGATATTGATATTTTTAATTAATTTTTAATAATTTGTAAATATTCATCTTTTGTTTATCAATACTACAGAATTATGTTGATCTCTTAAGCTTTTATAATTAAAAATATATGCCAGCGAAAAATTCGCGGAAGAGCTTTGATATTTCATATTTATTTTATTAACATAAAAATATTGCATTGTTTCCTTTTTTAAAAAAAATGAAAGTTAAATTTTCACTTGATTAGAAACTAAAAGTAAACCTTAAATATTTTATATATCTTATTGATATTAATTTTGTTAAAAACATTTTTTAAACCAAATTTTGCAAAAAAAAAACAACTACATAATTCGAATTTTTAGAATTATGTACTTATTCTCTAACGTTAGAATCAAATTTTCATAAAATTGTTGAAAATAATCAAATATTTTTCTTTTAATTTCACTAAATATTTCGTCTCCTACTTGCAGACTTTTCAATGTTTTGTAAGAAAATATTCGATCATTTTCAACAACTTATTCAAATTTTGTAGAATTATTAAAATAAAATAAAAGCACTTCGCGTTTAATGAATTTACTACGCCAATAAAAAATGTCTGTATGTACATGCATATAATATGTAAAATATATATTTAATTTGACATACACATTTGTTTCAATTATTATTTTACTCTGAAGAAATATAATTAATTAAATTTCCCAAACAAATAACAAAAAATTAAAAAGGCACATCGGAATCAAAGCAATATAATTTTTCAATAAAATTTTATTCACGTTACACTGATTGCTCCGCTTTTACCTGTAGTTTCCCCTGATGAATTTTCAACAGATTTATGAATATGTTCTGAATTAACACTATTACTATTTGATTGTTTTTTAAAACTATCAGAAGAATATTGATTATTAACTAGATTTAAAGATTCTGATTGTGAAGTCATTGAACCAAAGTAATGCCCCATATGTGGAATGTGTTGCGGAAACGACATTCCTGATGCTTCAGAAATCATTTGATGATAATGACTTTGGGAGGGTGCTGTTTGTGAAGGAAAAGATTTATGTTGTCGCATAAATGAATTAATCGAATTTTCAAGATGTGAAAACGTAGAGAAGTTGTCTGCTGGAATTGGTGTTGATGGAAACATTCCTGGAGAATTTAATGTTGTTACATTTGATGAACCTATAGATGATTGAACAGAAGATACAATTGAATTTGGAGATGAATTACATCTCAAAGCATCGTTTCGATTCGTTAATTGTTTTATGTTTAAAGGATTATTAATGTCTCGAGGATTCGCTCCTACTGGATTTCGTATAATAGGAGATGGCGTTGATATTGTTTTATCACTTTTTGGCATTGAAACATTTCCATACGGATCTTCAAATATAGGAGAAAAGGATTTTATTGATGACATTGTAGAAGAAACAGAAGAACTCAATGAAGACAATGAATTCAAAGATGAGCTTAGCAAATTATGATTTTTGTTTATTTCTTTTGCATGATTAACTGAGGAAGACTGCACATTGATTGGTGAAGATACTTTCATTTCATTTTGAGATTTCAAAGAAGTTATTGACGGTAAAATTTTATTAATTAATGACTTATCGTCAATAGGCGAATTAGGTTCTTTTAAATTTTCTGTATTCACTATTGATGTGGGTACCGTCCTCGCATCATTGACGCAATTAATAGAATTATTATTACTCGATTTTGTTTTAGAAATATTTGCGTTTTTGTTGTTAAAATTTAATATATTATTTTGAAATAGCGATGATTCATTCTCACTATTTTTCCTTGGCAGTGATTGGGTTAAAAAACTACTACTGGGTGAAAGCAATTCTTTCTGATGCAAGGAGTTTTGCAAAAACTGATGATGCATTTGCTAAAAGGGAAGAAATAATAAGAATTATAAATTACTCTACATATATAAATTATGTTATTTACTTGACTTACTTCTCCTTGGCAGTTGTTTGGAGTAGCTGGACTAGTTATTTGATTTGAATGTGATGCAATCGATGTAGCAGGAGACTGAAGGGACGACAAATTACTTAAACCACCAGGGCTTGACAAAGATCGATTAAAAGAATCACCATCATCATCTAGAGTTTTTATGTCATCTATACTACTACAACTTCCTAAATTGTAATTATCACTTCCACCGACACTTTTTCGTCCTAAGAGATCCCCATCTGTGTTATCACCCTTTTGTGTTTCTGTGTAAAAAATGCATTTCTTTTTACGACGACAAGGCTTACACCATTTACTTTGTTGATCTAAACCAAATCTCGCTCGACATTTTTTCATTGTATTAGCTAAAGAGTCAGCCGGTTGCCTATCTTTTTTATGCTTTTTCTTTTTAGATACGTAGCCGTAATTGTCCCGAGCACTCCAACCCGGATATAATTCCATATGCAATTGACGCTCTCTCCTGGCCTTTTCATAATATTTACTTTGTTCTTCACGATTCAGTTCATGCCACTTTTGACCTAGTATTTTATTTATTGCAGCAGATTCCTTTAAAGTACATTCATTTACCACTTTTGCTCTCATTTCTTTCATATATAACATAAAAGCATTTAAAGGCTTCTTTATATGTGGCCTTTTTTTCTCAACCGCCTCTTTTAAATTTTGAGCTTCCTTCGAATTCATGGTTTTATTTACATCTTTAGAATCTTGTTGCGATGCATTACGATGCATATTAAATTTATTATTATTATAATTAACTATATTTTCTTGTTTTACATTTGTTGAAGTAGGTGCATGCTGATGCGTATTCATGACTAATCCTTCAGCGTTATTGGCATTGTGATAAATATTTGGAGAAAATCTAAACGGAAAATCTGAACTCGTATACGGATTTTTGAAATTTGGAGTTGCATAAACCGTAGGAGTGTGCCAGGAAGGTCCAAGTTGAGGTGGAGAAATATCAGAACTTAAAATTGGATATGGATATGGACTGGTAGTAAAAAACGGCCTTCCAGCTAATCCAATCATCTTTGGATCTAATTGATATGGCGGTATACCACAATGTGCAGGAGGTGGCGTTGTAAGTGATGTGTCTGTATTATTATGACAAAAAAATTGTGGCAAACCCATTTTATTACACACTGTCGTTCCATTTGAATACGAGCCATAATGTGACATTAAATATCCCATATTGAAATTTGGAGCTGATTGCTCTATTTTCCCGAAAACCGGAGTGCTGCTATCGGATTTTACTGACTGAGTCTTATTTTTTTTTTGGAATGATGCAAATTCACTTTCGGTTAAGTCTATGAGACTTGATTTCTCCTCAAATAAATTTTCGGATGAATTTTTTTCATCTTCACGATCACCTTCATCCTTGAAAACTTTTACTTCATCCGTACTACCCAAATCATCACCACCAGTTGAAGTATCATTATGACTCATATTGTTATGTTTCATTTTTCGTTGCGTCAATTTATAATATTATCATTTTCAAACTTTAGTAAGTTATTTACACGAACTAATTTTAAAACAAAATTATGTAAAAAGTAAAGAAACTAGAAAAAATTCAATCATATTCCTATTTCAAATTCTCAATTGTAATTTTGACGGATGCTATTTGTTTAGACAAAAGGTTATTTTTATACGAACATTCCAAGCACTTTTTAAATCTTTTATCGGAAATTAATGTAACTATACAAATGTATTTAAGTAAAAACGAAATTAAAAAAAAATTTAAATCAAAATAAAACACATTAAATTATTACTTTTATTTTTAAAGAATATTGTTTATAAAAACTATCACAATCATAAATTACACAAATTTTCTAGCTTGCTATTTGACATTTAGAAAATTCCTTAAACGTCTAAAAAAATAATTTCAGGTTGAGTTATCAGCTAATAGATCGACGCAAAAAAAATTAACAAATCAACGGATTCATGGAGGATTTATATATTTGGTTTTAATTTACAGTCTATTTTTGCTAGAGTATTTTTGTTTCCTGCAAACAAATATTATTGTCTTATTTAAATTTTATTTCATTAAAATAAAATTCTAACAAACATGCCTGTGTAAAATACTTGGGGCCGAGTCACGAGTCGTTTCTTCTTTTGTTTTCGTCATTTTTTCTTTCGTTTCAGTTCCCTTTACCAAACCAACGAACTAATTTTATGGTGGAGATTTTAGGTATTCATTTTTGGAACCAAAATTTTAAAGTTTTAAAAATGAGACCACTCACAAAGAAAAAACTAAATACAATTTACAAATATTTATTTTGGTGTCTACACCTACAGCTACACTAACATTACACGTTTTATTACTATTCCAAAATTCAAAGAAAATTCATCAAGTGACTTAGCAGTTCTTTTCAAAATGTTTGCGTTTTGTTTTATTTTTTTTAATAACCAATTGTCTATTTCAAAAATTGTTTCTTTTCTCATTTTTTTTATTTTACAAAGGCGATTTTATTTTAAAAATTACAATTATTTTATAAACCTCACTTCAAATTTGATTTTTTAAATGAAATATTTACACACACATATATAAAGAGAGACACTTAAGTGCTGAACCGTGTGGAATAAAATGATTTTTGTAAAAAAGACGAAAAAGAAAGAAGAAACGACACTCGTCTGTATTGGCCCATGAAAATGAATGAAAACAATTGTTAGGCATTACTGGACGATTTAAATTTGTGAGTTAACTTAATTTAATTTAATTTACAGTTGACCAGAAGAGAGGCCAACTTTTGATAAGTTATTATCTTAACACAGTTGAAGTTGAACTATCAATTTTATTTAATTTTTTAAATTCTATATTTATTTTTAACAAAACTGTTGTCTATTGACATAAAATTGTAAAAACGGTAAATATTGGCCAATTTTTGTGCTTTTGACTGCTATACCAATTACCAATGCCTCTAATCCGGTGTGGCGTTGGTTATACCAATGAACACATATTATAATTATATAAAAGTTGTTATCGATATTGAAATGCAAATATGTAATGCAAATATGCAATTTCTCTTCATTTAATTCCTAATTATTTTAAAAAAATTTATTTAAACAAAGGTGATATAAAATATAAAATTAGCTGTGATTATTTGTGATATAAAATATAAAATATATAATATATAATCATTCCACAAAATTGCTATTTTGCTAAAAACAAGACAAAAACAAATATTTTAATTTTTGATAATTTCTTTCCGGCAAACGTTTATTTCACTATGCGTATTGCGTGCAGAACAGTGTTTCAAAATCTGACATTTGTCTGTCAAACTTAATTTTATTTTTTTTTTCTACACTACCATCACTAGGCTGAGAGGACTCGTAAAATAAATTCAAATGTTTATATAAATTACAAAAAGTAAAGTAAACAAATATTAAAACGTTTTAAAACCAAAAATTATAACTAAGGAAAAAAAAATATTTAAATAAAGATATGACTAACAAATGTAAAAAAAACTTAAAGATCAATATATCAAATATAATATGTAATACTATTGTGAAACGCTTCAGGATGCGTATGAGGCAAATTAGGCAAAGAAGAAATTTCATTAAAAAACAAATTGAACAATCATATTTACAACTTCAAGGGTCAATCATAACTTTGTTCCAACATTTTAATGCAGAGCTTTTAAAAATTATTCTCCAGAGTTCTAAATTGGTAGAAAATAAAAGAACTATATTTAAAGTCTGTGGTAACAAAATTCCCAAACAAACTTTCGAAATTAAGCCAGTAGTTGAAGAATTAATTGATGAAAATGAAATAAATGAAAATGCTTTTTTAGAACTTTTTCATATTAATCGAGATTTATATGAAAATATTTGTAGCATTTGGACAAATGACAAAACTTATCAAAATATAACAAAAAATTTTATATATAAAATTGCCAATTCTTCAAATACCAAAAAATTTACTACTAACAGTAATTTTAGTGAAAATTTAAAAAATGAAGAAAAAATTTGTTCTGATATATATAAAAACTTTGGTTATACATGTAACTCAATGACTTTCTATGAATGCGAAGAAGCAAAAAAATTTTTTTTTACTTTATGTGGCATTAAAATATGTGGCATTTTGGTTGATTTTGAACTTTGCTCTGGTGGTGATGAGACGTTCCAAAATTTTGTTATTATTGATCACAAAAAAAGGTGCACATAAGTATTATCATTAATTGAGATTATCATATTCTTAATAAATGATATATTTTATAAATATTTGAAATTTACCAATGTAATATATTAAAAGATTCAATAATTTTTAGGTTCCGAAATTTGTCTACAAAAAATTTATCAACATTCGTTAAAGAAGTGGAAAGTTATTCTTCTAAAATCAACACAAATTATTTCTTTAGTGATATTCGTGATTGTTATAGTTCCAAAAATGTGCTAATTTATGCCGACAAAATTGGTAAAAGCATATACAACAAATTAATTAATTTTAAAAAAAATACCATAAATGAACTTTTTGAACGATGGAAATATTTAAATAGTGAACAAAAATGTACTACTGAAATATTTCAAACTAGTATTATTTTACATAATTTATGTAAAAATAAAAGCATACCAATGCCATAAATGTAGTCTTATATAAGTTAAATTTTTGTTTTTAATTTTTATTTAAAACAAAATCATTTATTCCTTTATTCAAGCATTTAAAAATATTATTTAATAGACTTCTTTTCGTATTTTAACACTATCCTAACATGGATAAAAGTCCCGTAGCTCTCTTTACTTCTCCTTGAATCTCTTTATAAATTGCTTCAGCTTTGTACGAATTATCCAAAATTTTAATTATATCTTTATTATTCACAACATAAGCTTCAATATGAAAATCAATTTCAAGTTCTGGTAAATTTAATTTTGCTGCATGATCACCAAACCATAAATTTTTCATTCCATAAGAATCCTAAATTAAAATTTAAAATAAATTAAAGATTTGTACTTTTTTCTTTCTATTCCTCTTTGTCTTACCTCTTTAATAGGACAATTATTTGGAATATTACCAAAACTTTGTAAATGTGTAAATAATAATCCAGCTAAAGGAGAAGCATTTTTTACCGCAATTACTCGACATATACTATATGTTCCATTGAATTGTCCATAATATTTATGATTGTCCTTATGTCTTACATATCCTTCAACATGAACATCCACATCGGAAATCTGTTTCATAACTTTAAATTCGAAATTAAAACTTGGCTCTGACTCATTAATCACTTCTGTATAATTTAAAATTTTATTATCACTCCATATATGTGATTCTTTAATGGTAACTCGAAGTCTTTTCTAAATATAGTATGTAAAATTAAAATGTATTAGATACATAATTAAAGTAATTTTTATCAAAAAAGCAGAATACTGTACTAGTTTTTGAATTAAATTTTAAATTTTTTTTATTTATTATATATTTAAAAAAAATACCTCAGCTTCAATTTGACTAACCAACGTTACAACAAAAAACATAAAGAAAATAATATTTCGATTCATATTTTTGAAATTTATATGTAGATATAAAATTGCTCAAATGTTGAATAGAAACTGAAAACCCTGCATTTAAATTCAAATTTATATACAAATTCTATTTAAATTTATGAAATGTTTTAAATATGTATGTATATATTAAAAGTAGAAAATAAATTAATAAAATTTTATTTGATTTAAACATAATGTTTTTATGTATGTATAATTAAAAAACAATTATGCGCTTCAGTTAAACAGCAATTAAATACTATTTATTTAACCAAAAACTGATTATTCTTATTAAAATTGTGGAATAATTTTAAAAGATTGAAGATAAAATTTATTAAAAATTTTTATATATTTAATTTTGACCTTTATGCAGAGCATATGCAGAGTATCAAAATTTTAACAATAACAAAATTAATATTCGTAATACATTATGACATTACCTTTACGATTCTAATATATGTAGATAGGTAATCATTTGAACAACTTTCTAACTTGCATGTAGAAGATACATAACATATTTTCCATATAACAAGTTATGTGGAAGTGGAATACTAAATGTTGGAATGTTAGAAGTAATCTAAAAGTATCTAAGAACTATAGAAGAACATAAGAGAGAAATAACAAAATAAAATTTGCCTTAATAACAGAATAAATAAAATTTTATTACACAATTGGTCTGTATGTTAACTCGCAAATTTATATAAATATATATAAATTTATCCAAATTCCTGTATGTTTACTTTTTTATTTGCACACTCTTTACATGACAATGAAACACAAATGAAAATTTAACGTATTTTTAGTTGTAATTCTTATCGAACTCAAAATTCGGTGTCTTTTTATTTTTATTATCTATACATAACATAAATACATTACGTACATCTATAATTTTGTAATATTATTTTATGGTATCTTACTTTAGTTATTCAAATTATTATATAATGCATGTATATTCCTAATTTACCGATTGAGACTTTTTAATTGATATCAAATATTACGTGTGCTCAAATTATTTCGTAACAAAAATTCAGTTGAAAAATATTAACTATGGTGTTCAGATCATTTCAATTAATCGTATCAATTCTAATTTTATTGTTTGGAGAAAGTTCTCAATGGGTAGGGTTGAATTATTTTATTGAATTTTATTTTTGTTCAAAATGAATATTTTAATTACATATTTCTTTTTAAAAATAGCGCAGTTTCAATATTATTTTTACAGCAACTGAAATTAAGTCTAATAAAGATTTAATTGAGGCAAAAGTTGATATTGCGAACAATTCGAACGAAGATACTGTTTTAAATGCAAAAATAAATATTATACAGCCACTTGATGATTTGGAAATTTCATATAGCCTAGAAATGGAATTGGAACCAGATAATTATACGACAATCATACACCGATCTCACCATTTATGTAATTTTTTTAAAAATCGATCGTTGGACCCTATTTTAAAATTTTTTTACGAAGGAATATTAAAACATGGAACTTTTATGAAATCATGCCCGATTCTAAAGGGTATGTACTTTCTTCACGAATACAGATTTGACGAAGAATCCTTTCCAACTTATGTTCCAGAAACTAATTTTGTGGGAACATTAAATGTGGCAAAAAGAACTAAAACAAATTCAATTCCTGTTCTTGATATTAAAGTTTATGCAAAGGTCGATAAATCCAAAGGATTTAAAAATTTAAAATTATTTACAATGGGAAAATAAATATGTACATATAGTTGTATAACCAGAACTTTTATTTTACATAACGTACTTACATGACAAAAATCAGTTGAAAATTTTTATATTCGTTAATTCACAATAATTACTGAATTTAGACAATAAGGGCATTTGCAGTTTGCACCCCTCTATATTTAATATACATATTACTAAAAAATATATAACTTTCTATGTTCTTTGATATTACTTACTATCTTTGGTATTTCTTTAAAAAGAACATTTTTTCATTCCTAAAAAAAACTAAAGTTTAAGATTAGCTGAAATTTTTGTATTTTGATTTTACCATAAAGGAAACGATATTATCCTACTACTCTATACAGAAGTATGTACAGCTCATCTTCTTTTAGAGGAAATGCTGCAACACTAGAGCTTATAAAAAATAACCGCTATAATGGGGGTTGCGGAGAAGTGAAAACAGTTCTTCGTGTACCTTCTTTCCAACGTCCAAAGAACATGAAGAACAAAAATCTTGAAAAGCAACTACTAAAGAACTTTTAAGCAGGAAGAAATAGGAAAGTAATAAATATACTTTGTTTAATTAATTGTGTTATTTGGCTCGTCAACGTAGTATAGTGAGTCCCAAAAGTGACATCGTTGAAAGCGGATACAAAGGGCTATCGAATACTAGAGATAAAGATTTAACCCGCTTATTCAACAAACCAACCAACTTTCTCTAAAATATAGCTGATAAAATGAGCAAACTCTTAAGTGGCAGCAAAATACAATACAAGAAAAGAAAATCGCCCAATTTTTTTTTAAAGAAAGAAAAAAATTTATAAGCTCTTCTTTTGTGTCTATTTTGTTCAACTTTATTTTAAACAATAATCACTATTCACTAATCACAATCACTGCATACATTATGCAGAACAGAACGCATAAATACATATGTATACTGATATACATATAAATTGTTGCTTTGTCGTACGTACATAAAACTTTCTGCTTTCACCAAAGCTTTCACCATTACTGTTGACATTTGTTAATTGTTTTAGGTTTGGTTGGGATTGGTTGATATCAATTTAAACTATCTAAATTTATAAAAAAAAATATTTAAAAAATTTATTAGTAAAACTGTGTTTCATTTTCAATTATGACTATTAACTTAGTGAATTTTATTTATATAAATTTTTCTGTCGCGGTTTTTGTAATTGGGATCATATTAAATGTCAGTGAATCCCTTTTACCAGCATTTTTATCACAAATATTCCGTTATGGTAAACATAAGTACAAAGGAAAGCCAAATCAAATAATAAAAACTATGGAAATACCGAAATCATATTTCAAGCATTTTTATGCTTTTGCATTGTTCTGGTCTTTGTGGGGATTATATTTAGTTTTAAAGAGCATTGTTTTAGGAACAACAGTGCCTAATGGAATAGTACAATTTCTTGATTTAGTTGCGGGAGGAAAAGAACGGCCCGTATTAATTTCTTCAAGTTCCGCTTTAATAGCCATAGTATTATTGACTGTTCAATGTGTTCGAAGATTCTATGAAACATGGATGATGCAAATATTTTCACCTAAAAATAAAATCAATATATCGCATTATTTAGTAGGTTATTTACATTATTTTGGTGCAGTTGTTGCTATTTTAGCAAATACTGAAGGATTTGTTTATGGTAATAATCAGTTTTTTGTTTATAAATTTAATTTATGTATAAATGTATATATTTGTTTTTATTGTAGGATCGATGCCTAGTGGATTTTCACTTGCTAAAATTCAAATTTACAAATTTATTTTTATTATTGTTTTCCATATGGCATGGAAACAACAATTTCAATCTAATAAAATTTTAGTTCAAGGCAGAATGAATAACGACGGAAAAATAGTAACGCAAGGGCATATATTACCTAAAGGTGGCTTCTTTGAACTAATATCGTCTCCTCATATGTTTTTTGAAATTGTAATGTACATAGCAATATTTGGAATAATTTCAGAAAGTAGGACATGGCTGTATTGCATGATTTGGGTGTTTGTCAATCAAGTAAATATACATTTGCAAATAAAGAATATATTAATCATTTTAATAATTTTAGATTCATAATGCCTTACTAACACACAAATGGTACCTAGAAAACTTTCCAAACTATCCTAAACAAAGAAAGGCTATTATTCCCTTTATTTTATAAATATGATCAATTAATTTTATCAAATACAACACAAATAAATACACACAATTAATATGTATAATCGTTTCATTAATAATGTTACTACATACATAATGCATATTTATAAAGTATCAAGATTAGTTTTATGGCTTTTCCAAGCATCTGTAGATTTTTTCAGTTTAGCGCGTATTTTATTCATTATATCTTGGCGATCTAAGCCAAACACATCATGTTTTATTGATAAATCTTCTAATTTTTGATATTTCTCTGTACTTTTATCGTCTAAGTAGCATTCCTCAAAATCAATTGTTTTTAATAATTCAGAAATTCTTGACAGATTTTCATTAGTTTTATCTTTAATAAATGTAATACGTGGAACTTCTCCCATTACACGCAATTGAGAAAGTTCATGTCGTAATATTCCGCCACATTTATTTAAAATTTCTGTTTCTGAGCCATTATCTTTGGATGTCCACAAGATGTTCAAATGTGTAAAGTCTGACGACATTTTGACACTTGTAATTTGAATACCTGTGAAATAAAAACAGCATACACTATTTCAAAATTATCCAAGTATGGTATAATACTCGTTTACTAACCCTTTCCGTGAATAGTCTCTGATATGGAACTAGTTGCCATTAAATCTGTTATATTAGTCATGAAAAGTTTGTTCAGCACATTAATTCTCCTGATATTATGCTTACTGCAATTTTGTTGATTATTATTACTAGGATTTGAAGGGAATTTTATTTGTTGAAATCCTTCATTAACATTTGGATGCCATTTTCTGCTTCCAGAAATACGTCCTCCCAAAAATTTTTGCATCATTTTACCTTGTTTTTTTAAATTTTTGTCATTCAAATTTCTAGTTAAATTTAAATTTCTTTGTAAAAAACCGTTTAAAAGTTTTGAATTTTGCGTTGTTTTTATAAGTAAAAACATCTTTGAAATAATTGAATTAATAAAATATAATGAAATGTTTTGTTTTGCATACAAACAAATCAAATATTTTTGACATTCGTGATTGTTTTGATTTGATTTGGTGTATTTAGATTTACGGAATTTTGTAAAATGAATAATGATATGCCACAACACAACATCTTCCAAATCATATACAGTATGTAAATGTAGGTGGTATGTAGGTGTAGATTACCACAGGCCACACTACTATCATAAAGGAAGTATAATATAGAGAAACTATCAGGAACAAAAAAAATTTTTTCAATATTTCTTAAATTTTACTTCACCGTAGAACCCCAGAGAAAAAATATATTTTATATGCCAAAATACCCCAGAGCGTAAATTATAATATCTCTTATAAATTATAATCTTTCTCTTGATTTTGTATATCGCATACGGATTCAATGATCTTGATAACAATATTGCAATTCCTTAATCCTTCATTATAATTTATACATGTGTGTCGTGTGATATGTGTGCAAAAAAAAGAAAATAAGTAGTAAGGAAGGAGCAATAGAAAAAATGTAATATGTTTCGTTTATATTCACACATACAATGATTTAATTTTTATTTTTATGTGTTTGGGCAAAACAAAAGAACACCTGCAACAATGCCGTGTGTAAATTGTTTTTGTAATTTGTAATTTTTTGATTTTGTTTTTGGACTGAATTTGTATTCTTTATTAATTTAAATTTTAAAATAAATTGAAAAATTATTTTTGTACTATTTCGTTGAAGGGTCATTTCATAGGTATCATAGGTAACTTAGATATGTCTTGAAAAATAAAAAAAAAAAATATATGGGTATGAATTGAATTTGTGGCTGTAAAATTAAAATTCTTAAAATAAAAATTTCACAAATGTGTATGTACATATATATTTTGCAATAGGTATATACATATATGAATATTTTAAATAAAAGCGGGATTGAAGTTTAATAAAAAACTAATAAATATTTTAAATGCACATGTAATCCTCCTCCATCACGTCCAGAAATTTGTGAATTACCCTCTTATAACACGCTGGCTAGAGGTACCCAAACGGTTACATATTTTTATTTATGTACATGCAACAAGGTGAAGGTTTTGAGGATGTGACTATTCAGGATTTTCAATATTTATTAGTGACGAAAGCGATCTGGTAGAATTAGCATTAGAAACTGTAAATGAAGTTCTTTATGCGAACAGTAAAACTGATTGTTTATAAATAAGAATAATCATAACTAAACAAATGCAAAAGAAAAGGATTCGCCTAAGCATAATATAAATAACAAATATTTTATTTCCTTTGTACCTCGTACAGTATCGTACAATAATGTTGAACATTTCAAAAGATGAAAATTTATAAAATATTTAACTTTGTTTTGTTGTTTTTTCTTTTGTTCATCAAAATAAAAAATAACACTAATGGAAGCGTCTAAACTGTTTTTATAATTTCTAATTCTTTGAAACAAATAAAATGTAAAATTCTATTTAAATTACTTTTTTATGCGTTGAAAAATAACATTTCATAGGCACCACTTAGATAGGTTTTGAAAAAAAAAAATGTACCTGTTTTAGAAAATGTGGCTCTAAAATTAAAATTCTTTAACTAAAATTTTACAAATGTACAAATAATATGTACTTACCTATGTTGTAAAATATATTTTAAACAAAGAGAAAAGGCAGAATTGAAGTGTAATAAAATAATAAACACTTTGAATGTAATAAAAATAAATAACTTGAATATAAAAATGAAAATGAAAAATTAAATAAACAAAAATAATTTCTTAAATTTATTATAATATTACTAGTATTAACAATATTATAATATTAGAAAAAATAAATAATTTATTAATTTATGTTTTCAATTACTTCAATGTGCTTATCTTTTTTGTGCCACACTGCAGTAAGTAAGGATTTTGCACACTATCGTATTCATATATATGCATGTATTCCTTGATTTCTTAGTGTATAGTGCATAGTAGAGGTAGAGTGTAGGTTATTAAGATTAACTTATCATAATATATTAACAATGAACGTGAACATTATTTTTGAATATTCTATTTCTATATTAAAATTTTTTAATTCTCCTTTCTTTATGAATTTCCAATTTAAAGTAAGTTGTTTGTGTTTGCATTAAAAATGTAACATTTTGGTTCCATGACAAAATTTCATAAAGACAAAATTTCATATTTAAAACAATTAAATGTTTAAATTTTTATTAATCATTATGAAATGTGGAAGAAATTGTCAAAATCTGTAGTTGATTAATAATTCCTTTCAAAATATGATTTTGTTTTATATTTTTATAAGAATTGTTTTATATAAGAATTAGGTGGTTATGCTGAAGTCCGTCGAAATTACAAATTAAAAAAGCGCTTCAAACGAATAATATCTTTTATCGTTTTCAACAAAATCTAATGTGTAACAAAAAATTACTATTAAATTTTAATTTGTATATACCTACATATGTAATTAAAAATGTATAAGTTTTACTTTTAATTTATGTACATATTACGTTATGTAATTATTAAAAAATTTATAACTTTTTACAAAATAAATAAAAAAAAACTTAAACTGTCAACGCCTTTTTTATTTGAAATAAAAAAAAAATTCCGAAACATTTGATTTGTACACAGACTTGGCAGTCGAATGGATTTCAGAATACTGATATTTTTCGTATTCCGGTCGGAAATTTTTTTCGGGGATATTCCGCTTCGGACTTCAACATAACCACTTAGTATTCTTACTTTTTTTTAAGAAAAAAAAGTACCTTCATTACAAAACCAAATAATTTCAAATTTTTTATAAAAACTTAAATTGGGATTTAATTTTTTTAAATATGTAATTGTGTCTTTGAAATTTTGTCCCGACACCATGCATTTCATATTATGGTATACTCTACATCTACCCAACAAGTGTGTATTTGATACGACATACACAACATTACCTCATTGCCGCTACTACACTATATGTATGTTATATAAAAGCAAAAACAAAAAAAAACAACAAGAATTAAAGTCATTTTAAGATTCTCTCTCTCAAAGCTAGAATCTATACAGTTGAACCTGCATAAAAGAAAAAATTTTAGTTCAATATTTTGTATGAGTTTCTGTTAACGAAGACATTAAAATGAGTTATTCCAAATTTTTAAAGTGAGTTTATCTAGGTCCTACTGTGTATGGGGTATTTTCAAAAATTTTTTAAGCAAAAAAAAATCGTCACAAAATTTGTTCCGCATAGTTTCTCTTATTATACTTCCTTTATGCTACTATATATATCGATGACCGATCTCGGATGTGTTTTTTACGGTTTTTTACGCAAGTGAACGTCAGTTTTCCGAAATACATATATACATATTGTACTAAAAGATTTTTTTCCAATTTGAATTTACTTTGCACTGCACACTGCGACACTGCTCAGTCCACATATGTTCTACACTTGCCACCTGCTGATTTGACAAATTCAATAAACTAAAAAAAAAATCAAAATTAAAAAGAAAAATAATTGGTTATTTGTTATTTATAATAAATAATTTAATTATATTATACTAATTGCCCAAAATCGTGATGTTATTGGCTAATAGCTGGCGTATTGACGTCACAGAAGTAATTTAAATTTTATTCTTAAATTATGGCTAATAAAAATCAAATAGAATTAGCTAATTTTCTAAAAAGGTAAAAAGTTATATGCATATAAAATATATTGATCCTTTACACATGTCTGATTTTAGTGTACATGACCAACTGCGTGAAAAATGTAGAATGAAAAACGCTGATTTAGCTTGGACAGAGCATTTACAAGATTCGCAAATTTTAGAAAAATATTCAAAGTCAATGCAAGAACTAGCTATATTATGGGAAGAAAACTCCTTAAAAGGTCAAATGGAAGATGAATTATCTTACAAAAAGAAGGCTCAGAGTAGGATAGAGTGGATTGCTAAAGAAATACTTAACTATTTTAAACAAATAATTTTTGACAGAAGGGAAAAAGAAATTCATTTATTAAATATCTGGTTCAACGCAAGCTCACCTGAGATAAAGATAAATGAGCCAATCAATAAAATTAATGTTCTAGATGTTGGAAGTTGTTATAATCCATTAAAAAAATATATGGAATTTAATGTAACTGCAGTAGACTTATATCCGAATAAGGAGTTAGAGGTTTTCAAATGCGATTTTCTTAAAGTTGAAATTTCAGATAATCATCAAATCGACATTGATCACGATAGTTTTCAAATTAAAAGCTTACCATCTGAACATTATGATTGTGTAATATTTAGTTTATATTTAGAATACATACCAACGTCATTGCAAAGAATACAAAGTTGTCAAAATGCATACAATCTGTTAAAATATGAAGGAATTTTAATAATAGTAACACCAGATTCAGAACACGTTGGTAAAAATGCAAAACTTATGAAAAATTGGCGATATGTTCTTGCAAAATTAGGATTTTTAAGAATTAAATTTGAAAAACTGCATCATCTCACGTGTATGGTTTACAGAAAAGCAATCAATTCAAAAATATCTTGTCACTGGTCTAAATTACATAAAGAAAAATATATGACTTTCGAGATAGAAATACCACAGGATAAAAAACTGTTACAAGTTCAATAACTTGTATTGAACATTTGATAATAAAAAATAAACTTATATTTATAATAAATTCAAGTTTTTAAATTTGTTTAATTGATAATGCTCATAAATACCTTTTACCCGAACTTTATTTATTTATTCTTGTTATGCTAAATATTCTTTTTTAGGCTAGCGATTTTTACATATGTAGAAACATTTATTATAAAGTTAAATTTAAAACAAAAAAACTTATAATCTATAAATACCGTAAAGTAGATCAATGTATATAAAATCGATTATTTTACCATCAGCATATTACAAATTAAAGAATAAATTACAAATATAGTTTGTTGTGCTATAAAAATAAAAAATGATAAACTCGTTCCATTATACCACATCTACAACCCAATCTATGACGAAATTTTTTGGGTTATTCCTTTTTTATTTCATCTTTATCCTCGTCATTCAATTTCCAAATGGTATAGTTAAGAGCTGATGCGAAACTTAACCAAGCTACATATGGTATAAAAATTAAGCCAGCAATATTATTTACTTTATAAAAAAGGACTCCACAAGTAGATGCAGCTCCTGTTAATGCAAGAATTTCCAAAAATGCCTAAAAATTATTAAATTAAATAAATAACAGTACATATTTTGAAAAAAAAAAACTAACTCCTTTTATATTATGTTGTCCAAAGAAAATAGGTGTCCATGCCCAATTTAAAGCTAATTGAGTACCGTATGCAGCTAGCGGTAACATAGCATCGCCTTTGAAACCACCCCCATCGCGCCAAACTAAGTATGAAGCATACCCCATTCCTTAAATAATTTTTAAATTGAAAAGTAGGCTTTTTATAAATAACTTAAGCTTGAAAATTTTACCTGAATATAAAGATGTCCAAACGGGGCCGAAAACCCAGTTTGGTGGACGAAATGAAGGAAACTTTAATTTATGGTACCAATGTTCAATATTAGCTTGGGTTAACTTTGCGTTTACAATACCACCCAAATTAGGCAGTACAACTGCACCTAAGATTTTAAGATATTCACAGCCCATGGTGATTACCAAATCAAGCTTTATATTTAATTGAATTGCTTTTAAAAATGTTTATTAAAAATGTTAGAATTTCGTTACAGTAAAACTTTTATTTATAAAATGACTTAATACTTTTTAATGTTTACTTTTATTATCGGTAGGAACTAGGAATGTATCATTGAAAAGCAGTTGAAAAGGGTAACTTCTACCAATTTGGGAAATGTCAGTTTCCTTGTTCAGAAATTATTCGATATCTTAATTTTAAATTTTTAAGAGTTTAGAATTAGTTTCTTCAGATTTAAATATAGTGTTATTTCATTAACTTTAGAATTTAATACATATACAAGTTTTAGCCTTTTAACGAATTAAATTTTTTTTTGCCGTATTTTAAAGAAAAAGTTAACAAAGATTATTTATGTGAAAAAAATATTAATTAATTGAATTTTAGACAATTTCATATTTAATTCTAAAGAAAATAAATCTGAAAATCATTAAATATTTAATTACGATTAAACAAACGATAAAATGTAAATATAAATTTTAACTTTTCTGAACCTTTATGGATGAGATTTTAAAACGTATAAATTTTAATAACACTTTGAACGTACCCTTTCGAAGAATGTCAAAAATATTGTGACACTTCAACATCAACTTTACAATTAGGCTAGGCCTAGTAGGCAAAAGAATAATAGAAGAATATCATTAAAGTAGCTTCGATTTTAACATTTTAACAAATTGATTGAACAAAAGTCCCATTTTATAAAATTTAAATGTATCTATACATTTTAGGGAAATGAATAAAATTAATTTGTAAAATTATTTTAATCAATTCAAATATTAATCAAAATAACAAGAAGTTTAAATTATATGTTAATATATCTATCTACTTTTTATAATATTTATTAGATAAATCTTTCATATTATAAGTTAACCGTTTATGTAAAAAAAACATTTTTCAAGTTACATTTTGCTATCAAACTTGTCGTTTATTTTTTTAATGTCTACAGTTTTCGTTATACTAAAATCGTTTAGCAACAATCATGGTATAAATTTTGGTGCTTACTTATGATACGCCATTATTACACTTCATAGAAAATTTTTATATCAGGCTCAGAGTCAGACAAATCTAAATAGGTGGAATTTACTCAACCAAACTTTAAAATAAATTCCATTGAAATATAAAATAAATTCCATGTATTTCTTATAAAATATTATTTGAATTTTGTGGAAAATTTAATGTACATAATAATTTTGTATATTCTATATTCTCTATAATGGAAGCATGCAAAAGTCAATCGAAATTATTTGTTTATTCATCAGTTGATTATAGGGATGAAGAGGAAAAATATGAACGTGCACATCAATATGTACAGCAACAAATTGCAGGATTATCCGATAAAGAATTACATGATATTTTAAATCAGTTAGTAAATAAAGAAAAAACTCATGAGGAGATTTGTGTTGGATTGCTTTATATAATTTTAACTGATGAACAATTAGCTCCTAAAACTTATCGCGATCTAACGTTAATTAGCAGAGATGGATTACAATTGGTTATCAGCAATTTAAATATTTTGTTGGTGGAAAAATATTCAAAACTCTCGGAAGTAGGTAGACGTCAATTATTATGGCTTGTAAGAGAACTAATAAAAAATCAAGTTCAAAATGTAGAAAATATCGTTTGGAATTGTTTGAGGCAGGCAAGTGGAGGTGATATATCACCCAGAAATTTATATCTAGTGGAAGGATTATTAGATATATTTATAGAACAGCGGCAATGGCTGGAAAAAAATTCTTTTTATGTTTGTTTGGTTGTATACACATATGTTCGTTTATTAGAGGATCATTGCAGTAATAATCCTGTTATAGTGAATTTAAGGAATAAAGAAGTTAAATTTGTAATAAGCTTAATACGCGACCGTTTTGTTGACATCATATCACTGGGAAGAGATTTTGTAAGATTATTACAAAATGTTTCACGAATACCTGAATTCAGTTTATTGTGGCGTGACATGCTATTAAATCCAAAATCTTTGAGCCCTAGTTTTACAGGCGTTTGGCAGTTATTACAAATACGCACAAGTCGGAGATATTTACAGTCTAGATTAACACCAGAGGTTGAAAGAAAATTGCATTTTCTTACATCAAATGTTAAATTTGGTAATCATAAACGTTACCAAGACTGGTTTCAAGAGAAATATTTCAATACACCTGAATCACATAGCTTGCGTTCAGATTTAATTAGATTTATTATAAACGTTATACATCCCACAAACGATATGCTGTGCTCAGATATAATTCCTCGATGGGCTATTATTGGTTGGTTATTAACTTCTTGTACGAATCCCGTTGCTCAATCGAATGCCAAATTAGCTTTATTTTATGATTGGTTATTTTTTGATCCAACAAAAGATAATATTATGAATGTTGAACCTGGAATATTAGTAATGTATCATTCGATTAGGAATCATCCATTAGTGAGTAGTACATTGTTAGATTTTCTTTGTCGTATTATTAAAAATTTTTTGCCCAAAAATGAGGATAAAATACGAGCTGGTGTATATAATTCACTACGAAAAATATTAGAAAAGCAAGTCATAACAAATTTACATCCCCTTTTTGAATCGCCGAAGTTGGATAGAGAGTTAAAAAATTTAATTAGAGATAATTTTCGTGAATTTTGTTCTATTTCAAGTAGTTCAACTGTTTTACCTGTTGTGGGACAACCACCAATTTTAAATGATGCAGATTTTCGAAATAACTCATTGCACTCTGGAATACAACACCCTCAATTATCAACAGAAGAAATAAAAATATTACAACAACAGCAACAAATTCATCATCATTCTCACACATTTTCACAGCCCCCACTTCAAAATCATAACAATAACATTTTGAGCGGAATAGATCATCAAATAAAAACAGAAATTGAAAATAATTCTAATGGGTCTGTGACAGGTATGTAAATAATTATATATAAGCTAGTTCAATTGAAAAAATATTTTATATTGGTTTTTAATATCTTTATAGTTAGCGATGGAACTGCAAACGCTGTACAGAAGGAAGAAATTGATAACGAACCGGAAGCTGTTTTTAGTGATGATGAAGGAGATCAAGATATATATAATAAAAATGAGGAGTTGACAGATGATGATGATGACTTACCCTTATCAAAAGTTCGATTAAAGGAAAAACCAACTGTTGATAAAGTTGACTTACCCTCCTCAATATCAGATTCATTTGAAAAATACATAACAGCTAAGACTACACAAACATTTGATAGCTTTTTAAATGATTTTCGTACATTATCACCGTCAGCTTTAAATTCTGAACAACAATTATATGTGTATTCACAAACTGTTCAAGTACTTAAGCAAACAATACCGAAAAGTAAATTTCCAGAAAGTAAAAGCGATGAAAAATTACTTGCAGAGAGTATTAATTGTCCACTATTTAGTATCTGTCGAACAATGTACCAATATGAAGACAAATTAAAAAAATCTTTTCAAAATTTTTTAACATACATTTATAAAAAAATACCAGATGTGGGTTACATGCTGCTATATTTTTTGAAAGTTTATAGTAAACTACAGTCGAGAAAAAATACAAATCAAAGTTATACATATAAAAGCAACATATATAAACAACTTTGTGAAATTGGTAACGACGACACAAACGATATTAATGGGAACAATAATAACGAAGAAGATGATGAAGATGACGGTGATAATGAAAAATGTACAGGATCAGAATTATTGATAAAATGTTTGATAAAAGACCTTACAAATTTAGAATCAGAAAATACGCATATTTTCTTGTGGTTAATACCTGATATATTTCGAGAATTTAAAACAAATGTAATTAATAATAGTGAAATTATAAGAATAATCCTAAGTTGTATAGATGCAAAAAATTTAAGGGATTTAGTTTATAATGTTACACAGGGTAAATTACTATTATTTAAAAACGAAGGTATATTAGAATGCATACGAGATAGTTTAGAATATGAAACATTTGAACAATATTGTTTATGGCAATTAGTACAAGCTCACGATGTGCCTATTGAAGTTATACAAAAAATACTGCCAGAATTAGAATCATCTAAGCATGCTGAAGCTTTAACATCAATATTATTTTTATTAAAACATGAAAAACCGACCACAGAATTAATACGTTTACTTTTAAGTAGAGAAACAAGAAATCGTGGTGATTCTTTTGTAACATCAGCATTAAGATTTTGGTGTACAGATTCGGAAGAAATTTTATCAGAAATTGTAGCTAATTTATTAATGTCAAAATATCCAAATAGTTCACCGAACAAAAGAAAAAGACCTGCAAAAAATCAGTCAGCTATTAATAGTACTCCGTCAGCTGATCAATTGTTAAATCACTTGGAACATTTTCGTCGAAGTTGTCGACATGGTAATGGTACTGGTACCGGCTTATATGTACAAGATCAAATGCAAAATGCTTTGCAACAAGCATATTCACATAGCAGTGATAGCATAAAAAAACAATATAGTGATTTATTTGCTTTAGCAGCAGAAGATGAAACAAGTGGTATTAGTAGACGTGGTGGTACTGGTCGTGGTAGAAAACAATCTAATAACAAAAAAGATACAAATAGTTCGCATAATACCAATAAAAAAAATTTTGAATCCGTTAATAATTATTCCAGTGAAGGAGAATCTAGCGATGATGAATGGGCAAAGCCGAAACAATCAAAACGAAGAAAAAAAGCCCTAAGCGATTCAGACTGATATGACCAGACACATCAACAAACACTATATCAGCAAATAATTCGTAAAATATTAGAGTGGTGTAATCATAAAATTAGGATAGAATATGATTATGATTCTACTGAAGAGCAGTTTCATTATCGAATAAACAATAGCATAAAAATAAGTTTGTACTAAAAAAGAAATATTTAATGTTAAAAAAATGTTCGTAATGTTGTAGAAAAGTAAGTTAATTTGAAAAAAAAAAGAGAAAATGTTATATAGAAAGAAAAAAAATACAAAAATAGTATGATATATTATAATTTTAAATGTGAATTTAATAAGTAATATTTTATTGCAAATAAAACTTATAATACACTGTTTGATTAATTTTATTTTTAAATATGAAGATGGAAAACAGCTTTACTTCAGGTTCAGATAAATTTGTAGTTTTTTTTTTTGAATGTGAAATGGAATGGGAAAATCAGGTGGGGATTATCTTCTAAACACGAAAGGAACGATTTAATTTTAAATGGTTAACGATTGTTGGACTGTTGGTACTTCTGCATAATTCGAAGTCAGTTTATTAAGCACGAAATACACTACATGTCTTTTGCCGGTATTGATTGATCTAGTAAAATGACATAGTGCACTTGTACTAGAACTAGGTAGACATTTTTTACGGCGGGGTCAATCAAGTAAAATATTTTAAAGTAACGAAATTACGAAGAAAACATTTCGGAAATCTACATATAAATTTATAAGGGAAAATACACATAGTTGACATTTTCCTATTTAATTAGTAATAGGTACATACTTAATTTTCAAAGAAAAAATTTACCTGCACTGCCTTATCATTTATCGAAAATCAAAATAGAATTGAGCGGTAAATTTATAGAGAACAGAATACGAATCGGTAACTAAGAAGTAGTGTCAAAATTTTTTATTTTGTTTACAAATTTCTTTTTTAATTTGAATTTCATTTAGCGCGTTTTAGAAGGTTGGTTTTGTTAAATTTTTAAAACACTAGTGAAATCATTAATAATTTTATTTGAACAAGATGAAATTCGTTGAATTATCAGGCGATTTATTTAGTTCTCCGAAAGATAATGCTTTAGCTCATTGTGTTGCCGGTAAATTTACCTTCATTTCATATGTATAAAATATTCTGAAATTGGAATTTACATAAATATTTTTTTTTAAAGCTGATTTGCGAATGGGCAAAGGGATAGCAGTCAAGTTTCGCAATATATTCGGCCAAGTTGATGAATTAAAAAAACAAAATGTACAACCTGGAGGTGTTGCTGTAATTAAAGATAAAAATTCAAACCGCTTCATTTACAATTTAGTAACAAAATCGCAAAGTTATCAGAAACCAACTTATCAGACCTTGTCGAATTCTCTTTTAGCAATGAAGAATCATATGATTACAAATAATATTAAAAAATTAGCTATACCTAGAATTGGATGTGGCTTAGATGGTTTGGTTTGGAATAAAGTTAAGGATATAATAACAGAAACTTTTGAAAATGAAGAAGTCGAAATAACTGTGTATAATTTTGTACCAAAATAAAAATAATTTGAAAAATATTTTTCCCACATTTTTTTTCGTTATTTTATTAGGGGATAAAAATGTAAAAATTAATTGCATAAATTTTTACGTACGTATGCTATAGTAAAATATCTACTGAAGCACAGTGTGTGTATAAGCCCGGCTAGCTCAGTCGGTAGAGCATGAGACTCTTAATCTCAGGGTCGTGGGTTCGAGCCCCACGTTGGGCGAAGCGTTTTTTTTTTTATATATAAAATTTAATAAAATTTAATTGCATACATTTAGTGGTAAAAAACATTTTTTAAAATATTACAAAATTTTTTTTTTTTAAATGAAATTTAATTGCATAAATTTAAGTGTTAAAAGCATTTTTTTAAATTTTGCAAAAAAAAAATCTTGTTTTTATGGTAATATTTTTTTTATTGTTTGTTTCAATTTGAACTTAAAATATACAATCAAAATTAGAACTTTAAAATTTTACACTTTTCCTTTGAATTTATGGTATTTTTTATATTCTTTTACTAAATTCTGATATACATGTCTTGTAGCATCATTTGTACAACGCAGAATAAAAGGTCCAACACGATGATCACAAATTTTTATTAACATGTAACAAATACTTTCCATATGTGTTTTAATTTTTGTGTACAAAGTTGTTGATCTTTTATCGTTTACCATTAAATCAATGATGAATGTTAACAGATATGGTGCAACACGCTTCAAGTTTAATTCGTTCTTTGCAAGTAAATGCATTAAGCTGAAATTAAAATTAAATTATAATAAAACAAAAGAAAAACTAGTTTTAAAATTAGAAACATTAAGTTATTACTTTTCTAACTTTGCAGCAAGTTTTGCCAATTCTTGAAGATCATTTTCATTTAAAACAACATTTTTTTGCCTCTCACTTTTATACCAGCAAATAGATTGTATTAAATCTTGATATATAATTGTAAATTGTGGTATGCGATCTGAAATTATTTCGTGTCGTGATTTTATCAATATAAGACAAAGATTAATCATTTCATCATGTAAATCCTTAAAAATGTTCTCATTATTATCTGTTAAAATAAACTTTTTTATGTTTATGTCAATCAAAAATGTTAAAATACCATCTACATGATCTAACGATAAAGGTATTTCACGATTTTCACATAAAGATTTCATTGTACTCAATAAGTTTAGTACTAAATTGTAATTAATAAATTGTTGATTACAGTCTTTTTCTAATTTAAATAATACTTGAAGACTTATTTTTTTAAAATATTCATTTAAAATCTAAAAAAGAAAAAATAAAAATTTAAAAACAACAAAAATCACTTAGTAAGTAACTTACAGCACTTTTGATTTTATTCAATTGTAATTTTGATATTTGTTTAATCACGCGACATATGAAAAGAACATTTTCTACCTTTGTATCCTAAAAGATTTAATAAAAATTTGTTTTAAACTTTAAATTTAATGGCTATTTATTAATTTAACTTACTTTTTCTATTTCTAACAAAAGATCTCGGAATTTAGTGTTGCTAGATTTTCCAACAATCAAATTCATAATATCTTTATAATATTTTTCGTTATTTAAATTTTCAATATTTCCTTCTTGTGTCATTTGTAATTTTGTTTTTATTTGTTCCCAATACTTTTCTAAAATTAGCTGAATTTCATCTGGATCAAAATGTAAACGTTCACAGTTATTCAAGGCAGTTGTTATAAGACGAATGGAGTATTCGCTTGAATAATTCACCTAAAAACCATCAAAAAATTTTCATATCTCATATTGATCTTTTTAAAAATTTTTATTAATTAATAGATTAATTCTTACCGAGTAAGCTATATAAATTTTACAAAATTTTCGAAAATCATCAGTTATTTCGAATTCTTTTTTATCGGCTTTAACTAAAGCATAATTTAAATAAATTGAGAATGCTGCTAAAGTATTTTCAACAAATAATTTTTCGTTGTCTTTAGAATTCTGATGAATGATCATATGATTAAAAACATAATTCTCAAATTTCTGTAACAGTTCTATTTTAATTGATTTAAACGTTTTGTTATGAAATTCATGTAATATTTCTATTAAGATTAAATTTAATTTTATTTGTTCTTCAGACATATCTTCTTCTGATTTTAAGTAATTCAGTACAGTTGTTAAAAATTTTATTGAATATTCGTCGTCATTTTTCATATTAGTTTGAAATAATAATTGATAAAATTTTCTTGAACTTAATGGTGATATAATTTTAGTAAGATTTTCAAAGGAAATATAATCACAAATTTTAATAGAAGGTTTAAAATATAAAAAATTTTCCAAAATTTTATATACTTCTTCAATCAACGAATCATTTGTAGTATTTAATAAATCTCGATATAAAGCTAGATGTAGTGCAAACATTTCAATTTTTAGCTCCTGTTCACATGAAGCAAAATTAAATAAATTAAAAATATTCAAATTTTTAACAATTTTATCACTTTCTAAATTTTTAATTGCTTTATTTGGAGTATTATCCAATTTTTCAACTATGATTTCAATTTTATTTTTATGCTCTACAGATTTATATTGATTGAAATCAATATTATAAAGAACTGATTTTTTTGTACCAATAATTTTACCAAAATATTCATATAGAGCAATAATAATTATTTTTAAACAGTCATGATCTTCCACCGTTAATTTGAAAAAATCAACGTTTAATTTATTTTCAAATAAGTTCTCCAATATAGCATCTCTTATTGTATTTTTTTCAGTTTCAAATAAAGTTTTAATGAGCCATTTATTATTTTTTTCAAGAAGAATTTTTGTTATCTGTTCTGGGTCTGAAAACGTTGAAGATGATAGTACAGTTGTAATGTTTATATTAGAAGTTATATTGTTTTGTGAAAGAATTTTTGCATCTAATTTCTGTAAAGACAGCATATTCATATTATATTTCGTATCAACATCCCCGAAATTTGCAATTCTTTGTTCAATTAAAATCCATTCATCAGATGATAAAAATTCATATATAGTTTTACTATTATTAATTGTTTCTTTGATTTCGTTAATGCTTGGGTAATAGAATATAATTAGACAAAACATTCCAAAATTTTGTACTAATTGAAGAAAATCATTTACAATTCTATTATTATGCTCAATATCTAATACGAATTGACCAAATTCTTTTAGGATAGTTTTTGTAAATTTAATGTTTTTTTCAATTTCTGATGTGAACTTATCATAATGTTCAACTAATTTTGAGCCAGAAAAGTATTGTGTTAGTAATTCTGAAGTAAAATCAAGTTTAAATAAAATAGTTTCATCAAGCTCTGAGGAAGCTTTATGTTCACACAAAATTTCTATCAATTCTTTTAAGTTAAATAAAATTGTTTGCCAAATAACTAAAGCAGTTCTAGAAGTTAAAGTTGATATAAATTTAGAAAATTCTTTACCAACGATTGATGAGTACGAACATATTTTTATTAAATCTTTGCTTTGGTTTTCGTTTAAATTTTTTGTTATTTCTATTGATTTTACTTTAAAATTTTGGACGTCTTTAATTAAAATTTTAAAATACCAATTTAAAGACTCATTTTTTTGATTTGCTACTAATTCAACATAATTATTATATTCCATTTTGATTTTTTTATGTGGAGACTCTACATTATCCCTTTTTAATGATTTTCTTTTAATGCTCTTCGAAATTTTATTCTCTTTGAGATGTTCATTAAGTGCTTTAAATAAGCTACTAACATATTTTTCAGAACGGTTTAAATTTTTAAACATTTCCAATAAAGTAATGATAAAATTTTCATACATGTCAATTTCTTGAGATGATTTCGGACTTACAATAATTGCAGCTGCCAATTTTAAAATTGAATATTCAAGTATTAAAGGATTAAGTTTTATAGTACTGCATAATAACCACATGACTTCATTAATGTTATCTGCAATATGGTTACAAACGATTGATTGAATTGTTTTACCCATATATTTTATAGCACATTCAGAATCAATTTCAAATTTCAGACCTACTTCATGCTTTATCAATAGTTCCAGGATGTATATTAAAATCTAAAAATTAGTAGAAATTTAAATGTATGTAGGAAAATTTCAGCAATATTTTACCATTAAGTATTGTTTTGGTTCAGAATATTGTTCAGCAAACAAGAAGGTTTTCTTAATAAAATTCTCGTAAAAAATAACATTACCTCGGAAATTAATTAAACTGCATTCGAAGTTTATTAAATGAACATGGATAGGAAGTGTCTTGTCAATCATAAAAATGTGTTTATGATAATTAGCAAACAAAACTTTTTCTATTTCTAATATATCATCAAAATATTTCAAATTATTTTCCTTTAATGTTAGAATTACTTCAATTAATTTTGTTAAAGTTTGACTTTTAAAAATTTCAGAAAATACATTAATTTGAATGTTTGGGATTCGATTTACAAATTCTTTGATATTTCGAATTATATCGTCGAAAAATTCCTTTTCATGTATTAAAGAAAATTGACTTGAAGTTTTGTGTAAATAATTTTCATAGTGATGTAGAACACAATAGAACAATTTGTTAAATGTGATAAGTTTATCGTTGTTAATATTTTGAAATATTTCATGTTTGTATATTCTAAATAGTATTTCCGTAAATTTTCTTGACGTCAATTTATGATTTAGATTGCTTTCATTTTCTAAACAAAATGTTAAAATTGTATTTAAAAATTCTATACAACTGCTATGCGTTACCAAATTAATGGAATACTTCAGGTCTAAAAAATTTTCAATTGTTTCGAATTCATTTTCTTCCTTTAAGGATTTTGAAAATATCTTGAAAAATTTAGTTGAAAACCATTTTAAAACAATATCATATTTTGTAGATAATACAAATTCAGCTGATTTGATAGCTTTTATACCGAAGTTGAAGTTCTCCAAAATAGTTTTATCTTTTCGGTTTAACCATGATAATAACTCTAAAAATGCTCCAATTATTTTAAACAACTGTAATAAAACAAATTACATACCTTCCTCTGCGATCATAATATTTATTAGTTTCTTCTAAATTTAAAAAATTCCAAATAAAAATTTAAAACAAAATATAAACAATCTTGCACGTGTTTTTAATCAAATGTTCAAATCTAGTAATTCTAAATACAGTACAGTACAGTACACTAGTATAGTACAGTACAGACCAGACAGACAGTTCAATCATGTACATATATATAAATCTAGAAGAAAAACAATAAAGTGTCAGAAAGAAATTTCAAATAAAGAACTTTCAAAACTGCATTTTAACGAAAAGTTAGTCTCGGGGCACATAACCAAAAATGCCAGAAAAATTACCTTCCGTTCAACTTATTTCAAATTTTCATCATTAGTAAATTAACATTATTGCTACACTTTCCATTTTGCATTCAATTTTATAAGATTTTATCACAAAGTTTGATTTTTATATTTAAGAAAATTGTATGTTCTGCATTTACTTTAGTATTTTGAATTTGAGTTTTAAATTTTTTCAATTACTTTATTCCATATTTCTTATAAATCGTTGAAGAATTTATGACAATTTAAATGTCAACATTAAAAATTTTTCAATTAAACATACGTATTTCAAAAAAAAGTTAGGTTGCTCGTATAGAGTTAACATTTAATAAATTAGAATTTCCCTTAAATTAGTTAATCAATAGGCAATTGATAAAATTTTTAACGAAACTGACATAGATATTTGTCAAAGCATACGTTGTTGTCAACCCATAATGAAATAGTATCATAAGAAAATATTGTTTCCTAAATCCTAATTAGAAAATAAAATGGAAATTAACTTTGAAGATGTAAAATATAATTCTGGTTTCTATATTTACATTATTTTTATTCCAAATTTTTTTATAAAAATATTAAATAATTAATTAAAACTAAAATTCAATAGTTTTTTATTGTGCATTATGGGTTTTAGATATTTTTCACATAAAATTATCTTCAAAATATTCTGTTTTCCCTATAAAAAGAAATTATATATGTCGAATTCGGTTTGGATGGAAATTGAACAAAAATTTAACGAATTTTGAAATTCTACTTAATGTGGAAAAAAATGTTGTTTTTTATACACAGCATTTACTTTAAAAAATCAATATAAATTGAAGTCAAAAGCATTCCTCCAGAAATTATATTTTCAATATTCATATATGTTTCGAAATTATCAATATTCTCATATTAATGACAAGAATATTGATGAAAACATTGATGCGTAATAGGCACCTTAAAGCCCATAATGCTCAGTTAGTTACATGCATGTTATATTCCATTTCCATGTACATACGGATTATAACATCATGACATTTGCGAATCTGTCAGTGAACACATAAGAAATTATTAGTTATTTGCAGTTCAAAAAATAAAATAGATTTAAAATAAAATTAAAAATAATTAATTCCTTAAATTTAAAATTCTAAAAATATTTTTCTCTTGACTTTTAAGGTTGTCTACGCTCTAGACTTCAGAGTCGTTAGCGTCGTACCATAATTTTTTAACGAAAAGTTTTATTAAATTAGCGGAAGATTAGGTATTTGGGCTTTTAGTTTTACCTTTTGACAATAAACTTCATGTAGTCGTAAAACCTTATAGGCTAAAACTCAATTTAGACTGTACTGTCAAGTGTCAACTGTGCTGTGGTGTCGTGTGAAGTTTAGTTATTTACATTATTTTGTTTTTTTCCATATTAAAAATAAATTGTTCATAATTGAAATTTGAATTCGTTATTTTTTGTTTTAGCAACAACTAAATTAAGTTTTAAAAAGAATAAAACAGAATGAACGAAAAACAAAAGAAATTTCATAAAAATGCAAAAAAATTTAGTGAAGAACAATTAATGGAAACTTTACGGAAAAAAAAAATTTGTAACTTGCGAGCCCAAAAAATTGTAGAAGAATTTATTGAAAAAAATATTTGTGAAGATATATTTCTATTAAAGATTAATTTTATTACGCAAAACCATTATGATGATATTGTTGAAGAGCGTACAATTTTAAAAATATGTGGATATCCATTATGTGATACAGATATAAAACATGTTTCTAATCAAAAATATACAATTTCAACAATGACCAATAAAGTTTATGATATTACTGAAAAAAAGAAATTTTGCAAACCATTATGTTTTAAGGCCTCTCAATTTATAAAAGAACAAATTCTAACAAGTCCCTTGTGGTTACGAGATGATAATGATTTAACAACATTTAAATTATTAAAATATGAAAACTCAAATATAAGTTAATTTTAGTATAATTTAGAAATTAAATATTCAGTTTATCATGTACTTATAAACTTAGTTGTTAGTATTAACTATTTTTAATAAAACAGTCAAAAAACATTTTACAATTTTCATTTGTTTTCGTACTTTGGAACATCATTCTAATACGGATCAAATAATTGTTGTTGGAAGTCTCAAGCCCAAAGTTGTCAAATTAAAAATAGATTATAGGATTATACATTTATATAGAAATAAATAAGTGTTGGATCGATATTAGAACCCACTATTCACATATTAGAACACCAGAAGCCGTTGTATTTGTATGATTGGCAAGATTTTTCCCCAATTAAGTTACTATTATGGATACAAATTTCATTCTATTTTTTACAATAGGACTAGATTTCTTCAGAACACTATTATTTTTCGATTATCTTGATAAAAATGCATTAAAACATATCTCCCAAAACACTTATTGCAGAGTGTACTTCGCTCAAACTATAAGCGAAAGAGAATTTAAGTTTTGAGATAACTATGAGTTGATTCAAATCAATGAACTAAAATTCCATATAAATTTATATATGTATATAATTGCTTCATTAATTGAATTTTGATTTACATATTTGTGAATTTTATCATAAATTCTCTGTTAGTTATATTATAGAATACATTAATTATTATGGTTGTGTAGTCTTTTCATAAGTACTTTTTCAAACACGGTCCGCATAGATCGGTTTATAGGACTACCTGCTTAAATCTTTTCCAGGTAAATCTAATTATCAAGGTAAATCATACTACATCATTAAGTATTACATAATATGATTTGTGCAATATTCCATTGTTTAGGCTTGTTTGAACTTTTTTTGAAACCCTCGTTCTGTGCATTTTTTAGGAATTGCGCTCTAATAAATTATTTTTCAATTGTGCCTTTTTTTCTTAATACTCCGTGTTAACATAGGGCTTCGATAGTGATCCTCCATTCCTCTCCTTAATGTCGTCTCAGGTATAATTATGGATTGTTATTTCTTGATAAACTGTGCGCCTCCATGTGTTGTATGGTTTGCCGGGTCTCCTTTTTCCTTGTGGATTCCACTCTAGAGCTCTTGCTATGTCACTTTCTGAATTCCTTAGTGAATAACCTATCCATTTCCATTTTTCCTATTTATCTGTCTGTTGATTGGCTCTTCTCCAGTTATCATCCATAAATCCTCGTTTCTAATTCTTGCCGGCCAGAAAATTTTGCATGTGATTCTCAAACATTTGTTTTATATATAGCATTTTCTTATATAGCATCTTTTTGATTCTGATCTAAGTGAGCCATGTTTCACTGCCATATATTAATGTTGACTTTACACATGATCTGAATATTGTTAGCTTTGTTGTTCTCGATATTTGGTTGCTCCGCCATACCTTCATTAGGCTCCCAAATGTTCTTCTTCCCTTATTTATACGGCGGTTGAGTGTTGACATCTTCTGTTGCACCTCCTCTTGATGTTATGATGCTCTACAGGTAGTTGAATTCTTCTATATATTCTATCTGTTGTCCACTCACTGTTATTTGCTGACTATCACTGTTATTTGTTCTCATTGCCTTGGTTTTCTCAATTTCAGGCTCGCTTTCTTTCCTTCTTCCTGTAATCAGTTGACTTTGTTCTGTAGATCCTTTGATTCTTTGATATGAGCCATACATCATTTGTGTAATCTAAGTCTTCTAAGTTGCCGAAGAGATCACATTCTATTCCGTTTGTTCCAGTGCAAACTTTTATGTCTTCTAGTATTGAAGAGAAGTGGTGATAGTGGACATGCTTGTCTAACTCCTATTGTCTATTGTTGTAGAATGGATCAGTGATGTTACCTATGTGTGGAACTGTTGTCTCTGCATCTTTTTAGATCGCTTTGATGATGTTGATGATTTTCTCTGGAACTCCCTTCTTTATGGTGCTTTCCATATTGCATATATTTTGCCTGGGTCAAATGCTTTCTTAAAATCTATGAATAGTATAGATGTAGTGGGGTATTCCATTCTACTGATTGTTCAACTATGATCCGTAAAGTATTTGACTGATCAACACAGCTTCGGTTTGGTCTGAAACCTGCCTGCTCTTTCCGTAGTATTGGTTCTAGTACTTCTTCTAATCTTTTTCTTATAATAATTGCTTTATCTTGTGAATAGTACTTAGCACCGTGATTCCTCTCCCGTTGCTGCAATTTTCCAAGTCTCCAAGTCTATGCGATTCAATTCTCTCAGGTTATATTGCTGTGCTGCTCTTTCTGCTTCTCCGGCTAAATTTTGTAGAAATTTCCTTTTATCTCTTCTTACTGCTCTTTTCACGGTTTGCGCTATTTCTTCATATTCTCTTCTTGATACCGTCCTGTTGTTTATCATTTTCTTCATTTCACCTCTTCTTTTAATCAACGCCCATATGTTGTCAGTTATCCAGGTTTTTCTTTGTGGTTGTAAAATTCCAAGATTTTGTTTCGCTTGTTTGGCTGTAAATTTCCAGAAGTGGTCTTCCCAATAGTGTGTTCTCCGTTATTTCTAATATTCTCTCGTAACGTCGTAATCATGTCAGTTCTCACTTGCGGATTTCTTAAGTTGTTTATATTTATTTTATTCTTTCTATTTCTTCTGCCTCTTCCTTCTTGACTTAACTTCATTCTGAAGTCCCCAGTTAGTAATTCATGATCGCTGTGTATATCTACTCCTCTTCCATTTCTCACATCTAACATTGATTGTTTCCATTTCTTGCTGATGTATATGTGATCTATGTAATTTCTTGAGATCCCGTTTAGTGTTGTCCATGTGTATTTGATTATCTTTGTGTTGAAAAAGACTTCCTCTCATTGCTAGGTCGGAAGTCTGACTCAGCTCTATCAATCTCTCTCCGTTGTTGTTTCTTTCTTTCCCTAACCCGTGTTTGTTTGTCCATTATGTCCTCAAGTCTATTGTTGTTAGATCCTATAGATCCTAATTCAGGCCCTTTTTCGTCTGCCAAAAGCTGTTATCGAGTAGCCATTCGTGTATCTGCGACTTCTTCTATTATTTCTAATTCGCTTATTTTGCGATCATGCAGGTGATTGGTCTACAGTAACCGGTCCTAGGAGGTGGAATAACCATCTAACGCTGCCTAAAAACAACGTGGCACTACCTTATTAGGGGTTCGATCGATTTTCAATTAACAAAAAGTCCTTCTACAAATACAAGTGTCCGAGTACAAATACACATAAAGAAATTAAATATTCACTTATTAATACATATTAATTGCTACCAACCCAGATTTGAGCCCGCGTACCCTCGGTCATGGATCCTGTTACATCCTGCCTTAATGTGATGTAATTCTAATTTATATAAAAATAAAGAATTCTACAAATTTATATAATACTATTAATTAATATTAAACAAGCCATTTTAACAAATATTAAAAGTAAATATTTGAAAAATTCATTTGAAAAAAAGTAATTATGAAAATGTAATTGAATCGAATTTGAAAAGAAAATATAAATTATCAGATCTATCCCCAAAAGCTAAGAACTGAACAAATAAAAATTATTCTATTCTTATTCTATTACACTTTTTATTCTTTAGACACGAAATAAATAAACTAATAAAAAATAGAATTTGAATTTGATTGAATTTTCTGCCTACAAGGCCGTACAGGTGGAAAATACATGTGTATATGTATACTTATAAAGGGTTTTCCAATGAGAGTGATATGATTTCTTTTTTAAAAAAAACACACTAATTGTTAAGGAAATTCAAATGTTTTTTATTTAATGTGAAGTACAATCGATACAATTAAGTTCTGAATAAAACGTCATTAAAATGACCTTCACGACTTCTTCTGCAGGAACGAATTCGATGAACCTAATTTTCGAGCACTTTTTCCACTAAATCCAGTCGTATGTCATGAATAGCACGTTCAATATTGACTTGTAAAGGTTGAAGAGAGTCTGGTTTATTGCTAAAGACCAATGACTTCAAATATCCCCACAAGAAATAGTCTAATGGTGGATTCTTGAAATAATCGAATCTCCAAACCTTTCTCGCAATAATTCAATTGTTGCACTTGCTGTGTGGCACGTAACCCCGTCTTGTTGGAACCAAATGTTGTCAAGATCAATTTCTTCCAATTTCGGCCATAAAAAGTTGGCTATCATCGATTTATACCGCTCGCCATTGACAGTAACGATATTACCAGCTTCATTTCGAAAGAAGTACGCACCGATGACTCCACCAGACCAAAAACCACACCAAACTGACAATTTAGGTAAATGTAATGGTTTTTCATGAATAATTTGTGGATTTTCTTCGCACCAGAATCGACAGTTTTGTTTATTTACCGCACCACTCAGATGAAAATGAGTCTCATCGGAGAAGATGATTTTCTTAAAAAAATCGTTATCGTTTTCAAGTTGTTCCAAGGCAAAATCAGCAAATTCACGACGTTTGTAATGAAATTGTAAACCTTACTGAATTCAATGAAAAAAAAATGACCGATCATGACATATTACAAATGGCCGAAACGTCTTCAAAATCATATCATCTCATCCTTATTGGAAAACCCCTTATCCTATATATTAATACGCTTAAACTTCTGTTAAACTTTTCCAAGCTTTTTTCAACTAGATTAGACAACTTTATTAGAACCAAACTATTACGAATTACGATAATGTGCAAAATTCAATTTAAAGACATAAACCACAAAAACAATAAACCCAAATAAAACCAAAAACAAATTAAAATTAACCTAAAAACAATTCACCTATTGAGCAATAGCATTGATTATATCTGATTATATGAATTAATTTAAAAAAAAAAAAAAACAAAGTAGCAAAGACAAGAACCGAATTATCAGAATATAATTATTATATCGAATTATAAAAATAGCTTTGTTAAAATATTACGATATTACGATATTACAGCAAAAAAACTTACCGGTAAAACAAGCTTTCAAGTTTGAATAAGTATTAAAATGTTAAACTATTTTTAAGATATTAAATAAAATGAATTATAGTTTTAAGTTTTTCAATTTAACTTATTTATTATATAATAAAAAAATATGTAAAACATTGATTCTTTTTAAGAAAATAAAAGACTACAAAATTGCACTGCTTCAATATGGCCCTGTTAATTGATATAAATGTGTTATGTATTATGCTCGTGTTAGCATTGTTATGTATTATGATTGTGTAAACGTACCCTAATACTTAATATAGTACGCTTATCATTTTTTAAGATGTCTGCCTAATGAATGAACGTGTAGAATAATAAACATATTAAATTTGAAAAAAACTCTTTTTATTTAATTAATTATATTTATGTCTTATTAAATATACAACGTACAAGTAGTCAACGACTTTAATAAGGACAAATAACAAATTGATTGAGTTTTGGAATTAAAAACGCAAACGCAAACAATTACCGTACTGTATGAATTAAATTATTTTTTAAATTTAATACATACTTACATATGTACATTATAGAACAGTTTCGGACAATATAATGAACACAGAATAGAACACTTTCGGACAAAAAAGAACAAGTAACGGAAACTAATGAACACAAAAACGTGTTCTTTTTTACTCCAGAACGTATTAGATCGTCCTAGAACAGTTTACTGAACACATAACTTATGTACCTAAAAAAAAAGGTAGCTATATAAAGTTAAAATTGATTTAGGTTAGAAATAAAAAATATTTTTTATATTTATTATCTTATTTTATATTTATTTTTATGTGGAGTTAATTATATTATTCTTTATTTTTGTTAAAATTAATAGATTTAAAATAAATATTTTATTGAAAATATATATATTTTTATTATATGTTTATAATAAAAAATACTTTGAGCGTTATTTTCTAATTTTGTTCCTTTGTTTTATTTTTTGTTTTAAATTTGTGTACAAATTCAATTAAACTACCTTTTATTTTTTATTTTTAAGGTAAATTATATATGTAGATATTATAGATTATAAGTAAAAATATACACAGGCACAATTTGTGTTCTTATAACTTACATGCATACAATACATATATTGTAATAAACATCAAAAAATTTAAATTTTCGCTTAAACTTATATACCTATGATTCTACTAATAAATAACAATTTATTTATTATAAGTTTTTGTTTTGTAATATAAATATCAATTGAAAATTTAAAATAATAAAATATTTCAATTAAATATAATAGAAAAATACACTTTTTTTCACATTACATATTAAATTTAATAAAATGAAATGGCAAAATTTTAAATTAGTATATATATGTATGTAAAATGTAAAATAGGTAATTTAATTTCTAAAAGAAGAGAAAAAAAAACTTGAAAAATTAGTTTAATTATTTTTAATGTTATTCCCATTTATGAGTAGATGAACATTTGTAAAAATAATTTTAAAATTTTTTATTTGTATTCGAATAATGATTTTCCGTGGATTTCAATTTTATTATTTTTTTCTTTAAAATAAGATTTTTATTCTATACTTTTTACATATTGTATGAGAGTATTTAATTTTTTCTGAAAACTATTTTTCGAAATTGTAATTAATAAATATAAGTATGTATATTGTAACTTGCTTGATCTAAGCTCGGTCAATCTTTATGCTTCGCTTATTCAGATATTAATAATAAGTATGTATAGAAATAAAATACATACTCTCATATTTTATTTATTGCAAATTTCATTTCAAATTTTGAAAATTTTATCTGCAATAACTATAGTTTTCATTATGATAAAAATTTCTTATTTTATAGAAGTAATAAGAGTTAATTTAAATTTTTGAAAAACTAAGCTAATTATCATCACAACTGAGTATGATGAGTGTATAGCTGTATGACCAGGTATAGCAGAATAACATTTTGAATGTGAAATAATTGCCAATGTAGTATTGGTTGTTTTAATCAGATAATAATTGTGTTTATCAATAACGGTTAATTAAATAAAAACGGATGGCGAGAAAAGATAGTTTTAATCATATAATAATTGTGTTTATCAATAACGGTTAATTAAATAAAAACGGATGGCGAGAAAAATCAAAAAGTTATATTAGCAAATAAGTTATTTTTTTATTTGGGATTTTTTTTTTATTTCAAAGCTATATGAAAAGTACATACTTATATGCAAAGTTTAATTTAATGTTAGTTAACCAAGTTAATAATTTCACTGCTAACCGAATTTAAATTTTGGCAAAGCTTTCATTCCAAGAGGGATTTGAGCTCACGAATTATGGTGAAAATAATCATAATCACATCGTTGGATATTCATTGAGTAACATTATTTTATTTACAAAAAAAAAACAAATGTGACTTCCCAATTGAAATAAATTTATTAATATGGTCTAATATTCAAATATATGAATATATAGTTATATGTATTAATTATTGAAAATAAAATTTGTTGTTATTAATACGTATTTCATAAAATTTCAGTAAAAACTTCTATACATCAGTTGCTGTATTGATTAAAATAAAACAATTTTGTTGACAATCAATTTTTAATAAGATAACTTCTTTCTTATCCCTAGTTAGTTATAGTGTGCTTTATTAATAATCTCTCTATACTTTACTGAATCTTCTCTTACTCCTTTTCATTTTCAGTTAATTGTTATTTTTTTTTTTAAATGAAAAACCTTCGTTTTTTAATAAATCCATAAACATATTGACATAGTGTGATATTATATGTGTGCTTGGTAATATTTTTTTTTTTTTAAGAAATGCAATCATAACATTTTTTGTTTAGATATTATTAATATTATTATAAATTTCCGAAGAAGTAATTGAAAATTAGTTGTTCACATTTATAATTTTGTTATTAACAAATTAAAATTTTTAATTTGTAAATTTAACGTTTGGGAATTTTGTGTTCTTTCTCTATCTTTTATAGAAATTAAATAATTTCCTTTTTTTTATATGAATTTTTGAAATAAAAAATATATTTAACATTTCATTTTATAAATATATATTTTTTATTAAGTTTATATTTTGTAATATTCAAAAAAAATGTTTTAATTGAAATCACAATGACTAAATTAATTTTTTTTTTGTTTCTTACAAATTTTGCTTTAATTTGTAATAAAAACCAATTTTTTTTTTGTGTGTTTATTTTTAAGGTACACTATTTAATTTTTTATATCTTATATTATTTTTCATAATTATACAATTGTGTTGATTTTATCAACATATTTAATAAATAATAATTTATTAAAAACTAAATTAATATGAAAAAACTTTGGTTTTTGTTTTTGTTTTGTTATACTTGTTGTTATTTTTTTGTTTTACTCTTTTATTCTAATAACATTAAAAGATCTAAAAAAAAAAAAGTTCTAAAAATCTATAAATAATTGAGCTTCACTTCGATCCAGTGCCCTTGCTGGTTTCCAATCAGTTTCTGGATATTCATCAAAATTACTAGTATCTCCATCAAATGTTACTTGAGGTACAATAGGAGGCTGTTTAAAAACAAAAACTGATTAATATAGAAATTATAAGAATAATATTAATTAAATTCTTACTGTAAGTTTTTTATTTAAAACATCATTCCAATTTAAATGTTTAAACCATCTATGTCGTTTAACATCATCAGCTCCATTCTGTAGGTAAATAAATAAAATTTTATGAAAAAAAATTTATAATTTGTTTTTTTTTTTGTTTTGTTTTTGTAAATGAAACGTTTTATTATGTAATTAATTTTTGTTTTAATTTCATTTCAATTATTTTCATTTATATTTGAAAATTACCTTCATATTTCCCATACGTTTTGTTCTATCCAATACTAAAAGTTTTTTAATTAAATCTTTTGCAACACCATCCATATATCTGGGCCATTCAATTTTACCACTTAAGATTTTTTCATAAATACCAAAAGGGTTATCATCATAGAATGGTGGATATCCAACTAGCATTTCATATATTAAAATACCTTGAAATTAAAAAAAAAAAAAGTGTTTATACATTATGTCATTTATATATATGTATATATTTATGAATATATAACAATAAGTGTGCATTAGTAATATAATATTATACTAGCTGTAACTAGCCGTAACATTCGCCGGTCCAGCAATAAATAAATATTTCTTTTCTCTTTATTTAAATATTTAACTACATTTAACTCAAAATCAAGTTTTTTATTTCAGCAAAACAATTATTTTTTCTTATAGCATACCGTACAATTAAGCTTAACATTTTTGTTACATAGGGTAATTTTTTCAATTTACTTGTTGTTACCTTAATGAGGTCACCGATGTACAACTCGTAATTCTGATTTAAAATTGTCTTTTCATTACAACGGAGACACCATGTGGAAATAAAGAAGATCGTAGTTTTGTAATTTCAGCATCAATAGAAGAAATAGATAATATTGCACTTGATATGATGTTTTTCATAATAGCTTGCTAGAAGGATTTTTAGTAAATCTATAGTGAATTTTTAAAAGTGACAAGCAAGATCTACCACACCATAGCAATAATAGGAATATTTTCTTTTGATTTACAAAATAAACCTTCATTTGAACTCAAGATGCACCTGCATTGGTCAAAAACATTTCGAGGTGGCTAATTCAAAGACACAAACCAGAGATTTAAAATTTTTTAATAGGTACTCTCTATTTTTTGGGCAATTTTAATTGTTTTGATGACTTTAAAAAATACTTCTAATTTAAAAAAGTTTCATATTTTGTTGGTTTTATGTTGTTTTGATATTTGGTTCTTGTATTAAATATATAGTTTTCCTATATGGGGTGAGAACTTGGATATGTATTTCCATCAACTATTTTTTTGAAAGATGGACACAAAAATTAGTATTTTTTAACTTTTTTTTATTTCTTAATCTATAATTTTTTGCGATAAATATTTGAAAAAGCTTCACATTTAAATTTTTGGGTTCAAGTCACTACTTTTTGCTTTAATTCACCGAGGTGGAAAATTTTACAGACATAATTAGCGTATTAACAATGACTATATATATACATATATGACAATATAACAATGTGACTATTGGTATTAATATAATATTATATGTTTAATATTTCTTATGGCTTATACAGGCTATAAGAAATTTTTTATAGGAAAAAAAAATAATTTTTTAGCTCTCCTGATTTTTTATTTTTTGGCAAAAATTAATAATAGAAAATTATTATTTATTATTATTTTTATAAATTTATTTATTTACATATAGTCATAATTCAAATTAATAGTTTTTATAATGGAAAATTGGGTCTCTCGTGCCCTATAATGGATTTTAAATATTTTTTAATTAATTTCAATTTACTAAACTTTTCTCATACAAAGCAGCAGAAACTGGAAAAGTGAGAAATATTTCGGAAAATATGTAAGTAATTCAAAATTATGAAGTATCTGCAAAATGTCAAGTGAAGTTGAAATTTCAATATTATGTACGTATATCTGTGATTGAAAATAAAAAATTTTGAAAAAAAATATTTAGTTTCGCTACATTTCCTTTTAAATATCTATAATTTAAAAGAATAATAATTAAAATCGGTTATGAAATGGTTCAGATATTTGTACCGTACTTTTTTTCAATTTATTTGTGAACAAACGGTCAACATAAGCAAATTTTAAGAAGAAAAAATTGTTGCCTTAAATACACTCTTTAAAATTTAAATTTGCCCAAAAATTACTGTATATGACTGTATACAACATTATGTTTTAGTAATTTAAAATTTAAGTATACTTTATATATAATTTGTGGTTACTGTTATTATAAATTATGTCTGTTTACAAAATACCACAAAAAAAAAATTGATTTAATTTTATAATAAATTTACCTAATGCCCACCAATCAACAGCACGATTATGTCCTTTTGATTGAATTATTTCTGGAGCCAAATATTCTGGTGTACCACATAATGTCCATGTTCTATCTTTTAATTTTTTTGCAAAACCAAAATCTGTTATTTTTAAATGTCCATCACGATTTATTAATAAATTTTCTGGTTTCAAATCACGATAAACAACTGATAATGTATGTAAATAATCTAATGCTAAAACTATTTCACTTGCATAAAAATTTGCTGAAAATAAAAAAAAAATATTAATATAAAAAAAAAGAAAAATTAATATAATTAAATAAATAACAAAAAAGTTATTTAGTAAATGTATAAATATTATTTACAAATATTAAATATTTTGGAATTAGTATACATAAGTATACTTTTGTTTGTGTTTAGAGAAACTGTATAGAGTATGGGACTAAAAGCTTGGACAATTAAAGTAACATTTGTGTAATTGATGGGTCTTGCTTTGATTTAATTTTGTTTTGAACGAATTGTCATAACTTTTTCCAATTATATAGAAATTTTAATCGTATAGAGGTAGATATGTAGGCATATCGATGTAAATTTGATTGGTTTTACAAAAAGATTGATGAAGAAGAGGGTAACATATTTTATTCTTCCTTAAGCAAATTTTTTAACTTAAAATATTTATAAAAAAGTACATAAGAATAGTTCGTATAAAATAAAAAATAAATAGTTAATTTTTTTGTTTATAAAAAGAAAAGAAATACGCCAAAATTTCAAAACAAAATCGGATACGGTATAGGTGTCATCATTTAGCAATTTTTATGATATAAATCTAGAAATAATAAGGATACAAATTATTTGTAATAATATAATATAGTTGAATAGGATAGATGAATAAGATATAATTTAGAGTTTTATGAGCAGTTCTGCTCATTCGATTTTGATTTGTACGAATAATTATACATAATTCAACAAAGTAGCTTACAATATTACACGCGAATGGGGTTAACGGTTGATGCAAGTAGGGGGAGAGGGGATAATAAGAAGAGATTACTGGTTTTTCAGTAATTAATAACTTTGTATTTCTCTATTGCCTAATCAATAGGAAGACAGAAAAACCAAATTGACAATGGGGTAAGAATCAATTTAAATTTCAATTGGTTTCTGTTCTACTGAACGATGGGCAACAGTAGTCTAATCAGCTACTTCATGATAAGTTAATGATTATAATTGAAACTGAAGTACAGCCGTAGCACCATAGATCTAAGGTGAGCCTAAAGTCCTACACGCCCAAAGAGAGTTTAAGAAGTGTTGTAATAAAAATTAGCTAATTTTACTCGTACTTTAAAATTAGCTTAAAAATTGCTTTAACCATAAAATTGGGATTAAAAAGATTTCCATCATGGCATCAGGTTAGTTAAAATTGTATTATGTTATTTGAAGTTTTATAAAAATCAATTAATCGGAATAGATTTCAACCCTCAAGGTCAAAGAAAACGTGAACCATTTAAAATGAGAAGGCGTCGAACAATTAAGCAAGTAGAAGAACCAATTGTAGTTGGAAAAAGCATATAGGAAAAAAATATTATATGCAACAAATATGACCTATTTGGAAGATGGATTAATAAAACCTATATTACAATAAAGATGGATTAATAAAAAAATCAATTACCTGTTTGACTATTAAAACGTCCTGAATTTCTTAAATATGAGAAAAGTTCACCACCACTAACATATTCAAATAACATATATAAACAACAATCATCCTTTGTTGACCAAATTCTGTAATTGAAAATAAAAACAATATTATTTATTTAAAAAAAAATTTGAAATAAGATTTTGGAAAAAAAAACTTTTAAATAAATAATAAAAAAAAAAAACTAAATAAAAAATGTGAACAAATTATTTAGATTATTACAATAGCAATAATATTATTATTTAGCTATAATAAATCAAGGAATCATTTTTTATTTATTTGTGATATTGTTTAAATTTCACATACTCCCACTTTATTGTGGAAAAATTAAGATTGGGAAATAAACAAAAATTTGAAGAAAAAATAAAATAAAATAAATAAATGATAAATTTTGTACATGTTTCTGAAATTCAAAGAGATAAAGAGTTGACAAGATATGAATGGTTGTTTTTGATGTTGATGTTGTTATTGTAATTGTTATGATGTGTGTAGGGTGAATAAAAATAAAATTCAATTTTATAAAATTGTTGAAAGTCTTCAAAAAATAAATCTTATGTTAATGCACAATAATAATAATCGAAGTGGTTTTTTTTTGTTTTTTTTTTGTATAATTAATCATTCTGAATTTATTTAATTTTTATAAATTGTTATATTTGAAATGATGTGAAATGAACTGAATAATAAAATGAAATTATATTTATGGAGTAAGAGATTATTACGGAAATTTTTAAATTTTCAAATAATATTGTACTAACTGGGCATGTGAAAAAAAATAGTAATTGTCTATTTCGAAACAAAAAAAAAAAATATCCTTTAGTTGGTTAATTGAAAACTGGAAGTCATATAAATGGGTGAAATTCTGAATAGAAATGGCAAAATCAGTATTCTTTATATTCATATATATTGTAATCGTGATTTCAACATAAGATTCTGGTTATGATAAAGTCATTTATCTAGATCTAGACTATATTTTTGTAGAGCATTGAACATGGATATTCAAAGTTGTTATTTTAAAGAAACTTGAAACATTGAGAAATGTAGTATTACAGGTGAATACTAAAATGTTCACACGTAAAATACGAAATACTAAAGTTCCAGATCAATATCCACACCAGATTTAAGATCTTTATTTAATAATTTTATCAATTTTGCTTCAGTCTATGGATAATCGAAAGGTCAAGAAAAATTTTTGGGAATCATTATCGTAAATTTTTTCGCCGTAAAAAACATTAAAAATGAATTATTATTCTTTTTTAATTATTTCGAATGCAATATAGAAAACCATTTCAATCATCTTAGTTAGTTATTTATCTAAAAAATTTTGATATTAGCTTGAGATTACTGACGCAAAGGAACATATTTTTCATATCGGTGTAGTTGTCATTAATACGCATGAAAATATTTAAAAAAATTTTTAAACTAAAATAAAATATATATGTATATAAGACTAATGTTAAAAACAAATATTTATTTTTTTGGTATGAACTTTGTTTACATAAAAACGAAAAAATAAAAAAAAAATTGTTTACCTAAATATTGTTTTTATTAAAAGAATTTTTTGTTTTTTAAATTAAAAGAAAATAATTGCTTTCATTTTTTGTAAATAATATTACTTACAAATTAACAATGAATGGATGATTTATTTCTTCTAAAATACTTTTTTCATTTTTAACATGTTCAACTTGCTTTAAACGTATTACATCAGTCATTGCTAATATTTTCATTGCACTATATGCTTCAGTAGTTTTATCTTTGCAAAGACATACACGTCCAAATGTTCCAGTACCTAGAAATTATCAAAAAAAAAAGAAATAAAATTAAATAAATTAAATAAATTTTATAATAATAAATTAATGGCATATTTAATATTTTATTATACATAATGTCTTCTTAAAATTTGTTCATTACCTTAGAAATTATAGAATGCTTACAAACATGTAAAATTAAAAGAGAAATTGTTTGAAAAGGTAAAATTTCAATAAAAGGTAGGTACAATTATTATGTAAATAAGTAAGTATGTATTATGTAAGTATATTTATTTTTAATATGTAACAAATTGAGCAAATAATGAAACTGAACGCTCAATTTAAAACTTTCGTAATTTAAAGAGTTTATTTCATCAGTACATTCTCACAAACACAAAAAAAAGCAACAAATTTTAAAATATAAATATATATAAAATGGCGAAACGTCAAAAAAATTGAATGAAAAATTAAACGTCAAAAAAATTGAATGAATATTTTCAGACCATTTTTGTTACGGTAATTTTTTCATTTTTTTGTCATTTTCTTTGTGTGAAATCAAAAATTGAAACACAAGTGTCTGAAAATTGAATGAAAAATTGGTTGCAAAATGAAACGTGTAGGACCAATCTTAATATAAATTTTTCACGTTTTTGTTATTAATATCATTTAGTATACAATTTAAGTTTGCTTTGACTTTGAAATAAACCTTTGTTTGGATAAAATAAGATTAAAATAATAGGTTTCATCGATTATTATATTAAATTTTGATCAACAACATTTAAAACCGTTCTTTTATTAATATAATTTTGTTTTTGCTAGCTTCGATCATTTAAATTTTTCTTCCATATATAATTTGAGTGTAGAATAGTAACAATTTTCTAGTTGGAAAATCATGAACTTATTTTTTACTCTCAATACAAAAAAATAATTGACACTACTTGAAAAAAATGTTTATGCTGAAAAAATAACAATTTTTTTTTATAAAAGGACCCTAAATTATATTTTGTTGTTTGAAAGATTGCTAATTTACATACATTACTTAATATATATCTATATATTTTCAAAAAATATAATTAATAGTTATTAAGATCAATTATTAAAAATAAAAAGTTATCAAAACAAAAAAAAATAAATAGCATTTAACGTCCATAACCTTCGACAAAAAATGTATACATAAGTAAATCTAATATAGATTGAAAATGCTTTTAAAAAGACTCAAAGAATAAATAATAAAAATTCCTAGATTTAAATAAATATTAAAACTCTAGGTATGTTTCACAATTTTATTAAATATAACTTAATCGATTTCGGTTATTACATCATTATCAGAAGACTTTTCATACCTACACATTTAATATTTATTTAATTTTAATAATGTTATACCTATAGAGTCTACAGCATATTATTCTATAAATTAGATAATTATTACTTTATAACCATAATATTCTATTGCCATTTATTGTTATTATTCTTTGATTAGTCCTAAGTATATTATGAAAATATTTGCTGTGTTTTTGTGGACTCACAGTAATTTAAGTCCGATACAATTTTTTTTTACTTTAATCTTTAAAACCTTTAGTAATTATGAACACATTATTTTAGCTCAAAAGAGATTGACAATAGGAATAACACTTTGGGACAATAAAGAATAATTTTGAAGTGGGACAATAAAGAATAATTTTAATCAGTAATTAATGTTAATTACAAATATTTTTTGCGGTGAGTGAACTTTGTAACGTATATTATGATATTTCATAATATGCACGAATATTATTAATTTAATATACAATTTATTAATACCACCGGATCTTTCTCATTTATGAATCGATATGTTCATCAATATAAAAATTAAAACCAATAAGAAAAACTATTTATGTACCTATAATTGAGTTGAAAACAAAACAAGAGCATATAGGAATAGAGTTATGCAACACAGTACCGTACAGAGATCTATTGTGCATCTTAGCTTCAATTTCAAAGTTATAAGTATGTCAACTTTTCCAGTTTTAAAATATCTTTTTTTTTTTAGTGAAACGTAATAAAAATAAAATTAGACGTGTTTTTTTCTTCCTGTTTTTCACGAAATAAAAAGTAAAGTAAAGGAAATATATTTTGTTTTTCTTTTTATTAATTTGGTTTTGTCTTCATGGTATTGTATCAACTTTTTTGTATTCAAAAAGATGAATAAAAAATTAATGTAAAAAAATTAATGTAGAAAAATTCATAGAAGCAGATATAATAATATTAAAAAACAAAAGTTAATTAAAGTCTGCTGAATTGCTTTAATTTTTATGAAAATTTATTACATTTTTAAATTAATTTTTTAATTTTGAAAATTCGAGACATTTCCCTTTGATTTTTTTTTAGGTATATATAATATATATATATATATATATATTTTAAATTCGGTAATAATGGATTTAGAATAATTTTTCTTTATAAATCTTTTTCATCTGAAATCTATTTTAAAAATTTTCAATATTTTCAAAATATGTATAAATTATTTTAAAAGTATTAAAACAAAAAAAAAGAAATTTCATAATTGGTCTAAAATGTAAACAAAAGAATTTTTATTAAAGTACATAAATTCTTCTTTTTATTTATGTATAATATGGCATAATTCAAAAAAGTGTAGACCAAATAATGACAATAATCTGGAAAAGAAAATATATATTTTTTTAAATATTGATGAAGATGGCAATATCAAACGGTTTTAATCTTTCTAAATCGATCGTATAATTTTTCCGATTTCGAAAATGTTGAATGTTGAATCAAAAATCGTATATGTACAATTTTTCTGCACAATGATATTAATTTTCGTAGCTGGGGGTATAGATGAAATTGGGGGTATTTATCAACGTTAGTTCCAAGGCTTAATTTTCAGGCTCAATATTTTATGTGGTGGATATTCATCATATTTGACTTAAATGAATCTGAAATTTTAAAACTTTTTTTATATATCTTATTGTCAGTAACTTATGTAGAATCTACATTTATGTACGATACTGAAATTTATTACACAAAATGGAACAAGATATTGTCAAAGAGTCTGCGAAAAGATTTTGTTGTTTTTATATTTTTTAGTATATTAACTAATTAAATTTGGAAAACTATTAGTGTCATCAGAAACTAAACCTTCTTAAATAAGATAGTCCCATTTTTTATTTAAATTAATACAAAATTATACTTTCCAACAAATTTTCATAAAATTTCATTCTTTTAAGAATAATGAAAGAAAAATTAAATTTAACATTTGGCGAGTTCCGTCTTGTAAAAAAAAATGTTTCTAAACCGCCTTTAAACCGAAATGAAATTTAAAATTGAAAACCATTACAATACTAAGTATAACAAATACAAAGTTTTTTTTTATATTGCGTTCCGAAAATTTTTGATGTTCAATCCCGTTCAAATTCCAACCGTAATATAATTAATAAATTTTTTTGGCGGTGTGTCCACTTTTTTTCTCTACCAAAAAATAAAATTTTTAAGAATATATGTACCTAAATATACTAGGTACCTACATTCATACATTACATTACATTTTAGGTATACTTGTCAATTGCTTACACTGATTCCGCCATTTTTTTCTTTGAGTTATTTTATAATTTTTTAATTTTATAATAAATTTTTATTTTGTTATTAGGTAAAAATTAAACTTAATAATATATGTTAACAAATTTAATAATAATAATTTTTTTAAATAATAATAGAAATAAATTTATATAGCGGTAATGTGTAAAAGTTTTACGAAAGCATACAAAATTTTTTGAATGCACGATTTATTTTTTTATGCGTTTCAAAAACCAATATTTTACAATTCGAATTTGGAACATTGTAAAATATTTTTGACATACAATATGGAACTCGAAACATTGTCAAAGTTTTCGATTTTTTTCAATACGAAACTCAGGGATTCATACCTTGACGAGGATTCGACCCGACCACAGGACCTACTTATTAGTAGTTAGATGACATAAACACTAATCTATATAGTTAGATTTCTTATTTATAAGTTATAAGATGTTAAAATGTTTAAGAAGTTGTAAGAAGTCATTTTTGTCTTCTCTTAAACGTTTACATATGATGCATACATGTGCATACATATGAAGGTATTATAATTTAACTGAATCAAAATTTGCAAAAATTATCCCAATCATCTAAACTATTAGGCCATTAATAGTAGAAAAATGTTTTCCAGTATACAATCTCACCTACCCACCCAGGAAAAATAATATCACAATGTAAAAACACTCGAAATATTATACAAGAGATGTTTCACCCCTTAAATACAAAATTTTAGCAATCGATGTTAATAGAAGGACCAAGACCTAATCTAATATAATCAATACATACCACAAAAAAAAGGAAATTTTTATTACATAAATCTAAGTTCTAGGTATTATCAATCCACATTCAAATCTTCAAAATATTGTTGAAATTTATAACCAAAAATTCTTCATTGATTCCCTATTAAATTGCATTGTTCAATTATTCTTTTTTAATATGGTCAAACAATACTGTCATGTCATGTACTGTTATATACTGCTGTTACAGTACTGTTTTCTTGTACTGCTATACCCAATATAAAATAAATAAAGAATTGAAGTAAATTAAATATGAATACTTAAATAAATTTAATTTAAAAATATGAATAATTAATTGAGGTGAATTTTTTTATTTATTTTGGATATTTAAAAAATTTAAATCGTAATAAAATTTGATATAAAATTGATTTTTAATTAAAAATGAGATTTTTGATCTTAGACTATTTATTTTTAATTTTAATTTAATTTTTAATATAGGTACATACATACATATTATATATTATTTATTTAAAATTGAAAAACATGTGAAGATTATTTTTGATATACTTTTAGGTGTTCAAGTTTTTTTTTCTTTTCTATATCGTTGTTTTTCATTTTTCATTTTTATTTTTGATTTAAAATACATAATTTAAAATTTGCACGTTTCTCTGACGTACAATTTAATTTATTAGCACTGTTTATAAGAATTCTCAAAAGATTTGTATTTAAATCTTAAAAAAATTTTGTATTGCAATTTATTATAATATATTTACAAAAATAAAAAAAATAAAAAGAAATGTTTTAAATTATAAATTATATATTTTAAATTTGAAAGTAAAATTTTTTTTTTCAATATTGCACTTCAAAGAAGAACTTTATTTTTATTTTAGTTCAAAATTTAGTAAAAATCGATTTATGAAAATTATAGGAATTTTTAGCTTAAAAATTTCAATAGGTAGTATTTTGATATTTTTATGAAAATATGAAATTCAATAATAAGATAATATTTCTATTTAGTAATTATAATTTATATATAAGCTCGGTTTCATCAGCTTATTTATTATTGAATTGTAAAAACTAGAAGAAAATAAGCAAGGTTTATTAACGCACTGCCATATTATGCCATCATTTCGAAATTACTTGATAGATAAAGAGGTTTTGCATAAAGTTTTAATTCATATTTGAACGGTATACAAGATATGAAGATTTATGTTGCAGTTAATTGTAAAATGTAATGTACAAAAAAATGTCTTGGCAAAAAAAAAATCTAATATTGGACTGACATTGTAACTGATATTGATAGTTGATAAGTTAATTCATACTTTTAAATTTTGTTTAACAACAATAGTTATTTGCTTAAAAAATGTAAAAATACTGATTTCTGTAAATCAATAAATTAATATTATACATGAAATATGAGTAATTAAATTTTTATGGTCTTAGGGCAAAAATACTAATGATTTAACCCATTTTATGAAAACTGAAAATTGTTTTTTCAATTTTTGATTTAAGTAAAAAAACAAGCAGTTAGATTGTTGAAAATAGTCGAGTATTTTCGACTGTATGACAAGCATACATATTTAGTAAAATTAAAAATAAACTTTGGAAAAAGGGGCGCCGATCCAACAGCATCTAAGTATAAAAATAAATAAGGTAAGTATTCTGGAATTAAAACCATATTTTGATAAAGCGATTTAAGGGCTATATTTTATTTTATAAGGAGTAAATAATCAATAAAATCTTAACTTCGGAAAAAGGCTTATTTAAAAAAAAAAAAAAACGTTTTGACAAATTCAAATAAAATTAATTTATATGCTATATGACTATATGTATATTATATATAATATAATAAATGTATTATGTATATATTTTCATATAAGGTACGAAATAAAGTAGGAAATGGCTTTTTTTTTATTAAAATTGTTTTTTTTTAAGTTAAAAATTTAGAATTTTTGCTTTTTGTAGGGCTATTAACCATCCTATACAATGTTTATTATATACCGTTGGAAATGACGTGAAGAGGTCTTTTCAATGGTATAAAATTAGATATAGAATGTCTTTAAAATTTTCCCAAATATGGGGGTTTCTAGACAATATGGGAGCATTTTTTTTTTATTCTAAAATTTTCATTTTGAACAGTATTGTATCGAGCTTTTATTTATCAAATTACTGGCTTAACTTATTAAATTAGGAAAACTACTGCTATTGTCAGGAACTTAATAGCCTTCTTAAATAGAATAGCTCCATTTTATTTAATTTGTTATCAGATTATACTCTCAATTTTTTTTGTCATTTATTTTATCCCAATGACAAAGGGTACTGGACCAGGTCGAAAAACCTATAAAGCATTTTTTTTTTTTGGTTCATTGGGAATCGAACCTGCGATCTTTCGGTTGAAAGACAGGTGCTCTACCTACTGCGCCACCCAGCGTGTGAAACGATAAAACTAATTCAGACCAAATAAATTTCATATTAAAGGCTGGAGAAATCTACACTACATCTACATCTACCTACAATGTGTTGTAAAGAATCTTTTTTATATTGTTGTAGAGAAAATGTATAAGATTTTAAATAAAACACTACAAAATTTTAGAAAACTTTTAAACAGGTCAATTTTACCTTTAAATGACCTTGTCGCCAAAAATGGTCTTCTAAGAAATATTTTTGATGTCGTCAGGTACTGTTATGTAAGATTTCATTTCATTCGAACGCACCCCGTTTTCCAAAGTTTATCCAAAATTAAAATTTAACTCTAAAGCTAAAAATAAGTTTTTAAAGCAACTAAGAATGAAGAACTGAACTGAATGTAAGACAGCTTCCAAAAAAACATCAAATCAAATGCTTCTTTTAAATTCGAGAAAAGCACACGAATTCAATTGAAATTTTATATTTAAATAAACGGTTCTCTCAGGGTTCTCTAAAATATTTTTTATTTAATTATTGTATATTTTACTTTTCATAATTCAGTTTTTGAATATTAAAAAATTTATTTGGCTACAATTTAGATGATAACAATAAAATAATTTTTTTACTTAAATATGCTTCACAGGTTAAACTAAAAACAAATTGTTTAAGAGGTTAAGCATAGTTAGCACTCACTATTCTAAAACTGTTTCACCCACAGTACAATAATCAAAAATATATAATAGGTATATATAATATTTTAAGTTTAGTTAATTTCTATTAGGTATGATGTATATATATATGTAAATTGTGATAACGGTCTGATTTCAATTTTTACTGCTGATATGATACATCTTATTTTATTCTATTTATGACGTCGTATAGAAAAGTTTTGTTTACTTCATACGTACGTAATTACGTATTGTTTTACGTACATAGGTAAATACCTATATTTTCATACTCTGTATGCTTTAATTTATTAAAGCCAATTTTTATTTTAGTTTGCTTTAGAGCCAAAAAAATATGTTCTTTATTATTATTATTGTATAAAAATTCATGCTTGTTGCCTATTTAAAATATATTAAGGAGCATTCATATATAATATATGTATAAATATATTACATATAATATAATATACGTATTATGTACTATGTAGGTACATATATATATATACATTTTTAAGAAATTAGCCACATGATTTCAAAAGAAACAAAAAACCATTTTTCACAAATTTCATTTCAAATAGAGAATAGAATATAATAGAAGAGAAAAAAAATATGAATAAAAAAACAAAAATGATCAGATCTGAAAGTATAGAATTTTGGATTTTTGCCACCAAGTTTAATTGGATAAGTTTTTAACATTAATAAAAATAAGTAAAATTTAAAATCTTTTATTTCTAAATTGTCATAGTGTGTAGTTAGTGCATAAAATTTTATTTACCCGTATATTTTTAAAGTTCATTTGCCCAGTATCATTTATTGAACTTACACTATATAATATTATGCACAACATTTATATAACTTAAATGTATACACATAAATAACAATAATTAAAGTATATATAATGAGTTCAATGTCCAATTTTTCGTGATTTTGGCGTTACTATTTTTGATTTCGGATCATAAATTATTTTCCGATATAATTAATGCTATTTATTATGAATCGTTGGAGACAGTTGTGCTCCAAATTTATGATATATGTACATATAAATAAATATACATTATAAGTATGTAACTATATATAGGTATAAAATGAAAAAAAATTGTATGTTATTTAAAAATACTGAAACAAAACAATAATATTGTTTAAGATCACTGTACTGTTGAAATGATTTTCACATTATAAAATTTAGGGTGTTATTATGACAGATTTAAATTAGATAAATTATAGAATTCATTGAAACTAATTAATACTGTTCTATTGTATTAAATAAATACAATAATTGTGTCTAATAATAGTTTATTTGAAAAAAATTATAAAACTATAAGTGTAGGTACAAACATTTTTTATTTCACTGTAATTGGTTGATGATATATTATATATGTATAAAAACATCTACTTATAAATAACTAGTATTTTTAAATTCATTTTTAATTAGAAAATTCATTTAAAAGATGATTCTGTCATTTATTAATTTTGTATTTTTTTGTTTGTGTAAACTAAATAAAATTTTGAATTTATTTTAATTTTTTTTTGCATTTATACATAAATTTTTCGGTTATAGCTAGCTACTAAAATATGATATTATTTTTTTAGTTTGATTTTTAGAAAATTTACGATTGTCAGGTTTGTTCTGAAAGATTTAATGCATGCTATTTTAAAAAATACACTGCATGTGCCAAATATTAATAATTGAGTACAACTGATATAAAAATTTATTTAACGATTATAAGGTTTATTACTTCAAATTTTTGAATTTTTGTTTTGTTTAACCAATAAAGCTTAGTTTACTAATTATGTATGTAATAATTCACTATTGTTTTAATTTTTATAAATTACTCGTTTTTTAAAAATGCTTCCTTTTACAAACTTTGAAATAAAATATAAGATGAATTATTTTATGAATCTTCCTAAATTATAATCATAGAAATTAAAATTGAACCAATGAGACACAACTGGGTGTCAATATTTGTAGAAATGTAGTGTTGTGTAACTCAACTGTGCTTTATTATTAATCTAAAACCATTTAAATTTTCTATTTAGAATAAAAATAAAAAAAATAATATCTTCTCATCCAAAATGAATTCATTTTTAAAACAATGTTGAAATTTTAACCCCTATAAGGGAAGATCAAATTTACACATATTAAGCGACGTCAACGAAAATGTGGTTGAGTGATTGTAGTTGGAATTGTTAGCATATACATAAGAGCGTATGTATTTTAATTTTTTCGTCGGTAGTCGCAATTGTGTTTACCGCTTAATGCGCTTATTTATTTTCGTTCCATATGGTAATAAATCCATTAAGAGAATGGAGGTTCTTGGATTAAATATTTAAGAATTATCCAAGGTTCTACGCTTACAAAATAAAAATAGAAGAAAAAATTGATTTTAATAAAATTACTTTATACTTTGATACAATGAAAACTTGGCTATTAAACAAAATATTTTTTAAATAATAACATATTAGTATTTAATTTAATAGACACACAAATCAACACAAAGAATACATTGTAAACAAGAAATGATTTACAATATAATGTACATTGGTGAAAAACATTAAATTTGCTAAGATTTGATTTTACGATCTTGTTAGTTTTTTTTTTCATTAAATAAGATATAATAAAAAAAGATACAAAATTTAACCAAAAAAAAGAACATTGTAAATGGACACTGTTTTTGCCAAATTTTTTTTTTTTTTAAATCTCGTTTCTCATTTTTTTTGTTTGGTATAGTGGCTAGTTAGAGTATGGCTACAAAACGGATTATCCACTTTTCCAAAAATTTATAAAAGTAAATTTTGTTTATAGAGTTCATAGATGTTATGTATAGTATGTTATAGAACTACATAGAATTTGTTTACAAAGTTTGTAAGAATTATGGTGTGTGGCACGATTTCAATTTATTTTGTATAAAAAAAACTAGTTTTTTAAGAAAAGAAATTTTAAAAAGCGAGATTTTGTTAAAAAAAAGATTATAAGAAACGAACATTCGTAGAAAACCTAAAAAATTATATCAAAATTGTAGCGTGATGAAAAATAATGAACTGTTTTTATAATATAAGAAAAATGAAAAAAAAAAAAAAACGATTAAAAAAAAAAAACGAATTTTGTTATTAAATTTAAATTATGCCTTAGTAGAGACTGTCCTTTTGAAATGATGAGTGAATCAAAATATATTTCCGTTTTTGATTGTAGACTAACGTAAATTATATAATTTTTTTAATTTAATAAAATCAGAAATTTTTTTTTGGAAGATTATAACTGTTCGGACTATTTATGAATATTTTTTATTTATATATATATATTATAATATAAATTGCATTATTTTTTTTTTAATGGAAATTTATTTTCTTATTAAAATGTTAAGAAATCGATATTGCATTTTATATATAAACATTTTTGGAATCGTTAATAGCAAAATCATTTCTTATTATTTATTAGGTAGATTTAATACTCAACTATATAATCGATCTAAATCTATTGAGCTTTAATGCGATATAGTTGTCTGAAATCGATATAAATTTGTCATTACAATATTACATTTACATATTTTCATGATATTATTAAACTGAAAAAAGAAAATATGTAAGTATAGGTACGTATGTGTGTACATAGGTGCATAGGTGCGTATGTACATATGCATAGGTACGTATATGTGTACATACAAACCCTAATCATTATTAATTCGGACACTGCAAATTTAAAAAATATTTCATTTTGATATAATTTTTTAACATACGTATTACCGACTGTTTCAATGCAAATTATTACACTTATTTGAAAGCTTAACAACATACAGAAAAAGAATTTTACATTATAATCAATAACAAAATTTTATTCATCACCTATTTTTCAGTTCAAAATAATTACGACCATTTTAAATTCGGTCACCACTGTAATTATCTCATTTACGATAGATTTGAGAATACATAATAAATAACAACATTTTTTAAAATTTGCAGTTCTCGAAGTAATAATGGTTAGGATTGTATCTGAAAATTAGTATTCGTAAAAGCGAAAATATATATGTACGTACATATGTACATACATATGTAATATTATTTATAAAAATTTCTTGGAAAACTTGACACTAAATTTTTCAGGCCACAAAATTTCATCACTCTAGTCTCGCCCACTCCATTAAGTCGCATCATGTCTACTATATTTAATATTGTACATACTGACGTGAAACCGAAATTTTCATTTTAAATTCGAAAACTTTCCAGAAATAAAAAAAGTTTACAAAATTTGATTTATTTTTAAAATTTTATTTTCATTAATATTTTGACATGTGATAGATTTTCACAATTTTTAATTTCAAAAGACATGAAGGTGAAAATATGAAAATAAATATTGCTAGTACCATGTACATATGTATGTATGTAAATGTATGCATTCAAAAATGAATTTTAATAAACAATTGAAATTGACAGTTTATTGTTCTTAAATTGTACATAGTAGAGTACACTATACATATAATATAAAGTAACAGTATATAATACATATGTACATCTATATCTACTGGATAAGAAAAGAAAAAAAAAATATTAAATTCATTTCCCTGACCTAATATTTTTATTTTAAAAATTATTGAAACAATGAATATTATTTTTTAATATACAATTTTAAATATATTTCTTAAAAATGACATCTCAATATTAAATTTCTAAATTGCAATTCAAATATTTGATGCATACCTATATATATATTATAAGTTAGTTGATATACAACAAAATTAAGAAACAAATACTAAAGATATTGTATCGTAAACCTACATAAATAATTTTGCTTAAGTTTTTGACAAGAACATAACAAAAAATAAGATAAATCTGGAGTACAGAAAACACAATGAATCCAAGGATGACGAAGTTCTGTGCTTTCAAATGAGAAAAAGAAAACAAAAGTGTTTGAAATCTTATTTAGACCTAGAAGTATTATCTAGCTAGAGTTTTATTACATATTCGGAAGTAAAATGAAATTTAAACGAGATTTAAATCGGCTCCCCTAAACGAAATTAAAAAAAAAACCTGTTATTAAAAAATACATACAGGAAGTAAATAACTGTAAATTATGAAAACAAACAAAAAATATTTCTAGAAAAATAAACCGAAACATTTTATTACTAAATTTTTGATATTTAAATACTTTCTTATACTTATTGATTAGCTAAGATAATTTTGATTACGAAGTTGACATCAAAAGTAATATAGTTCGATTATTATTATGTGTTGATAAACAGGCAGTTATTCAATGTTTAAATCAAAACTAGATACATTTTATGTCATAGTGAAATAAATAATGACTCCCCTTTTAAGTTTCATACTTTTTATTATTTATTATTTTATTTATTGCCTTAATATATTTGTACAATATGTTATTTTCATTTCATTTTCATATTCTATATTTCAAGAGCTTATATTACTAGAATATTTACTTTTGATTAATATGATTTATTGGACGTTGGGATTTAGATGTATAATTATTTAAACTTTGTCAATACCTTTTTACATGAAATTTATGGTTCTATCAAACCCAAGAAGCCAAGTATTTTTCAGTGAAGTACGTTCAAAAAGAAAACAAGTAGTAGTAGAGATACTTCAGGAAACAAATTAACTCAAATTGGGATAAATCAAATGTTTTAATGATAAAAGAAATTTTTTCTAAATACTTAACTAATCAAATTAATTTGGAGTGGTTTTATAAATTCTAAATATCATAAATATAGTTCTTTTAGGTCGACATAAAAAATGGGTAATATGTAGTCACCAAATATAAAGTTATTCAATAATAAATTGGATTTTCATATCATATAATGGAACCCATAATGGAAAAACTGTGAAAAAATTAATATATCATCCGCAACGTATGCAATTTAAATCGCATTATTAAAGATACAAAAAACTATAATATATATAATATTTATCACCATATACGGGTATACGTTTGCACGTTTGCGTCTTCGATTCATAAGCTCCAATATATCTTTTTGTTAATGCTCGTTTTAAATTCAAATTATAAATAAAAGACATTCGATATACTTGTTTTGTTTGATAGTTATTCATAAGTCTACTGTTATTACTATTGATGATATTAAAAACCGAAATAGATAAAAAATAAAAAAATTATACTTTAAAACAAACCTAGCTTTTTATTTATTATATAAACATGTTTCAGCTAGAGCTAACAGTATACTCAGTATGTATTTGCATTCTAACATTGTTCAACAATGTTTCTGTTGCCATTTAATATTAGCTACAAAAAATGTAATTTAGTCAATTTGGCTCCTATTTTGCAAGTCATTAACAGTTATTTTGAAATTATTTAACGCTTAATTTCGTTTTTCCAACTCGAAAAATGTCATGTTTTTTTAATTCAAGTTATTTTTACGAGTAGTATAACAAAAACTTTAAAAATTGACTTAAAAATTTAAATATTCTATCATCACTATAAAATCACTTTCACGTTCACAAAGCATCATTATTATGTTTTTCTTTTAATTTTTTACAAAAAAAAAGGAAAAATTATGATTAAGAGTTATGAATGTTATATTTTGTGTATTGGTATCAAAGTTCAGAAAATATATGAAAAAAAATGAAACAATTTAACAAGACGACAAGGTGGTGATAAAAAATTTCAAAAATATGAATTTCTTATCATTATTATTATAGCATAATTATTTCAATATAATATATAAATATATATGTATATGTATGTCGTATAGACAAAATAAAAAACATTATAAATTGTATTATCAGTAATTACTTCAAAGAAATAAATTCGATTTTGATTATAATATTGTATATATGAGTAAACGTAAATTAATTTAATTAAATTTCCATCAATTAATCTTTATTTTTCTTTTTTTTTACTTTAAGTTTTTTATTAATTTTTTTTTGTCTGTATTTTCAAAATATAATCAATTTTTTGTTACTATATGACACAAAGAAAGTGTATATAGTGTTCGCAATTAAAAATGAGCAAAATGGAGCAGACAAGATTTTTTTTTTTGTTTTTATGATCTTGACAGTAACTTAGGTGGTTAATTTAAGTACGATACTGCAATTAATTAACAAAAACAAAAATGTTTTAATATTGAAATCAATGATTGAGACTTGAGAGAGATAGAGTTAATATAGAATATCAATCATTGTTTCATCATTCACATGCTAATACAATTATCTTATATAATAATATATGAAAATTGAAACTTAATAAAGTATTGATTGAAATCAAATAAATTATAATTCTAACTATTCATGAAAATATCTTTGAAAATAAAACAAAAAAATATAGTTTTTCTCAAATTGGATAAAAAAAATTCGAAACTCAATAAGAATTGGATTTTGTTAATGAAAATGTTGAAAAAAGTATGGATATAGTAAACTATTCAAAAGTATTTTTCATATAATAATATGTATTACAAATAATCTACCATAGTGCAAGAAGTGATTAGCAAAATTATAATGTAAATATTATTTGTGGCTGTATGCAAATTTACCAATTTTTTTTATAATTTTGTAGATATGTAGCATTGGTTATTAATTCTACATAATTAGTTCAAAAAGATCCACTTATACACGAAATTTAATATCTCTTTTACATAAATCTTAGCAACAATTTTAACAGCTGTAACAAATCTTTATCAATTATTATTGAATGTATTTAGGTTAATATTACACATTTTCATACAAGGTGAAAAACTATTTATTTTTACAGTTAAATTTAAATTTTAAAAATTAATTGAAAAGATGAAAATTTAACGAATTTTGAACAACCACTTTTTTAGTTTTGTTTATCCGTATTTTTTTTTCACCATTTCAAATGTGTTTACAATCATTTCACAGGCAAATTATGCAAATTTTATTTATTTGTTTAGATATTTTGTTAAAAATATAAATAATTATTAATTTTATTTATCTAAGACTAATACAAAAATTTTGTATCGGTTTTTTGGTGAAAATTAATGTAAACATTCAACAATACAAATCAAAATTTTGATTTCAGTTTATTTACATTGACGAAAATGGATAAAGAACGAGACTGAACGAAAAAGTTCGAAATATAAAATTCAAAATGATGAAATGTGTAATGTCGTAAGAAAATCCCAAAAATACAACATCCTTGAACTAAATAAACTGTTAAGAGGTGAAACAAAAGAATTCTAATTTAATTGGATCGTTTTTTGAATATTTATATTTTTGATATTGTTAGCATGTCATAGTATAAGCAAAGGTTAATTAACGTATAATGATTCTAAAATTCAAAATGATGAAATGAGTAGTGTCGTAAGAAAATTCCACAAATTTCTAAATTCTAAATTTTTTTATTAGTTCACATATTACTAGAGTAGTTAATTTCGTTTTACTAAAGTAGGTTAACGAGGTGCAGATCCACAAAACTTTAAACGTTTTTAATACTCATATCATCAGGAAGTAAGCAAGAAGTAAGTAATTGATTTCTATATTTATATTTTAATAAATTCTATATTTACAACTTATTCTCATCCTAAAGGGCATATGTGTTGTTGTTATATATTATTATACTATAAGAAAAATTTACAAAATTAATTTAAATGTATTTATTTATATTTACATGACGATATTCAATCTATTACATATATATACAAATTTTTGTCTACAAAGAACAATGTAAATTTTTGTTTTTTGTTTTTTTTTTATTGTAATTAATTTCTTACTTTCTAAATTAATAAATAATTAAACAAATACAAATTATTATTAGATTTTTCTTTCTAATTTTATTACAATAATATTTATTTATGATTAAAATTTAAATAAAAAATAAAAATAAAAAATTTAAATTATTTTTTGGGTCACATTTTTCAACATTGGTATTTTTCGGAAAACCATTTTTGGAAGAACTTATTAACGTTAATTGAATAATTAATTCCAATTTAATGTAATACAAATATTTTATTAATATTATTAGTTAATATTTATACACGTAAAATCATATTATGTATTCATATGTATGCATTTTAGAATTTATAATTTTATTAATAATATCAGTATTCATCAACTTATACTGTTCATTTTGAGAAACAATTTACGAAATCTTATTTATGTACTAACAAATATCAATCAAATTGTTATGGAAAACAAAAAAGTAAAACAACGTTGTAATTCTAAATGGGCAATCTCGAGATCAAAAGTTAATTTAAAAAAATTATATAGAAAAATGTGAAATTCTTTAAAATATTAATATTTTTCTATGTATATTTAAATAACTTCGTCAAAGAGGCTCATAACCTATAGCTATTAACATTGGTATGTCAAATTAATAAAGACAAAAAGCATGTTAAAGTTGCTTATTATTTCGACAAATTATGGCATGAATGCTATAAAAATTTTAATTCTTTCACTTACTCCTTCAAATTAATTTGGAATATAATTCAGTAGTCACTAAAATAGAATCAAACTATAAAATTTTTTTACACTAAATAGATGTAGTTTTCCACAATTAAATTTAGTTCATTAGTTGCCAAATTTTCATATGAAAGTTTATTAGGTATGTAATATGACAAAATTCTCCACAATCATTGTCTTGTCAATTAAAAAAAAAAAATAATTAAAATTATTGACAGACTTAAAATAACTGAATATACGGTAAATAATTGTTTCCAATATATGTATGTAGTTCGAAATAATGATTTTATGTTGTTTTAACAATTGCCAAGATAATGTATTAAAAATTTTAGTTGATGCTTATTCAAAGTGTTATTATGTTTAAAAAATGGAGTTGTGCTATTTAAGTTGCATATACTATACAAACAAAATATTTATGAAATTAAATAAATAATAAAACTATAGGTATGTTTCACAATTTGTATTAAATATCTTAAGGAATATTTTTTATTTGTTCACAGATATTATCTTTTTACCAAATTTTCGCTATTTTATCTATTATACAGGAAAATTGTTACTAGCTAACAATATTTAATAAAAAAAAAAAATACAAAATTTTATAAATACATATCATATGTATTTTATAATAACTAATGACTCAAATATAAAAAATAATGTCATTATTCATAATTCATTTTTATTTTCTCAAAATTAAAAATCTACGTCAGGTATATTTGTAGATTATTATTTCAATCAACCGACTATTGTCATAGTTAATTTTAACGTCTCATACGTAATCACATTCAAAGAAGTTGTACATACATCAATAGAAAATCTACTAATAAGTCACCCATGGTATATGAATCAGATCAATACATATTAAATACACTCGATTCGGGATTCATGCCACCTGAGGCATTTGTATTGCTAGACAAACATAATTATATAGAAAATAGAATCCATTATTTATCATAATAAAAGGCAAGCATCGAATAAAAAGCTTCCATTGGACTTAAACCCATATAATATTAAGAATTGTGAAATATTTTTATTTGATAAATTTTTTCCTAATTCTGCACAATTAATAAACAAAAATCCTTATTTTTGGAAATTAGTAGGTTCAGCTGGAATAGAATAAGGTAGTTAGTTTAAGTTTAATTTGTAATATTTAGGTAAAGATTAGTGTAAGTTAATTATAAAATGTACAAATAAATAAAATTAATTTTTAGTCGCAATTTTTTTCTAATACTGTAAATCATTTATTAAAGTAAAATTACATAAAATAATTTACGTTTAAACTAAAAAAAATAATTAAAATATATATATTAAACGGGAGAACTGGTATATAAACTAGTCATGTACATTGTAATAGATCAGTGGAGGACAATTTTACGCCAGGCCCAGGACCTTCAAGGTCTGTAGTGCCCAGCAAGTAAAAGTAAGTACATTGTAATAATTATAAGATGAATATCGTTTTGTTTTGTTTAGAATTAAGAAATTATATTTAGAGCATAACTAAATAGAACATTAAAAAAAAATAGTTAATTTTAAATAAATTATATAATATGAATAGAATGAATCTATCATTAAAGTGCAATCAACATTTTTTTCCTCCAATAGATATTATTTTTTTGATTAAAGGTAAATAAACTCTGTTACCTGAATCAAATGAAAAAAGTAAATTGCACATGGTTTAAAAAAAATTCGATTAATTCAAATCTTATCATTTCTACAAAAATTACCCATCCATTATTTGAAATCAAATTCAATTTCATCATATTAAGTTATCTATTTATTTATTATTTTTTTTTTGTTTTGAGCATAGAATCATCTACTAAAAATTCTACGCAGAGATAAGTCTTAAATACGTAAATTTTTTCAACGTATAATAAATTGCAGGGTGCACTTTTGACCTATACTTTAATTATTGAAATTATTTCTATTAAATTGATAATATTTTTTTTTATTTTTTATTTTTATTATCAAATATTTCAACTTAGTACATATATGAGAACTATAAATACATTATAAATAAATATTGAAAGAATAGGCTTTAAAAATTAAGTTAATCTCAAAGTTAAGATTCAGTTTTTGAAGTGATCTCAAAGTGATCAGTCGTATACTTTTTCAGCAAAGAAAATTTTTTAAAATATAAATTAAAAATGTCAAAATTATTCGTTATTGTTGGTGCTTTATTGTGCATTCAGGTATATATATTATATATATATATATATATATATATATATATATTTATTAATATTATTTAGTGTATTTAATAACAAATGATTTTTAAGGTGAATTTTTAATTAAAATAATTTTTTTTTTTTATTAATTATTTAGTTGGCTGCAGGTCATGTAATTAGACGTGATGCTCCTGCTCCTGCTGCAACAGCAATGCCAACATTTACTGAAATTGCTGAAAAAGTTCAAGTTGGTTTAAAAGAAGCAAATGATGAATTCTTGAAATTCTTTGGTTTCCAAAATAATGATCAATTAGTTGAAAAAATTAAGAGCGAAACCAAAACTTTTGCTGACAATATTAAAATACAATTTGATGAATTAGAAAAAACAGTAAGTAAATATTAATTTTTAAATAAATTTAAAAATAATTTTTAATATTATTCAATTATTATTCAATAGGTTGCCAGTGAAAAAAATAAGGAAATTGTTGAAAATATCAAAAAACAAGTTGTTGAATTAAGCAATAATGCTAATGTTAACACTGATGCTAAAGCTCTTAATGTAAGTTTAATTTATATTTAATCCCATAAATAGTTAATAATTAATATTTATCAAAATATGTATATAGGATCAATTCCAAGCCAGCTTACAAAAGATCGCTAGAGAAACTCAAAAATTCGGTCAAAAACTTCAATCAGAAGGCAAAGAAATTGGAATCGATACAGAAAAATTATTCAAAACAATTTACGATACAACACTTGATGCTGCTAAAAAAGTCACAGAAGCTGCTAAAAAAACACAATAAAATTTTTAGCGAAAAGTTGAAATGTTGAGAACAACCAACACATAATTTACATTTATATAAAAATATGTATATATAATAAAAATAATATTTATATAATTGCTAAAAGTGTATATCAAATCGTACATGTGATAAGAATAATAAAAGAAAGAAAAAAAAAAGAAAAAAAAAAATAAACTTTACTAAAAAATCAAAGAAAATGTTGTTTTTTTGTTTTCGTTTTTGTCAAGAAACTTTTTTTCGAAAATTTATGAACTTTTGGGAATAATAATCTAAAATTTAGTTTATTTTTTATGTATAGAAAAGAAAGCAAGAAATACATAGAGAAAAATATTTATTTTTTAAATTGATTTTTTTAATTAAAAATTTTTGTTTTGTGTCGCTGTGGTTTGCATAATAATCATCATGTTGTATTTAATATAGTTGAGTTGATGTGATATTTGATGAAATATTGGGATGTCATTTATATTAAGGATGTCATTTATGTTAAGGATGTCATTTATATTAATGATTTCGCATAAAAGTCAAATAAATTTGTATATTTTTTTCTGTACACATTGGTTTTGCAATCAATTAAGACTCTAAGTCAAAGTTTACAAATTATATATTATATATTATATATTATATATTATATATTATATATTATATATTATATATTATATATTATATATTATATATTATATATTATATATTATATATTATATATTATATATTATATATTATATATTATATATTATATATTATATATTATATATTATATATTATATATTATATATTATATATTATATATTATATATTATATATTATATATTATATATTATATATTATATATTATATATTATATATTATATATTATATATTATATATTATATATTATATATTATATATTATATATTATATATTATATATTATATATTATATATTATATATTATATATTATATATTATATATTATATATTATATATTATATATTAATATATTATATATTATATATTACATATTATATACATAATTTTACTTATATGTAGATTGTTTTTATATTTTATTCATTTATTTTATAATAGTTAATCTTTGTTATGAAACTGTGTCCTTTCTCAATGACATACTCCTGTTTTTGTTTTTAGCCGGAGAAGTTTATATTATTAATTTAATCTGTTTGAACCAGAAAAATCTTTTGACACCATTTACGTCATTGTACAGCTCAAAACAGTTGACATCGTATTTTTTTTTCAATATCATCACGTCATGTATACTTTTTTTTTAATATTGTTAGATTTTTGAAAGTATATTAGAGTATAAAAACAAATATATAAAAAATTATACTTATCTGGGCTATAATCAAAGACAGTATGAAAATATGTTTAATGTGTAATGGTATAATTTTTAATAAAAAATATTGCCGAAAAAAGCTATAATGTTTCAATTGTAGATCATAAATAGAATTTATGAAATATTTTTATTGATATAAATGTTTATATACATGTTTGTAGACAATAAACATAAGATTTATTGTAATGAACATATTCAAATTGGGGATTATTATGATTGATAATAAGACTATATGTAATTACTAGTATCGATGATTTTTTTTTTATTAGGAAGTTTTTATAAGAAAATAAAAATGTTCTATCTAAATCATATGATGTTGATACACCTCAAAGTGTAAAAATTTGTTTATCTTATTAATTAGTTTTACTTACTAAAGTTGCTGTGGTTCTAGTATAAATAACGTTTATATTATTATTATTCTATAGGATAGTCAAATCAGAGGATATTAAACCATCCAACCATAAATCAATTAATGGTAAATCTAAGCAGTGTAATAAATTAATTTTGAATTTCACTTTAATTTAATAACTCACAAATAATAAATGTATACAAAATTTTTAAACATAAGTTAAAAAAAAATTTATAAAAATTATTTCACAAAAATATTTTTATTGACTGTGAAAATTGATGGTTTGGAAATAATTTACTTCATTAATTTTACAACTCATTTTTTCGTTTATCAGTGTTTAAAATTTGTACATGAAAATACTGAACATTTTTATTTTTACTAACACTTGTGTATTTCAAACATTCTCAATAGATGCTTTGGTATAAATAAAAGGTTTGCATCCTTTATGGTTAGTATATAATTTATTAAAATATGTTAAAACCTTCCTGCGTTATTTAAAAGAAAATATTTTATTTAAAATATTCCTATAATATATTGTGAGGCTCAGACTGAGATTTCTAAAATTTTATTACTAAGTTTAAACCGTTTTAAAAAAATTCAGTTGTTACAGAAATAAAAGTTTTCTGTAAATAAATTAAGCTTTCAAAGAATTCTAAGAACAGTTTAAATAGAATTTAAATCAATTTTTTATTTCGATTGCCTATATTTAGGAGGATTTTCTTTTAAAACACTGTTGAATACTAAAATAACGGATGAATTTTATTTTTCTTACACTGACCATTTTGAGTATTAAATCGAAAACAAAAAAGCTATTGTAATAAAGGAGAAAAACTTAATATAAATTTTTATTACGGATTTCAGATATACAGTCCTAATACTGATACAAAGTTGAGAAAGACGATTTATAAATACTACTCTATTACAAAAAAGTTGGCTCATATCTTGTTTGTATTTTAATCCGTTTCAATACTGGAATAATTATGTCCAATTTTTGTTCTCATTTGTCCCACAACATCTTAGAAGATGCGATATAAAATCAAATCTTAGATTTTAATTACCTACACAATACTTTTTTTGGGGGGATAAGTTTAAAGGTGGTTCAACTGTTTTGCATTAGAGTAGTATAACGAATTCAAATTCAATGAATTTGTAATTTCACCACAGATAAATTATGTCATTTATCTGTAATTTCACATAAGTAGCTAATTATAGTGTATTCAAAAGTAAAAAATAAAGAAAAAGTGAAGTCATAATAAGTCATCGAAGTATTCATGTATATTGTATTAAACCAAAATTTTCATACTGCTTTTTCGAAGAATTTTTTTAGTTCCAATTTTTATATTGATTAATTTTAAATGACACTTTTAAAATATTTTTAGAATTAAATAAATAATTTGGGCTAAATTGTTAAGAATATTTATTTAGTATTTGCAGAGAGATTAGCTACATACATACCTACATTATATTTTTATAATCTCTCAATTAAACACACTTTATGATGATTTTATTTACAAAATAATACATATAAAAAAAAAATTCAAATTTCTCAAAAATATGAACTCAAAAAAAAAAAAAAACAAAATATACTTAACAAAAATTAATGGACTCTGACTGTGACCTCATTTTACTTCCACTTCATTAATGAGTCATTTTTGTGATGAAAATTATTATGAAATGAATTTTCCGAGTTTTTCTTGTTTGTTTTTGCAATTAAAGTTTATATTCTAGTTGTTCTTGACTATAATAAGAACTTATCAAAATATAACAAATTCAATATATTTCAATTAAGAGAAATCACAAATGTAATAGTTTCGGAATATTCAGCGGTGACTGGAAAAAAAATTTGATCAGACCGGTACATTCAGGAATATTGTCGATAGAATCACAAAACAATGGGTTAAATTTTTCGGAGATATCCAAAATCTGGTCAAAGTAGAAGAAGAAGAAAGAACAGTTGGATAATCATAACAGCTAGTGTTGATGTTAAATTATAACTTTTTAAACTTAAATTAAAGTAAAAAAAAATATATAACTACTAACTAATTAACAGATTACAAAATATAACAAAAATAACAATTTAGTATATTATATACATGCAGTTTAAAAAAATTATATTGAAATGTAGATTATTTTTAAATTTTATTACTTACAATTTTTAAAAATATAATATTTGTACGTTTGTTTAGTAGATATTGGTTGTCAGAACTCAGGAGATATTAATGACCTATTTAAACTAATTTGTTTGGCCAGGTAATAAATGTAGAATTGTAATTTTACTAATTTTTTTTTTTTTAAATTAAAATATTGAAATATTAGAAGTGATAAAATCTTTTCAAGAACATTATAATATTAAAGAGAGATACACAAAAATATTATACGATTTTAGATTATTGAACTGTGTATAATATTCAATATTCAAGCTCGAATTTCAATTAATTGATTTGAAATTATGATTTCAATAAAAATATGGAACTATTTTACTATATAGACATAATAAAAAAGTAAAACATTTTATTTTAATTTATTTTCAAAAGGATGTGGGAGAGAATTGTTTTTTTTTTTTCAAAAAAGAGAAGGCAAATTTAATGACTATTGATACAAAACAATTTCAAATAAATGTTCTAAATTTTGTTTTATTCTCCTCGGCGTATATAAACATCTTCACAAAACATTAATCTAAAATTTTCCAAAATTATATTCTTAATTTAGAGTAAAAGTAATTTATTTGTTACAAAAACAAAAAAAAAAATAAAAAACCCCCATATGTGTCCTAAATTTTATTAAATAAAAGCAGAATAAAATTTTTTTTTAATATTGAAATGCCAAGTCTTTGATGTACGAGTACTATGAGAAATTCAGGTGATTTCAAAATCAATTAAAATTTGTGCTAAATTTTATGAAATGAGTGTAAATATAATTATTTATAATAATGGGATAGATGAAATGACTGAGTGTAATATGAAGTAGTATTGAAAAGTTTTAAGAATATATAATATCAGACTATTGAATATATTTTTGGGGTTAATGAAATTAAATATTATTTTTATTTTATATAAAATTCAGATTATTAAGATCAAAACAATGAAAAGAAAATAAAAATAATTTTTGAGTTGGTAGATTTTATTTTTTTTTTATAAATTGAGTTTATTATTTTTAGTTGTACAATATATTCTATTAGAGGGTGACTTTTTTTTTTTTAATGATATAATTTTCGATAGAAACGGCTGTTAGGTACTTCACAGATGGTAAATGAGATCTGTTTTCAGATTTACATTTAGGATGGTTTCACAAATTAGCATGGACAAACTTTCAACGCAGTAGCTTTCGCAAATTGTTGACATTAATTTTCAAAATTAACATTTTGTTCGTCCAAGTTATAAATATACCAAAATTATAGAAATTTATGGTATATATATATTAAATAATCGCTCATCTGAGCAACTAATTTGTCGAATTATTCCATAAATATTAATATTTCGAACAAAATTTACTCTAATTGATGGAAGATAAACAATAAGATGACAAATTGTAAGTATTAAAGAAAATATTGGAAGTTTAAGCAAAAATGTTGAACTGAACTATCCGAATTTGTCTGTTCGTTGTCATACGAAGCTTCTGATTAGTAGTTACATCAAATAATTACCATACCGTGTAAACTTTTTTACAAAATAAAAAAACATTATTCTTTTCATTTACTTATGGATATGTTAAGAGATATGTTTAGTCAAGATCTAAACCAAAATTTTAAATCTTTTGTTTTTAAATAAAAATTTAAAAATTTGATATATTTTATTTTTATAACAGTGTTGTCATCAAGAGCAAATTTTAAATGGGTGTTACGTGTTACTTTTCTGTTTTGTTCTAAAAAAACTTTTGTAAAGATGAATTAAAAACTGTAGTCTTTATGAATAAGAGTATATCAAGAGTAAAATATACTTGAAATATTGATTTATACTATTCAATATTGGTTAGGCGAGCTTACGTATGAGTAGTGTTTTAGAGAATATACACTGAAATTCAGTTTGATTTGTTTTAACTACATATCAGGTTTCTGGTGAATATATACAGGAAACTAATAACAACATTTTTTTCTGGGCTAAAGATCTATTAAGTTCTTATTGAAGATCACCAGATACCTATTCATTAATTTATTTAATTCAAATTGGACCATAACTAATTCATTTTTATTGAATACTTTGTCTTATTGAGGGTTGTAAAATATTATACTTTTTTATACATTTAAGTTCAGACTATTTTTCGCTATGTTATCCTGCTTTCTATGTATAAAAAAGGCTTGAATATTGCCCTCCTCATTGTGCTATGTAAACCACAATGTACATTCGAAGGAAGGATTTACTTTTATCTATACTAAGAAATTTAGGTAAAAGTAAATCCAAAAACCATAATTTTAGTTTCTTTTTATACAGCCAAGAATAGTAAATTTTAGAATAAGCACATTATTGTAATCAATATGATTGGAAAAACTTATTTTTTATTTAAGAAAATATCAAGTTTCATTATAGATCTATATAGAAATATCAAAATCTATTTTAATATTGTTAATATTATATTCTGTTAATTTTGAAATATTTAAGCCCTTTAAAAGGCTAGCATCGTACTGTAATAGAATATAATTAAATATTATGTATTATCATTGATCACATCATCGAAGGCTCTGTATAAATCAGTTAAGGTGGTCATCCTCTATTACGAATACATGATAGGTTGATGTATTTTTGATGACATAAATTTTGACAACTAAAAACTTTCTATAAATTTAAAGGTTAATATAAAATATAAATTTTAAATTTTTTTATTTATTTACTCTTTTAAATCTTCAATTTTTTAAATTCATTCTAAACATTAAATAAAGCGTGGTAAGTTTTTGACATTGAATGTCAACTCAAACTCTCAAGCTTTCAATCTGCGTATTTGGTTGAAATTTTCAAATCAAGTAAGTAAATTTTTATGATTGACTTGAGTGAAGCTGATTTCAAGAAATTAGCGTATACATGATGGTTGCAGGGTACACTTAAAGCTTTCTTGATGCTATCATGTATATAGTTATGTAATAGATCTAATAGATGGTGTCTTTCAAAGATATATTTCAGCCGGTTACTATTTCCGGTCGGTTACTGTACACGCACGGAAATGAAGGACACCGTTGTTAGATTAAAACTTACTCTCAGATGGACCATTGAGGAAAACGGAATTAAAATCCTAAAATCTATTGTTGTAAATCTTAATTTATAGTGTAAAGATGTAATAATTAATTGTAGTGTTCTATTAAACTAATTATAATTATTTATATTTACATAGTTGATATAAATTTAAAAGTGTAAAAACAATTGAAAATATTTGATAAAATAATAATTAAATTGATTTATTAGAAATAAAAATAAATAAAAATATTTCGAAGAAGAAATATTAACTATATGTAGTAATAGTCTTGGAAATTGAAAAAAAATAAAATAGAATTTGTAACTCAAGTTTTAAATCAGTTAAGCAAATTTAGACTTGAAATATTTTTTTCTGATCATCACTGTTCTGGCTGGATCAAATTTTGTTTCAAAACTGGTTTTCTCATAGAAGTTTTTGTAACATTGAGCTTTCAAAATTCGTTCAAAGCCATTAAATGATTTGATCGCGGCATGTTAATAATTCGTTTATCTGTCATGCTTTAAATTCATAACGTTGTACTGCACTTAAATAATATTAAAATTGTATATTAAAGAGCTCATATGTATATCACTTGGTTACATGTTGGACTCACATTTTATTCTCTATCTAATCTTATAATAATTTCATTATAAGGTACTGTTCAAATACCAACAAAATCCTTTTCAAAATTTATGATCACGTCTATCCTAGTTTTTTTTTTTATATTATTTCAAAATTGATTATTTCTTTTTTAAAGGTGTTCTAAATAACCAAAAAGTAAATAAATAATTTATTACAATTTTATACTATTTCCAAAAACATTGATATTTCGATACATCGAATATTTAAAAAATCAGATTACTATATTTATTATCGAAAACAATAATATTTTTACAATATATGAAAAGTTTATTTATCAGGTGGCGTGTTTATATAAAAATGTTTAACATTATTAATAAAATAATAAATAAAAATAAAAACTTTATTATATTTGATCTAAATATCGAATGTACAAAAAAAAAAAAAAAAACAACAAAAAATAATAATAAAAATTTTCAAAAAGAGAAAAATCAAATATAAATTATAAGGGCAAAACAAAAAAAAAAAGACAGGTGATAGTGCCATGACCTCAATTTCATTGAAAGTAGATATATGTCTCCCTTTCATTGCAACAAATTAATAATAAAAATTAAACAATTTTGTTTTTTTTTTTTTTTAAATAAACATTATTCAATAATGTAATTTGAAGTTTGAAAATTTTAATGTTTAGTTTAAAAACAAACAAAAAATTGAAAATTTTCAGACTTTGGTATTTTTAGAATATTTTTTCGATGTAATTGAAATTTACAACCAAATATAAGAAAACATGAAGTAAAACGACTAATACGAAAAGGTTAATACGAAACTTAGTATTTTTTTATTATTGCTTCTGATCTAATTTATTTTAAGTGATGTATTTACTCCCTCCTATATTAAATAAAATTCGAAGTTTTGTTCGAATTTTTAGATATGTAAGGGTTTTTATGAAATATCGAAATTGTAGAAGCAACATTACTTCATTAGTGCTTAAAAAAATTGTGGTTTGTATGACCAACAAATATAGAAATGGAAATTGTAAATAATATGACCTCATGTGGTTTAATGTAGCTACAGCGATGAATTATTTTAGCTCCAATCTCTCTTTGAAACTATCTTTTATAAGTCTAAGTCAATTTAAAATTTTCTCTTCATTTGTTATTTTTATGCGTGGCATTTTTGTAATTTTTATTCTAAAAACCAACCAGCTAAATAAATGTCCTGTTTACGACTTAAATTTTAACATTTACAATTTACTAATAACACCAGTTGATTTTTTGCCTTTCTATTCAAAATATATTCAAAAATGTATAATTTGTACTAGTGGAGTGGAAATAGAAAAATATTATTCAAATTAATAGGGTTATTTTGAACAAAGTAGTTAATGTTCATTATGAATTTTTTGTATATTATATTTTTATTTAGGAACACCTCAGATGAATCATATCCGTATGGTTTTATAGTCTGGAGAGTTTAATAACAAAAAGCTTTTAATAGCTAGTCTTTGGTATATATTTTAGATAACATAGACATAAATCGGCATTTTTTGAAACAAATTATCCTCAATATTTTTTTAGCTTGATCTCAGATGAAAATAATGTAAATTATTAAAGATGACAGCTATAAAATAATTGGATTTTTAAGTTAATGGAGGTATGATGTCACTTTTAAAATAAACTAAAACTTTGTAAATAAGCTTACGTGGTAAGTTATATTTCATGTTGGGTAGTTGGGTTGTATATGTAAAACTTAAAAAAAAAATTGACATATCCTGAAGAGAAAAGTACATTCGCTAATGCTCTACGAAAAGCTAAACTAAACATTTAGCGCAATTTCGGAAATATGATAAATAAAGTAACTTTATATAACTTTTAAATTTATTTCTATAAAACCAGAATGTTCAATCGTTGTTCAATACGTAGTCAATTACATCTGTTTTATAGTTAATAAGATTAAATCTTCCTAGTATCAGAGGACTTAAAACGATTTCGTATCTTTAACTGGAGACAATCCGCCCGTGATCGAAAAAATGTAGGATATGCCCAGGACCTACATGGTCTGTTGGCCACCTAAGTGAGTAAGTTAAGTAAGATCAATTTAGACATTTCGAAATTATATATTTTACTGGCAATTAAAATATTCTATATTTATTACAGGAATGAAGATTACTAATAAAAATGAGAAATAGTGTTGAAAAAATTGAACGGAGTCTTATGGAGCATCAGTATTAATTTGTAGTTATCTGATGTAAATATTTAAATTTCCATAGATGTGTAATAAGAATATTAGACGTATAATATGGTACAATACTAAAGCAACAGGTAGAACAGGATCAAGCTGACTATACGAAATCGAGGTGATCTGTCAAATGGTTGGAGTTAACGGATGAAGGACAGTTGCACAAGAAAATTGTAAACGAGTTAAGGCTCACCCTGAGCTGTAGAATCAATAGATAATGATGATGAGATGTAAGTCATGACATTTCCAGGGTTTTCGATCATAAATTCTACATCTATTATTAAGATGTTTTTGATTAATTTTATTGATTATGATAGGTTTTTGTAGTTTGAAATATTGTTGTTATGGATATCTTTGCATTCAGATGAATATATTCTTGAAGACTAGGATAAATGGAATAGCTTGATAGCAGAGGTTTTAAAAATTAGTATATAATAGTGTTTATTATTAAAACTGATGTTTTCTGATCTAGCATCATTTCTATTATATTTTATAGTTCTATAGTTATGAGTTGTTAAGTACATAAATATATTTAGTTTCCTTTTATGCTTGAAATGGTTGGTCAATATGAATTAAAAGTTAAATTCAAATTGAGTTGATAACCGTATTTTTTACTATAACATTTTCCAGACTAATTTCAACAAAGTAATCAGTAATTGTATAATTCATATACACAGTTCATATAAGATATCTTTCTATCTTCTGCATAGAATAGTAGTTAAATAGATTAGAATAGAGCTTAAAAATTTCATGAGTGTATTAATAAAGTAACTGGTTGTCAAATAAATATGTAATAAACAGGCTCGAGAAATTATATCTACTACATATTTTTTGGTTATTTTCCATAGAAAATGAGCATATGCTATTTTGATTGTTGAATGCGAAATTTATGTGTTGGTGTTTGGTGGGAATTACTTTTAAAACAGACCCATTATATTTCCTGAAATATTTATTTTGATCTTCTGAAATGTGGTGTAATTACAAAATCATTTTAAGTCAAAACATAGTCATGATATAGATAGAACAAGAATACTATCTTCTGTAATTCATTAAAATTTCAAGTTTAATAATACTAAAATTATCTATTTAAAGTTATTTTTAATTCTCTTATACAAAACGTCGAAAATCAAGACTTCATATGGAATAAATTAATTTATGGATTTTATTTTATGGTTAAACAAATTTAAATTTTTTTTGGTTTTTAATTAAAGAAATAAATTTTTATATTAGAAATACAATGAAACGGTTAAATTCTTTTATTTTTCTAATGACAATCTGGGTCTGGGTTTTTTTTATGAGTGGTTATGTTTGAGTACTCATCATTTGTTATACATACCTTATTATTATTATCAACATGGGATTCTAAGTACTGAAATAATTAACTTTTGTAAGTAATTTTATGTTAACAATTTTTTTTTTTTTTTATAACCAAATAAATATTTTGTTAATTGAAGGGCATATATTAACAATTTTATTTGAATCGAAATTAGAAATTTACATTTATTTTTATTACTTTCTCATCGCAACCCAAAAAAAGTAAAACGAATTTTTTCAAATTTCATTTGTATATAGAGATAGTAGGAATAAATTGATTTGAAATAAAAATTTATTTAACAACTAAATTCTAAGAATGTTCTTGTACAAGTACTTGTATATAAGTATCTAAATAATAATTTTATTACCTACTTGTATATTATTGTATAACTAACTATATACACCAGTTAGGAACTGCCTGATATGATTTGCGTGTCTGTTCTTCAATCATTAAATTATATTGAGTCGGTATTTCTTTTTGTCACAGATTCATCAAAAAATATCATGCTTAATTGAATTTTTATGTTTTTGTTGTTCTTTTTTTTTTTTGTGTTTTTTATAAGTATAAGAGGTACTAAAAAGGATCTAGTATAAGTACATAAGTAGAAATGTTATATTATACAATATGTGTTTAACGTTTTCTATTTTTTCAATTTTATTAATGAATATTAAATTGAAATCAATAAGTCTACCCATAGATATGAACAACTAATGTATGTATTGTAGGATATGAACGACTAACACAACAAGCTTAAAGAGCCAATCGAAATTATTTTGTTTTATTATGAATCTATAGTTTATGAAAAGTATAGCTTTAATAAATAAACTAGAAATATTTGAAATGTGGTTTTACAGGCGGATATATTGAAAATTTAAATAGAATAATGAAAATTTCATCCCAATGCAAGTAAAGAAATGGAAATACTTCACTGTATCAATATAAGAAAAATAATTTATTTGGCCATATTATATTAGATATGAAAAATAAATTATTCGGCCATATTATATTCGATACGAAAAATACAATCTGATGCTTCAATTTATCATTTATACAAAATTTTATGAATACCAAAAAGGAGTATGGGTAGAAAACAAATATCGTAACTGTGCAATATAAAAAACAAAATCGAAATTAAAACCATAGATGTTAGTTCATACAGCCAGGAGCCGGGAAGAATTCACCAAATTTATTGCAAATATTTAATAATGTTATTTATTGATTTCTTGATTGCAAATATCTAATAATTGACATAAATGTTGTTTCTATATTTTGAGCCTTGAACATTGGTTGTCTTGGGAGATATACACCTTTTTTCTAGCATTTTTCGATAGTAACAATTTTGATAAGGATTTTTTTTTCTTTTTATTTTCTACGCTAAAATTTTTCTTCAAATTTTTTAATATCTCACCTCAGGTATCGCTTAGCAAATATTACTGATGTATTTTGTTCTTAAAATATTTTTGGAAATTAATTTTTGTTGATAATTGTAATCGTTTAATTAAATTGTATTATCGTATAAATTTAATTGTTAAATTGTATACCCTTGAATTAATAACAACATGTGTTGCTTATAAGATAATTTAGTTATGATTTATTTAAATACCTGTTAAAGTACGAAAAAGTAGCTTTGGTAAATTAATGCTATACTTTAGTCAAAAATTTGTATTCAAAGCTATTACCTACCATAAAACATCAAATCGCAAATGTATTTATTTATTTATTTATTTTCAATCAACTCGACTATGCCGTACAGATTTTACTTATGCACTAAAATATAAATTAAAAAATACGATGTCATATTTCACAAAATCAGAATCCTATATGATCCAAAGAATATGAGAATGAAATTTTTTTTCACGATTGAAATCAACGTGGACATAATTATCAAAATTAAAATGACAATATTTAATAATCTTGGATACGTTGAACAAACGGAGGAAAATGCTACAATTAATATTATAGTTTTCAAATCCAGATCTAAAAGTATAATACATTAGGGTAGATTAAACATTTTTTTAAATAAAAATTGCTTTAATGTTCAAAGTTATAGGTTTGGTTTGTTATATTTTGTTGCAAGAGTCTGGTTCAATTTTTGATATACTACTCTATTGTAAAAAAGTTGATATATCTAACCCCATACTTTGTTTGTATTTTAAATCCGTTTTAGTACTGGCATTTATAATGATTTCTAATTCTTTTCTCATTTTTCCCATAAAATCTCAGTAGATGCGATATAAAATTTTAGAAAATATTAAGAACGTCAAAACGATAATGTGATATCAATTCGAATTATTATAATTTTAAGGAAATATAATAAACTTGTTACTCTATAAATATAAAAAAAAAATGTATATGTATATATGTTATATATACATATAATTGAGGTTAAGGTTCTCTATTATTTTGGGAACTTCTAAACATGAATGTAACTAACTAAAATAAAGAGAAAAGTAAATGACACAACTTTGATAAAAATTTAAAATTTTATTATTTTGTTTTTACAATTTGTAGGTCTTTTGACCTGTAAAACTTGTGGAAATCTCATTGATTTTTTATTTTTTTTTTATTTAAAGAACATATCATATAAAGAAAGAACTAAATATGTATTAAATATTTAAAGAAAAGAATGGTAGAGTGTGGAATATATTAAAGAGAATCTAATAAACAAAAAAAATTGATTGTTTCAAATATTTTTAATTTTTTTTTTTTTATGCATTTTACCTTGAAAAGGTGAATTCATTATAGTACATGGTATATTATATATAATTGTATCCACGTGGTTTAGTAATTTCTTTTAATTAAGTTGTTTTTAATTAAAATTAACAAAAAAAAAACAAACTATTTTAGTATTATTATTAAATTATTGAAATGTTACATGTGTACTTGAAATCAAGTTTTATTATTTTATAGAATAGGTAATGATTAAAAACTATAATAGGGGAACAATATTGTAAAATAAAAATTTAACTGTTGTTTTTTTTTATCTTCAGATCCTATTTATCAATAATTAGAGTATAAACCTTCGTTAATAAAAAAACAAAATGTTTTCTTACGGTATGAATTTGCTAATAAATTAGATATTCGTCGATTATCATCGATTCGAATCCCGCTTAGGGTTCACCACTGGATGGTGCAATAGGTAGAGCGTCTGCCTTTCAACCACCAGATTTCAGGTTCGATTCTCGGTGAAAGCGAAAAATACTTTATTTGTTATCGACCTGATATAAAACAAATGGAAAACATAATTGAGAGTATAATTTGGTGACAACTTTTAAAATAAAATGGAACTACACTATTTAAGATGGCTTTGTTGCTGAGTTTTATATTATTTCTTTTCTTATTCATGACCTTAACATATAGCCGTATGGTATTATAATTGACATTAAAATTTAATTTACAATACCTATATTGAAATTATCTTTGATTAGATATTATTACAGTTAAGATAATTAAAAACTTTCTTTTTTTTAAGCAATTATATAGATAATTATTAATTTGATGACTCGTTCTAAAGAAAAACAAATAAAATCTAGTTTTATTTCTAGTACTGTGATCATGCATATCTAGTCTTCTATTTGATAGGAAACTGTGCTTAATTTGATTGTTTATAACTTTGAATGCTGACATACTTTTCAGTATACAAATTGCTAGTTGGATGCAATATAGGAAGGCCTTGAGTTATTTTCATCCATTTTTTTTTATATATTCAACCTTGTTTAGGTAAATCTGTGGAGCCCATATAATGATGTAAAACATTATGTACATAAATTACTGTGAAGAACATAAAAAAAATGTATTCCACTGTCTTTGAAATTCAAAAAAACAAACCTGATAGACAGGTGCATTGTTAATTTTTTGATTTTATTATAAAAAATACACAGAATTTCAAAACAATTTTGTATATCAATAGCATCACTCTAATCAGCACTAATCATAAAATGTAAATATATTGTTTGTTGATATGCAATTATTTTCTCTAACTTCTCAATCGATCAACTGCGTAATTTAATAAATAATTGATTATAAATAATTGAAAATAAATAAAATAATATGTAAAAATAAAATTTTTAATCTCTTTTGATCGAAACAAAATTACCCCCTAAAAAGTAGAAAATTAAATGGATCCTGATAGAAAATAAATAATCCTGATAATTACAAGATAAATTAAACTTGCTGGAATATTGTTGATAGAAATTTGGAATATTTGATGCTTAAAAACTCATAAACATTAAAAGAACCATTCTAAGCTTTTGATGTTCTGTATTTTGATGTCATTAAAAGAACCTCAAAAGCTTTAAGTATTATAATAACGTTTGTTTGAACACATTTAAAAATTCGTGTAAAAAATATCTGTAACACCGTTAAGCACATTTTTTAATTGGTTGCCTAATGTTTATGTCTCTAGCCACCCTTATCAACATTGGATTTGTTTTTATTCGTAAGTGGGAAAAAAATATCTATACAAACAACAAAATAGATACTGACGAGTTAATATAAAAGTATATAAAAATTACTGAATTAAGATATAGTCCGAGTTTTAAGATTATGATTACAATAGTCTAATTTTTTTGGAAATTCTTTAAAAATTTAGTAGAAAAATTCTTATAATTTATATTTACAAAAATAGGACGAGTAATTGTTTTTTTTTTTTTGTTTTATAAATATTCATCATATAGAAAGCATGAAGTGCATCATCATTCATTATTAAAAGAAAAATAAATTACAAATTGAATAAATGGAAGATTAGAATTTACTGTGGGATGAATATTCTCTTCAGATATCAGTAATAGATTTTTTTTTCTATTATATCTCAAATTTTTTTTTTTTTTTTTTTTATTTTTTTTTTGTATAGAAAATGTAAGTTTTACATTTTTGAAAATGAATTTTCATGATTTTCAAATTTAAATTGAGGAAATTGAATTGAATTGAAATAATTTTTAATAATTTTAGAAAATCTGTAATTTATGATTATTATAAATTGAAATTTCGATGAATTTGGAATTATTTAAAATATTACATAATCTTGTTTTTAGTATAGATTAGTGCCGTCAAAAATTATTCAAAACTGAAAAAATTTGAAATTTAGAAATAAATTAAAATAAAGTTTTTATCATTAAATTCAATTCAATTTAATATTTTTTTTTTTCTATTTGAACAAGATTTTGGTAGATGTATCAAAAAATTTGGTAAAATTTACTCAAATGTATGTTATAACAGAAATTATATACATATATATACATAATATATATTATATTCAATATATGAAATAGTATGATATATTTGAAAATTTGGTTGAGAATAAAATTCTGACGTTGAATTCAATTTAATAATGTATTCAAATTCGATAGGATATTTAATAGCATAAATTATGATCTGAATTGACAGCAGAAACATAGTCCGAAATTGATAAATAATTTTCATAGGTTTATATTGCATAACCAATTACAAAATGAATACAAATAAAATAATGAGAAATTTGATCAAACATTTGGTTTTTTTATAATAATTATTATAATGTTGAATGAAAGTTAATAAATTAATGTATAAAATTCTAGTTTCAGAATTTTTTTATTTGATTAAAATTTAGTTTCCATTTAAGTACATTTCCTTTTATAGTCGCTCATGGCTTGTAGATTACAACTTTTTTTTTTAAATATTAAAAAATAAATAAATTATATGTTTTTTAAATATATTAATAAATTTTTATGAAGCAATAAATTCAAATATGATATTATAATGTAATCTATAATTATAATGTAAACTATTAAGCAATCCAACTTTATTAAGATAACTCTAGGTTCGATTTGCAACAGATATTATACATATTAATATTAATAATTAGAGAACAGTGCATCTCTGGTGCATTTAAAACACACTACAATTTTTAAGTCCTGTACATTTTTTGAAGTATATGCCTCTTATTACTTCTAATATATATTATTCTAGTTCAGTGTCTAATGTGTATTATTTCAAATACAAATAGTTCACTTATGTATTTTTTATTAAACAAATATCGATATTTCAGAAGCAACATACTTCCCACATCAGTGCTTTCAATTAATCTATTATTTATAAACTTACTTATTTGATAGCTAATGCTGAAGAAATTCGAATTGAAATTCACTCACCTGTAAATATACAAAAAATTAAAAACAATTAATAAAATTAATAATGTTTACACAAAAAATAAAAAAAAATAATTATCCGTAAATATTCTTAGTAACAAAATTTATTTTAAAATATTTTTTTTGTCAGTAGTAAAATTAAATTTCTTACTACTTAAATCCTATTTGCGTACATTGAAAAGAAAATGAGGCAAAAAAGCATTTTCCAATAGATGTATAAGGGAAAACTTGCCTATAATAGAGATATTCAATAAATTAAAGAAATTTTGTAATAAACATACCCAAAAACACTTTAATTAATTAATTTTTCTAATTTTTAATTACGATTATATATTTCCAAATAGGTATGTAATAAAATTCGATACCTACTCTATTATAATTAATAATTTGATTATATTATTTATTTTTTAATATTGTATTGCAAATATTGATAATTATTGTCATTATTTATTAGAAAAGCAGTTCTCTTTCAGGTTAGCTAAAAGAAAATTACATAAATTTATTACAATTGTGATTAAATACAGTTATCTATACTTAACTTCATTCAATTTAATTCGAAGTTATTTTCCACAACCTACAGTAATTAAATAAACATTGGCGCCTATTTTTTTTTTTTTTTTTTTATTTACTAAACATAAAAACAAATTAGAACAAAAAACTCATCAAGAAAGAAAATCAACTCATGTTGAATCAAAATGATGACAATTAAAATTTTAATTAGGTATAGTTTTCATTTTATAATTCTAAATATGGAAATTATATTGTAATAGTTTTAAAATCCCTTGATTCTGTATAGCTTAAATTGGAAATTTTTGCTACACTACTAATTATTCTATTTTATATTATATTTAATGTATGTACATGATGACGTATTAAGATAAATTCAGAACTAAATTATATTTAATTGACGATTAATTAATTATTATTTGTTTTTTTTTTGTTTTTGTTTTGGTAAGGAGAAATCGGCAAATTCACATTTACTGGTTTTTTGTTATAAAATGTAAGTATGAATAGATTTTTTTTTTTTGTTTTGTTAAATTGAAGTAATAATTAACAATGACAAAAAGAAAACTATGTTTATAATAAACAATATAGTAAAATATTTATTTTATATACATTAGAGGGGGAAGAGGTTAAATATGTAGTTAATTGTATTTAATTTTTTAAAGTAAAAAACATGTTTATTAAATTCTCTATTTAATTCTAAATATGGTTTTGTCAATATGAAAGTTATTTTTTTTTTTTATTTTGAATTTCAAATACGGAAATATTGTTTTAATTAAATGAAAGTATTTAATAGATGAATAATATAATGCAAAAGAAATTTTTTTTTTAATAAATTATATTATTGTAGTTTAATATTAAAAATTATTTTGAATTCTATTTTCGTTCAATCTATTTTTGTTAACGTATTTGAATGTTTGCTAAAAATTAAAATTTTTGATAGTAATATATTACAATACACGGTTCGTCAAACATCATACACTATGTAACATTTACTATTTAATATTTGCATTTTGTAAATTACAAGATTACATTACTTAACTATTATTATGTATTCATACAAAACCTTAAATAATTTTTGCATAAGCCATACAATTATGTTTGTTTTGAACCACATACTATATGTATAGTTGTACGTGTAACTGTCTCTCTGTGTAGATTATTTTTATAAAGTGGTATTTAAACGACTAGAGTTTCTTTAGAGTTGGCGACATTTTCTAATTTAAGTATAAAATGTAGAAATAAAGAAACTATAATTAAAATGAAATAAATCAAAAGGCCAATGCCAATTTTACTTGACACAAAAGTCAATTTATCTCAGTTATCTCAGTTATCCCCTTGTCAAACATATACTGTATACTTTATAACAGATTTACTTACAATGAATTATTTAATTAAAGCTAAGCTATTCTATGTATAAAACAATACTATTGATAATTGCGAGAATTCATTAAACCGTACAAAAACACTATTAATCGAGTAATAATACATTTTTTTTTTACATTTATTTTAAACCAAATTCCACTATTCAAGAATAATTGATTCATCAGAAAAATTCTTAATTAGTTTAATGTAATTAAATTTCTTGTAATACACACACACAACAGCTATACAACTGTCTATATACTAATATACGAGTAGTACTTTCTCTGTTTAATTTTATTTCAATTAAAGCTCCAATCAATGTACAAGTTTTAATTTGCCTTTTTTTCTATTCCCTTTCATTTTTCTTCCTTTTATATCTACTTTATCGTTTCGGAGATAATAATTTCAATTATTGTCTTTAGAATTTTAATAGTTCTAGTGTTGCCATATACTTGTATAAAATAGGACATTTTGAATTCACCATTTTTTTTTTTAAATTTATAACTGTAAAATAGAACTGGTATTGAATTATTTATAATTACTATACGACTTCTGAACTAACAAGATATGGACGAACTTGGGAGGAAATAAAGATCGCTATACGTACAACAGAAAACAATGAAGGAGGCAAGTTGATGCCCTATGCTCCCACGTATTATTGTTATTAAGTGAATAGTAAATTTTGTAAAAATCGAAATATACAATTAAGGGAAAGTAAAAATATATAAATTGATAAGTTAATAGAAAAATCAAAAATTTCCTATTGCCAAAATTCAAAGTCCTCAAACTGAAATAAATTGATTTTACGAATTTCGGAATTTCTTTTTATATTAAATAAATGTTTTAAATTTTTATTAATTTAATTACATAATTTTAATAAAAATTTTAAAATTGGTTTTTTGATCTGAAAATTACAACTTTTAGATTAAGGAAAGGAGGTTTTAATTAAAAAAAATATATTATTTCAAAAAGATGCTAAAGAACAAGGAAACCATTTTTCTTCAGTTAGATCTAAAGTACAAGTAGACAGTAGACTTTAAAAATATGTATTGTCAAATATATAAGAAAATTTCAAACATTTTTCTTTTACATTTATTTTTTACAGTTTGTCTTTTTTAATGTTTAGAATAAAATGATGAATTTATTGAATAAATTTCAGTTCAGTATGTCAAGATACATATAAGTGTATAATTTGTTTTATAATATAATTTATAAAATAATTATAGTAAGTTATATAAGTTTCACAATTCTATAAGATTTGCTAAAACAGGTAAACATAACAAGTAAAAATCAAATTTCTATTAACTATCTCATTGAATTCGAATCATATTTCTATACTGCCATTGAAGAAGTTCGGTACAAAATATCGTTTTTTAAAATGTTGCTGATTCAAATTTGTTTTAATTTAATTTAATTTTATGGGTAGCCCTAGCCACTGTTTGGATACTACAATATAAACTATATAGTGAAATGTCCTTCTTCTAGAATTTTGAACTATTAAATACCATATTTAATAATTGTTATATGTATACATAGTAACTTAAAACGGTAGAAATAACAATTTTGAAACAGAATTTTGAACGAAATAACGGTTTAAATAACAATTTTGAACACCATAAAATTCAATTTTAATTACGAGAGTGTTGATAAGCGTTTTGTGATAACTGATATAAGAAGAATAGGTATTTCATGAGATTTTAAACATATAATTTGAAAATCAAAATCTCTTACCGTCTCGTCATAAATTTAAAATATTTTGATTTGTTTAAAATCGGTAAACCAAAAATTTTATTAAAATTGTTTTTTATTTCCAATGTACATATGTAAATGTATATTGATTTAATTGGATTTTATATTTAAAAATATTATTTTTTTCCTCTGAAATTGACTCTTTGATATTGTTGTTTTAAGTACCTTTAACAAAACAAAAAAAAAAAAAAATACTTCGCGCGTCGTTTAATGATTTAGTTCTTCTTAAAGTGAAATTTATCTACGATGTAAGTTCAAAAATATAAAGAAATTGGAGCAAAAAAATTCTATGAGAAAATAAATAATCAAAACTACACTTGAAATTAACCTTGTATAAATTTCTATTTTTATCTTCTTTAAATACGAATTAATCTTTAGATATGTTATACAGATTTATATATATACATAATATCCACATATTATAATATAAGAATACAATTTTCATTTAACTTTTGCAATGAAAAACATTTAATGAATAACATATTTCTATATACATATATATACATTAATAATGGAAATATTTTGAAGGCAAATTATAAAAAAAAAATATATCTGGTAAATTTTGTTTCACCAAAAATTTGACAAGAGTGTCAAGTTCATTTATTGTTTCTTAATATTTTTATTTAATTTTAATTTATTTTTTTTAATTTGGTAATTGATTTTTATTTTGTTTTTTTTTTTTTTTAATTTTTCTCTTTTTAAATTATCGAAAACAAAGTGTATATTATTTGCATATGTTAACATTTAATATGAAGGATGACAGAAATAAAAGAAAAAAAGGTCATATAACATAAAATTCAATATGTATGTATATGGTGTTGGAAACGTCAATTTATAATTGATCATTTTAAAGAAAGTAGGAAGGTGTCATTCATAATTGCAAACATTTATAAGCACTTTAATTGAATTTTTAAAAATTAAAAGCAAAATTACGTATTATGTAATACACATTATTAATATTGAATTATACACATACATCATAATGAAATACAAAAAAATCAAAATTAATTAAATGTTATGTATGTACATACATATGTAGTATTATTCCATTTCAGATTCTAAGTTTCAAGTTCAAATTTTAATAGATATTCAATGGATTTTATTTCAATTATCTTGTATGTATCTACATATATATGTATGTACTGTAAATATACGTCTAATTTTTTATTACAATTTAAGTATGTATGTACATTCATTTTAAAATTTTTAAAACATTTTGAATTTTTAATTATGAAATAATCCTTGATTTTCATTTAAAATATTTTTAAAAACGGTACCTGGGTAAAAACAAAAAGTTTTTTAAAGATAAGCTTTTTTTTAAACCCATGATTGATTTGACAGCAAACTTTTCTTTTACCTTTAAAAATTTCGAAATTTAAGTATTGATATTTTTTGTATAATCAGTTATCATAACATCAAAGAATTAAATTTTAAAAGTTAATATTGAACACAAGAGAAAACTGAATTTATCAATATTTGAGAATTTTTAATCTTCAAGATTACCGCAAAATAATAATTATTTTAAATTTTTATTATTTTCGACACAGTAGATATAACTTAATATTATAATAAAGAAATTTTGATGTATACGTATTGCAATAATAATCTAGCTTATATCTTTATATAAACAATAAAACAAATAGACACTTCAAACAAAATGTTTAAAGGAAAAATCAACCTTTTAATGCTAAATAACTATTAACAATTTCCTTTCATTTTATTTTATACCCTCTTTTAAAGTCAGCTCAATATTCGTTAGTTGATAGAATCCTTGAATTTTCAAAAATATATTATTTTAAATAATTAATACGATCTGATAGATTGTAAAACAAGGATAGAATAATTTTATTTATATTTACATTTATTTTTTATTTATTTATATTTACATTTATTACAATTAAAAATTACAATAGCTACTTGAACAATAGATTGATAGATTTCATAATAGATGTCTTATACTGAAATACTCCACAGCATTTATGCATTTATTATTATTATTATTTTTTATTAAATTATTCAAAATAAGCTTAGAAGCTCGCACAGAGTATGTTCATATATCCTTCTAATATTTATTTAAAATGATTCATCATTGTAATGTGTAAAATTTCATTAATTCAAATATACATATGTGGTGATTGAAGAAAAAACTTAACAATTATGTATATATCAAATAGAAATAAAAATTTAATTGTTAATTGTTATATTATTTATAATATTTAGCACAAAGACATTAAAAATAAAAATAGTAAATAGGTAACAATTAATTTACGAAAATAGAAATATAAATTAATATTAATATACTAAGAATCAAAAATAAAATATCACTAAAGTGCGCAATATTAATTTATAATGCAATATTATCTTATCACATTTTCACTACCTATTGTTCATCGATTATCAATTCTAAAAATTTAAATACATAGATTGCTACAAAATAAATATTTATGGGAATATATATTGCCTGACACTGAAATTGACATCAAAGCAATAACAGGATTCATCAAGGACATAAACCTATAGTTCTGAGATAAGTGGGGAAGTACAATAGATCGTAAGAGGTTGAACTTACATAGAACTGCCCTTCAAAATATAACTACGATAATAATATTAAAGTGTGACAGAAGAACAAGAATTAAGAATATGCTAAATAAATTGGAATGGATGAACGTAACTCAAAGACTAAAATCACATTAAATATACAAAATTATTCGTATATTTAATGTCTTTGCTAAAATTTAATGTTCGTATTCTAAGTTTCAAGTTCAAATTTTAATATTCAATGGATTTTATTTCAATTATCTTGTATATATGTACATATGAATGTACTGTACATATGATAGGATGCCACAATATTTACATAAAGGTAGTTATTATAATTTCTAAGAAATAGAGGTAATTTCAGACTACCATTATACAAGAGAACCAGAACACAGAATAGTCTCCTCTATAAAGGTATACGCAATCTTTTAACATGTTACCTAATACAGTTAAAAATGATGTATAGATATTTCAATATTCAAAAGAAAATTAATAGAAATTATAAAAAATTATGATAATATTATATAAAGCACTTAGATTTATTTAGAAATTGTTAAAATTTAAAATTTTGAATATGAATATTTAAAGTAAGATTTTCACGATTTTTAGTCTTTCAAATTTTGTAGATTTTTTTAAATATGGATGTTATAATAGTTTTTTTCATTGAACTAATAAAATAAAATAAACTAAACTATAAAATATATATATTGTATTGTTTTATATGTTTTTCTAAATTTTTTTATTGGTAAGTTTTTCACTTCAACCACCACTTCATTAAACAATTAGTATCTATTTATTTGTCAACTGATATGATGTGTTGTCTTCTGTCACACTAATCAGAAGATTTCAATTCCGCTCAGGGTATGTATAAACAATTTCTTCAATTATTCTTTCAAATTAATTCTTTATATACAATTTGGTTATCATTTAAAATAAAATGGGATTATCCTATATTATTATGAAGACAAAATTATTGTACTATATTTAAGTTTAGTTGAAAAAATGTTGTGCGTGATTGTGTATGTCGTAAGAGATGGTTAAGATGTTAATGCCATAGTCTTGAAATTTTGTTATAGATTATTTATTAACAATATTAAATTTTATAATAAAAACTTAATATTAAGAAGTTAAATGGAACAATTTTTGTTTTTTATAGCTTGAACAGGTATTGTTATTCGATTGGAAGAAATTTGTCTATTCAATGCACAAAAAAAATTTCTCCAGATTCAGAGAAAGATCAGAGACAGCTTAACAGAGTCATTGGCACTCTAGATTAGTCTAAAACCGACCATCAATCAAAATTCAAAATAAATAAAAAATTAATTAATTATAATACAGAAAAACTTAAAATGATTTTCCAATATTATGACTGTAGTCTGTTATAAAAATCTCTAAATCATTAAAATTTATGTGATTATTTTACAAAGCTTTTTAACTTATTTTCTGATGTTAAATAAAATAAAAATATGAAATATTTGAATTGAGACTTAAAATTAATTCCATTTCAATTAAAAAAGTAAAAACATTTTTTTCACTTTAAATCTTTTTTTTTTTATTTTGTTGCAACAAAAAAGGATCAAAAAATTTTTTAAAATTTTATTTTTCATATTGACTTGAATTTTGATTGCAATTACTTTTTGTAGTTCGTTGAACGAAATTTTTTTTATTCTTATTAACAATTTTCAAATTATGATTTTTTTCTAAATATTTATTGAATTTTCTGATATATGAAATCTTTTTTAGGAATTTCAATTATATTATGTTTAATATATAAACTAGACAATGTTAAATGTAATAAAAAACAAAAAAGATTTTAAAAAGAGACTTTATTCATAATAAATTCAAAAATATATTCATCATCATCATTGGTCTTGTCATGTCTGAAGGTTATATAGCTTATTAATTTTAATAAGTATATTAAACATATAAATTTGTATGTAGTTATAATTTAGTAGTGTTTTTTTGTTGTTGCTTTAATTCTATAATTGGGAAGCAAATTTAAATCAATTTGTATATGTGTCATAATTGTAGAATAATAAGACCAACGCTTGTATATGGTGCACCAATATGGTACAATATCAGTCCGAGCTTAATGGAAACTCTTCGAAAATTTGAAAGAAAGTGCTTAAGAGCTTGTACTAATATATATATTCATATATATATATTTTTTTTTATTTTATTTTCTTATATATTTATATATATAAATTTAAACTATACAGTAGTGAATTCACACTATAGTGATGTATAGTCATTTAAATCATTCTTAATTTTACTTAAATTTACTTTTCCAAGAAATTAGTTGTAGTGTTTCAACAAAGATTAATACTAATTTAATAATAATTTTTAATCTAATGAAATAAAATAGAAATTATGTAAGTTATTTTTTTTTTTGTTTTTTTTTTTTTAATAATAAAATTTGTTTATTGCTAGAACAGTAGTGGATAAGTAGAACCATAAGTAATTTAAAATTTCTTTGAACATAATTTTATCATAGACATCTATATAATTGTATTCGCAATCTAAGTATGATCTAGCGTGTATTAAAGAAGAGTAGAAGAAGAGAATTTCTAAGCAAGGTAGTTCAGGTCAGATATACATCACTGATAAACCATTAATAAAAATAGATTTCACAAAATTTAGATGAATATAGAAAGCCCAATTCCGAATACAAGCATTACTACTGTAATAAATACTTGTACAAGGAAGCAAACATAATTAGAATCGATAATTTTATTATAAAATAAATTCGAAGACATTATGATAAAGCACAAAACACTCCGGAAAATGATTTAATATCGCATATATTCATATACCACAATGAGGAGTACATCAACAAGACCTTGATCAGGGGCTTCATAGCTCCTGAGTATTTTATCTATTTAGATAAAAACGGTTATATTCAGAACCGTTATCATGTCCCTCTATTATACCATTATAATAGACGGGCTACATGTAGAGCTATTGATTATGACCCGGGCAATATTAACGGAGAAAATTTAAAATTTGAAATATCCATACCAAATAAGGATAAATTAATTAAAGCAAACTATTGGTGGTTGGAAAACTCTAATTATAATTAGCACAAAGTATAATATACATTATTTTTTTTAATAAGGTTAAGCAGTTTTAGTTAGATTAAGATAGATTAAGTTGTGCTAGGTTTTTAATAAATAACTATTGGTTTTTTACTCCCTACTTTTTCAATAATATAATTCAAAGTCATAAAAACTTTGTAAAGTTTGTACATAATATAAAAAATTCCTGAAATTTTGCGTATAACTAACATAAAAACGAAAAAATTGCTTAGATGTTAATAAAATTAGAAATAAATAGCTGTTTTTGTAAATTTTTGTAGGCTAGACTAGTGTAAGAATGTAAAAATAGTGAATTTATATTAAAAAAAAAAGAAAAATCATAATTGTAGAAGAAGCTCCTTGTTTTGATTTTTGGTTGATATACTTATACATGTTATATTTACCTCATTAACTAATTAATTTATTTAATCTATTTATAATCGAATATCGAATATTAATAAATGTTTATTTTTATTAAAACTAGATTTTAGATTTATTCTAAGGTTTATACTTGATCAAATTTTTATGTTATTTTTGGACTGATAATATTGCATACGCTTTTAGATATGTCACAATTCACCATTTTTCATGTGAATGTAATATTTCCAAATTTTTTGTTACACAAATATTACTGGTTTCTATATTAGATGTATTAATACTTTTCATTTATTTACATCATTAAATCAAATATATATATAATATATATATATTTTTATTAATTTACAATATAAATTATAATTCAAATTATCAATAAAGATTATTACAAATTAAAATATTAAATAAAATATTATAATTTGTTTCATTATATAATTATTATAATAAATATTACATTAGTGCTGTTATATGTAATTTAACACCATGTTAATTAATCATAATAGCATTAAAAATTGTTTTTGTGAAATTGACTAAGTTACTATTAATCATAATAACATACAGTTTATATTAAATGCAATTAATAGTTATATTCAATAAATTCAATCAATTACATTTAAATATTATTCACATTTTAATATTAATTAAAATTTATTATTAAATAAGCGGAAGCTTTGTCACAAAATTAAAATGAGCAATAAATTTTTGTTTAATATTATATTAATATTATAGTAATATTACGTGTATTTACAAAAACGAAAAAAAAAATTGTCTCCTCCTCAATTTTATTTGAAAATAAATTATTTATAAATAACATTTAAAAACAAAAAAGAAATTTGAAATTCTAACAAAAACATTAAGATGATTTTAAATTTTCCTGGTTTTTCATGGAAATTTTTAATTTGTTTTGCAACAAAAAGTAAAACAATAACAAAACTCTATATATACGAGCACAAAATCTTATAGATTTCAATTTTAAAAATTTAAATGAATATAACAATAAAGAAAACAAGCAAAATTGATGTTTTTTATTATACATATGTAAGTATGTCTATTATTAAAATAATGACATTTGATTTAAATTTTATTTATTTTATATATGTAATACTTAAATTATTATAGAAAGGTTATAGTATTCAGAATTGTTACTTGTTAATTTGTTAATAAATAAAATTTCAAAAATATTAAATAAATATAACATTTTATAGTGTATTAAAATTTACAAATAAATATTATTTAAATATATAAAATTTTAAAATATAAATTAATATCCATCATGTCGTAAGTTAGTGTGGTGTGATTCTTTGTCTATAGTTTAACAGAATATTATAATAATAATATGGTCTGTCTAAAAATATACGCGACATGACATGTCAGTATAAATATTATAAAAGTAAGTCATAATATTTTTCAATTATTTAAAATGAGTATGATTGTATGTATTTAAACTGAAATTATTGATATTGAATTTAATTTTGAATTAATGACACATTTAATAATTTAAAAATGTTTTATTCAGAATTAATGTTAGTTTATTTTTTAATTTATTAATCGCAGATTTTTATTTTTTATCATCAGTGCATATGACTAACACAAGCACTGATGAGAGAAGTATATTGCTTCCGAATTACCAATATTTGCAATCAAATATTGAATATATTAGTGAATAAAAACTTAAAAATACTTATTCAATGTTAGTTATTAAAAAATAGATTAAATCTTCAATTTTGCGCATATTTAATTTTTTAATTTACTAAACGTGATTAACCAATTTAATAAAAAATTAGCAGTTTTTGTATTAAAAAAGAAAGTGCATAGCAGTATGTTTACTTTTATTTACAAAAATTTTCAAATATAATGAGTTGAAAAATCACGTATTTATAAAATTTTGTGAGAGCAGTGAAAATAATATCATTTGCAAGGAAAAGTAAATATACACAAAATTTGCATAAATTTTGTACGAAATATTTTTGTCAAAAACTAGTTTATTTAATTTTTTTTTAAAAATTTTGTAAAAATTATAATTTTTAATTGATATTTTTTTGATGACCTTAAAATTTTAATAAAACTCACTTTTTAATTTAGTGCAAAATTACTTCATAGGAGTATAAAACAACAACAAAAAAATTGACACCAAATTACAAATAAACATTTATTTAAGCTCTGACGTCACGTTTAAAACTCTAAATTAGCACAAATTTATGAGTTAACAAACAAACCTATGTAATTGTTCGTAAACGAAATATTATTAATATATTTCTAAATCGTTATTGTCAAAATTTGATTTCCAATACCTAATGGTGTCAAAGTTTTTAAACGGAATCGGTATAAAAAAATAATGAAACATGTTGGCGGCGTTCACTGCATATTTCCAATGACTATAAAAATTTAATTTATTTGGCATACAATCAATTTGTTATAAATAAAGCTATACAAAAACATTAAAATTCTTTGATCTTAAATTTTTTACATAAAAATATGCCAAATTGAATATAACACATTGAAAGATACAAAATTTTCCATTACAGAAATTATGCTTTTGAAAACTTACAAATTAGGGAATAATTCAAAAATTAAAATGTTTAGGCCTTAAGATGAATTTCAAAATTGAATAAAAATAGAAGAAATAATTTCACTTTTTGTGAATAGAATTTTAATGAAAAAATCATATTTGCAAGTAATATTTTCTGTACTCGACTTTTATTTTACTTATAATTAATTAAACAAAACTACATGTATTGGGTTGGTTGAAGCGATTTTTCAGAGTTTGTTAGACCATCTAATAAATTCGATTATATGTAATTTTTAATAAAAAATTTCATTTGGTAATCCTAATCATAAATTAAAAAGTTATTATTTTATTTTTATAAAAAAATCAAAATGTAAGCAAATTATATAAATTAGCTTTCAATATTTTGTCAAATGTTTTGAATATTTTCGATTATTTTTTATTGCTTTATTTTATTTTAAATTACATTTTAACAGTTTAACAAATTTGAACAAGACTATGTTATGAATATTTTGCTAAGTTTAAAATGATTATTATTTAAGAGTGTATCATTGTTCCCATTAATTTATTTTAACATTAGTCTTCTCACGTATCTTATATACATATGTGTTTAGGTACATTTTAAAAAATTAATATTTACTTTTTATTTATTGTATGAATAACTCGTTCATTTTATTTGATTTAAAGATTTTATCCAATTATTAAAAATAAATAAAAAATTTAATTAATTGTTTTTTATAAATTTATTCTGAAAATTGTCATTCATTATAGATTAACAATTGAATAGAAAATTCATAGTTATTAAAACTTTAATAATAAACAATATTTTATAACTTATAAAAGTTATATTAAATAATATATATGTAATCAATGTATGTTAAGTTGTGCTCTCATGCTGAAATTTTTTGTAATTATTGTGAACTAGAGAAAATAAATTTTCACATTCGTATAGATAGATAGTAGATACACATACTAACATACATATTATATTATCTGTATATTCATTATTAAGGAATCAACAACTAAATTTATTTATTTAGAAAATCAGTGAACCACTGCGCTTACCCTGGTAATCATGAAAAAAGGATCATTCACCGAATACTAAGTAAATTTACACTGTTTAAGCATTTGAACGTGATGCAAGAATATAAAATATATATATAATATATATAATATACTTTTGTATATATTTTTTTCTTTTCGGTTTTTAAATTTTATTACGTTGTAAATTTACTTTTAACGTTGTAAATGAATTTTTATATATGGTGTACAACATGCATATTCTATATAGATATCGTAGAATGGGGTAACTGTGAACATAATAATGTTTTTAAAACTTCTTTTTTAATATTGATTTTAAAATTAAAATTTATAAATTAAATTTGTAAAAAAAAACTTTAAAAGTAAAACTGAAATGTAGACCTAAAAAATTTATTATATTCAATTGGACTGGATACAGATACAAGAAATTGCTAAGTTATTCTAAAAGTAAGTTAAATGTAAATTTCGAGAACAAGGTTTTAGCTGTAAGCATTCAAAATCCTTGATAAAGTATTGTTGAAGTATTTTCTGAACGCAGGGTTTTTGAGTATTGGAAAATTATTATTAAAGAAAATACAAAGTGTTAAGCTATAAAATTTTATATTTTGAACGATTACAAAATTGGTTAATGATAATCCAGTCTTTCCATGGTAGCCAAAATCGATCAAGATATAAAATTGAAGTGTGAAACAAATTTGCAGTGTCTTTGATTTTATATTAAAAATATTTTATTTTGAATCCACAGCACATTAAGTGAATTGATTTTTGCTTAAGTCTATTTTGTAACACTTAAGAATTCAGAAAGTTCAAAATATGACTTATAACAACTGCTACATTATCCATACAAAAATATTGTGGAAATTCAAATCAAACAATGCCAGGAAAAAACAAACATACATATGTATTGATACAGAAGACAATAATCTATGTAATGTAGAATATATTTGGCTGGTAAAATTTGTCGTTGTATAATAAGTAGAAGCTTTCAAAAAATATTTTTCAAATTTTCTTTCAGAATTAAAACAGATTTAAAAAAAAAAAAATTCGAGTGTTAAAAGTAATCCAATATTCATGTAAATATAGATGTACAGTGAACACATTATGTTATTAACTTTTTGTTTCATTTCATCTACATATATCTAACAACACCTAATCTATTTACTGAAATTTTGTAGATAAATACAAAATAATGAAAATAAAAAACGAAAGCTTCAAAAATCTCGTTAGAAATGTTTTTTTTTTTTATTGTTATTATTTTTTATTATTATTATTATTTTATAATAATAGTATACTGCTAAAATGCATTCTTATTTATTAAACCTCAACATGAAAAGAAATTGATTAAAATTAATGTTTTTTTTTTTTTCAATTGTTCGAACGTTTATTCATTAATTTTACATTTGAATTGTTTAAAAGTGTGGAGTTTGTAGAATACAAAATGACAATTTAATTTTAAATGAATTTTTTATCTTAGCAGTTTAGATGTTTTATTTTTTTTTATTTTCTTTAAATGCGATTGAATTTAGCCGCGAATATAATAACACATTCTATAAGTTTCAATTTTTATTTCAACCATTGAATCGTGATTTTAAATAATTTATCTAAAATTGTTTTTTTTTCGAAATTAAATAAATTAAATATTGTTAAAGCCGAGAACTAATTGCAAAATTTGCATTGTGTTATTTGTTTTAGACCGTGGCCTGAGTTGAACAGTAGTAGAGTGAACCGAAATCGATTTCTAATCCAAATTTTTTTAGGTATTAATAACTTTGTATGTACTTGTTCTCAGCTCAAGTGTTTGGTTTCAACTGAATTCATTAAAATTTTAATTAAGCCGAAAAAATATTAAAAAAATATTTAAAACCAATTTAAGTACAATTTAATGATATTTTGAGTCAGTGTGTAATCACTAATCAGTTAAAGCACTACAAATAATTAGGTAGTTTGAAGTAAGACTTACCGTTACTAAAATACTGTTATAAATATATAAAAAAAGAACCTAAAATTATATTTCGTTAGCAAAAAATTTAACATTTTTTTTTTTTTTTGGGTTATGAGCTTCCGATAATAGAGACCTAATGTTTAAAAATGCTTTAGAAGGCTTTATTACTTTTGAATGATCGAGAATAGACTTCCCGAAGACTTTTGTTTATTATTTTTTTACATAATAAATCATAATAAATCAGCTCTAAAGTTATATCAGGTTCTGGAAACATCCTTTTTTACTTGTACAAATTCATTAATTTTTTAGTATATTCGCCTATATAGTGGATTCGCGTAAATTCTATTAACATTTTTAATGTGTTTATTACTAAATTCCTTCGGGTGCAAAAAAAATATGCATTTTCAAAATTCAATTCAACGGAAACTACTAAATCATTATTGTTTCCAGTATTATAGTAATTAACAATTTTTTTTACATATTTTAAATTCTTGGTGTTGCCATATTGTGTAAATATCAACAGAGAAAAAAAATTAAATAGTAAAATGGAAAATATGTACCTTCACATATTTAAATTTCTAAGAAACAATTGAGTTATTAATTTATCTTGTTTTATTAAAGTAATCTACTAATAGTGATTTACTATATCACAAGTATACTAGTGATTTACTATATATACTAGTGATTTACTATATTTACTATATTTACTACCTTTATATGAGTACCACTAGTATATTCACAATTACGCTTAATTTTTATATTTACTAGTAGTTGCTAGTTAATCACATTGATTGTATATTTACTATATGATTATATCACCGCAGCCGCAAATGAGCTTATTGTGATTACCCGTATTAATGCTATTAATCATCTGAGTTCCTAAGGATACCTGATTAAGTGATCACATTCACATTTAATTGTTTTTACTAATTAAATCAAAGAAATATTGGTAAGCTTTCATCTGCTTATAAACTTTTAAATATTTTCGTGAATGATGCAAAATTTCTATCAGATAAGCATCAATTTTTTTTGTTTTTTTTTGGAGGATAATTGGCGATTTGGGTATTTTCACGATTTATAGAAATGTTCACTTGAAGAATCTCTAGTGTTATACGCTGAAATTTTTTGAAGGGAGGCAATGTTGATTTAATTTCAATAGAATAAATATCATTACCAACAATATATGTATAAAAGAGAGAGAGAGAAAGAGCGAGTTCCAACGTTTCGACATTTGTTAATAACAGTACGGTTATTAACATTTTTGTTATTTATTTATTACATATTTGTTAATAAATACGGTTACCTCGACGATGGAATCACCAATTAGGAGTAGTGCGTGGTTTTGGATTTTCTTTAAATAATCTAGTGCAGTTTAGCGCAATTCAACTCATATGTGAGAATTGTACTCCATTTTAGATCGGATATAAACTTTATAGATATTGGACAGATCTCTTGGAGAAAAGGACTTTACATCGTGAAAGAAAACCCAAACACTTGGCAGCATTCTTAGGTATATCCAAAATATGCTCATTCCGCTGAATTTTTTGGTCTATCTGCATGCCTAAAATATTTAGACTTTCAAATCGCTGCAAATTATCTCCTTGAAATAGCAAGACCGGGACCGGTTGATCTATTTTGCAAGAGATAAAACAGATTTGAATTTTGGACGTATTGAACTCAACTTTATTTGCGTTATCCAAATCAACTATTTTTGCTAGATCATGGTTAAGTGAGCTAGTTATAGCTATTAACAAAAATAGCTAAATCTAAGAATTCTAATGTCACTTAATAATCCAATTCTAAAAATGTTAATTTCAGTAAACATTTTAAAAAAATTAGTTAATCCAACACCTGTATTATTTATAATAAAACTTTAAACTTTTACTTTTATCATAAAACTAAATGATATAAGGTCAGAACTTTTTAAAAATTTAATTAGTAGGTATATAGGTATACTTACTTACTTATACACGACCATAATACAGTTTAAGAGCATGACTGATTGAAATTATATTTGAATATAGTATTATGGGAGCGGTTAATGATTTTTGTTATTGTTATTAATGTATATATATATATATATATATATATATATATACGCTTTATATATACGTATAAAATTTAATTATTGTAATATTTTCAATTAGACATTTACCTATAGCTAATGCTTCTAAGGTAGAATTGTTGTATAGTTAATTTGAATAAATGGGTTTAAAAACTTTGTATAGTAAAAATAAATTAAAAATATTTGTTTTTGTTTCTTTTTTTCCATTTAGATTCCAATAATGATAAGGAATTCTTTAACACTTTTTAATTTTAATTTAATTAACACATTTCATTTTTTACGCCACATTTTTTTCATATATTTTTTGCTTTTTTCATTTCATTTTAAATTTCAGTGATTTTCATAAAAGAAAATGAAATTTCTTTAAACGAAAATAAAATTATGAAAAATTATTTAATTACGTGTCATTTTAATGACCAAAAGCAGGTTCAACAAAATTTTATTATTAAATTTTTTCTTTTATACATATACTTTTTTATATAATATGTATATACATACTCGTATACATAGTTATTATTTAATGAAAACTCCTGTTAGGGATGTATAAGACGTTTTTTTCCAAATTATTTTATATGAAATTAGATTTCGAGTTGTAATTTTTGAACAGTTTTGTCGATTAGTTCATCCTGAATAATTTTGTTTCCTTACCTGATGATACTCTTTCTAAGATCATAGGCTTCAACAAAAAACTTTTCTAATATGCTCTAAATAATAATAATTTTATTATTAGTACAAGTCTTCACAATTTGTCATAATTATCGATTTTCGTCGACCGATTTTTATATTTTAAAATACTCTTGATTCCGTACCTACGAATATTATCGTTTCATCAGTAAGTTATTTCGTAACTGAAAATTCAATTCAAGCTAAGCTTAAATTCTAATGGTAATTTGTTGAATTTAAATCAACATCCTTCCGATTGATCCAATTTTAATGTGAGTTTTGTACCACTTAAATATGCCTACTAATAGAATTATAATTTTTGTTATTAACTAAATATTACTATATGGCATTTATTGTATATTGTCTCTCTATACAAATTCAAAGTGAGAAGATCTAATTCAATTTTTTTTTTCTATTGAAGATTAAATAATGAAATAATTTTACATAATTTAAAAATCAGAAAAGGTACCATAACTTTATTATTATATTAAATTTAAAATAAAAATAATTTAAAGAATTACTGCAGAACTCTAAGGTATATATGGGACCTGAAAAATTTGCCTAATGTAATTGTTCATCGTTAATTCATTCTACTAAATTTATATTATGTATGTAATATTTAAATAGACCGTTATGTAATATTATGGAAACAATCTTTAAATTAAATAAAAGATATTCGTATATATATATATATATTCTTAAAATGTAGTATCTATATAGATACAAATATATTTATGTTAAAAAATCTTTAAGGTTTTTTTTTTATACTTTTTGTTAAAATAAATAAAAAATTTTTTTTTTTAAATAAATTTTATTTTGCTTTACATTTTGAAAGAAAATTAATATTTGATGTAAATCTAGAGTAAAAAAAAAAATATAAAATTCATAAAAAAATATTTTATATCCCATTATATTTATTTGGAATACATAAATATACATATCAAATATATACATATATACAGAGTGATTCGATTGATATAATAAAGCAAATACGATATTGTATCGTATATTTTCATACAATTATTGTAGATTAAGTAGTTCCATAATATAGTTTCGGCAATTGGATTTATGTTTTAACAAATATCACACGTTTTTTTCACTTAACTTATAACATTTTTATAATTGTATGATTGTATGATGAAAAATGTTTTTTATCAAAGTTATTTAAATTTTTGACTTAGCTAGCAGTGTTTTCTTCGAATAAACTTCAGATTTTCAATTTTGCATAAGTAATATTTTTTTTTTCATTTCTATTCAATATCGGGCCATAAATTGACAATAATTATAATCTCTTGTAGTATCTGTCTGCCATGCAATTGTTTTGAACAATATTATTCATTTGATTGCCAAGTTCATGTAGATTGTGGACATATGTGTGACGTTTTTTTTATTCATAAAAATAATTTTATCGATTGATCATTTTTTAAGTTGAACTTACCGTTGACATGTGTTTAATTACCCTAAGCTATGCAGTTGGTTAAATCAAAGAGTATATAAATCTATATATTCTTTGGTTAATTAATTACTCCTTAAAGTTAAACACATTACATTTTTTTTAAAAAATCACCTTTTTACGTTTTTATATTATAAGTGAAATGATTGACCCTACTTTTTGATAAGAAAATAAACTAAAAAAAGTTTAATGTAGGTCTATTGTGAAATTAGCGATTTCAATACACTTTAAGTGGCATATAACAGATTAAAATAAAATAACTTAATAAAAAAAAATACAACAAAGAGTAGTAAAGAATTAACTCCAATTAAAGTAAAACCTTTTAATAATTATTGAATCACTCTGTATTATCTGTACAACACTTTGCAATTTTAGAAAAGATAAAAAAAAACACTCTTAAATTAGATTTATTTTATTGCTCTATTATGATGTGAAGTGAACAAAAAAAAAAATAAATAAAAACCAACTCCTGTAAATAAAATTTCGAACAATCCAAAACTCAAGGACAGCTTCATAATAATAAAAAAAAAAAAATAACAAAAGAAAATATAAAAATCACCCCTGTTATTACCGTTAAATATAATTTCAAAATATACTCCACCTATACCGTTAATCCACATTGTAAAAAAAATTATATACATATATATATATGTATAAAAAAAAGAAAAAATTGGCAATGGCATACGAATGTAAGCTTATTCAGGTTTTAAATTCATAAATTTTTTTTTTTTCATTTTTTGTTAACTATCATAAACACAGGTATTATAGGTAAAGGTAAACAGTTATATATTTTTTATTTTTATAAAGTGTTTTCGCACTAAATTAACATTTTGAATACTTTGGAATATTGAAATGTACAGAAGAGAAAGAAAGAAAAAAAAATACAACAACAACAATAAAAACAACAATATTAATAATCATAACTTGTCATAAAAAGATCACTGTTGTTGATTGATTCACAATTACAGTTATAGTCTTAATTAAAATGAGATTAGAAATATCTATATAAGATTTTAATAATGTTTATGATATAAAGGTGATAAATAGAAATACATGCACAGAAAATGTTTGGACTCTGAATTTAAATAAAAGCCCAAAAAATTAAACACCTATAATAGTTTTAATTATTTTAATTTTTGTTACAAATTCCAAAATAATTTCATTTTCTTTTTTATATTAAAACAGAAAATGTGTAATAGTGCTACTATTAGGGTCAAAAAGACTTCAATGTCAAAAGTAGAAAAATCAGATTTTTAGTAAAAATAATTGAGTTTATCAAATACCAAAATAGTTTAAATAAATAGTTGAAAATATTGTAAACCTATCGTTAAGAAATTACTCTTGCGATATATTTTTGAAATATTTTTTTGTATTTCATTGAAACGGAAAGGAATCGGATAAAGAACTGAAGCGAATATCAAATTACTGACACTTAAATGAAATAACTGTAAAGCTAATATTATCAAAAAACTTTTGTGTAACACAATTTATTAAATTTAAATATACCATTAAATACTAATCCGACCTATGCCCCATGGATGGGGTTGCAGGACATTGATGATTAAATGCTAAAAATATTCAATACAATTTTTAAATAATCAATGTTCAATAGATTATAGAATTTCAGAATGAAAGTTGAGATTTCTTATTCTGTTTATTCTCTTCTTCATCATTGCAGCATACCATAAAGGCACTACAAGCATACAAGTATAGTGAATATACAAAAACAACGTTTGCACTTTTTTTTATGATTAGCCAAACTTAAGATGGAAAGCTTTATACAAAAATTATAAAAAAGTGGGCACAGAAATTGGAATATTATGAACATTTTAATCAGAGTTGGGTAATTCTACGAAAAGTCTCTAAAATGTAGTCAAAATAAAGTAATTTTTTTTTTAATCGATAGAATATTTTGGGTTTGGTGAAAAAATAGTGTTACAACTAGACGGTGCAAGCAGTCATACTGCTGAAAGTACTCAAAAATGGATTGCTGAAAACAAAATTAATGTAATGGAATGGCCATCATCAAGCCCGGACCTAAATCCAATAAAAATCTGTGAAACATAATGAAAAAAAAATTAAGATGCTCTCGCCCTCGGACAAAAGATGAATTGAAGCAAAGACTGGCTCAAATTTGGTCTGAAATAACATCAGAGGATTGCCAAAAGTTGTACCAATCTTTACAAAAAAGAATGGAGTGCGTTATTAAAAGTAAAGGTGATGTTACACAGTACTAATGTACATCGTACGAACTTAAATGAATCAAAATTAAGTCGTACGAACTTAAATGAATTGATGTTTTTTTTTATATATTAGTATTTTGTCAATTAATATTATGAATACATTTTTTTTGTAACATGATTTGAAATCCTTAATGTTGTACCTTTTATACCAAATACCAAAAACCTGAATAAATTCATAAACTTTGTTTATATATTAACTTGATTAAATTTTTTTTAGATTTAAGCAGTCATATGAGCTTCAATGACGTTGGGCTCGTATTCTGCATACTGGTACAGCCATAGATTAAATTTTACTTTTGAATATTGAGTGTTTTATTTCTAACCTACCTATCGATATTCAACAAACACAATGGCAGATTTTTCGAATAATTAGACCAAAAAAAAGTTTTATTTCGAAGTGTATAGTGTAGCAGGTTTTCATTGAACATTGATTTGATGAGATTCTTAGAATTGGCATAAAATGTAACCAGACCACATGTACTAAATATAAATTTTAATATAGGCTTCAAAGACAGACACATTACATCAGTTATAAATACAGTATTTAATTTTATTAAATAAATTATCATCAATAGATTTGAAAGTACACTTTATTTTTCCAGCAAGTATCTATTGGACAAAATTAAATGTGAACAATGAGTTAAGGAGCATAAAATGAAAATTCTGAATCAAAAATACATACTTTTCATACTATACATAATTTTCATCTACTTTATTTATTTAATTATTTTTATTATATGGTTTTCAGATTTTTCCGAATATATTTTCTCTGATGCTTCAATCAAAATCAAGAAAAAAAAAACACTTTAATAAAACGTTTTTCTTTCAACCTAAATGTATTTTTATTGTCATTATAACAGTCATTTCGTTCGGATTAATGCAATTTATATTATAAAAACAAATTATAAATTATAAATATGTTCAAATATAACCATCGATATTATTGAACATACATATACATATTATTTTTACTTTAAAATTTTCTTATTTCAAGACGTACATTTTTTTTTCATTAAGTTTCTATTGAAATTCTTTAATTGAACTTATTAAGTTTTTTACCTCTATACATACTATGCACATATTCACAAACATTCACATGCATTTATATTTATTCAGAATTAGATATCTTGTTAGAAATTCCTAATGAATTTCCTTTGAAAAAATAAATAAGAAAATATTTTTAAAAAATGTTAAAAGAAAATTTATGGCTAGACTCCGTAAAGTTTCATAAAAAAAAAAAAAAAAAAAAATTACAAGAGTTGACGTTTTTTTTGTTGTTTTCCAAACATTACAATTACCACAATATCATCATCATAATATTATATACATACTATTATTATTGCTTTGATTTGCTTTGGTATTTTTATCGAGAAATTCATCCTAACGAGCTCAAAAGAAAAAAAAACTTACAACAAAAACATACCATGTCTTTGTCATTTTCTTAAATCACTTATTTTGAAATCACCGCATCGTAAATGAATGATGATAACTCTGAGACAGATGACAATAAAAAAAAAAATATTAAAAAATGAAAAAGAAAAACATAAAATGTTCCACACTGATGATTTGAAATTTATCTTTAGGTGAAACATTGAACTAAAATGGTAAATAATATGCTATTTGCTGACACATTAGCGATTAGCGTTACAAAAGGAATCTGAATGAATTTTATTTTCTTTATTTTCCTACCAAGGAAAATAATAAAACAAAACGAAAATAAAAAAAAAAACAACAGTTGAAAATAAGAAAAGAAGAAAAACTGTAACAAGCGATTTACAACGGATTCCGTTAAAATTTTTTGTTTAGTTTACTTCGATAATTTTTTAATTTTTTTGCCAGTAAATAGTCGTAGTCCTCTTTGGCACTACTATACAGTTTTTAATTGGGTCTCGTTTTTATTTTTATATTCCTCTAAGCTTGAAAGTTTTGTATTTGTAAATTCAAATTCAAATTTTGAAATAATGATAAGGTTAAAGTTTAGAGCATTACTAAAAACTGTTCAATAGTTAACGGTAGGTGCGAATCAAGAAAGTATTTTTGATACAAAAGCAAAATATTTTCAGTTTTAAATAACTTAAATAATTTAATAGATTATTTTAAACTTAACTTGAACTATTTCAAATTTGTAATTATAATTTAAAAGTTAAATTTAGATTATTGTATATATACAAATATATACTATTTTTATAATATTTGTTTTTTTTTATATTTCTAATCGATTATCGTTTACATCTCGAATTAAAATTGTTTATTTTCAACCATTATGCGACTATTTCTACTCTACTATTAATATCTGGACAATTAATTCTCTGAGCTAGATTTTTTTTCGACGATTTTTATTTCCGACCATTTTTTTTTTACAGTCTTGATAATTTTACAAGAGTTATTAGTGTATGATAACTTTTATGCTTTGAGGGTTCTAATTTGTGTTATAACACTAACTTGTCTAAAAATTTTGAATTATTTTGTCTTCTGAGCGTATATGATTTTTATAAAAAAATTATTATTAATTTTTATTTTAATAAAATATAAGATTCAAATATTTCTTGTATACCAGTAAACTTCACGTATTTAAAAACGTGCATAACTATTTTACTTATTTTTAAGCAAAAAAAAAATTTTTTTGTTTAGATTCACCGATTAAATTAAGTAAAATAGAAAAATTTTAAATCTGAGGAAATAAAAAATACAGTGTAGGTTTTTTTTTTTTTTTGAATAAATTTGTTCAAGTTCAGTAATTGTTCATTTCAAACTCATTAAAAGCTTTCTCAGAACATCTGTATAGAATGCGGTTTACTTTGAATTATCTCCATATGAGGTACATAGTATGCATTCTTCAATACCATTGAGTCGGTAGAAAATTTATAATATTATATATACACATATATGTAATTTTACAATGTTTAAAGTGAATTTTTTATTTATTTTATTTACACAATTTTTATTTTCTAGAAAATATAATATTTGATAACAGTATGTATATATAAATTTAACCTTTGCTATATATGCTTCATTCTGAACCTAATTGGTATTCATTGAATCAATCAGAAAACTCAGAATAGAAATCTGATTATTTCAAAATATAATTATGTTACATTTACAAATGTTAAGGATATTAATTAAATAGTTTTTTTTTGCTGTTACTTAACGAATTTCAATTATTAGCATCGCATATAAAGACCGCAACGTATTCAATTTAAAAGGCAAGTTTTTGTTTATACTTTGGAACGTTAAACTAACTGTGGTGTGTTTTTTTGCCGAAATAATCAGAATTTAATTATATCGACTAAAATTCAAAAAGTATAAAGGCATCTAATTGCGCTATGTTACTTTGGTTAAGCAGTTTAAAATTTAATACCTCTAATGCGAATGTCATTTGATAACACGATTTATGCATCTCTGGTGCAATATATTGCTACTTTCATAATATGTTTTGCATGCAATGGAAATTTCTGACGTAGTTAAGTCCCTAGGATAAAATAAACAGAACGATTAGGTCATATAGTATATCTAGTCTCTTATGCTCTTATTTACTATCATGGAAATTTTAAGCCTTAACATGTTCTTTTTGTTTACAAAACAATATTATATTACAGTACTGCAGTATCTATATTTTTTTCTTTTTTAAAGGAAACTTTCAATCCATTTCACAGAAGATGTACCTAAACCTATATGGCTTGATATTTTACTAATAATTTAATTCACCATGCCAGATAATAGATATTGTGCAAACAGATATTTAGCTTTTCGTTAAGGTATGTCATTAAATCACCGGTGGTGGATCGGATGGGATATAAATCCAGAATTGCCTATCGTGAACAATACCTTGACTGTCTAAATATTAGGTCAGCTAGTTGTTTATTAAAATTTCCTTCGCTTTAGAGAGAATCGTTCACACTAGAGAGAATCGATATTACAACTATAGGCCTCTATGAACATAACCTCATATGATCTTTAATCTCATAACTAATTCAGATCTAGAGATATTTAACAAAATCGATTTATCGTAAAAGAAAACATAAATTGATTATAAAATTATCGGTTTCAAGATAACTCTTTCATTCTAATATTTGTTATTCGTATTGTGTTACTGTGGCTAATAGGTTTAATACTTTAATGAATTAATACCCATATTATTTATTTAAAAATTTTCTTGTTCTTAGAACATCACCACATCATGATGAAATTTTAATAATGATATACCGGATGTTCCAGAGCATGCGTATTAGCTTTTTAAGAGAGAAAGAAACCGTCATTTTGAAATTTTAAAAAAAGTTTGTTAACTAAATCGAGGGTGCTCTATTGATTGGTGGTATTTTCAATTTCCGGAAAGGACCGAAAATTGGTTTTTTAAGACCAAAAAGAGCCGAAATTGGCCGAAATCGAGATTTCCAAATGGGAAGAGGTACTTTTTAAGCAAATTCGGATTCTACGTCAAAAAATAAGAGACTTTTGTGTTGATACGCATGCTCTGGAACATCCGGTACAAGTACTGTTAAGGAGGACTAACTAAGGTTATTAATTTTTATTTTTCTTTTATTATTTATTTTTTGTTTGTATCAATCTCGTGCTAATCTCACTAACTTATGACAATTTACATTTTTTTTAGATTTATTTTTTCATTTTCAAATGTGTTAGAGTCAGTGCTCAGTACTCTTGAACTAAAAAACTTGCCAATCAATTCACTGTGATTTATTTTAATTATTTTTTTTTATGAAATGGAAAGTTAATATGAAAGCCAGTCTATTGTTAAAAAATATAAAATATAAATAGTATAAAAGTTCATCAGTTTCAATATATGAGTTTATAAACTTGAACAAATCTGAAAATTATTAATTGAAAAAAATTCGTTTAAATTATTTGTTACATATACTATTTATGTTCCTACTTATAATTTAGATCTATTATTTGAGACTTAGTTAACGAAATCTCAGATTTATAAAGTTAATATTGTAAGGCCAGAAATTATATACATACATACTTGTATAACTATTATTTTGAAAAGTTGAAAAATTAATGAAAGCCAACAAGTGAAGTGAACCTAGCTCAGGTGTACCATAAAGTTAGTTAAATAATGTGATTTTATTTATTTATTTTTTTAACAATAAAAACTAAGTTGTTCATAGCTTAAGGAAAACAAAAAAAATATATAAATACCTAAAGAAAAGAATTAACAAAATCAGGTTTTGGTTTGTTTTAGTTTTTACCACTTTTTTAACATTTGCTTTATCATTATCTCCTTACAAAAATCACCAAACTACTTACATTAAACAATACATACTTTTTTATTATTTTGTTTTTCTTTTTTTTTGTTATAAATTTATAGTAAAACATGCATGTTGCTTAACTGTTACTGAATACTGGATGGAATACTGGTAATAACTTTTAAAATAAAAAAAATATATATTTTTTGTGGACCCAATATGTTTATCGGTGTGCAATTTATAAATAATGTGGTCAGGTCTTCTGTTTTTGTGCAAAAGTCACATACATATAGGTGGTTGGATGCTGTTTAAATTTATGAGTTGTTTTCAATAATAAACAAAAAAAAATCTTTGACTCTACCAACAAAAACAATATATAGGTACACATATTACAATTATTTTGTTGCAATGGAAAAATTAATTCTGAAAATCTAAAATTTTACAAATTTCATGCAAAACAACTTTTTTTTTGTTTGCTTTTTTTTATTCTTATTATTATTATAATTGGAACTTAGGATAGGATTTCTGTTGTGGTTATTGTTGTTTTTAAATTTATTTTTGAAATTAGAATATAGTTGGATACTCATTGGAATAATTTGATTTTGCAGTGCGATATTATTAAGCCAATAAGAATTAATTTTAATAAAATTATAATTTCCATGAATTTAGATAGGTCCATTTGCTTTTCGGTAAATAAATTAGATGTTTATTTAGGAAAACAAAATTAATTGACATTCAAATTTAGTAAATAAATTTACAAAGGGCATTCTTATTTATAAAGGCAAGATAACCGTCAATCATTCAGACATTAGAAGTGTTCAGGGTCTATGTTTACAAAATAAAATGTGTAATATGGAAATAAACAGCCTCAAGCTTAGTACAAAAGAAAAAAGAAGTTAGATATTTTTATGGAATGTTCTAAGAATTATGCTGATATGTCGGAAACTTTCAAATGTTTTATGAGATTTGAAATAAAAGTGATATGTTTTGAATTTGAATGTTCAACATTTGAAATTTGTAATTAACTATTGAACCCAGTTTCTTGACATATTCTTGACGACTCATCACTGATGCGATGAAAAATTGACCCACGTCACATCTAAATAAATTTATTCTTTCAGTAATACTCGAAATTTGTAAAATTTTACATCTGTAATACCAATCGATATGATGTAATGATTATGACAGTTATAAATACCATTCAAATGAAGTATACATTCAAACTTGACGAATTGACAAGGGACACAAATATGTGGAACATTTTAATTTGAAATTGAAAAATCGTGAAAAACAAAAGCAAAAAATATAAATCAAAATGTTCATCACAAACATTGTAAGTTTGGTATAAGAAAAATTAAGTTTTCGAAAGTACATTTTGTATGGAGTTTAGCGTGAAGTTGAAGAAAAATGCAAGTTCAAGGTTTTTAACTTTTAAAAAAAAATGTTAAGTTTAATCAGTAATATAATATTTAGAAGTTGGAATAAAAACTAAATACCAAACAATTTTGGTTTAGAATATCTGAGATGAAATAAAGTTTATGTATATAATAAGCTTATATCCAGTATAAGCTTTAATATTAAATTGCATACTAACGTGAAAGTAAAAAAAAAAACAAAATAAATGATGTGGAAAAATAAAAAAAAAAAAAATAAATACAGAAATTGAAATGATGTCTCTGAAATGTATCATAGTGATAAACAATTAGATTATTTATTTAGGAGTATATAGCATTATTTTATGCATGTCGATTATGGGTTGATTGTACAATATGAATGTAAGATTAATACCAAAAGCTGTATGACACAGAACAAAGTGCGTCTCTAAAATTCATCCTAAACATTCGTTGGTCGCAAAATTATTTTCCCTAAAATGTTGGGGCAGAAAGCAGATCAAAAGTTAATAGACCTTGAAATCCGACAGATAAAATGACACTGGATTTGTCCTACATCTTGACAACAACATCTTGAAACAATTCACTTGACAAAAACATCTTGAAACAATGCTGCGAATGACAGGCCGGACAACAAACAAAATCTATAATTGTCGAAAATAGTCGAATATTTTCCTTTTAATTTTATTGATATGCTTATTTCAGGCTTCTTCAGTGTTTAGCACTCGACAAAATCTGACAGGACAATAGTTTTAGTCGAAAAAAATACCCAACAGAAAGCATAGCCTATTTTTTGTTTTGTTTTTAGAGATTATTTTTTATTATTTCTATTTTCAACCTGAAAAACAAAAAAATTATTTAAATTAAATATTAAATTTTAAATGTTTTTCTTTTTAGAATTTTTCATTCTCAACTGAAGAGAATATAGCTTTACATAGGAGACGATAGAAATATTTTTTTTTCGCCTATGCCCCACTAATGAGGTTACAGGACAATGATGTTGGTGATAATTTACTACAGAGATGATCTTGAAATGTAGTGTTTTAATTAAATTATTTTGATATGCTAAGCTGAGTAAACTTTTTTCGTAACATTAATGCGTCTATTGTGTGACGTCGTAACGAAACAGTATATGTCTAAGTAACGTATTTTTCTCCTAAGAAATCAAATCAATAAATTAATTCTTTAAACCATATTACATATATATATTACATGTATATATTTCTGTTTTTAATATTGTATATGTATTTATATATCTACATAATGTATACATGTTGACATATTTATTTTTAAATTATTACAAATTCCGACCCGAATTTCAATTTCAAGGTTGAAAACACTGCAAACTTCTAAACAAAAACAAAAAAAGATGAATAACTTTAAGAATCACCTTAATTCTTGAAGTGTATGCCAATTTATGTATGAAAATTGTGGATTATCTATTAATTCGATTGAAATTTGTTGATTTTATAAACAATGACTTCAAAATAATCACAATTTAATTTAATTCCTTGAAATTTTCAATTTAATTTATTATCATAATATTGTGTGTATTATGTACATATATATTATTAAAAATATATATATATATATATACATTATATGTATTAACATGTACCTATATAATTTTCAAGATTAATTTTTTCACTTTCAAATCTTATCTGAAATTATTTTTTTTTTATCAACGTCTCGTAATTTTATTCGAGGATGAAAGTAACTTTTCAAGTATTATTTTTTTTTTTGTTGTTTTTTTTTTGTTTATACAATACATATATTCTTGTTTTTGGTTATTTTTTTATTTTTTAGTTTTAAAACTGTGGTGATTGTACTCTTTTAACTGTAAAATAAGCATAGGTATATATAATAAAATTGGAGAATTTTTAAGATTTCAGATAAACCAGCTGCTGGTGTAGCTGTGGTAAGATGAAATATTGCGTTTTTCAATAAAACTTGTTATATTTGTAGTTGATATTTTTTTTATTCATTTTTTATTATTTTATAATATTACAATATTGACCCAATTGTATTTATTTACTTCGAATCTCAATTTCTGTCATTTTCGATTTTGAATTTAAAATTAACCAGAGGATTATTTTTCTTTTTATATTTTATAGATTTTCATTAATATCCTACGGTTATTGACTTCGAAGAAGTACACAACATACATAAGTATATATTATCTATAGTCTATACGTATGCATAATATATGTGAAATTACTTAATATACAAAGTATTCGAATAATATCGAATTTTGATTCGATTCATAATATTTTTTATTTATTTTTTCAATATTTCAATTTTAAAATGGTTTTGAAGAAAAACCAAAAACCAAAAAAAAAAAATCCTATAATAACCATTTTACTTTCCTTCATTATTTATTATATAAGAAGTTTGAGTTCAAGAAAACTTTATTTTTTCCGGATTTTCTTGATGATGACTTTCAAAAAAAAAAAACGGTTGTTTTTCTCGTTTTTCCGTAATAGAATGGCAAAATAATTTTTCGATTTTATTTTTAATTGGCATTCAATTGAACGACAATAAGAGAAGTAAATGTATATAAATAAAGAAAATTTTATTTCATTGAGGAAATAATTTCAATTTCTTACTTAATTATTTGAATTTTGTTTATATATGTGATTACGCCTAATGCGTAATCATTTCAATCCAACTTGTTGTGTCAAGCTTTGCGAAGTATGAGCAAATTATTATTAAATCTCGTTGTTGCAGATGAAAAATACGAATTCTATTTATTATTACATATTATCTATTCTATCTATATATTGTATATATATAATTTATAATTATGAATCAAAATATATTTCAAAAAAGCAAATTGGTCAGACCAAAATTTAATGTTTGATAAATGTAGAACTATAAGAAGTGTAGAACTATACTAGAATATATACCATATTTTACCGCTTCATACATTGTATCATCATATCCCATACAATATTATACCACTGTATCATATGTCATTCAATCTTACATTGGAATTAATATTCTAAACCATATTATATTATGTGTAACACTATAAATGGCCCTTACCAAAAAATAAGAGCAATATGGTCGCTTGAAGTTTAAGGCCTTTTTTATATAATTCTAAATCTATGGGATGAACACCCTAACTGCTTTTAAACATTGATTTGGAATATACAATCACATATACAATAGCTTTTTCTGTAGAATTTCTGTAGAGTGAATTTATTGTAGAGTGCTTCGCCTTCATAATAGCACAGTTCCATTTTTGACTTTTAATGATAACCAAAACTCTCAACTATTTATCATTTATTTTATCCCAATGATAAAGGGTACTGGATCAGGTCGAAAAATCCTGAAAGCATTTGTATCCTGTCGGAAATCGAACCTGGGGTCTTTCAAGTAGGCGTTCTACTTACTGCGCCACCCAGCGTGTGTATCAGAATTAAATTGTTTGAATAAAATTATATTTTTCATATTTATTTCAATTTAATCATTACTGATTTATTTTCTTTATTTTGATCCACAATTATGTGGTCACAACCGATATACTATATAACACTCAGACCGCTGATAATATACTTTTTTCTAATGGCAAGTTAACCACATCTATGTAAACGCGACCTCTGCAGATCTATTGTACTTCTCCGCTTATTATATTAGAATTGCAGGTCTATGTTCTTGATGGACACTATTATTGCTTTGATGTTAATTTTAGAATTCTGGGATATGTCTATACTTTGAAAATAATCAACAATATCAACAAAATACTAAAATGGGGTTACTATCGTATGCGTGTATTTCATTTGCTTTCATTTCATTTACCTTTCATTTACTCAATCCTCTCCACCTATGTTATTTCATTGGATAATAAACAACCATATAACTGCGAAAAACGTCAAATTTGTATGCTACCTGAACAATAACAATAAATAAGACAATTCTAGATTTTTTCCTCAGTCGAGTACGAAACACTGAAGAAGTCTGCAAGTATATAGTAAACGAAATACGTGTATCTGATGTCATAAATGACAAGCATATCAGTAAAATTAAAAGAAAAATATTCGAATATTTATTTTTATTTATATTTATTATTATTTGCCTGTATTTCATTAGCTTTTATGTGATTTTTCTGCATTTCATTTGCCTGTATTTATATGTACATTTATTTATCAGTTGGGCCATGAAATCCCAAATATCAAAATTCTAAAATTGAACTTTAATTCATTTAGTTTTTTCATATTCAATCGTTTTCTCTGTACCCAACAGGAGCTGCTGTTGGATAAAAATAAATTAGATTAATATTCAGGAGTTATCCTCTGTTTTGTATCCAACAGCGGCTACGCATAAAAATAATTTATATAAATATTTTGTAAAAGGCGTAGATATTTGATTTCGAATCAAACTCTAAAATCTCTCCTGATGGCTTAGAATCTCGCATATAATATTTATTACATAATACATGATATGTATATAATATGTAATATGTATAATATTTTATTCAGCATACAGCATATGCGGTCAAATGAAAATACAGGCTAATTGCTAAGTATATATCCAGGCAAATCATACTACAGGCAAATGAAACGGAGGCATATGACACGCGCCAACTAAAATGATTTTAAAAAAAGTGAACTTATCTTATATAAGTCAAATTATAAATAAGATGATAAATTGTTAGTTTTTCCATATAAAATATTATTGAATTTGAAATAACATATAAGATAGAATTAGTTTTAATAATCTTTATTTATACTTTAATTTTAATCCTTTGTGATTAATAGATACACAAAACAAAAACAAGCCGTTTCCAATATGTATACAATCAACAAATAAAACAAGATGCTTTACTTATAGCCACGTTTTCACTAGTGAACCTCTATTCTAAGCTAATCGTCTTACGTGTATTTTTTTCCTTCCTTAACAATGATTTCGCTGATTCGAAAACTTGTTTTGCAATATTACTGTTTTCCTGCCACGAAGTATATTCAATCAATCGGCATTTTAGTTAGACTGATCCTATCACTAAGGTATCACTAGGTATACAAAATCGTGTGTTGACAAAATTGGCACAATCAATATTATTAAAATACTATGGAGAAAAAGTTGGCATATGTCTGCAATTTATTTGTGACACTTGTAATGACTAATAAAACAGATTTCAAATTAGTTTTAAACTATCTTATTTTGGTATGTTGCAGAATTAATGAGTGTTCAAAATTAATCAGAACAAAATCTTACGGTTTTCGAAGAGGAAGTAAAATGTCACTGTAATATAGTAGAAAACTTTGTAAATTTTCTAAACTGAGAGTATTTGTAAATGTTCTATGTTTCAATGATTTGGTTTAATCGAATTGAAAGTAGTTAAATTGATCTTCATTAACTAGGATCAATTATAAAACTAAACAAATTAATAATAATTTTAATATTATGGCTAAATTATAAAAATATTTTGATAATATTTGAAAAGTTAATATTTTGAAGAATAAAAACAATTTTACTTTTTTCACAGATTTGTATTTTTAAGGTTATTTTAAAATTTATCAAAAATAAAAAAAAAGACGTATTATTTCGGTTCATTATTATAAGTATATATGTATATGTACCTGTGTTTGTATAGTTTTTTCTTAATTTTATAAACATAATTGAAAACGTTCAGCTTTCAATGTAAACAAATTTAAATTAGTTTAATACATAATATATATTTTTGGCATAATAAATTAAAACAATAAAAAAAAATTAATTATACAATTATTTTATTCAAATATATCTATATATTAGAAGATATTGAATTATGGATATATATATATATATATACAATACCATAACAATATAAAATAATTTTTTTTATATAAAAGAAAAAAAAAATTTTTAAATTTTAAATATTTATATAATCACAAAATAGCTAATTGCAATTAAAATTAAACCATACAATTAAATAAATAATAAAAGAAAAGAAAAAACAAAATTGTTTTTCAAAAATAAAAAATTATTGTGATGTTTTATTGTTTTATTTTTGAAAAAAAAAATTTTTTTGTAAACAGTTTTGTTACTTGAAAATTTGTACTTTGAAAGAAAAGAACGAAAACTTTTCAGATTGCAATGAAATTTTTAATTCAATCAATGTGTGTCCCATTGAACTTAATGTTATCTTCTAATTTTTACTTTTAATTTTCATAAATAAATAAACAACAGGTTAATGTACTTTTAGTACGTCAGTCGAACTAGATAGATTATCTTATTTTAAATCAAATCTGGTTGCTGTATTAAATCGTATTATTATAGACATTTGGATATGGACATAATTATTGGAAAAATTATTTTTAATAATTGTGGGTTAACCAAAATAAATGTTTTTAGTTCAATTAAATCCATTTATTTACTCAAATATTCACATTTATATTCAAATAAATTTAATTTTACATAGATCAGATCTTATACTAATTAATATAATTCTAAGATCTTATACTAAGTGAAATATAATTTATTTATTTCTAATTTCGACCAATTTTTTGTTTTCAATATTGAGATTGTGAGAAAAAAATTTCAAAACCCTCTTTAAAAATTTATTCGTTTTGATAAAACTTAAAGCTAATTTTTTTAAACTATACTTACGTTTATTTACTACTTACGCTAATTATTATTAAACAAATTTTAAAAAAATGTTTTTCTACGGATTGACTTAATTAGTTAATAATTTTTACCTGTTTTGAAATTTTATGAATAATAAAAGGAAGTTTTAATCATAACTGTTAAACCTAAAAATTCCTTTACCTTAACTTTTTATTACTATTACTATATTTACTATTCATTACTTTTCTTTACCATTTCATTCTTTGATTCATTCTTTCATCTCATTCCCAGCTATACTCCTATTATATATATACTATCATATTTGATCGGCTTACTAACTATTTTTTCTATATTTCTATTAATTGATGGGCACCATTTAGATATATACATACGATTGAAGAAAAAAAAACATTGAGGAACACAATATTGTACCAAAATTAGAACCTTCAAACTCTGTAAGTATGTAATTATAAAGTTAATATCTTATAAAATTTATTATTTAATTGGATAATTAATAAAACATTTTTAGGAAAATTTTTAGTAATAAAAGGCAGTTGGAAAAACTAGTTCCACCTTATTATTTACACACACAAAATTTAACAAAAATTTTTAAAAAAAGTATACGTATTTTAAATACGATTTATTATATTGAAATTGAAATAAAAACTATTTCTCTTACAAGTTAAAATGTCAAATCAACATTTGAAAAATATATTATTTTTCTTACAATGGCAGCATTTTTATAGTCAAGTTAATTTTATTCAGTAGACTTTCATGATTGCGTGACTTATTTTTGTTGACTTTTTATATTGGAAAAAAGTCTAATGTCATTAGGCTTTCATGATTGACCCCTATATTTAACAAAATTAAATCATTTGTATTTAATCATAGTTAAAGACTGTGTTCACATTAAGTTGCAATTGCAATCAACAAAATCTTATTTACTTTTTGAACATATAGGTTTCGTTTTCGTTTTAAAGTGCGAAGAGAAAGAAGAATTTATTGACTGCAATTCCAACTTAATCTGAACACAGGGCTTCATTAGAATAACTAATTTTTAGTTTTAAATTTGTTTGTTAGTGGCATATCCCGAACATTGAAAATGCAGTACTATAGCTTTAACTTCAATGTAGTATGTTCCATAACGTGCTACCGATATACAATGTAATTAATTCTAAAATTTTTAAATTTTGTTCCATTATTCGTAATCAAAGCGATGTACAACAATTTTGCAACTATTTACATTGTGTATAGTTCGTTATGGAACATGCTAGATTATAGTTAAAACTATAATATTGAATTTTCGATTATATCACATCAATTTGACACGATATACCAATATTGTAGAACACTGAATTTGTAATAATATTTGATTTAATAGTGTTTTACAGGACTATTCATTACAAAGAAAAAAAATTTATACGAAAAAGAAAATAAATTTTTTTTAATTATCAATTTCAATTTGTACATACTCTTGTTTATAGGTAACAGATGTTAGAAGCATAAATGCAGTTAAATACAGTTTGCTTAAAGTAATTTTATTTTTTTATTCAAGTTTTCTAAATAAATTTTTGTGCAATAATATTATGTGAAAGTGCGTTCATCAAAATTATTAATTTTTGTTGAATACTTATGTATATATATATATGTATTATATATCTATATACATATTCTACATAATATTATTTAATTGACTCTTGCAGACATTATGTCCGCTCCTTAACATTTCGCCTATATACATAATAATATTGCATTGCATGTGAATACAAAAATTTAATATAATAAATGGAAATTATTGTACCTAGTCGACAGAAGATGTGTAGCCATTGCAGATGATAGAAATTGAAAATAAGAAATTTCATTTTTGTTTTATTGGAAGCTGGTTTATTGTGATTTTGTTTTTTTTTATGATTATGTTTTATTATCAAGACGAGACAGACTTTATGATAATTTAATTGTTATGGTGGATATGCATGATAATTATTGAACAAAAGAAAAAAAAAAGAAAAAAAAATATAAATTGTAATTTGAGTTGAAATTTCAGGTTAAGCCCCTAACCAGACACTATCAGTAAAATTTTATCATTTCAATTTTTATTTATACTTACATATATTTCTGAAAAAAAATATTTTCTATCTCAAAGATCATTTATTCAAAAATTTCTAGGTAAGAAATTATTAAAAAGAAACTTTCACAAAGTTTTCCAAATTTCAATAAATAATAATAAAATTAAGTTCTATAATAATTAATGAATATAATACTTATATATAAGTACATATTATGTCGATACGAACCAAGCTTTTCGTTTTAACAAAAATAACCCAATTATTAAATTAAAACAAAATAATAAAAATTTGTTATAAATAACAACAACAAAAATGAAAATAATGGAAAATGCTGAACTAAAACATCTAAGGTGATGAAAGTTGTATGTAAAACCGTATGTTGTTTCATAAATATTGTTATTACATAATAGAAAATATAGAGTGAAAGAAAATTTTACTTTTATTTAATACAACATTGAATAAAAATAAAATTAAATGTCAAAAAATTTTGCAGTCACTTCCATAATCGAACTCTGTAAAAATTTTTGTTTCGATTAGATGACTACAAAATTTTTATTGATAATTTTAAAAAATTCTACGGATTAACAAAATGTGTGTAATTATTCGAGTATTGTCTATTGAATTGAAAAATTTTGTTTGTTATTTGAAGAAGGTAAACATTATTAGATCTGGTAATCTAACAATTCAAAAATGTTAAATGTGAAAGTTTTAAATTCTTTCAGGGTTTTAGTTTGACATTTGATTCACATTTGACCTGTCAGTAAAAATTAACTGTCTTCTTATTATATTAACTAACATTTACCACGTAATGTATACATGACAGTTTGAGTATATTGTCTGCGCATGTTCGATTGATCAGCTGTCAGCTTGAAAATAGCTTGAGTTTTGACATATTATGTATTTTGTAAATTTGTATTTTGTAAATTTGTAAAACTTTATATAAATTAAAAGATTAAACAAAACAATAAATTTGTTTAGATTTTTTTACTCTTTTAAATCTTCTATTTTTTAAGTTCACTCTAAATATCGACAAAAAGTTTTGACATTAAATGTCAACTCAAGCTGCATATTCGATTAAAATTTTCAAGTCAAGTAAGTAAATTTTAGTGATTGACTTGACTGAAGCTAATTTCAAGAAACTAGCGTATACATGATGTTGAAGCGAACTTAAAGCTCACTATCATTCACAAGTACCCCGTCCGTATTGTTATAGCTTAACTATTTAATTCAGTTAATTTGACAATTAGTTTGTTGGATCATCAACCGTGTTGTAAATCTTAGTTGAACGGAGTAGTTGAAAAGTTTATCTGTCAGCAAATCAACCGTTTTTTATGGTTTGAATTAAATATACATAGTTTTTAGTATATATAGTCTTTGTAAATTGAACATTTTTAATAGTCAAGAAAATAGTGACAGAAACTATTTTAATTAATAAACAGTTTGGTCTATTGGATAAAATTTAACAAGTAAACACAATAAAAATCTCTTAATTTATATATGTACATTGTTTTATTGACCTTTAAAGACCTTGTTGTGTCAAAGTGCCTAACCAAATAAAATAATAATAGACAATTTTTTCGTTAATGTTACAATATTTCAGTTGGCATATAGAAAAATATTGTAAAGTTACAGTGACCAGCATCATAGACCATCAGTATTGCTATATAAAATAACTGTAAATATTTATGAAATGTTATAAAAAAAAAAAAATTTTGCACGTCATTAGAGTTTACACGGCGGCGTGTCATTACATAATTTGTCTGGTAAGAAGACATCAACCATATTTCATAGAATTTTAAAATAAATTTAATTTAATTTAATTAATTACTTTTTACTATTTTATAATATACTAAATTTATATTATATTTTATATTAATAAATTTTTCATGTCATTCAAATGTAAGACATTTTAAATTGAATTTTATTTACTTTAACTGAAAAGCGCATTTAAATAAAATACATTTCATATATTTATATTTTATTTTAATTTAAATTAAATTAATTTTTTTATTTCTTTTTATTAAAGTTTTGGCAATAAAAATTTATAAAATTTTAATTTATAATATTTAATAAGTTTGATAATGTCATTTAATTCATTTTTTGGATCATTAAATTTTTTTTGTAATAATTCAAAAACTAAAATGCAATAATTTAATGTTGGGTTCATCCAACATTCACAAAAAACCAAATATGAATGCAAATGTACATACATACATAATATGCATTCTTATTATGTATATAATTATATTTTTCAGTAGTTTTTTTTAACTTAATTTTTTTTTTTTTTTGAAAAATTCATAACAACTGGTTGGTTGAGCGTAATACTATTCTTAATTAAATATGTAAAATTTAAATATTAATCAAAATATATTTACAACCATTCGGTAAATTAAAAATCAAATTATTTAGAGCATTATTTATTTGTATTGATTTGATTTTTGTTTTTCGTTTTTAGTTTGAGGAATCAATAATTAATGAAAAAATATATTTAAATTTCAAATTCGAATTATTGTTAACTTCAAAGTTAATCAAAATTTAAATAAATTAAATGAAAATTAAATAAATTACGATTTATACATTATTTATTAATAGAAAATTGGCATTTATGCAATTTGAAATGATAGGATCTGTATTTTAAAGTTTTAATAAAATTTAATAAAATTATATAAAGAGTGAGTTGGAAGTGAATAGGAAGTTAATATTAATAGCTTGAAATTATTCAAGCGATTCTTGTTCAGTAAAAAATAAGAGATGGGAAATTTATGGGAAAAAACTCTATTTTACATAGACATCTTGTAGTTGGAGTTAGCATGTGTTTGAAAAAAATAAATTTACTACTTTCAACTTTTAAGTGATTCCGTTCAGGTAGGTTGCAAATGTCAAAACATATATCGCAAAAATAGATTCTCTAGCCAATTGAATATCTATAATTTTAAAATGGCTGATATATTATCATCATCACTTTTTATTCCATAAATTGTGTGATTTTGCGACTGAGAGTCAATCTCAGTAATCAGTATTTCCAGAAAGTAGTTGTTGCATTATGTTTTACCTATCGTCTATGAAAAGAGAGGAATTTTATCTCCATGGAGATTTGAACCTGGGCTTATCACATCGATAGATTACATTTTTCTATCATTCTATTGATTAAGTTATATATAGGGAAATATCAAGTAAACACATTTCTTATTACTTTATCGTATTATTTTTTTAGTTTTACTATTTACTATAATTAAAATTTGGCACTGATAAAATTCTGTATACAAAATTAGCTAAACATCAATTATTGTATCTGACTACTAATATCGTGAGTTTCAGCCTTAACATGGATGTTGTAAAAAAAATTTTCAATTCAGTAAAACAAATTAAAATTATAATATTTACGATACGAATTACAATACGATTACGAAGTGAAAGTTGCTATGAATTGGAAATAGTTAATATACAATAATTTTAGAATAAAACATATTGTATACTAAAATTGTACATCATCATAAGTAGCTATGGTTAGCTTTTCTGTGCTTATTCTTTTATTTTAATATAGATTTATCACTCAAGTAATAATTATTTACATTCTGTTGTTTTTTCCGTATAAAGAAATAATTAATTTTTTTTTTTATTAAATTGGATATTAATATCCTTTTTATTTATTTAAAAAAAAAAATTAAAAAGTATAACCATAAACAAGTATATGATCATAAAATTATATTATTTTTTTTTTAATTATAATTTTATCGTAATAATCAATTTCCGGTGTACAAAGCATGTATAAAATTCAGCTTGACTTTTTAATGAACTGATTCCATCTATGTGTACACCACATAATTATATCACTTCAAAATTATATAAAATAATGTGTATTAAACTATCTTATTTTGTTTTTATCTATGTACATACATAATTGCAAATTCATGTTTTAGAACCTATAAACACAAATTAAAAATTGTTATAAAATTTTTTGGCGAATAACCGTAAAAATTTTTTTTTATACATGTGTACATAAATTATTTCACGTTAATGTTAAAAATTAATTTTTGTTGATTAAAATCACAATTTTAAATGAAAAATAAAAGCTTAAATGAAAATTTTCCAATAATTAATTAAATTTTGCAAATTCCATGTCTAATAATTTTTTATTTGAAAATTAATACGAAACAATTATTGTAAGCGGTAATGAATTTGTTAATTCATGTTGCAATATACATTTTACATATTATCGTAATTTAATTGTTTCTAAAATAAAATAAAGACTATACTGAGCAGAATATATGGTGAGGATGAATGATTATAGAAATGTTACATGCAGTACCGTAGAATACTAGAGTAAGAAGTGCAAGATCGATATGATTAGATTAATTCGGTGACAATTGTCGAACAATTTGAGTGAACGGATGCACAAGACAGGTCAAAATGGAAGAAAGTTATAAATATTGTACTGTATCCTATGTTGTATTGTATTGTAATGCATTGTATTGTATTGTGTTGTACTGTATTGTATTATATTGTATGTATTGTATTGTATTGAACTGTGTATTAAGTTGGTATTTCGAATTACAAATTAATTTTTAAATTTAAAAATTTGCAATAAAAAATTGGTAATGAAAATAAATCAGAGTTAAATAAAAAATAAAAAAATCAGAGTTAAATTCAAGCATTATCCTTAGCAATACATAATAAATCTGCATTATTTTCATTAGCAATATTTTTATTAAATTTTCTTTATACCAACTTTTCTTTATCTTTATGACAACTGCTGCACATTAAGAAAATGAATTAAAATTTAACAAAATTTCAAAACAAATAATTTGTAATTTTAATAACAGCCTGTCTGTATAATATATTGGTAAAATAAAATAGTCATTAAAATTAAGTATGTACTTAAATTAATCAATTTTATCATTGTGATCTTAAAATATAAATAATGGAGTGAAAATATTACGGAGATGTAAAAATGTCGTTGTCCTTTCAGTTTAATATTCTTTTTTTTTTTCCTATAGCAATATAATTCGGTGAAAATTTTTTGAGAAAATAACATTGAAATTATTCGTATGTTTCAGAATCGTGTATATATTTGTATATTAATCTTCCAATTAATTCTAAAGTTTACTATAACTATATTTCCAGAGATATTCAGTTTTTTCAAATATGCTAATACTTAATCGTTTCAAAGATTGTGTCCCTTTCGAGCTCTTTTGAGGTATTTCTGAGTGTTTATATAGGTATAAAAAATTTCTTACATGAAACTGTTTCTGTAATTCGCTCAATATTTCTAGATTTACTATAATATATTTAATTATAATATTAGATTTAAAAAAAATATAACTGTTGTGAGGAGAAGGTGTAAATTCGAACTATATAAGATATGCAAAGGTTTTAGCAAATCTACAAATATTGAACGAATTGCAGGAAACTGCTTCATGTAAGAAAATTTGCATACCTATAAACACTCAGGAATGCCTATGAAAAAGCTCTAGGGACATAATTTTTGAAACGATTAAGTATTAGCATATTTGAAAAAACTGAATATCTCTGGAAAGAATCAGTTCGGCATCGAAAACAATTGAGAAAGGTGTTAAACTAAACTGATGATAAAAGCAATTTATTTGTATCTAAATTAATATTAAAAGTTTAAATTACATTAAATATTTATTAATTACTTTATTTTATCCGACATAGATTTTGGTGGGATAATTAATTTAAAAAACTTCCTTGTCACAATTTAATTATTATATTACTTAATATTATTGTTAGTTATTGAAAAATTCAATTAGGTATTCAAAATAATTGTTTAATATTTGTTAAATAATTCACTTGACTAACTCGCACAAATTTAATTTTTATCAAAACTCAAAATAACTTTACCATGGCTAAGTCTAATATTTTCTAATAACTTCCAATATAACAATACTAGATACATATATATATTTCAAATAATTCAGGTATATATTAAGTACAAATTGTGATAGGTCTGGCAGCTCCTAAAAATTATTATTAAACAAAATTAATTTTCTGTCTAAAGTTCATAATTAGGTAAATTAATTGGATTAATTTATTTTTATATGTAGATTTGACAATGTTATCACTTGATTTTTTTAAGTACCTATCGAATTTAATTTTGTAATTAAATAGATTTGGTAAACAAATAATTTAAATCTTGGAATTTCCTATAATTTTTTATTATGAAGATTGAAATGAAAAAATAAAAAAACAAAAACATGAATTTATTAATATTCATTATTTATTTTTAATTAATTTTAAATAATTATATTGAAAATATACACCTAACTATTACGTACGTAATTGAATTGTATTATTTTTTGGTAAACTCATAATCTCTTTTCTAACTAAAAAAAAAAGTATGAATATTAAATTTTCATTTCAAATCAAATTAATCTCCATATTGCAAATATAGAAAAAATAATCAAATATAACAAAAAAAAAAAATTTTAATTCAAAGGGTAAGTTCCGCTATATAAATTAAAAAAAAACAATTATTGGGTTTTCTTAACTTTTCCAATATTTCTTTGGAATTAAGTTTCGTTATTTTTGAAAATAATTTATTTTACTTACTAATTTGTTTGACTAACTATTAAGCATATACATATATAACGAATGTTAAGAAACCTTTCGATACTGGCAAAGTGTAGAAAGTACAGGGACATGTTAATTAACGTGATCGCAGTTACATAAAACTCCCCAATTTACAAAAAAAAATTAACGATAGAAAAAGAGCTTTTAAAAACAAAATTACTCTTCGTAAAAATTTGCTTTGTGGGTCAGTGGGTCCTAATTTAAGCGTAAGAAATTTATAAAAGAATTGTATAGGATATAATAGGATCATCACGGGACTATAGCACTTTTGCGCTACTGCACGTTACTGCAACTATAAGTAGTTGCCTTAGATAGAAACTACTGCAACAGCATTGAATAATTACTAAACAAGTAGAAAATATGACGAGCCATAACAACGATTTCTTCAGTAGGTCAGAGACTCATATGACTCTTTTTGCTTTTAAACAAACAAGCAGTATAACAGAATCACTTAGTTACATTGAAACGCTTTTGTTATTTATTCTAGTTTTAGTGTTTTTTCTATAATATTTTCACGAACAATTAAGAATTTTGAAAACTACTATACAGTTAGTTTTAGTTACTGTAATTCATGAAAAATCTAATTTTTATTACTCAATTTCTTTTATTGAAAATTTATAATTTCATTATTTTAAATCGTATCAATTTTAGTGCTATAAGCCAAAATTAAATTTATGTACATACTTTTCTGTCAAAACGTATACGAGTATAAATAATTTCATTTCTAGATTACATAGAAAATCTTTTTTTAACTTATACGACTTTTTTTTGTTTCTAATTTAATTTTGAAAATATTTATTTTGATAAGATTATTAAACAATTAAGTGGAAAAAAAAATTATTTTTATTTTATGAGGACGGAAATTATATCCAATTAAATTTTCATGGCCCAATAAATTGTTTGACAAATGCAATTAAACAAAAACAAATTTTTTATTTAAAAATTATATTTAAAGGTGTTTTAATCAACTTAAAATGGTAATAAAATTAAAATCTACTATATACGAATACACGCAATGTATGTAGTTATATTAATATAACTATGTATACATATGTATATCAAAATTTAAAAATTTCTTTTTGACAATAATTATAATTTTTTATGAGGCAATTTGTCCGTAATATACGAGTTAAAAATGGCACTATAAAAATAATGTACACATTATTATTATAGAAATATTGTTATGAACTTTTTGATTTAAATCTGATTTTTGATTTAAATTCTAATATTAATATAATAATAAAAATATGTAATCAAATTTGTAAAGTCCTTAAATTAATTTTTAATAAAATCATAACATGAATTTTTTCATTAATTCAATTTGGTGGTTGTTCATTCTAAAATAATATTTCAAGTATAAATTATTTGTTTCTTTGCCTTTATTATGCCGATGTTTATATGTTTGTGTGTTTTCAGCCGTATGATATTCGCTAATATTACTAGCCAAATCTCCTAATGAAACCGTATCAAGGCTTCGTAAAATTTCTGATAATTTGCATTTTTTGTGATTACATTCATCACTTTCTTTGAAAATTTCATATCAAGCTACGACTCTAAAGTTTTGTTTTGTATAATTTTAAGTGCGTTTAAATTAAAGGCAAATATTTCTAAAAACAAAAATTTTTTTTTTATTTTGTTTATTTTCAAATGTCCAGAATCGCTTAAAGTTGTTAAAAATATCTATTGAAAAATTCTAGTATTTCTATTTCTAATTCTAGTATAATAATAATCTTAGTATTTCTAATTTTTTTAACCTTGAAAATTCCTAATGTCAAGCGGAATCGATTTAAATTCATAATAAAAATCTTGTAAACTTGACAAGCCCTGATTAACATCAGCTTAATAATAGAATCGTGATAGTTGAAGAATATGTATTTAATATTTGCATTCCGTTGAGCCTTTCATGTTCAATTGTAGTTCGTTAAAGGTAGACATTTTGAATGGAACGATTAAAACTTCTATACCTATTTATTATTAAAAAATATAAAATAAATATTGATTAATTCCAAAATATGAAAGTTTTTGATTTTTAAGACTTTTTTTTTGTGTTTATAGTAATTTATTGAATTATTTTTTAAAATGAATCTGTTTTTAGTTCATATCTATTAAATTTTGACATAATGTGCGTGAGTCACGAATTTTAATTAACTACATTTCTGTCTACACCTAATAGTTGTGTCCAGTAGATTTAGAACAGAACAGTTTTGGACAATGACAGTTAACTGTCAAACACTTTAGAACTACTTAGAACAGAAAAATCTACTGAACTGAACACCTTTTTTGATTTTTTTTTAACTTTTAATATTTGTTTACTTTCAAAATTCTTTGTTCAACTGTCAAAATTTAAAGAAAAAACAACAACATCAAAAAGTTGTCCAAAATTGTTCTCATAAAAATTCAGAACAAAAAAGATCAATTTAGAACAGTTTCACACAATCTAATGAACACAGAACAGAACACTTTCGGACAAATGAACACAAAAACTTGTTCATTTTTACTCTAGAACGTTTTAGAACGTTCTACAACAGTTTACTGAACACAACAAATGTCATCTCCATCTCTTCATAATATTGTGAAGCGAATAAAAAGTAGGTTCTTTAATTCATTTATAAGAACGAAATTGTTAAAAAAATGATTTTTTTTCCCCTTGATTTTTTTATCTAGATAACTGCGATATGTCTATTTTATGTATTTTTTCATCTAGAATCTTAAATTTTGTTATAATTAATTTCGTCAGTGTTTTTAAACAAATTAATTTTTTTCCAAATGTAATTTTAATTATGTAGTCCATTTGCGAGGCTAAGGAATTTTGTGATTTGTGTATCTCTATAACAATATACCCCAACATTTGAAAGTATTTGGCCATTTTTGTCATGTTAAAATTTGTTAAATTGGGGAATTTAATCAATTTAGTAGACGTCGCTTCCTACGATACTTTGATATTTTGTTTTCACCCTATTTTTCAAATAGATTCACTATTATTCACCATAGATTCACCATAGATTCATTTAATTTGATACAATTTGTGCATTTTTAATATATACCTACTACCTGATTTTATGAAAGTTTTTTCGGAGATTGATGTACATTTGAAATGAATGCCTACATACCCCTATCGATTTTACCATAATGTTTTTTTAGCATTTATATTTTTTTATTTTGAATTTATTGGTATTAGAATTAGAATTAAATTAAAATATAATTTAATTGTTTTGCATGGCTGCGTGGTTCTAAAAAGTATTAACGTAATTTTTAGAAATTTATTTTTACATAATTTTTATATATTTCTTATTATTGAGTATTTGTGTATTATTTTTTATATATGTATGTATTATATTCACAGAATTTTTTATTTTTTACCTAAATCCTGTCAATTTTATAAATTTCGATAAATTTCAAAGTTTTATTATTAATTTATTGAAAATATGAATTAGAAAGCAATTATAATGTAATTAAATTTTATATAATTTTATGTAATTGTATATTTTGAATTAAAAAAAAAATCAATTATTTTAACTGACGATGTAGGCACTCACTATAGATAATTTCAATATTAATTTCATTTACTAAGTTTGCTTTTTAATTAAAATTATTCATGTAAAAAGTACCGTTTTTTTAGTAGTAGTAATTTATTTATTTTGAAAGGAATTTTTACAAAATTTTTAAATTAATGAAAGTTAACCACTTGATTTATAAGTGCTGTAGATTGATGAATAGAGGATTCAACTAATCAAACCACTTGTTGTTGGTTAACAATTTTCTTTTGACTTTCCCACACGACTAGTTCCCTGATGGTTACTCAAAGATATTTTTTTGGTAAGTTCATTGTATTTTTCTGGTCCATCGCATCCATTTTCATTATTCAATGTAATTATCGAAAATTACACTAAATAGCACTAATCAATGTTATATTTTTGTATTTAGAATTCCATTTTATTTATAAATGTTTATTAACTGGCAAAAATTTAATTTTGTTAGTAACAATAAATTAATATTATAAAATTGTTCAAAAATTAATTTAATATTTATGATTTATTTACTAGCCCACATCCCAAGATGAAAAGGCATAAAAAAACATCCTGAAGTTTATTGGTAGAACAAATAAATATAAAATCAAATTAAAAAAATTGTTATATTTATTTAATATAATTGAAAATAAAATAAAAGTAAACATTAGCTGTAAAGGCAATGGCCATTTATTTTAAGACTACTTTAAAAATTAATATAAATATAATTTAAGCATAGAAACAGAATTTTCTCAAAATAAATTGTTGTTCAAAATTAGCTTATTAGTTAAACAAAAAGAAAAATCACCTAGATCCTATCTTTTACGTCTCCTATATGAACTTAACCTTCAAATTTATTTATTTAAGAAAAGAAAACCACCATAAATATGTTTAAAAGCCATTTCAAATTTGTTTAAAAATAAACGTATAACATTAAGTTTCATTATAATATATATATATATATATATATATATTGTATACATTATGTATACATATTTAATTTATTTTTAATTATATTTTAGGTATTTTAAAATATCCAAACAAAAATAAAATTATTTTTGTTTTAAGTTTATTTTGCCTATGTTCAAGTGGCATCATGTTCGGTAATAATACAATATAGTAAATTAGTTTCGTTCAATAAAATATTATTAAATTTCTAATGCTAATTTTAATTTATATATAAAAGTATTATTTTAATAATACAGATATATAAATTTTTCTACCACACATATTACATAGTGAATTAATTTTCTTTCTTATTTTGGTTTTAATTTGAAATAATTGCCGTGCCAAAATTACGTAAAAATAAAACCAAAAAAAAAAAACATATTGTAAATATTAAAAAAAAAAAAAAAAAAAAAACAACGGAAAATTAATTTTTGTTGATATTTTCTGATATTTTATTATAAAATCAACAAGAAAACTGAAATAAATTATTTGCATATTACGTCCACACATATATAAAAAAAAAGAAAACAAATTAGAAAAACAAAATAAACAAGAAAAACAAAGAAAAATCAACTGTGCATAGGAATGAATTTGGAAATGACGAAAATTCATAAAATTCACTTAAACTATTTTACCACATACTACATATTATTGCGATTAAATAAATACATATGTATATATGAATATGTGCGTTTCTTAATACAGTTAATTGCAAAAGTATTCTTCTACAACAAAACTTTTGATTTTGGAATTTTTAAAGCTTCAAAGCTAAAAATTTTCTCAACTGCGTAAATTTTTTATGTTTAATATTTTTCGGGTTTATTTTTATTCCATCAATTTTGCATAAAAATTTTAATTTATTCGAGTTTTTGATAATTTTTTTATTCTGTCAAGGCTTGAATTTATTATTCTGTGTGATAATTGATAAAGCATGCGTATCAGCTTTTTAAAAGAGGAAGAAGGAAGTTATTTTATGGCCAATTTCGGTGTTTTTTGGTCTTAAAAAACGGATTTGTGATCCTCCCCGGAAGTTGAAAATATCACCAATCGATAGAGCATGAGATGAGCATAAAGATGTTTAGTCCGAAATTATAAGAACTAAGCATTAAAAGTACATAAAGATACTGAAATATCTATGTATGTACATATTAAAAATAGAAGTACGTACATACCATTAAATCCCGCCAGACAAAATTCAATATTTTTAATAAAATAAAAAAACTATCAAATAATTGTACTTTTTAATTATATTACAAATACGTACTCGTAATAACCTAAAATTTATTGCGTTTTTTATATTTCTATTTATAAATTTTTTAATATGTATTTTTAAAATTATTTCATATACATACCTATTATTCAAATTTACAAATTTATTAAGATTTATTTAAATAATTTTGTTTACATAAGTATAATGTATAAATAATTTTTAAACTGTCAAAATTTTGTACATTATTATTTGTAATAAATTTTCTTCTTTATTTTAGTAGAGAACAAAATTATAACGGTTAATAATTCAGTTGTCAAAATGTTAGAAATAATGTACGAGTTTAAATTAATATTTATAATTAGTTATATAAATTATATTATGTTGCCAAGAAATCAAATTAAAACTGGGTTAAATAAATATGTTACTTTATCTTTTAAAGAGCATACAAAGTTCATTTAAATCTCAATTTAGTTGTTTGTTTACCTATTGTAATGTACCATGTTGAATCGTTGTTATGCACTGACTTTTAATACAATTTGACTTGAATCATAAATTTAGCTGGAAAATAGCTCAAACGTTAATTAAAATAACTTAAGTATGTACAATTCAACTTAAAAATAATTGTACTGTCATTCATTCTATTTTAAAGATTCATATTTTGTACAAAGTGATTGAAGTATGCATAATATTGAAAGTTTTAATGCCTTCCTTTAACTTTATTTTAGGTGAAATAATGAAATTTAAAAAGGGAGTTTAACATTTAAAAAATAACAGCACAATTATTAAAAAGAAATATTTGTTTATATAACAATTTGATTTGACACAACATTTATTTCACAAAATTTTTACAAATTTGATTTGACAGTTGTTCAAATAAATATATTGTAGTGTCACAAAAAGCACGAGTATATTTGTAACAAAATAACCTAAGTATGGGCAACTTAAATATTGGGTAAATATATTTAAGTTGCCCATACTAAATAGCATAAATTATGAAATCATCAACTAGAATTAATAATTTATAAATAATATGAAGAATAAACATAATTATTACACATTTGTTTTGCAATTTATCCTACATTTCTCTGACAGTACAATAAAATAATAATAAAATAAAATTTCGGAAAAAATAAACCGTCAATTTGTCGCTCTTGTAAAATAAATCAAATTTTCGTAATTAAAAATTATTATTTTTTATTTATATTTATAATTTATTTAATATTTTATTTATTATTTGAACATTATTTTAATTAATAAAAAAAAAAATATAATTGTACAGTCTTGCCTTACTGAGGTAAAGCAAAATAAACTATACTTATACTTTGTAATGCTACTTCAAAATTAAGCATTGGCGTTAAATTAGATATTATTTTATTAAATTGGATTTCTAATTCGCATAATAAAAACTGATGATGGTCTAATGTCTCTAATTAGAAACTATAGTACAGAAACAATTTTAAAAAAAATTAATAATTGTGTTGACATCTAATTGTCTAACGAATAGAATAATGCAAGTTATTGCTAGCAAAAACTTCATTATTTTTACTAAAATAAGTATTATTGGTAGTGCTAATCATAATTAATTAATTTTGTAATATTTGTAATAATAATATTGCAGTTTTAATTTTAATGAATTTTTTTTGCTGCTTTACTCATTTTTTCTCAGAGCATAAAACTCTCTTTCATATGCACAAATATTTTACTATAAAATATAGTATATGAATACTTTCGTCAATAACTGTATTTATATTATAGTGAAGTGGGCGATTTTCACCTCGTACTTTACTACTGTTTTGCTGTTTTTGCGGTTATATATTGTAGGCAGCCTTTTATTATTAAGTTATTAAATAAATATATATTGTGGTAACACTTTTTTTTATCATAATTGCATACATATATGTAGTAGAACTAATTTATAAATTTTTGTCTTAAAATCTAAAATTATTTTTGATTTTATGAATATAATTTATTAAATAATTTTTTGAAAAATTTGCCTAACATTATTTTGCTTTTTTTGAAGAGTGAAATTTTATTATTAAAAAATTTATTTTCTTTTTCTTATTTTTTTCATTTTTTAATGTTATGCTAAAATTGCACAATTTAATTGGTAAAAATGAAAAAATAAATGTTGTGCATTTAATTATTTAAATTTTTTGTTTTATTTTTTGAAAATCAGTGAAGTGATTCTATTTTTAAAAATATATTATTTAAAAAAAAAAAAAAATCATATGACGTAAGGACGATAGACAAACTGGCTGGGTTTCATTTTATTGAGATGTTGTTGTTGTTGTTGTTTTTGTTGTTTGAAAATGAAAATTGGATCATTTTCTTTTAAAAACAAAAAAATCATCACCTAATGATTCGCAATTCTAAGAAAAATTTCATTCACGCATTTTTAAATAAATTTTTAAAGAAAAGAAAAATAATTAATGAGTATTAAGTAGATTATATTATAATATACAATTTTAAGAAAATTTAAACAGAAAAAGTTCTTAATTCTATGTAAGTCATGACTCATTTTCTGAATCAATTAAATACATACATATATCTATATCTCATTATTTTGAATCAATTATTTTTATTACTTGTTAATTCGTTGAAATTGTTTTTTTTTTTTTTGTTTTTTATAGACCACTCAATTTTGCCAATTTTTTGTTTTTTTTCTATTGGAGAAATTATTTAGAAAACATCACTATACAAAACTGAGTATTGATGTGATTTTTAGTTTTTTGTTTTTCAAGGCAAATTAAACGCAAGGTGAATAACATAATTTTTATAAAATTTAGAAGTGATTTTTTTGTAGTTTTTATTTTTACTAATAAATGTTTACTAATAATTATAGGAAACTGTATATATATATTATATATATACATATATATTCCGACCTATGTTCTACGAAAGAAATCATATAAACATAATGATAATGATGTAAAAAAAAAAATGATGATAAATTTATACTTAATAAATGTTTATTGTATGAAGCTATTGAATAAGAAGAAGACTTAATCAATAATTAAACCACAAAAATATTTTAAAAATCCAAATACTTTGAATTGAACCTAATGAACATGTGCTGCAAATGTAATATTAATAATGTTTTATTAAGCACTTTAACACACTAACATATTTATTTAAATAAATCCTGTTCTTGTAGCACATAATTATTCTAAGCATAGTTTAATTTGTAGTTCATCAAGATATCCCAATGGCCATTTTACTTTTTTGAAGATTGAAATTTAAATGTATATGAAATTATAACTTTAACTTGATTTCAATTGATTTTGTTTTTGTTATCCTTTTTAATAAACGATAAACTGAAGTAGCAGTACTAATTGATAAGAAAGTACATATTTTGTTATTCTAAAGTATATCTATTTCAATTTTAATTTTGTAATATCCATGATTCACTCATATCTGTATTATATAGTAAGAAGATTAATTATTATTATAATGTAATGACAAGCTACGCTACTTATATAGATTTAGATTTTATTGACGTATATGTTCATTAAGATTACTATAATTTTAATAACATTATTCTATATTAAGTAAGTTTTGATTAAATTTTTATTACATGATTAACTGTTGGCTACATGCTTTATTATATTTCCGAAATTCAATGAGAAAATATGGTTATTACAATTAAAGGATATGGTTATTACAATTAAAGGATATGGTGTACTGATTATGTATACAGGGAGGTTATGGCATGGATGTTTGATTTCATTTTTATGTTATTTCATTATTTATAAAATTTTGTAAAGATAATATTTGATAATTACTTAAATAAAATTAAATTTTGTTCGTTATTGCTATTTCTTATTTAAGAACCCCTAGTTCTTGATGATAGTTGTAATAAGTTTTAATAAGTTTTATAATATCACCAAATTTATATATTATAAATAAATAAGTACTAGTACAATAATACTCGTTCAACTTTATATAATAAAATTCAGTACCAAACTTAACGTACGAAAATATAATTTTGCCAAAGGTACTGACAGACAATATGATAAAAACAAAAAACTGAAAAACGCAACTGGATCCTTCATCATCAAAAAAACAAAGAATAAGCCCACATCCCGAAAGAAAAAAAATATGAACGTTTGCCTGCATATTAATGCATATTACAGGTAAACTGATACATATATAAATAAATTTTTTATATAAAGATAATGGAAATAATTCTGTACTGTAATGATGTGATTTTCCCTTTATCCATTTTCGACTATTTTTTTATAGAACATATGAATTTTGAATAGCTCGAATCAGTTACAATTCTAAGGTATTTCAAATTCTTTAAACTATTAAGTTTTTGTTTTTTCAAAAACTAATTAACTAGTACATTATTACTAGTCCCAATATACTATATTCCCATTTACCACATATGCTGCAGAAGCTTGAACAATAAAACAAACATATAGAAGAAAAATAGAAAATTTAGAGCTATGGGTATGTAGTAGAATAATGAGAGTTTCATCGACTCCAACATCGTACGAACAATTCAATATTAAACGATTTGAATGTGAATTGCAGACTCCTAAAAATTACCTAGTCCTATCTGATATATTTGGAGTAAATTGCCAGGCGATCTGGAAAAGGAAGAGTAAAGGGATGATCTTCCACACTTTAAACAAATCAACAATAGCACCGCACATATAAAAAACCTGACGTTAAAGAAAAAAAAATTCCACAAATTTATAGTTATTATGCTCTGAATAAAGTAAAATAGAAGGAGAAGAAGATACTGTTACTGTTCTTGTTAACTTTAAACATAAAAATTGTATCTTTCTAGAAATCAGTGAATTTTTTTACTGCTCCCGTTACACACACAGAAATATAGTGTTATGCTTCTATCTATAGGTTGCAGAAAATTGCAATAATTGGAGGAGGGTGCCTTCTAATAAAAAAAAAAATGTAGGTATTTAAAAACTATATATTTTTTTTTTATTCTCTATAAATATTAATAATAGAAAATTAATAATTTTCCAAATTTTTTTTTTTTAAATAACCTACGCGAAAATTATAAAAATATAACACGACAATCATTTTATTTAAAATTAAATTTTAAGCAAAATATTACTAAAAAAAAACAACAACAACAAGGAAAGAAAATCACTTCGATCTCACGTTGTTTTCAAATAATTTTATTTTAAAAAAATTTGGTTTTTTTTTATAAATATACTTTTTTTTTTTTGCTTTTTTAAATGTGTCTTTAATTAAAGCGATTTTAACAATGTAAACTTTTTATAAGAGAAAAAAAAATGAAACATAACATAAGAAAAGCCAAAAATTAATTTTGTTGAAATGTAAACAGAATATATGTATATGTGGGATACCAAAATAAAAATCAAAAACAAAAAAGTAATAATAAATTTTGGTTAAAGTATGTATTTTCAGAGCAAAAAAAAAAAAAAAAAAATAGAAAATAATATAATTTTAATTTTTTTTTAAATTAAATTGATATTTAAAAATAAATAAACTTTAGAAGAGCCAAATAATAGATTTCGTATATAGAAAAACAAATCAATTTGGCATTATTATACTAATATAATGAAAATTTGGCGGTTTCCAAATGGTTTTTTTTTTTGTTATTATAGTAATATAATTTATATTATTAAAAAGACGATTAAATTTTTACATTTTTGTTTTTATATTGCCTAAATATTATTTAGATTTTTACATAGTAATATTAAAATGCATTCTAATTGACTAAATGAATATGAGTTATTTTCGAATGTTATAAAATTTTGTAAATCTATATTTTTATTGATTACTATAGATTCTAGTAAATTTTAATTTGTGCTTCTAGATTTTAATAAAAATATCTGTTTATTAGTTTTTATTAAAAATACGTAGTAATTATGATGTATAGTTCAAATTATGTTCTAAGAAGTCAACTACAATTGATTCAAGTCAATGTAACTTATGATAGTAGAAATGTATAGTATGTTTTTAATTGAATTTCGGTAGTTTTAATTTAGGATGTGTATTGTATACGCGTATTTGATTTAATTTTTTTTCTGTCGTTCATCTCATAGTCTATTTTTGATTTTCATATTTAATGTTTTTATTTTTGAAAGGATTTACTTTGAAAAGTTTTTATAGTTTCAACATATAGAAATAATATCATTCTGTATTACTTCTGATGAGAAAACGTACAAATTCTGATTTTATAAAATTCACTATACTGAGTACTGAGCAGCAATTAAAATATTGTTGCTAGGTTAGCTGTATATGTATATTTATTGATAGATTTATTGGGAAATGACGTAAAATAATTAACTTTGAACAATTATTGAAAATAAGTAAAGAAAAAAAAATAGTTGGAAGTACAAGACATTAAAAAGTAGATTTAGTTTTTTTTTACTTGCTTTTCTTTAGCTTCCAATGTTATTTATTCTGGGTAATGTGGGGATCAAAATAAATTTTTATTTTATGTCTGTATTTTGATGAAACAATTTTAATCGGTTATTAGCTCAGTTGATTAAAGCGTTATGTTAATATCAGAAATTTTGTGTAAGTTGTAAGTTCGATTGTCCTTTGAGTCAAACTATTTTTTATAATAATGTAGCATAAAATATATTATACACTTAATGTGATTCCTAATGTTTATATGATCTTTATTCAAAAATTTCTAACTGTAATTTTGTGAAGGATATACTATGGGCGTTTCCGAACCTCTCGCACTTGCACTTGATACTCGCACTAAACCTGTCAAATCGCACTAAATTTAATAAATTTAATTTTGCGATATCTAGTGTACTTGAGACTACACTAAAATTTTGACAACAAATCAAGGGCGATTTGACAGGTTTAGTGCGAGTATCAAGTGCAAGTGCGAAAGGTTCGGAAACGCCCTATGTATGAAATGAATTAATTCTATTCTAATTCTATTGGATATATAATTGAATGAAAATGGGCTTAGGTAATTGAAGAATTGTGTAGTAAACTAATATTGAGTATTCCGCACAGGCAATTCAAAATGTCACCGATGGGCCGGCGCCAGCTAAAATCACATTGTCTTTCTGAGACTGATGGCTTTGTTCATGAAATAATAACTAATAAGATAATTTGGAATGTTGCAATTTAAAATAATATTGAGAAAAAATTGTAGATTTTAAAAACAAGTGAAAAAATAAAATAAATTTTTATATTTCAATATCACTTTTTCTATACATTAAAAATTAGAAAAATGAACTTTAGAACTAGAGATGTTTATTGAAAAATTTATTAATTGAAAAAAACATATTTATAGTTGATATTAGACAAATTTTATCAGTAAAAAATTTTTAATATTTCATTCCATTAGTAAACCAATTAAATTCAAATAAATAATAAAAGAAAAAAAATAAATCAGTTACCTCAACGAGTATGTATCTCTTAAATAAATTAAATAACTGTATAATTTATTTGAACTATTATTATTTCTTAAATAATAATATTATTGTTTACCTTGTTTTTTTTTGCAAAGTCTAATTTTTTTTTTGTTTCATTTTTTGGAATATCTTTATTTTTTTGCTTTTATTATATTCACGTGGATGTCATGTGAAAAACATTTAAAAATTTGTTATGTCGTATTGAAATTAAGTGAAGTGTAACAGAAAATTAAATGTTTGTAGTTCATAATTTTGTTGTTGTTATTAATATAAAATACTAACATAATTTATATTATTTAAAATTGTTATTTATTAAAAAATAAATTTTTAAAAGTAAAATTCAAAACAATAGAATGATTTACTTGAAAAATTTTATATGACGCACTGATAGAGATGAAAATACGATGAAAAGTTTATTTTAAACGTCAAATTACTAGTTAATATTATAAAATTAAATTTAATAAAAAGTAAAATATCAGTCACGTGTTACACTGAACAAGTGGTGTCGTGATATGGTATCGTGTTCATGTGATATTTTTCGAGCGATGTGGGTATTATTTTGACTTTTTCAAAATTAGATGATATTTATAATTTCAATTTTTATTTTCTTATTACAACAATTTAAGTTTTGTAGCATGCAGACTATCATTTCATTTATCATTTCAGTTTTCTCATCATTTTTTACAATACTGTCAGTCCAAATCAACTGTCTATTACACCATCATTTTAAATGACAGTGGCGGACTGAGATGATAAATGAAATGATAGTCTGCATGTTAATTTAATGCTTAACAATCTATTAGTGGACATTTCTATTATAAAGTATAATAAGTTTTAGTAGAAAAATATTTTAAAAACGGAATTGCACAACAAAATTACACTGGAACTGTAAAACAATTTTGACAGTATAGTCTTGTCATCAATTTAGAATGCAATGGTAAATATTTAAGAGTGTTCCCACACATTCCATTTTGCATTAAATTTTTCATTCAAGTTTTTTTGATGTTGAATTTGGGCTCATACGTTAAATATTTTTTTGTCCAATTTTTCTTTTGAGAATTTTGACTGATATCGAAATTTAATATTTGCAGAACTTCTTTTATCCATTTAGTTTTCATAGTAATATGTAATTTTAAAATGTTATCCATATTTTAGTTTCATCAATAAAGGTGTACTTACATTCTCAGAAACACAAAAAATAGAAAATATTTGTACATAATGAAACGAAATGTATGTACATAATGAACAAAATGTACATAATGAAACGTCAATTAAATGAAAAATTTAACGTCAAAAATAAGGTATGAAATATTTCAGGCATCGTGATTGTATGAAAATTTTTAAACTGTTATATTGATAGTAAAAATAAAATGTCAAAAATTAGTTTAAATTTTGAAAATATGTACATATGAACATTTTGCTCAATATTTTATTTTGAACGTTTCATTTCGTTATTTGCTCAGTCAGAGCTATCTCATGCAAGTTTATTCAGTTGATAATTTTATCAGAGTATAATTTATTCAATAATTGAAATAATTAACAAATCATAATCTGAGTGTACAATTAGTATTTTTTGTATATCATTTGTTATATAATTTATATTTTAACAATATTTTGTATTTATTTAAAGTAAGTTATATTTGTTATTTATCCTCTTTTTGACTAAACTAAACTAAACTAAATTCTATTTCTTACATACTATTACATATTATATGTTTTGGGTCTTTTTTTCCCTTTTCATTAAAAATTTTGAATTGCTAATTGTTTTGATAAATTGTATATGAATTTAAAAAAATATAAATAAATATTATGAAACAACATTTCTTCCTCTGAGAAACTGTATTTGATTTATTTATATCAACTTTTTCTTTTGTCAGTAGAGTATTATTGTGGCTATGTCTTATACAATAAAATAATATTACTGAATAATTTTAATTATCCTGCTCGTAGAATGATATAATATCGTTTAATACCAATATATTTGATAATGTTACTAACAAAAATATTAGAAGATTTATTATCAATAAATTAATATTCAAGTGATATATTATTATAGTTAAGATATAATATTTATCTCTACAATCTAAATTAATCCACTTTGTTGCAGAGAGGTTAACTACGAAATAAAATTGTGGCGCTATAGTTTTTGTGTTAAGCTATTTTAATTTTATGTGTAGTTATGTTAATATTAGTTCTTAACACATTTTATATACACAAATAAACATCAAGTAATTAAAATACAAAAAAAAAAAAACAAGTATCAATTAAATTGTTGAAACCTCTTTAATAGAGAGGTCTATTCCATCAAATTGTTTTTAGTTTTAATGATATGATATTGACGACAAATAGATTAGATAAAGTTCAAATAACTCTTGGGTTAAATATTAACTGTTAGTCATTGATATTATTATGTAAAACAAAAGTTTTGATCTATTTGTATTAAAATATTCTTTGGTAGGGATATTAAGCGTGTATCTGTGTCATATTATAATATTAATCATATTAAATTAAAGAATTTCGTACTATATATCAAATTAAGCATTTTGCTTTTCTATTATTCTAGATTAAAATACTATATTATTAATTCATACACACCTAAATACTTGCTTTTAATTGATTATAACTTGTTTACTATATTCTTCTGAGAAATATGTTTCTAGATAGGATGTAAAAATTAAAAAATAATAAATATAATAGTGTAAACTATTGATATACATTATTATATTGAAAATTAGACTACTGTTCGTAGTATGTAAATACAAAAGAAATTGTTAACAATTAGAAATATGAATCATTACATTTCGCCTTAAGAGTTAGTTTGGACTGGAAAATTACAAAAAAATATTGTATTTCAATCGATGTGGTATGCCAATATGAAAATCATGTTACTAGTTATAGTTTTCCATATTTATAAATTTTTTTTTACAACAATTGTCAAAATTATTGAATGAACATTTTACAGTTGATTTGTCTAGAATTTTGGTATTGGTATATGTACTAACAATCAAATATGGTGTTTTGATTTTTTGGGTAATATTAACTAATTTAATAATATGGAAACTACAAACATCATAATAGCCTATAGTCATTTTATATCGATAGTAATTGCATTCCCAACTATACTTTCTGGAATAATTTTAAAAAAAAAAACACTTTATAGCATCCATACCACAAGAACTAGAATCCATGACCTACGTAAGTGTATTCAAATGACACAATCACTAAATTGTGTCAGTCGACTGGTAAGTTGATATAAAATATTGTAAATACTATATATATGTTATGTATATGTTAATGTATAAAATGATGAGTGTCGTATATAAGTTTAATAAGTTAAACTTGTAACAAAACTTTAAGAGATGAGACTAGAACAGCAAATTTAGGCAAATATAATAATTTACCTATCATATATTATAATGTAGTTAGTTGTCAACAATTCACCTCAAAATTATTCAAGAAAAATTTAATTCACCAAAAATAAGGTAAAATATATAAATAAAAATATGAACCACCACACCGCATACTTTTTACAAATTTCAAGAGAGTGCATATGAGGTACATTTAATATAGGTAGGTAAGGTAAGTAAAGATAGATATTAAGTTTTTATAAAATTTTCTTGGATCGTTGGAATAAATTTATTCTGCATAGAGTACCATATCTTGATTTGTACAATCGGGTTTAAAATAACTTATAATTAGGAGTATGAATAAAAAACAAATAAAACAGACTAGAACGGTAAATTCACATTGCATTAAAATATTTATTAGTAGTTCAATTGAAAAACAACTTATTGAAACTCAAATTTTGACATAGAGATCTGTTCAGCCCCTGTCATTCATTCATTCATTCAATTTAACATGCGATTTTCTGATAAAAAAAAACCTGTAGGTTCACAATTTTTTCACAAAACCTAATACTAAAACTTGAATTATAATTACTCAACAGGGGCTCCTAGTTTAAATTTAATGTAATAAATCTGAAAGATTTTGCAATTTTCGGTATTGATTTTTGGTGTGAGTAACGTGTCTTTACTTATTGAAATTTTCTATTTTCGATTGTTTTTTTTTTTTTACCAACTTTTGTTGATATTTTCAATTCACATTCAAACCGTTCTAGTGCTTCATGTTTCTCACGCATTCTATTTTTATTTAATTTTATTTTATTTATATAAACAAATTCTGTTATATTTATATTGTAATTGATTATTTTCTTAAGAACTTAAACAAAAGCAGAAACTACATATTGAAAAACGTTATTGAAGAGTTTATTTTTGACATGATGAAATGTCAGTTTTAATATACAAAATAAAATTTTCGACTAATGATATTGTGTGATTTATAAAGGACTGAGCTAAATATAAAAAAAAAACATACATATATAAATTTTATTAAACAAAGCATTAAAATGAATGAAATCAGGAAAAGAGGTCATACTTTGAACAAATTCAATTAGAATGAAATGCCGAGAAAAGATTAATTGATTTTGGATATTTATACCAAAATATGCAATTTTATTTATTTATTATATATTAAAATAAATTATGAATTAAATAATTTGTAAATATAATACAATTTTAATTAAACTTTATATATAAAAAAAAACTTACCAATTGTTTTTAAAATTTGAAAATCATCCATATTGTATTGACGACGACCTTTTGTTGTTGCTATAGAATCATTACTGTTATTACTTCTTTCATTTGTACCATCATCATTAACATTATCATCATCATCATCATCTGCATCATCATCATCATCTTCCGCTGTACCATTACCATCATCTTCTTCTTCTTGATCATCTTCTTCAGCTACTTCTTCACCATCATCACCACTATAATCAGATTCTAATGGATCAGATGATTCACTATTAGAACCAATACTACTTCCACCGCCACTACTACCACTAACACTATTTACAGAAATTAATGAAGGTATACCACTGTTCAAGAGACTGGATTCTGATAATAATGTTGTAGATGGTGTGGTATTAGGACGTATTAAACGTGTAAAAGCTGCTGTGGACATTTTGCTTTAATTTTTTTTCTTCTGTTCTGAAATTAAAATAAATAAAATATATTTAATAAAAGTTTAAATAAACAATATTAGAAATTAAAAATTTCAAAGCTTTCTCAAAAAAGTTGAACAATTACAATTACATAATTCGATTTTATGTTTATAATTAACACATTAACAACAATAAATATAATTCAATAGATTTTTTTTAAACATTATTTTGTTCATTTCTATTACACTACATAAATAAGGCTTCCAATTAAAGTTTCTATTTTAGGTATTTTGTTCCTGGGAAAATTACATTTCCATTTAACGTTTCTATTTTCAAATTTTTTCTTGTATAACGATCAATTCTTTTTTTTTATTATTAAATCATTATTATTTAATCAATGATTATTATTTTTATTATTATTAAATATCACAAAATTTAGGGAAGGAATATGTGTCACGAAAATAAATTGATCGGAAGTAAAAAATTGCAAATTTTTAGGGAATGTTTGTAATTGTTCCTTGTTTTTTCTATGTTAACAGCATAATTTCACAAGGCTTCTTCATTCTAATCTATATGCAGGAATTTCTTATATTTAAGTTCAAGTTTCGCCATTTACTTCATTTTTTATAGATTGTATCAAACTCATTCGTAGTCTTACAATACTTATTCTTGTTCCCTGACGTTTCACTATTTTCTGGTTATATTTATATGTGATACACCTAAGTTATACAGGCAGTTATTTTTCTGATGGCTTGTTTTAAATAATGATAAATAAGACTTTTCCTTATTCTTAATCTTATAGCTATGAAGATCTAATATTATATTTAGAATGAAATTGTGTTCTAGAAATTACTTACAATCTTAAAAGCGTTCATATATAATCTTTCTAAAGTATTTTGTGGTGATCTGATGCTCCATATTGGATTCAGATAGACTATATTCGATAAAATATTATGAAAAAAAAATGGAGTACAACTTTGCAAGGATAAAAATATTAGCAGAATTTTTGTAAGTGGAACTTACTATTAACACGTTAATCGATTTGGCAGAGGAAAATGTAATAAACTAGCGTCACGCTAAATTGTTGTGAGTCACTAATGTTATTAATATATACATTCATATACATTCTAAATATAAGTACAAAAACAAAATTTCTTTTTGCTGTTTTTATTTTGTTTTTTAGATACATATAGTAAAAGTGGGTATTGGTGACCTATGTCAACTAAATTTTGACTTTTACGATGCGCTAAAAATCCAATTTTCAAGATAACTTTCTTAAACTATCATTTTAATTTACTTTATTTAATTCTTTGCTAATAAAATGTAATTTCTTTGATTTTTTATTAATGGTTTCTAAAAAAAAAATTAAATTCCATAAAAACTCAAAATTTTAGCCTCGCACCAATTTCTGACCTTAGGTGCTCCAAATTGTGACTGTTTGGTGTTGGTATTTGTGACTATGAAAAATAATACTAAACTCAAAACTTTAATAGCTATCTTTATCAATTCATAAAACATAATGTATCACATATTATTTCATAAATTCAGTTTATAATAGTTAATAATACTTAATTATAAATAAATTAAACAAAAAATAAATACAAGTTCATAACAGAAAAAAATATTCTTATATCTACTTTTGATATTTCCTTAACGAAGTGGATTCCTTTTGCATTGACTAAAACTGATTCAACATTTTTATTAACAATGCCACCGATATTATGCCACAATATATTATCTTGTTCTGGCCACTTCCAATTATAACCGCTCATTACCATAGCTTTGACTTGATATTCATCGTTTTTTGTTTCTAAAACATCACCGGGGAAATATTCATATTCGTATTATACAATGACGTATGAATTAACTTTAATCTTGGATTCTGATTCTATTGAAGAACTTTCGTTATGTTTATTTTCTACCCTTCTTTTCAAATAAAACCATTTTGAGTTTTTGTTGTCGTTATTTCGCATTTGTTGTTTTATCCAAAGCTTTATTCTTTTCTTCATCTTTTCTTTTTTTGTAATAGGCAATACATAAATCACTTCTAGCTACAGATGGAAAATTTGCATTAAGCCATTTGTTGCTCTTTCGTTTTTTTTTACATGTTCAACATAATATTTACATTTCTGTTTGCTATCCAAGGTAGGTCCAAGGTAAGTAAATGCTAGTACTATATGAATGACAGAACTATGACATAAGAAATGATGGATTAGATATTTTTTTTATTTTCAAATATCATGATCTTTGTCTTTCTGATATTTATTCGATAGACAATGTTTGGTTAGTCAGTCGTTTAAGAATACCAGATCTTCTTCAATTGCAGATTTTAACTCTTCTTCACTATTATACTTCAAATATACCATCATTTGCGTATACAGTTGCAAGGAACCCCTTAGGCCCCTATTACACATCAATCAATGATCAATCAATTGTCAATATATTGACCGTTGATTGATGAGAAATGATTGATGGTGGTTAAATTCTCATCAATCATGCTGTCAAAATTCTCATCAATCTTGCTGTCAAAATTAGCAGAGGTAAAGAAATTGCTTTCTGGGGAATGTTCAGATAAGGTTATGATATTAATTTATAATGTAATTCTAAAAGGAATAATTTTTATATTAATTTTAATAATTATAGCAATTATTGTAAACGATTGATATATTATCCAAATATGCAAAACAATAATTTGTTGTTTTTTATACACAACATTTACTTTAAAAATTCAATTTAAACTGAAGTCAAAAACATTCCTCCAGAAATTATATTTTCAATATTCATACATATGTTTCGAAATTATTAATATATTCAGAACACTTCCACAGTATGCCCTTGCAAAATATCAAAATTTGGATAAAAAGATTGATGAGTGCATGATTGATGTGTAATCGGTCATCATTTTTTTCATCAATATATTGTCAATATATTGACGAAAAGATTGATGAAAAGAATAATGTGTAATAGGCACCTTAGATTTATTTTCGTTATATAATTAATGTAAATTTTGAATAAATCAGGTCCCAAAATAGATCCAAGATTATTTAATTTATTTCGCAAGTTTTAAATGTTTAGGTAAACTATATTTAAATTGTTTTTATAATTTAAATCAGTAAATCTACGTTTAAACAGTCTTTTAATATCTCAATTCCACTCATGTCTTGTTTGATGTTTCCACTTAATATCTCTAATGTTAAGTTTTTCTTGTTTCGTAAATGCTCAAAATTTTTGGTTTGAAGATTATACATATTGCTTTTACACAACGAATAATTGGTAGTTTACTGCTTCGAACTAATTGAGATGATATAATATATAGGATATATTAGTTTATAATATAGAATAAGAAAACTTTAGAAAGGATGTAAAATACGTTTTATATATTTTTTTGAATTTAAATTTGGGTAACATAAAATAAGTGTGACCCAACAATTTACAGCCTTTTTTCTTATATATAGAATATTTGATGTAGAATGTATCGAATCAAATTACTTACTAAATAATGTAGTTTAAAGTTTTTTAAATGTCTTCAACCCTCTATTTTTTCTTTTTTAACAATATAACCGAGTAATTAGGATATATAGCAACCTCTTCGTACCTAAAACTGGCAATTTTACGAATACAAGAAATCTGTTTTAATTAAACGGGTTAGACATTGTATTATTTTTGGTTCTAACTCTGACTGATTAATCTTATACTTGAAGTTTTCTTAGAAATGCTACCGCAGTTTTATTATTTAAAAATTTATATATAAATTATTTATTATTATATATATATATATATATATATATATATATTGCTTTGAAATACGTAACATAGAAACAAAATTTAACTCACGTAGTGTTAACAGATGTTGTATTTCTCGCCATAAAGGTGTGTTATTAAATCATCAATTATTAACTCGGTGGAATGAAACCTAATAAATCCATATTGTCTTTTGACAATAACAGAAATATGTTCAACAATATTGTTAATATGAATCCGCCCCACTTTTTATTAAAAAATAAAAATAAGAAATTAATTTCCTTGATAATTAATTATTGTTGTGTTCTTCTTTTTTTTTCTTCATTATGAGAATAAGAATCAAATAAAATCGATTCAAAATACAATAGAAAAGATGTTACTCACTAACACTAACAAAATATGTATTATATTATTAATTAGGTACTAAAGTGTAAAAACTAATTTTTTACTTGTGTTGAGTCTAAATGGAAATTCCTTGTTTTTGTTTTTGATTTTGATTTTTCTTTTGTTTATTTTATTAATAAAAGGATATTTCTTTGATTGAAAGTAAAAGTGTTTTGTTTTTTGTTTGTTTGTATGTAATTTATATTCTGTTTTAGACAGGTCAAGGGAAATAATGTTTTTTTAAATATGTAATTTCTTAGCAATATATGAGTATGCATATATGAAGATATAAAAATAATAAAGAAATGACATCTTTCGATCAAGGACAGAAATGAATTAATTAAATTCTTTTTATATACGTATATATTTATGAACAGTAGGTGTATCAGTGTACTTTATACATATTATAATTCAATGGAATAAAAATAAAATCTACTTAAGTTGCAAAAAAAATGTTTTATTTTTCTTCTCAGTTTTAATTATGAATCTTAAAAGATTCATAAGGATCAAAAAACGACTAATGGAAATATTAATAAAATATTATGAAAAACTTTATAAGAACTAAAAGATAATCCTTTGACATTGGTCTCAAAACGTTGGAATAAAATTCATAAGTACTTCAACTGTGATATTTATAGTTATAAGCTGTACACAGTTATTTTAAGAATGTTAAGATTTTGCCAGCAAAATTTCAAAGCTTATACTTTTTATATGTTGATAGAGTCTGCACTCACATTTTGTAGAGAACTTTTCAATCTTTTTGTTGGGAAATTATTATTAGGTTTCTATGTACGTCGACGTTACTTGTGTGTAATACTGTGTTCATGATCATGATCACTGGGTCAGCCGAACACGCAATACAACAGTTAGATGTGATGTTGGCATTTTTCATTTTACTATATTTTGATATAACTTTGACCTCTATTTCAACAACTAGTACAGGTTTCTATACCTTATCACAGAGCAATTCCAATATATTTTTCTGTATTAACATGAATAGAATTCTGATTTTTATATTTATATATAAATACAGATTTGTACTGGTCTTCTATTTATTTCTAATTTTTGTTATAAGTGAAATTAGTTCCAAACATAAGTTAATTTTTTATCGCTTTCTTAATTTGTTTGATATATCAACCTTTAATGAATAAAGCATTATCGCGCCATCCCGAAGACATCAATAAAATGAAAAAATAAGATTTGTGAATAACTGAAAGAGGGTATCACCGAGAACACTCTTTGTGGCTTAATTATCTTTTTAACTAAATATTGTAACCGTTAAGTCTTATATCAAAGGTGTAATATCCACAAATATTATTGAGTAGTTAGTTGTAGGGTTCCCAGTTTTTCGAAATTCTTCTACCGGCACTTTGAAAAATAGTACTTGAAATCTTTTTTATGGTCTTTAAAATTGTAAAATAATAATAAAAAATAAATGTAATGCAATATAGTGTACTAATTTTTTTATATTTGGTAGTTAAATAAAAAATCAACATACAAGAAAAATAACAAAAGTAAATTCATTTTTTTTTTTAAATTAAAAAATATATAATAATAATGCACTTTCTTTGGTAGGTATATCATAACAACTCCTTCTTCAAATAATATCTTTAGATAATATCATTTTAATTATTATAAATAATAAACATTATTTTAAAAATTTGTACTTTATGTTGCTTCTAGCTGCTTTCAATAAATTTTTTTTTATTTTTATTTCGTGTTCAAATTCACTACATGAAATTTTTAAATTTTCTAAGATTAGTAATTCTGATCCAACATTTTTTGGTAGAAGTCTATTACGATCATCCGCATATGTTCCCCATAATGCTGAAACAACGTTCAACGTACGCCATGCCGTGGAATGGAAGCCGTTTTAATTATTTAAGACCGCCGACAAAGATTACAAAGCACTATTGATTTGAAATTAGTTACTGTTACCCAATTAACAATTATTGACGTTTATGATTTGAAATTTTATAAGGTTACTCCATAAACAATTAATCTACTTTTCCTAAGTTGTATTTGAAAGTTACGAAAATTTGTTGGAAATCATCAAAATTATTGTAAATTATATAATTTTATTTGAAACCGGTCATTTGCTCTGCCGGTTCATCATATGGACCGGCAACCGGCAAGAACAGCTGTAACCAGGCTTCACCGGTCACCTGGGAACCCTAGTTAGTTTATAACAGTTTATAAAAACCTAGTTAGTTGTCTTATTCTTCTAAAGTTTTTTTTCTATTTCTATTCTAATCGATTGTAGAGTGCTTGCTCCGAAATCTACACCTATGATCTATGATCATTTTGAAAAAAAAATCATATGAAAAACAAGTATGTTGAAACAATTTCAGTTAAGTAAAATAACTTATTTTGTAAAATTATTTTTCTACTTCACTATTGTTGTTTTTGTGATATACAATCAAAAATGATAAAATTACCCCCTGGGGGAGTCTCAAAATCTGCATTGAATCTAAATTCAGAGAATTTCTTACTCGATTTTTAAACTCAATTTAAGGTTTTGGGATCAGATTAGTTGAATCATAATAATTGTTCTTTCAATTGTTTATAAGGTATTAACAAGAATGTCACTGCAAATTAATTTTTACGGTAAAGATTTAATTAGATTCTAAAATACAAACATGACATGCAGCCTGAGTTGATTGTCAAGAAAATTCACCAAAAAAATATTGTCAGACCTGTCAACCTATCTATCTGTTAACCTACCAAAAATAATGATCGAATTGGCTTAACAGAATTTCCCCTGATTACAATATTTGTGTAGGAAACCTACCAAAACAAAACCTTGAACTGATTTAAAACTACTTTCGATTTATTTCTATTGTGATCACAAAACTACTTATCATATACGTTATATTTGTCATTTTAAATTATTTTGACAAAAAAAAAACAATTATTTCCAATTTCCATATTACATTTAGTTTAATAGTATAAATAATAGTTGTTAAGGCATATAGAATTTTGAGATACATTTATATATGCATACATATTTACAAAAAACATATATGGATTAGTTTATATTTTTATTTTTATAAGTAAGTTACGTACATAAGACATTCACTTAATTTGGAATTTATAAATTTTAAATAAGGTCTGAACATAATAAATAAAAATATAATAATAAATTATTGACAATTTTAATTCTCCTTATCTTCTTTTCTCAGAAATTTTAATTCTAAATATTTTTTTTAATTCTTTTTTCAATTCGCATTACGCACATACAAAATTTTTGTTGAAAAGAAAATTATTTTACATACATCCATGCATATATATTTACTTGCATAAAACGTCAAAAAGAAAAATATCATTAATAATAAAATTTGACATTTTGGTTGTGACGTTAAATGTCTAATATTTTGACGTTAAAAAAAAAAAAGTAAAAAAAAAAGAAGATTAAATTTAAAAATTTTTTTTTTATAGCATATTGCGGTAAACTAATAAAATATTTTTCTATAAAAATTCAATAATAATTTCAAAATACTTTTTATTGCTTTTTGATTTAACTAAAATTTATATAGGTAATGTATATATATATTATATGTATGTATTAATGTATTGCAGATAAATACAAAGAAAGGTGTACTCATTTCATCTAGATAATAATTATTATTCTATAAATTTTTGTTTACAAAATTTTTTATAAACATAAAAACATATTTCATCCAAAATTAACGGTTAAATCGATTAAATGATTTTTCGCATTAATTTTATTTAAATTTAAAATGCTAATATAAATTTTATTATTTTAAAAATAAAAAAATTATTGATTATAGTGACAGTTGATTTTTAATGTGATGTATTTAAATATAAATAAATAATACGCAACAAAATTTGTCAACAATATTTTTAATTGACTTTAATTTGATTACGTCAATTTGTTTAATATAGAGTTTACGTACACATACACGTCAATTTATTGTCAATATACATATATACACTTATTACACGATACATATTGTATTTGACAATTTTACTTGAATAACTCATAATTCAATAAAAATTTATCGTGTCAAATTTATCAATAAAATTGTCAAATAAAGTTCAAAAGTTAATAAGCATAAACCAAATATTGTTGTTTTTAACATTTTACTTGAAGTAAACGTGTTTTGACGTTCATTTGTAAAAAAATTGATTAATTTACGATAGTATAATTGGGATATAATTAAAAAAATATTAAAACTCCCCTCCCCTGTTTAATCAATTTTCACTAGTTTATACCTATTTATGCTAATCTTTCTCAATACAATACTCAATTATAATATTATACTTTCATGTTGTTTATCTTCAGTCAACCCAATTCAATATTTTGACTTTCTGTTCAAATTTATTAATGAAGCTTGAACATTTCTGACGAAGATAATTGTGTAATGCGCAGCTGGAAAAGACACATAGTCGGTATTTTTCAAAGCTAATTATTTGTGTTAAAACATAATGTGTATGCAGGTTATTTTATGTAAGTAAAATAAATAAATAAATAATTTTTATCAAAATAGTTTATTAATCGTAATAGAATATATCGATAATAGATGATAGTTGCAAGGGTAAACTATGGGATTTTTTAACATTACCATTACCACCAACCTGCGAGAAAAAAACAAAAAATTTGCCTTTAAAGTAAAAATATTATTAGTTTTCATTGAATGTGTGATTGTAAGATGAAATGAAAAGAATTGTGTGTTATTGGGGTATGATTGTCAAGAAGAAGAAGAAGATGGGAAAATATTCAACTTTATTAATATACAATAAAGTTTTGTTCTATAATACTAAGATTTGTATATAATTAATATAAAGAAAATATATAAAACCTTTCAGTAATTTAATTTGCAAAAAAAAATAAAGTTCAGCAAAATATAACGTACTTGTTTGATATTGTGTACAATAATATATTAAATATATATATAAAATGTTATTATACTATATATTTTATTCAATATTATACACATGTTATAAAAGTGTATATGTATGTAGAACAATTTCCATTTCATTTCAAAGCAAAATGTACCTATTCATATAGGCCCACATCCCGAAAGTGGACCAGTATATGTATAGTGCATACCTCAGGTCTAATGAATGATGTAAATAAAATATATAAATAAAAAATTTGGATCAAAATTACTTATTAATGTTATTAGACTATGTACATATATCGATAATAGATGACAGTTGTGATGTAAAAGGTTACGCAGGGGTAAGATTAATGATAAAAACTCTGAATAATAAAAGCTCTGTTATATTTCCTTTGAGATGATTTACTTTTCAACCATTAAAAATAATTAAACACAAAATAATAAAACCTAAATTATTCAAAACTAAAATAAAATGAATATTCCTAAAACTTTTATTTTTAAAACGGTAGTGGGTCAATTTTTCTTGTTGATAACAATCGTTTTTAAATCTGAACGAAACCTGCCAACCCATATAATATATATATATAAAAAAAAAAAAAAAATTATTTAAACATACAAAGTTATACGCATTTAATTTGCGTACACCTTACTTACATACCATTGAATCATCAGTATTCATCGGAAACTATAAATTACTTTTTGTTTGTTGATACTTGCTTATTTTATAACTTTGTTTATTTAATCCGTTAAAAATAAATATTGATGATATTTAATGTTATTTTCTCTTTTATAATATTTTATACTCTGTTCTCTTCTAATGTTTATTTTATTTGATATAAAAAAACAAAAAAACAAAAAGAAAACCTTTTAACGGTGATCGATAACAATTAGCCCTCTTTTATTATTATTAATTTTTTTTTTCATGTAAAATATAAACATAAAATGGTTTAGTTACCGTTATCTAAAAACTTAAAAATACGGAACAAAAAAAAAAAACTTATCGATATTGTTGTGATATTAATTATACAGGTTAGGTACAGGTATACAACAACGTTATGATGATTAATTATAAGTGTAAGTACCTACCTACCATATTGTCGTAAATAAAGTGGAAATATACTTTTTTATTATTTCCTCAATATTGCTGCAGTTCTCAACACATACACAAACATATATAGTCGGTATATGCATATTAAAAATATTTAATCAATAATTTTTATCAAACATAAAATAATAAATAATATAATACATGCTTGTTTGCATGAATGTTATACATGTATCATACGGATGATAGAGATCCTAATGTAATACATAAATATTTCAATTTTAACCAAATATTAAATTAGATTTTTGTAAAAGTAAAAAAAAAAACAATAAAACTCAATAATTTTTCAGGAATAAAATACTTAAAACATATTAGATTGTAGTCATAAACAGAGGTTTTTGGGTTGTTATGATCCAATTCATAGCATGCATATGCCACATTGTCAATGAAAAACAACTCAAAAGAAATCCCTTTGTTTGTTGTTTTTTTTTGGTTTTTGGTTTTTTTATCACATAATAAAATTAAATGATAATATTATGAGTAAAACATTGTTTCCTACAATATTAAATCGTTAAGAATTTTTATAATTTTAAAATACAGAGTGTATGGATAAATTATATAGGTTTTGATAAAATCAATATGAAACCTGTTATTTTTTTTACAGTTAGTTTCTTTGATAGTTGGGCAAATCACCATATAGAAGTAGACCAATATTTAAGTAATACCAAATGCGTCTTATATAACAATTAGTTTTTATATATAATAACTAAAAATATTATATAAAGAAATATATATATTAAAAATATCGTATGAATATTAATATCATCATCATTATAATCTGTAAATTGAAAAAAGTCTGAACAATTTTACAACCGATTTTCATTTTTATTCTTTTAAATTATAGATATTTATAGAGAAACATAGCGAAATTAAGTATTTTGAAAAAAAAATTTTAATTTGCAATTAAGAAATTTTAATTTAAAATTTTACCCTTTATACAAAATAACGGCAGTCTGAAAAGTTTCCTGTAACAATATAACGTCATCTTTTTGTCAATATTATAAATTTTTATGATTGCCATTTCAAAAAACAATCTTTTATATTAGGTCTGTATGTTTACTTTTATTTGCAAAAATTTGCAAATGAGAGGAACAATCACGTGATCATAAAATTCTGCGAGAATAGTTAAAATGTTCTCTTTTGCAAACAAAAGTAGACATACGCAAAATTTGCATAAATTTATCCAAATTTTTTTATGTCAAAAATTAAGTGATTTTTAGGTTATGAGATTTTTTTTAATTTGAATTAATTTAGTAATTTTCTGAAATTTTTTGTAAAATTATTGAATGTTTTTGTTGAAAAAAATTAAATTAAATAATTTTTCGTGGTTTTGGTCTTTTTATAGGTAAAAAGTTATATAAATAAGTTTTCAGGTTAGGTATACAACTTTTTATTTATTTTAGGTATACTACTTTTTACATGAAAAATATTGTATTGACATTTAAAACAACAACAAAAATTTTACAGTAAGCTTTTACAAATGTTTGCAAATAGAAATTTCATTTGCAAAAATTTATTTAAGAGAAATCTCTGATGTTCTCAAAAATTTGTAAAGAGCGTGCAAATAAAAAGGCAACATACAGGAATTTGGATAAATTTATATAAATTTGCGAGTTAACATACAGACCAATTGGTCTGCCTTAAATTTTCAAATTGCAACTATCTAATCAGTTAATTTTTATTCTTTTCAGATAATGAATAAATTTCAAATTCATGCTGCAATTCATTATTTTTTTTTAATAGGTTTATCAGCAACCGATATGCAGAAGGATGGATAGCAGTTTACGTAACTGATCACCGTCATATGAAATCATTCTTTGGGCAGCTGAATTAAAACACAGTTGTATAATACAAGTGTAAATGATGAACAAAGAAGTGTGAGACCATCAAAAACAGCTATATCCATTGAAATTATATAAGAGAACTACATGATGTAACAAAAAATCTGTCCAAACAATGAATAGAACCTGGCGGAAATGCGTCATGGAAAGCAAACGCAAAAAAATCAGCAACAAAAATTATGGCAAATGTTTTTTGGGATGCACAAGGTATAATATTCATCGACCATCTTGAAAAAGGCATATCAATAAATGTTACATATTATTGTGTATTATTGGATTCATCAAGACGACGCATCATCACACACACATCAGGTTTGATAACAGTAAAATTTGAATGAATTACTATACAAAATTGTTCAACATTCACCATACAGTTCAGATTTAGCCCGAAGTGATTACTCTTTGTTTCCGAATTAAAAAAAACTGGGTTGCTGGAAAGAAATTAAAATCAAATGAAGTGGTTATCGGCAGATTTAGACATCATAAGTGTTCAAATTTAGCTCCAAGTGATTACTTTTTGTTTCCGAATTTCAAAAACTGCATTGCTGGAAAGAGATTCACATCAAATGAAGTGGTTATCGCTGAACGAAGAAGGTCTTGAAAAATCGTATTTCGATAAATCGTATACGTTTGATAAAGTGTATATTGAGTTGGAAGGTGACTATACTTAAAAATAAAACAATAAATGTTTTTTAATATGAATACAGGAAACTTTTCGGACTACCCTCGTAGTATAATACTTTCATTTAAATTTTAATAAATATGCTTATCTTACAGATATCCGTATTTCAGTACTTTGAACTCGACTGAGGAAATAAGTTATGATCAAAATACAAACTAAAAATTATTAAAAGAAAAATATTCGACTATTTTCAACATTTTGTATAGTAGTTGGGGTACTTTACCCTATTTGAACTCGATAAGTAACCAAAATAAATGAAAAATTATTTTTAAAATTAATAAAAAAAAATTTATTTTTAGCGGAAAATTTGACAAACTTTCATATTGTCTTTGTATTTGTTGTTTTTCATTCATAAAATTGAATTTGTTTTGAATTTTAAAAATATAAAATCAAAAAATTGTAACGGTTAATTAATTTTTTAGGTATGGTACATCTACACTTATTATTTTCAAGTTGTTTTTAATAATTTCTATAATTAACTGTTTCATTTACTTTTTTTTGCTTTAGATTTCTGTTTTTGTTCTTAGAGATTACGTCAATAAACTTTCTACACATTTCTAGGATTTGAACTTTTGTTGATGCTGTTGTTGTGTTTAAAATCAGTAAATCGTGTGTTGGTTTTCTAGAAACAATTAAAAAATTTGAAAACTTGCCAATTAAAATTTATAAACCAAACTGAAATTATTGTTAAATTTTATGTCATTTGTCATACGACACAAAAGACATATGACATTATAAATGACAATTTCTTTTGAAATTAACAAATTTATGTACATACAAATGTACAAATTGTATAAAAAAAGTTTTTAGGTGAAGAAAACATTTTATATGAAAGTAAAATTGGAAACATTTTTTTTTTTTTTTTTTAATTTAAAATAAAAGTGTAATAACCGAAAACTCTATGATTTTAGTGGAAATAAAATAAGGAAAGATATTCAAGGATAAAACGTTTTTTTTATTTTTTTCAAACCGTAGATAGGTACATAAAAAAATTATTTTTTCAAATGACACTATCATTATTTATTAATGAAATTTTTTTAATTAATAATTCTTCATTTCTGTTTCTAAAGAATTTTCTTATTCTTTTTTTAGACTTTATCTTCTATAGATGTAAATTTCCATTAAAATTCTGTAGGTTAAAAAAATATTTCCTAAGTTCTATTATATTTAATTTTTGAGTATCAAAACTAATTTTTGAATTTAGAAACAAAGAAATGACACTGGGTGTCAAGGTAAGATGACATGATAAATAAGTATGTAAAAAAAAATAAGAAATCTGAAATTCTAAGATAAACACACCTAGACACCTAGATTGTGAATTAAAACTGTACATAATTATTTGTAGTATCACATCGTATATGGTTTGATTAAAAAATAATAACAGAAGCATTTACAATGATAATTTATTATAAAGTGAAAATATAGGTATATTATTAATCACCAATTAATGATCCCACTGCAGTATAGTTATCAGTTTGATGTTTTGAATGTATAGGCTTAAAATATATGCAAACAAACCAAATGTGGGTTATAGCTTATTTAGTTGATCCACACTGACATTGTACTCTCAGCAATAATAATCCATCAAAAAATATTTATTTATTTATTTATTCTTACTTAGTTCAATTGTTTACAAATTACCATATTAAAATTTACAATAAAAATATTTTACAATAATAAAATATAAAACAAATACAATTAGTAATTTAAAACTAACTGTGTTGAGTGCACTGTGATAAGCCATCGAAAAAAGTTGTATAAACGCATATCACTAATTCACTTCTGTATCGGTTTAAATTGAACCAAAATTAAAATAATAAAAAATTAATATATAACCAGGTAACCTAACCTAATATATATAATCGTCAACCATATGCGGGATGATACAAATATTTTTACTTGATGGCATGTACGTAATTTACATAAGAGACTTAAAGAAAAATTTTATCGATTTTATACTCTGAAACCTAATTGAAATATTTTCAAATAAAAAATTCTAGTCATCTGTCTTCGTTAGTCTTGTTACGCGACTGTGTAACAACCGAATATGATTAAATTAATAAATTTAGGGTAACACATACCGGAAATTCTTTATTTGTTTGATATTTGACGATTGTTGAAGTGCATAAATATTCCATAAAAAACTTATCTAAATAAAAAATAAAGCTTGTTTAGACCAATATTAAAGCTGGTGCAAAAAAAAATTTTTTTTTGTGTTTTCTAGAGGGATATTATAAAATATTTCACAGATAAATTTCTTTCTTGGCAGGTATACTACTAAACTTTAGATTACCCACTGAACATTTTTATCTTGTCAGTTTGATTCAAATTTTTTTTGCGCGGTGCATTGGTGCATCATTACATTCATTTAAATGATTTATTCAGTTTTCAAGAAACTCACTAAACTCGTTACATCATCTAAACAAATTAGTATGTGTATGAAATGCCATTTGAAATACTTTAATTTTCAGTATTGGAATACGCACATGTACATTATAGTAACTACTTTTACTGAATTATATTTTAACGTTAGTCCTCTTAAAATGGACTTAATATTTATTTCAAATAGCTAATCTTAATTCTTTTGATATTTGTAATCAAATTGAAAGGACTACAAAATTTTATTTAACTACCTATTGAAATTATTGAAATTACCTATGTTGAAAAATTTCTAATCTAAATTAATTTTTATTAAAATTCGTATGCTCTTTTTCAAAATGTCAGAATTAACAGTATAATATAACACCTTGTTAGTTCTCAATTTAACTCTAGAAAAATAATAATAAACAAAAATAATTTTTCAAGTGTACAACACTTAAAAAAATCAAATAAAAAATGAAACTCTATTGCCCAGTCGAATACAAGTTAAAAGGTAAATAATGTTTTCTATTCAAGATACACAACTAAAGTTTGTAGTATCATCTAACAGTACAACAATATTAAAACTGATATATACAACATAATAAAATATTCATAGCTAAGCTGACGTACTTTTTTTTTGTTTTTTTTAAAAAAATGTAAATAACCTAAGGTGGTAAAGCACCTTAAAATTTTATTTTACTCTAAATTTCATTTAAAAAAAAAATAGGTAAAAAAAATAATGTTTAATGTTTAGAAGCAAAAGCAATGAAATAAAAATTTGTTTTACTAAGGTTTAGTAAATAATATATACCTATACAATTCATTTGAATTTGTATAGTGTAGAAGGGGGCTATCGTAGGAAATAAAATAAATATATGTATTTTCAATTAAATAAAAGGACAAAATATTCAATTTAAAACTTATCGAATAGTTTGAAATTCGTCATTGTTGAATAATATTTTTATTTTAATATTAGGTTTTCAAAAGAGACTTCCAATATGTGGAAAATCTTATTAATAGATCTACAATATAGTGTGATCAAGATAACATATATCCATCCTATGTCCTACACCCATACTATACCTATACAAAGGAAAAAGCTTTTGTGTTTTAGCCATCTCTCTAGATTTCTAACAAAATAAAATGGTTTTATACAAAAGTTAAATTCGAAAGTCATCAAAATGTATGGAAACTATCTGAGAAATTAAATATTTACAAATGAGCTTAAGCAATTTATGACAAGACGAAGTTGAAAATTTTTTAATTAACAAACAATGTGATTCTACTCAGCAATAAAATGTAATTTGATGGAATAAAGTGACCGCTAATCTACTAATACTTCGTACTAATAATAAAAATACCAAAATAACCAAATTTCTGCTAAATACTCAACCTACTAACTGTCCTCAACCTGCTAAATTCCTGATAACTGTAACAGACTGGAAGATGTTGGGCATACTTACTGGTTATAACCACATCCATAAGTATATGGGTAGACTAGCACTAAGTGATGACAAAACCTGTAGAGGAGAGGCACACATGTTGTAGTAGAGTGCCCAGCTCTTTCAAGGCTGAGACTCAGACTGTTAGAAATGCACTACATAACCTCAGAAAAGTTTTGCAGGATAAAACTCTCAAACCTATTGGGCTTTAAGAAAAGGGTCAACTAAGTTGAAGGGTGGAGGAGGGAATAAATGCTAAAAGGCCTATACATGCCGGCCTTGTTATATTAGGACCAGCTCCGTAAAGAATAAAAAAAAAAATGAAAATATGTAGAAATAGGTAATTTACTAAGAGGAGTATAGACTAAGATTGCTAAACCTCATATTGAATTTACTTTTATGTCTTGAGAGACAGAGATTGGTAATAGGTCCGAAATAGGCCACAAACAATAACAGGCCACAGACAATTATCTTGACTAAACCCGGGAAATGCCTTGACTGTTTGACCGTACTTATTATCCACTAACAATTCTAATCAACTAGAAGGTTTATAAAATATCTTAAAAATAAAATTTAAATTGCCCTAAAAGCTTTTTTAATTTTTTCTTCGTCGTAATAGTTTTAACCGAAAATAAAAATAACAAAAACTTTCATTTTGAAAAGGGGTTTTCGCTTTTTAAAAATTTAAATGTTTATCGAATGAGTACAGCAAAAAAAAAAGAAATGGTAAATTTTTATAGTTACCTTAATTTTCTAATATACTACTCTCAAATGAGTATTAATATTATTAATTGTCAGTTAGGTGCGTACTGTGTATATAGCAATTTAAAATAAAAAACAACACAACAAAAAAATTATACCTACCCGTATAAACGCTTCAAAACACAAACTGCTATATTCGGTTAATTAACTGAATCTTTTTTTTTTATTATTATTATTTTTTTTATCTTATTTTTATTATACGGTGTTAAATAGCTTTAAGGCGTAAAATATGAAATATCTATTAAATTGTAATAATAAGAAATGATATTAAAAATATCTTAAGATATTTTGATATACCGAAAATTTTGATTAAAAGTAGTAGTTACACATGTTGTTAGTTGAAATGTTCAGTAACATTGGATTTTTTTTTGTTTTTTTATTATAAACTTCCACATTTTTGAAAGATTATTTAAAATATAAAATTAAAAGAAAAATATGACAGTTATAATGATGATAATAATGGTAAGTATATTAGGAAAATATTATTTGTTAAATAGTATAATACATAACATATATGTATATATACGAAAGTACATATACCTATAATAACCTTAATGAAAAGAACTGATCTTGAATAATTTGCCGTAATAAAAACAATTTTGTGGTTTTAATAAAATTAATAAAATGAAGTGTAATAATTAAAATCAAAAAAAGTATGTACAGTACAACTTCGGTGAACTACGTTTTGATATACGTTGAATATACTTTGTATGCTTTGATTTAATTCGTTTATTTTTTAAACTTTTATTTTAATATGAAACTACAATAGATCAAACTGCATTGTACCAAAATATGATTATGAATGTTTGTTAAAACAATTTGTATATCGTACCGATCCTCATATCATTTTTTTATTTTTTTTATTGTAAACATACTAAATAGGTACTGTAACATACACGCGTTTACTTTGTTTTATTAAACTAACATATTCGGAATAAATTTTTATAAATTTTGAAATGTATAAAAGTTGTTGGAGTAGCACCGATATGTGTAAAGGAAAAAATTTACAAATTAATTTAATTGTCTGAATTACTTCTGGAGATGTATCAATAATATATTACCCAGAAATCAGCAAAGTAATAATAATTTATTCCAAGTTCGTTAAATTTTAGCAATTTGAATTTTTTTAATGTTTTTGTAAACCGAATTTGTGTGAGATACTACAATTTCATCTGAAGACATGTAATAAAGCAAAAAACAAAAAATTTACAGCTTTAGAACATTTAAAAATACCATTTAATCTTTGAAATAAAATAGTCAATTGAAAAATTACGTAACTTTTAATTCTATATAAATAGAAAAAATTACAAATTAATTTTTAATGTATTTTAAAGAAGCAGCAAACAAAATGCATACATCTTATATATAATACACAAAATGAACGACGTGGTGAGTAAAAAAGCAAGAATAATTGAATAGTAAATTATTTACACCACAAAAATATTAAAATTTTTAGCAAGTTCTTGGTGGTGAATACTTAAAACATTTAAAATAGTTACACCAAATAAATGACGGTTATTTTCAAGTTGAGCGACATCTATACTCTAAAATAAATTTCAATCAATTTTTAAAAAGCTTCACAAAAATTCTTTCATTTTAAATAAACACACAAACTTATAGTAAAAAGTACAAAAACGAAAATACAAACAAAAATTGAAAACAAAACCGAAAATCAAAATCAGATCAGATAGATCATACTCTTCAAAAATGATATAATAAGTGTTAGTTCATTTGCTTCTGGTATTTAAAAAAAAGAACATGCAGTAAAACACGGTTATAGTCATTCCTTAAATTTCAGTAATATTTGTGACTATAGTTAACCGTTTTCTGGCTATAGGCGTAGTAAAAAAAATTGCATCTTTATAAACAAAATCAAATGCAATCAAATATCTTTCATATAACAATTTTAAACTTTATTTTTTTCATAAATAGCAATTCTGTTATGTAATCACAAAATATACATATTTGTAATAAAGAACAGAAAAAGATAGTATGTAAATCAGTTTTTTAATAATTCACTTTTGACTTATTTGTTTGTTTTATTGAAAAAATTGGCGTTATATTTTAATGTGACTATAAACAACATCGATTGTATGAACTTATTAAGTTTATTACTTTATTTTAAACAAATTGTTGACTATAACAGAATTGTGACTACAAACGTTTTTGACCATAAAATACATAAAATAATATTAAAAAAAGATGATGACAGTAAAATTGTTGACTAAAAGCGAATTGTGCGTATAATAATTGATGTAATTGATGTCAAATTGATAGGCTATAAATAACAGAAAAAAGTTAAGCAATCCCAATACTATGACAAAATACTAAAAATAGAAAAATACATTCGTTTTTTACATTTTTATATTTTATTTAATTTTTACATCACTTTTTAAAGCTTTTAATTAATTTTAATTTAAATTTACTTTAATATTTTATATTTTTTAAAAATGTTAATTAATAATACAGAAACATTACCACAATTTAAATTATGTAAAAAAAACATATCATTTTTCTTCTAAGAATAACAATTCATTAGTCGATCTATCATGGATTTGTTATGTATGAAAGACAAAAAAAAAGGTGGTTTTAGTGAGTTTAGGATCCTCTCTACCATTGTTGGTTTCCGCTCGCGTGACTGAAACCACTTAGTGTCCTTCGAGGTCTCCCACCTACTTACAGAAAAAAAATAAATAAGATTCATATAAATTGATATGAATCAATGATGTTATCCAGGATTTTTTAAATAAAGTTACTACTGTGCAATTGCACAGGGGCCCACTAGTATTATTATATACGAGTATAACAAAACACAAAAATTTAATATAACTAAAACAATAATATAGAAAACCCGAAGACTTTGCACAAATTAATTATAAAAAGTGAAAAGTTATTGGCATCACACAAATATTCAAAATAAATGTCTGGCTTGATGCTTGATATAAGCGGTAAATATCAAATTTAATATTTAACTGTCTGAAAATCAAATTAGCACATTTTTGTTACTCTTTAGTCATCTCTCATACTCATACCATGAATAATGTTATTGATTATACATAATTTTGTTTTTTTTCCACTAACAACAACAATAATAAAGCAAAAAAAAAAAGGATTAAACAAAATATGATATTTTCTTTTTACATTTTTATCTACTTTAATTAATTCTGTTTCGATTGACGTTAAAATTGGTTATTTTTTTTTGTTTGCATAACGAATTAAAACAAACCCATATCGAAGTTTTCATGTAATCTATATTGAAATTAATTAAATACATTTTTACTGGAATACTTCAATATTTATCATGCGGTTTGGATATGAAATTAAAGAAGAGAAAATCCGGAATTTACAAAAAAAAAAAACAAAAAAAAATCTCAAATTTCATCATTTTTAATTTAATTTAATTATCAATTTAATTTATTGCATGCTTATAGCATAATTTTCTAAAAATAACAACAAAAACTACACTATTCGTGTGAAAAAATATATTATTATTATTTTTTAATTGAGAATTTAATTTCAGAAGATATCATATTTTTAATGTATATCTATATAAATATATAAATAAATATTTTAGAATCTCAATTTTTTAAAAATTTTTTCATAATTTTAAAAATTTCTAAACATTTTAAAATTTACAATTTGAAGAAAGCATTTGGTTCACATCCCCTGTGGAAATGAATTATAAATTTCGCTTTATTATTATTTAATAAGTCAGGAATTTTTTTTTTTAATATATGCATTAACACTGGTCTTATATGGATCAATCAATAATTTTATATGTGATGGATGCAATTATAAAATTTGTTATAGGTTTGAATTTGCTTGAATGTTGTGCTTCAATATAGCATTAAGATGCAATACTTTTATTATTGATTTTTGGTAGACAAAATTTCATAGTTTTAGCTGATTTCATAGAAACATTGTTGAAGTTTAGTTCTGGCTGATGGTGAAGAAGAAATGTCAAAAATTTTGTGAAGCTCAATCAATTTAAAAATTCTATTGGATAGTTAACCCAAATAGCATTTTTGACTTTGCCACGTGTGCCTTGCTACTTATTTTTTGCTACAATAACGTAACTGTGACGGATGATAAAAACTAAACCGGTATATGTTTGGAACGTCAAATACACTACACTACAACTGGCTAGTCGTATTTCCAGTACGTTTTCGGTATGTTTCAATAATTTAAAAAATTATTTATAATTTTCGTTACAATAACGTAATAAGACATAGTAATTGTTAGTTAGTAATTTATTTGATCTCAAAAAGGTAATTAGAGACTTCACCTAATCGAGAAAAAAAAAGTATTCTGTCACTTTAAATGATAGTTGATGGAAAAATCTTAGCTAGTAGCTAAGTCTTCAGAAATTCTTCTTTTAGCATTAAGCTATAGTAAGTTCCGACATAATATTTAAGAATTTACTTTCACTACAAATACTAGCTCACTTATTAGTTTTAAACTAAAAAATTTTAATTTTGTGCCACAAAGAGAATGATGTACTCGACATAACTGACAATACATTTTTTAAAGAGTACTTAAGTACCAATTATTAGACCTGAAAAACAATTCTATTTTGAAATATTCGTGGTAGTTGCTAGGCATTGAGTTGTATAGCAGCGACCCAAGTATATCATTTAATAACATTATGAAGTATTGCGTTGGGTAGGTAAGTAGAAGTGGCCATTCCAATTACTTTTTGGAAAACCAATTAGCACTTAATTGTGCCTTTTTTATATCACGACTCGAATGACCTATTTCTTTTTGTTGATTGATACAGGTGGTCGTTCTCTCATCTTAACTCTCCCCACGGACTCAGTACTACAGCCACCCTGTATGATTGAGAAGGTTGATCAGATCAGCGTTAACTCTTTTTTTTTATCATTAAAAAAATTCATGTCACTGTTTCTGCTATATCCATATGAGCATTGATTATATTTCTTTGTTTAACAATAACCTTATTTATTCTGATTGAGCATGATCTACCTACGTTTCTATTTTTTAAATTAACTTGCGCACATTTAATAGCTATTTTAAAATTTTTCAATTTATAGACTATTGTCTTTTAGGGTTTAATCGTAACTTCTTTTATGTGTGGTTGTCATCCTATTGCCAATAGTTCAGTATCGTACCTATTTCCAATATATCTCAGTATTCTTGAATATAGCTATTTAATTAATCTTTCTGCACATGTGGAAGGTTTGTTTAAACAAAGAGAGTATAGAATGGGATCCCTCAAATATTTTCGAGATTAGTTGTCAATCAACAGTTGAAATGGTAACACTTTGTTAGATTTGATTATTTTCGATCTGTTGTATTATTATTATTTCTGCTATTTTCCAGAAATTTTTAAGGACATACCTATATTTAAATGTCGCATTTATAAATATAAAAAAATATATCTATTACAGTGCCAATAACATTATCAATTCATATTCTTTCCGTGTGTTCAACATTGCAAAGTTGATTTATATCACTAATTAATTAATTTCATTCTAATCTAATGACCATCTCATTTATATACCTATTCTATTTTTTCATTCCTTATATTATGAAATTTTTATAAACTAAATTAATAAATTAATTTTAAGAATAAATATATATAGAATAATTGGAATATACTGATATAGAAAATTCGCATGCAAACATAACCTATAATGAATATCCATTCTACAATAATGAAAAAAGTTTTACTAAATTTTTCTAACAATTTTTTTTAAAATGTCATTTACAAGGCATAGCTATTCAAGACGTTTATTTTAAACATGTACGATAATGTCGTGAATATAAAAGAGTTTTTTGTTTAGATGTGTTATAACTGAAGAAGAAAGTTAGAAAAAAAAAATTATCAACTTTTTTCACCATCAATTTGCATTTCTAATGCCAACAGGTACCATCCTAACAAGAGTAAAAATGTCCTTTAGTCAATGATATTCTGTGAACTGGATATATATTAATTGAAAAAGTTTAAACACATTTTCAATTATATTTTCTATAGTAAAAGCTAAGACAATATATAGTAAAAAAAATACGTCTGGTAATTCTTAGACAAGGACTGAAAGTATATAAATCTTTTAAAATTCGTCTTTTTGTTCATTTTGCCATCATACTCCCAATCATCTAGTGCAAAAAATCCAATTGTTATATCACCTTGTGCTATTCTATCACGAGTAAATAGATTTGTTCAGTAAACTGTTTTAGTTTACTAGAACTAGAGCAAAAATAACGCTTTTTTGTGTTCATTAGTTTCCGTTGATTGAACATTTTTTTAATTTTAAAAGTGTTCTATTCTGTGTTCATTGGATTGTGCGAAACTGTTCTAAATTGATCTTTTTTGTTCTGAATTTTTTTGAACAAGTGTTTTTGTTGTTGTTTTTTCTTTAAAATTTGACAATTAAACAAAAACATTTGAGAGTAAATTGTTGCGTTCAGTATACTGTTCTATAGAACGTTCTAAAACGTTCTAGAGTAAAAAATAACACGTTTTTGTGTTAATTGTTCTAAACTGACATTTTTTGTTCTGAATTTTTTTGTTCGCACAACTTTTTTTGTTGTTGTTTTTTCTTTAAAATTTGACAGTTAAACAAAGAAAATTTGAGAATAAACAAAAATTAGAACACGAGAGTTCAAAAAAGGTGTTCAGTAAATTTTTTGTTCTAAGTAGTTCTAAAGTGCTTGACAGTTAACTGTCATTCTCCAAAACTGTTCAGTCCGATTCTGTTCTAAATCTACTGACCATAACTAATAATAAATAGAACAAAAAAGTTCAAAAAATATCGAAAAGAGTTGTTCAGTAGATTTTTCTGTTCTACAAGTGGATCTGAAATCTGTTTGACAGTTAACTGTCATTGTCCGATTCTGTTCTAGATCTACTGAGGAAACTTTATATTGTCTTATCTAGTCTTTAATCACTATCGTTTGACCGGTTTTTTTTTCTTTTTATAAAAAATTGTATGCAGGATTAAAACGGATAATGTAACCACGTGTACACGCTTTGCACCCCCATAAAAGAAAAATAGAATAGTGAATTTGAAAAACTTTGGTGTATTAAGAAAAGGTTGTTTAATTGATTAATGATTCAGGTGTGAGTGAGCCGAATGTCCGAGTATACCAATTTGAAATACAAATTTGCAAGTTTTTCAATGCTAAAATTTAATTTTTCTCTAATTTGTGCTCATTCTCGGACCTCTTTTGTAATTACTTGACCCGTATTTGTAGATACTGTTAGTTACAATATATGCAGTAGTATAAAAGTATAAAAATATAAAATTCAATATTATTTACTTTTATGAGTACTAAATATTTAAGATAACTTTGTATTCTTTGTCCTCTTTTTCTACAAATTTCATGATATTAGGTAGTTTACATTTTATTGAGTACAAAAATGTAATATCAGTAATATTAAGATAATGATTAAATAAATAAAACAATAACAAACAAAACAAAAACGTTCATTTTAAAAATTGCCACTAAAAATAAATTCGAAAATCATTATTAATCATTATTATTACTAAAATATGTATATATATTATATATTAATATAATATATATAATATAAGTGTACCTGTAATAGGTATTAAAATGTTTAAAATATTTTATGGAAAAAATACCGCTCTTATCATATCCATTATTGGCAATCAAAAAAAAAAAATATATTGAAATCGATTTAATTTTATCTGATAAAACCTCCAGTTATACAAGCATATACAAATTTATTAATATTATACATCTATAGTATACATACAATAATTGATTAATGTATTAAGAAATATATATTTTTTTAAATTATTTCAATTTCACTATTAAGAGAATTAAAATTAAAAAATTTTTAAAATAATAAATAAAATAAATATGTTTATTTGTGTATTATTTGATGGGTTTTCAACAGTTTGAATAGTGACTTCTCAAAAAATTCAGTTGACAATTACAAATTTTCCGGTGCGGGACGAATGCGGACTTTTCCAAATCTCGCTTTTCAAAACCAGCTTTTCTAAATTCTGCTAATATTAAAATACCTGCTAATCTTAAAAGAAATCCCGCTTTAAGCCTATTTATACTAAGAATATTTATTTTAATTTATTGTATGTATATAGCCGCTGTTGGACCCAAGAAAGTGAATATCTGGCTTTTCCAGAATATTTATTTTAATTTATTGTATGTATAGCTGCTACATACTGAATAAAAAAAGTGCAATAAAAACAACTAAAAAAACGGGATTTTAAAAGTGGAATTTAGAAAAGTCGGTATTCGGGGCAGACCACAATTTTTCAATTACATTAATTTAATTCTCTACACTTTAAAAGGTAGTAAATCGTTTTCTGTTCAACTTAAATTATAATTTGATGGTACATTAACCTGATCAGATTGAATTGCGTAAATGTGTATGCGTTCAGACATTGTTCTACAAAATTAGGGAAACAAATTTTCTTATATTAAATTGTAAAACAACAAAGCAAATATTGCAATGCAGTCAATATATATACAATATAAAAAACTAAACAAAATAAAACAACATAAATCAATTTTCGAAATCAAAAGCCAATTTCTAAATACATATAAAAATATAAACCATTTTTCATTTCTTTTAATTAAATTGCACCAAAAAAGTTTTTAAACATCACTTCCTTTACATTAACAACTTAATAAGAAATTATTATTCTTAGCTTGTATCGATCAAATAAATTTATTTGCTTGAATTATGTTTCAGGCAATTTTCACAAAAGTTACAAAAAAAAGTTCTATAAATAAATGGAAAGCATGTAAATATTTTAACTATGTATATAAGTAGTTAAGAAAATAAACTCAGAAGCATAGAAAGCAAAAACCAAAACAAAAGAGTTACAAATTGTTTTTAATTGATTTGATTTTAATTATTAAAGTTTGTTGACATGAGACCTAAAGATTTGCAAATAAAACAAAACAAAAGTTTTAATTTAGTGTAGAATTACAATTAAGACTTCAGCGATTTAATTATGTCATAAATGAATTGTAGTTATGCTGGTAGTTATAACGATACGTAAAATAAATACGTAAAAATTTTTGTTTTCAACTGCTATTACAACTGTTGTAAACACAATATTTTAATATAAAGTTATAGGAATAATAAAAAGAAATGTTCTAAAAATAAAATTCAGTTTAAAATTTTACCAATTTACGTTCAATATTTGATACATTATAGACAACTGACAAATTGCTTCGAGGTGTGTCAGGATGTAAGGTAGGGCTGTATTTTATCGCCCATATTGTTTTTGATAATAATGGATGACATAATGGCTACCAGTAACGTCCTTTAGAACGTATCAGCTACATAGATTTCGTCGACGATGTGTGTTTATTGTCACATACGAATGGAAGCTTAAATATGATGCGTGTCAAAAGCTTTATGACACTGGAAAAAGTCAATACAGCTATAGTCAATATCATTCGCAAAACTCTCACATCCGAACATCAGATCCTCCATGAAGAATCGCGAATCGAAGAGGTGCAGAGTACGTTCAATTACCTGGCAATGTGTCATCAGATGGGGATGCCGATTTGGATATTGAAGCCCGGATAAGCAAAGCCTGCCGTACTGGTTTTGGGATGCTCTAAAAAATATGGCAAGCAAACACCATTTTTCTGCGCATAAAATTAACAAGCATCTGAAGTGCAAGTGTAAAATATGTTTTATTGTACGCTTTCGAACATGGAAAGTTACAGTAAACATCACCAGGAAACTCGAAACATACAATAGATACCTCCGGCAATACAATAGATACCTCCGCGGCAGAAGAAATGGCGTTGGATCGGGCATGCTACATGAGAAAAACTGACAACAACGTCGCGAAACAATATTTCTAATTGAATGCTCAGGATACACGTCACGCCGAAAAGCCGAGAAAAACATGGAGAACAACAATCTTAGCCGAAGCAAATACCCAGCAAAGAACGTGACCGCAATTGAAGAGATTAGCCGCAGATAGGAGCCAATAGAAGGATTTTATTTCCGTGCCAGTGCCCCGTGGATACAGTTGGTTACAGGTCAAAGATGATTACATAAGTTTTTATCATTTCAATGCAACTGTACATTTTTACTGTTCCATTGAAATGATAAAATAGATTCTTTTACTCCAATTTTTTAACTTAAAATAGATATTATTTGTCTTTTATACCATTATTCATAAAACTTTATATGAAAATATTAGATACATATGTCTACCACTGCAGTAAAATCGAAAAACAAAAATTTTTACGTATTTATTTTTACAACTACAAAAGGGGTTATAGAACCTTAAAAATATTTGGTTATTTATCAAAATGCTTAGGTTCAGGTTTTTTAAGTCTTATAAGATAATATAAAAGTAAGGTATTGAATAAATCTTTAATGCTCAGTAACTCTCTCCTAAAAGATTACACACCTTTCTCTTCCCATACAATTTTTTGTTTGTTAGATTTCGTTCTCTTGATTCAAATACTTACTGTTTCAAATTAATTAATATACTAAAAATTCGCAAACAAAACACAATAGTTATTGTAATTGTTAATAAGCCAAAAAAATGTGTGCAAGAAGTTAAGTTGTTTATTCCATTGTCTTGGCAATTAAAAAAAAATAGTTTATTGAATGTGCGAAGTTTAATACAACAACTAAGTAACATTGAAATTTCTAAAGAATATGCAAAAACAAAGATTTACTGTCTTTTAAATTTTTGATTTATTTAAATAAATCCTTAAGTCATTTGTTTTAATGGTTTTCAATAGTAGAATATCAGTTTTAATACAACTCAATATTAAAGAAGTATTTGCCCATATAATTAGTTGTATATAAATTATATATAACTACATTTGTTACTAAATCTTTCTCTTATCAGTAATTTTTATAAATTATTATTACTAATATTTTTCTAAACTTTGAATTTATTTGTTAATTCTTTCTATATCTATTTCTAATATTCGAAATTTTAATGGATCGGTAGCCGAATGATAAAGTACTCGAGTATAGTAACAACAATGTAACGGCAGAGGAGCACGGGTTCAAACCCCGTGAGAATAAAAACATACTGAAGGTAATTCTCAATACAACCACATTTTAGTTCTAATCTAATTTAACCAGAAATTATATAATTTCTGATATACTTAATATAATTATTAATAAAAACACTCAGACACGGGTTATCACAAGAAGCCCATTTGCGGCTTATCAAGCCCATACTTGGCATTAGGCCCAGTAATATACGAAATACGAAATAATTACTCTCCTTGACTTCCTTCTATATTGTAAAAACAATGTAATATCTAAAATGCATCATATCATATTCCATATTGTACAAAAACAAAAATTTACAATCTAGTCTAAGTATTCCATATTGTTATAAGTTTCAAATGCGCAAAAAAAAAGTAGACCACGCATCCAAAAAATGTTTTATGCTTTTTATAAACTTTTTGTAGGTTTATAAAAAGTAAGTATTACAAGAATATATTTATTAAAACTTTTATTTTCTTTTTAGTTATATTTCCAAAAAAATTTAAATTTTCAGGTAAATTATGGACTTTTGCTGGTTCAGTGTTTATAACTTAGATAATAATAGAATAAATGCAAACAAAATAAATGTCAAAAGTTTAAAATTGTGTTCCATAACGTAAAAATATTACGGCAAATACTATCTAGAAAGTAAGTTTCAAAAATTAAATTTAAATACAGTTTAAAAGCGTTCTAAGAACAGTTTTTTTTACGGAAGTCACGTACCTATATAAAAGATCCACATTCTGAAAGAGAAAAGTACCTGTGATCTGCAGAATTTAATTTATCTGCACACCTGTTACATATAAATAAATTAACTTCGAAATTACACTGAAATATAGTTCATTAGTGTGGGGTTTATATTGAATTGTCATATTTTTGTTCTTATGATAGTTTTAAATTTAATTAAATAATATTGAATTAATGGGAGCACACCGAAATCCATAAAAATTAAATCCGTAAAAATCAAAATCCATAATTTCAAAATTTTTAAATCAAAAAATGCCGTAAAATAAGACAACTTATGTACTTTAATATTAAATTTTCAGCACTTTCACATAATTTGTATATTTTTTAAGCCTGTTTCTGACATATTTCGGGATTTTCCCGTTTTTAAAGGGTCATTTGTATTATTTGAAAACGAAAGATTGTGTTGTTACTTATTGTTATTTGGAAGTTATTTGGAAGTTTTACTTGAAAAAATATAGAAGGTAGTGGGTTTGGGGGTATTTGGTTTATTTTTTTTATATTTTTTACTAAAAGCTAACCGTCTGCGTTTATTTGCCGTCTGCGAAAACAGGGTTTCAATAAAAAATGAGTAGCGGACGCTTTGGGGGCGGAAACCCCCGTCTTTAAAAATAAATTTGTTTGTTTTTTGTTAATATTATTTACTAAACTCTGATATCTGCGTTTACGTGCCGTTTGTGTATCCAAACGGTAATCCCCGTCTTTAAAAATAAATTTTGTTTTTTTTTTAAGTTCTTACTAACCTTTCTATTTTACTAAAATTTGGATTTTGTCGCATTTGGAATGGTATTTTGTCGTATTTGGATTTTGTTTATTTGAATTTTGGAACTCTGGATTTAGTTCATTTGGCTTTTCATATTAAGAATTTCGTAGCTTTTCCACCTACAAGCTGTTTTTGCATATTAAATGCCATATTAAGTGCTAATAAAGATTTTTTCTGAACTTCTGGCAACCTTATGTTATCCTTACTATTCTTGAAAGTTTAAAGTACATTAGCAGTGGGTTAGCCCTTAAACCTACAAAAAACAAAATCCATAATGGTTTTTGCCACAAAAACCGATTTGCTTTTACTCACTTCACTTTATTATATACCACACTTTATGCGAAATTCTGAGTTAGGAGAGATTTTAGAGTTGGATTCAAAATTAAAGTTTTACGTCTTTTACAGAATATTTATATAAATTATTTTTATGCATGTTTGATATAGCTAGAATATCTCCTTTGCCAAAATTTTATGGATTTTGAATTTATGGATTTTTTTTGTGGATTTTGGCTTGTGACTTTGCTCATTAACCCATTAGCAGTTTTTCGCGCGGATTTTTTATAGATTTTTTACGGATTTTGTACGTATGGATTTTAATTTTTATGGATTTTGATTTTTATGGATTTTGTTTTTACGGATTGTGAAATTAGGGTACGTAATTTGACTTTATAGCAATATAGCTTCAAATTATCATATATTATAATACAATACAATTTCATATTCAAAATTTGTCATGTCTTAACCTTCTTAATCCCCTCTGGATCTATTATCCGTTATTTTATTTTCGTTTCATCCTGTATAATTTAATTTTAATCTATAATTTAATAATTTTTTTTTTTGTTTTTACTTACATTTTTTATTTTTAAATTATTGATGTGAATAATATTTTTAAAAACTTTTAATTTGGTTCCTCTTGAAAATCCTTTTTTTTTTTTTCTTAATAAAAGAAATTCAGTTTAATTTTTTTTTTTTGTTTTTTGTTATTTTTCTTGGAAAAATATTTTATTCCTTTTTTAAATTTAATTTTTGTTTTTATTTTTTTTTTTTAATTATTATGTATGCAAAAATGTGTAATTCAATTCAATTACATACTTTTCTTTTTTCTTTTTGTAAAACAATAAAACTTTCACCTTAATTATAGTAAAGGTATAATATAATTAAATTATCCTTTTGATCTGAATTTAAATTTTTTCTATCTATTTATAAACTTCTACAGAATTTATCGTTTATCAGAAAAAACGAATACGAAAAATACAAGAAAATGCTTTTTTGTTATTATTTTTGTTTTTATTTTTTCTTATTTTTTTGGTTAAAAACCAGTTTTTAAATACGAAAATCTCACGATTTTTAAGTGTAAAGGATAAACACCTAATACACCTCTGTATACGTGTTTATGATAATATTATTTTTGCGGTGTTCAGTTTTTAAAGATTTTTAATGTAGAATTAAAAAGAGGTGTTTTTAAAATGCGTATAATTTTTCCTTCCAGCCAAATATAGTTTGGATTTTATTATGTTAATATAATTCTTAATAATTTTAATCAGCCTTGAATAATTTAAATCTAAATTACCGGCCGGTTAAAAATAAAAACTGTATACAATTTTTGTTTTTGTTTAATTTTTTAAATAAAAAAAAAAATGTTTTGTTTTTTTTTTTTTGTACAGTTTATCACTAAATGTATTAAAATTTATCTCAAATATTTTCAGAGTAATGATATTGATAACACAAAAAAAAATAATTATTAATTTTTGATTATTTTCAGAGAAGAGAAAAATAAAATATAAATAATCAAAAAAATAAAAAATTTTAAAAATCTAAAACGACCAAAACGATTAGGAAAAATGAATTTTTAATTTCAAATAAAATAATTTTGTTTTTGTTTATATTCTTTTCGTAATAGAAATACAACACGTCTTAACAATACAAAGTCTCGAATGAAACTGAAAATGAAATAATTTGAAGTGAATGAAATACTGAAATATATTTTCAATGTGGAAAATTTTATTTTCATTTTGTTTTTTTGTGCTTTTTTTTTTTGTATTTTTCTTTGTACTTATTTCGCACTTTATATTTCTCTGAATTTGAGGCATAGAATAAAAAAAAAAAACAGAAAGAAAATTAAGCTCTCATCATCATCATTAACATCATTATAATAATATGTAGTTGCGTCGGAAAAATCTTCTTAAATTTTATACAATTTTTTTTTTTTGTAAAATACGTCTCGGTTTTTGAAAATTCTCAAATAACCTACTCGAATATATACCTTAAAAATGTATGTATATACTGTTTGGTATATATAAATACACATGTATCTAAACAAAAAACTATATCTTATAGTTACCCAGTGAGAAATCGAGAAGTGATTGGTTATCTAAAATTAGTTCTCGAACTATTTCCATCCAAGGTAATTAGTTACAGAACTAATGAGCAAACCATTAGAAATTGTTGTATATTTTGTCTATTACGAACTAGTTATTTCCACGAGATTATATTTTTGTAAAAGTAATGCTGAAGATAATGCAGTTTTTTAAGACTAAAGAATAAAATTATTTATCCGTTAAAATTTTTGTTTGTACTTCTAATTCGTTCCACGATTACATTTGTGTAAAAGTAATCCTGAAGGTAATAAGTTTATTTACTGTTGGCGCCAGAAATATGCGCTTGCAGTGTATATTAAAATTCGGGATTTCAATAATAATTTGAATAATTTTTCAGTCGTAATCGTAAAGTGGAACTTTAATTGTGAATATTTGTGTTAAGTAAATAAAATAAAATAAATAAAATAAATAAAATAAATAAAATAAATAAAATAAATAAAATAAATAAAATAAATAAAATAAATAAAATAAATAAAATAAATAAAATAAATAAAATAAATAAAATAAATAAAATAAATAAAATAAATAAAATAAATAAAATAAATAAAATAAATAAAATAAATAAAATAAATAAAATAAATAAAATAAATAAAATAAATAAAATAAATAAAATAAATAAAATAAATAAAATAAATAAAATAAATAAAATAATGAAAAATAAAAAAAGAAAATAAAAACATTAAAAAAAAATAAATACCTGATATTGGATTTAAATTATGTCGGGATCCACGGAAAAAGTTCTTTTAAGAACTATACAAGAAGATATATTTAGTTTTTAAACGTAAGAGAATTTTGTAAAAAAAAAATTTTAATTACCAAATTATAAAATTGTATTTTTAAATTTTTAGAAGCAATTCCAAACAACAGATGATTTTTTACAGATTTTTGACGGATTTTTTACGGATTTTGATTTTTACGGATTTTGTTTTTACGGATTGTGAAATTAGGAATATTGATTTATGAATTTTGTTTTCATGGATTCAATACCAATTAATTAGTCTCTTTTTTTCACTTTTTTTTTTCATTTAAACAATAATCTTATGATTTTATTTCTTCCAAACATGAACATTTAATTGAAATATTTTTATTTATAAAACTCTTTGCAGTCTGCTTTGCGTTTCTCTTAAACTTTGTTGTAAACTTTCGGTTTCTATGATGTTGTAATTCTAAACACTTCAAAAAAATATGCATACAAAAAAACAAAATCCGACAAGATCGTGAATCTTTTTCTTTTTTTTATGTTCTTTTCGTGCTTAATTAAATACGGTACTGCAAGTTTATAGTACAATATCTACAATGTCTTTCGAGCATTTATTTATCAAATTATCAACTCATTAAATGTGGAAAACTACTACTATTGTCAGGAACTAAACCTTCTTAAATATAATAGCTTTATTTTATTTAAGTGTTTACCAGATTATACTCTCAATTATTTTTTGTCATTTACTTTATCCCAATGACAGACAAAGCGGTAACTGAACCAGGTTAAAAAACCAATAAAGCATTTTTTTAATTCATCGAGAATGAAGCCTGGCACCAAACCTGTGATATATAAATTTACTTAGTAGTCTTAAGTTTAATTTTTATTTAATACATATAGGGCGTTTCCGAACCTTTCGCACTTGCACTTGATACTCGCACTAAATTTTTTTTTTTATTTTCAGTTTTAATAAATTTAATTTTGCGATATTTAGTATATTTGAGACTACACTAAAATTTTGACAACAAATCAAATGCGATTTGATGGGTTTGGTTCGAGTATCAAGTGCAAGTGCGAGAGGTTCGGAAACGCCCATAATATGTAATCTATTTTTTAATGCTTATGTTTTGACAATTTGTATTTGAATGAATTGTTGTAATAATTTTAAGTTGAATTTGTTTTTGGTTGCGTTTACACATCAAGTTTGGTTTGTATAGTTTGTTTGATTTGATGAAAATTTGATGAAAACCTTTTCTGTTTTCAAATACTGAATTTCTTTCTAAGCTTATGGGAAAAAGAGTAGGCCTGATACTAATTTTGAAATATCGAAACATACTGATTTGTTCCAATTTTTTTCTTTTAGGGTGCCGTATAGTTGCATCCTTTCTATATTTTTCAGTAGAAAAAAAAACAATTAAAAAATTTAATTTTTTAATACAGAAATGTACGTTTAAAAAAATGTCTTCCATCTATTTCTTAATAATAAAACTATATAGCATTATATAAACCATATATAAACGCTATATATCAGACTTATTCATAACAAAAGTGATGTTGGGGCTTTTTAGTTATTTTGTAAGCTTTGGTTTAATGTATTTCACACTATGTTATTGTATTCATTGTAAAATTTATTTGATTTTGATTAAATAAAAATTATTTTTTTCTTAAACTAGAATGAATTGTTTTTTTTTTAAAAAAAAAATTAAAAAAATCTTTTTTTGAACCAGTTCGATTACTTGTAACCAGTTCGATTACCCGTAATGAGTTTGGTAGCTAGTAAGTTTGGTAACTAGTTCCTTTTCAACACTTTTCACTAGTTCAGAAACTACTTCTATCTCATTAATGAGTTTGGTAATTAGTTCGCAGTAATGAATTTGGTAACCAGTTCATTTTCACTAGTTTAGTAACCAGTTCTCAGTAATGAGTTTCGTAACTAGTTCCTGTTCGCTATAATTCAGTAACTAGTTCTTAGTAATGCAGGAGGAAGTTACTGCTTGATTCGTAGAACATAGTGTGCAAATTGTAATGGATGGATTTACATTAAGGTAATCTAAGGTGTAATGCGTTATCTGATTACCGGTAATTCATAATTTTTCTTTTTTTTTTTAACAATATTCAATTTTTTAGAGCTATTATATAGAACTATTATATTACACCTATGACTGTTCTTAATTATTACTTAGACTAGCTACTAATTTATTTATTAATTAATTTATTATTTAAAGGAAAAATGGCGACAAAAAACCTTTTTGAATGTTTATGTTTTTTCATAAAACTTACCACTACTTACATACTAAGAAATAAACCTAAAATTACCGGTAACTAGTTTTGGACTTAATGCGGAACTTTCCTACAGGGTTTATTCATTAGAATATCCATACATACATTGATATCATACTAGTTAAATTCGTAAGAATTGGATTTGGGTAAACTTCATTTATAATATATGAATTGATCATGGTCTTACTTAATTATTACTTGGATATTGTAGAACTTAAAAAGGTTCTGAAGTACAAACTATAGAATAAAACAAAAATCGTAGCTGATAAAATTTTTAAAGGTACTTCTAACTTAATTCTGTAAGAACTCTGCCATTATAAACTATGCATGTACAAGTAAATTTTTTGGAAATAAACAAAATAACTAACTAACTAACTAAAAGGTTCTGAAGTTGATGAAATATATCCTTCTATTGAGACTTACGTCCAAAACTTTTTGATTAAGTTATATTATTGCTATAAAATAAACCTTTTCCAAACAGTTGACTTGCTATCGATTAGTTGTTAGTAGTACCATTTATCTTGTTATTTCCAGTCAAGATCAATTTGAGTATGACCTATCAAATTTTATTTTTTTCTCCCTTTTATATATTTACTCATTTGTTCAAGGCTAATTTAGTTACGTTACACCTTACATAATTTATTATATTATGCGCCCAAAATATTTTTAATATATGCAGCAACAATCATCTATTTACAAATACTTGTAAGTTTATATTATCTATTCACAAATGCTTGCCATGATTCATAGTGTTGCAGAATTTCACATAAAATAATACAGGATACTGTGTCCCATTCTTTATGCATACTTTATGATTGTGGTTCAAATATTATAGTTCGACAATATTATAATTTCGTCTCAGTACGACTCGCCAAATCTCATAAAAAAATTCAATATGTCGAATTCCAAATTGCAATTAAATACATAAGTGTAAAAAATGATTTGTCGTAGGAATACCAAATGATATATTTACATTAAACTGTTTTCATGCTGAAAAGTAGACAAATTTTTAAATGCCAAAAAACGTTTCGCTAAAGTAACAGTTTGCAATTAGGTAGGCCCAACGATATATAATAATAATAATTCTTTATTTTATTAACAACTTAAACTAATTTACATACTAAATTTTCAAAATTATATAACAAATTAATTCAGATTTCTTAGCCTAGTATTTTAATGAAATAGCTAGTTTCAATTTGTTATTCGAGGCGATTGAACCCTTAAGACTTAAGACACATATAAAACTCATCTACGCATGATGTTACAGTATTTAAGTATTTATTATAAACAGTAATTAATATTCACTATTTCTGTTACCGTATCTATTAAGGTATGTTATTTAATTTAGGTTAGAATGACTTGTTTCTGGTAATTGGACTTGGCAGTGGAAACAATCATTTGGTTTCTACGAGTTGGCATATTTTAATGTACTGAAAATTACTCTGTATTGCAATCATTACAAAAAAAATAAGCATTATTATTAAAACAAAATTTTAAACCATGTAAATCATATTAATTTGGGTGTTACATATACGATTTTGTATTATATACCTGGATCATCATTTTTTTTTGATTAGATATAGGTTTATACATGCATTTGCATTTACTAAACTAACTTAAACACATCACTCTTCTAATAGTTTAATACATATAGTGAATTGAATAGTCAGAGAGAGAAATAATAATAATAATAATAATTTACTACACATAATCAAATTTATACGAATATGATAATTTTACGAATTTTATACCATAATAAATATCTCTACAATTCATCACACTGTAATATTCAACCTACATTTACAACTTCGTACATATTCAATGCATATTTGTAATATTTACATTACATACATAATAATATGTAGAGAAAATATAATATTTTTATATGTATATTGTAGATAAAGTGAATGACGGATTGTCAATTGAATGAAAATGAACTGAGTTGAATACATATACTTTATTACTTCAATTTAGTACTCCCCATTTTCCCGTAATTCTGATCAAAAACCATAAATATGTAATAAAATATTTTGTACACAAACATATCGGTGCACAACAACTATAGGTTTAGGTACAACAACTGAACTGAGTAGTTGAGTACAACATCATAAAAATGGAAAAGTACCATAATGTATAAAAAGAACAAAAATGAAAATATGAATGATGACAAAACAAAATGTAAAAAAACAACGTGGTTACATCTTATAATGTGAAAGAAAAAAACAAATAATAAAAAAAATGAATAAAAAGAAAAGAAAATCATGAAAAATAAGATAAAAAGAAAATTTAAGGAAAAAAAAATTACTCTTTTGTATATACCTTGGTATATGATGTACTAACCAACCGTTAAACCAGGTCTTGCAAATAAAAATTAAACAGTGGCATTCAAACAGTGCTTTAAATTTTATTTTGATGAAGCAATCACCATCAAAATACTAATAAAAAAGGGATGTTCATTTAAATTGATTATAAAAAGAAAACGTTCTCATGTCAATTTCTCAAACAACTGGGTATTATTATTTATATATTATAACTATTTCTGTTTTTTTAATATTATAACTATTTTCTATTATTATAACTGTTTTTGAAAATTTTAAGTCGATGAAGCAAAGATACGTTAGGTTTCAAATTTGATTGGCTTCTTAATACTATTTAGTGCAACATAAATATAATATAGTTAATAAATATATATAGAATAGTTTTTATTTTAATGGTTGTGTCTTCAGCAATTATTTTTATAAAATTAAAAATTGTAAGTACTACACTTAACAAGCATATTCCACAATAGTTTTTTTTTTTTTTTATTAAATTTATTAGTATAAATACTATTTACAAAATCATAAGAAATAAAAATAAAAGAAAAACAATTCAAAATTAACTAAAATTCATTATGAATTATATAACTTATTAAACTATTCTTAAAAACATTAATACTATCAACATTATTTAGGCAAAGAATTAAACAGATGAAGACCTTTGTGGAATAAGTTATTTTGGGTGTTGTTTCTTCTAAAAAGCGAAAGTCTGAATAAATGTGCTGATCTTAAATTATGATTATGTATTTGATTCACCCACATAATTTAAAAGTCTCGATAAATAATCAGGAAGCATATTATGTTTCATCTTATATATGAAAATCAATGTATTAAAGTTTAATCTTTGTCTAATAGAAATCCATTTCAATTTTCCCAGCATTAAATTTATGTTTGACTTTCTTGAACATTTCAAAAAAAAATCTCATAGCACGACTATGAAGTATCTGTAGTCGATCTTTTTTTGCTTCATTACATAGAAATAATAACGATGCACAATAGTCCAAATGTGGTAAAATTGTTGTATTATACATAGTTATCGCACATTTATTGGTAAGTTTGTTTCTTATTCTACCTAAATACCCAATTTTTCTTGCAATCTTGTTACTAAAATAATCTTCATGATTATCTAAATTTAATCTATCATCAATCATAACACCCAAATATTTAATGACATTTACTTTTTCGAGGTTTATGTTATCTATACATATACATTAGCTAAACTATTGGATCGATCATTTACTACCATACAACATAAATTCCGAGATGAATTTTTGTATATAAAAAAAAATAAAACAAAACTTTTATTTAAATTTAATTTACGTATAAAATAAATTAAACAAAATCTTTATTTAAATTTTCCTTATTATTATTTTAACAATAAAATATATCTACTTATATATTTTGTTACTTATTCAATCCACTCCATTCTAGAATTGTTACTTATTCAATCCACTCCATTCTAGAACTGGACTGTACTTACTAATTTTTGAAGAAAACAATTGGTTTTTCGAACCGCTTTTTCATTTACAATCAAATTTCAAAATTAATTATTTAAGAAACTTACAAAAACATCTGCTTCAATATGACAAACAACTAATTTAAATTAAAATATTTCTTTTTAAATTTTTACATTCAAGTAATATGTATGTACATATGTATTTATTTATTTATTTTTATTTTAACAGTTGATCCTACAGATAAATATCTGTAGGCCAACTTTATAGGTCCTTTTCCCTTTCGAAATGTGGGCCTTTTTATTAAATTGTATTAATTATTTGATATATATTTTTGTATATTACATATTTATATTATTTTTTTTATTAGTTATATTATATCTTTATTAATTATTAAATTATATTTGAACCGATGTGGTTGTATTGAAAATTACTTTTTTCAGTAATTTTCACCATTTGAAAAATTTTTCGGTTCTCACGGGGTTTGAACCCGTGCTCCTTCGGTCGTTACATTACTACACTCGAGTGTTTTTACCACTCGGCTACCGAGGCCACTTGTACATATGTATGTATAAAGCAATTTGATTAATTTTTTTTATTATTTATTATCAATAGTTTATTTGAGTAAACAAAAATTTTAGGGTTACCAGATATCCTTTTGCTTGTAACAAAACTAATTTTAATCAAAATAACTTGATATATGACTTACATTTCGTTTTTTCTAAATTTAGTTTAAGTTTATTCATTCGCAACCAAATTGACAAATTTGCTAGATCTTCGTTTATTTTATAACAATAATCTTCAATGTTTCTTCCCATTATGTACAATAATGCATCATCCGCAAATAAAATGATTTTACCACATTTTATACTCGATTTAATATCATTTATATACCGGGTGTTCCAGAGCATGCGTATCAGCTTTTTAAGAGGGGAAGGAGCCGTTATTTTAAAATTTAGAAAAAAGTTTGTTAACTAAATCGAGGGTCCTTTATCGATTGGTAATATCTTCAACTTTCGGAAAGGACAGCTAATCGGTTTTTTAAGATCAAAAATCGCCGAAATTGGCCGAAATCGAAATTTTCAAATAGGAAGGGGTATTTTTTAATGCAAATTCAGATTCTACGACAAAAATAAATTTATTAAATTTATTAGCAATATTTTCAGCCCCTTGGATTTCTATATTGTCAATAACAACACATGATCTATTGATTGATTTTCATCCGATTTTGTAATATATTTTTAATGGATTTTCACATTGCTTTATTATCACCTTCATGACTTTTTCTGTTATTTTCAATAAATTGATTCTTGGTTTTATTTATGGCAATTTTGTACTCATTTCTAATATTCTTGTAAACTTCCCATGTATAAGTATCATTTATAAAAGACGCTCTTTGATGTGGTACTAGTTTTCCGGCTTAGTTTCATCTCCTTCGAACTTTAGGATAGTTTCATTTCGTTAAAATTTACCCGCTTTACAGTAACGTGTTAAATAGCTTTGTAGTTTCGCATATAATCACCAGACTCACCATATTTTATTAATTCATTCGTAATTATGTCGTTTCTTCCTGCTTTTCGTTTCTTTAAGATTTCACAAACTTTTAACCTAATCTGATCAACTATGTAAATAGCTAAGGCTAACACGATCACTATAGTTTTCGATTTTATAATTTTTAACCGCTTATTAAAGTGTATTATTAATGCACACGACAGTGTTATTGAATAATTCCTTAAAGTATAACATTAACACGTACATTCTTCCGATTTCATATTTCATGTTTGTAAGTATTATAAGACATGATTTTTTTACGATTTCTCAAGATACATCGTTGTGAGATCCTGTTCATATATTGTTGTTGTTATTGTAGAGTATATAATTTTATTTTATTTCTTTAATCCTCTGATTGGTTTTTTTTTGCTTATACTATTGAGGCGTACTCTGTATGCCTCTGAAGACTTGTGGTTCGCAATAATTTAGGAATTTTCTGCACCCCTTTCTTAAGTATTTTCAACACAAACGTCTGACTTTTAATGTGAACCAAAATAGTATGAGTTTTCTGAATGAATATATTGACTCTTTTGATTCCTACACTTACTAACGACTCTGATGCTCATTATTAATACTAGTTTTTCCCAATAGTAAATAAAAATTGAAAAAATAGAATTTCTTAAAGAAAGTTTACTTAATTTTTTAATTTATAACTCTCAAAAAATATTTTTTCTTTTAACTTTTCCAATAATACTTAATATTGTTTAAGCTTAAGCAATTTTTAGGACTGGATAAGATAAGAGATATTGGGTGAAAGTCAGTTGGGGAAATTCGTCAGACATAAAATTTCAGATTAACAACTTGGGAAAAACCAGTAAAAAAACTAGCTACATACAATGAAAAATGAAAGGTGGTAATTAGTCAGTACCAGAGGGTCACCACAATTTAAATCACCATATTAGTATAAGTGTTTGGTTTGTAAGTAAATTATTGGCTTGATATTAACTGTCACAATGTAAATCATTGATGAAAAATATGTAGTACGTTGTTACTTACAAATCTTTCATATATTAATCAATTCTTAAATTAAATATTTAGCCTAGCTAGAGTTTTCTATTCAAATTCAATAGCATATACTGCTATATCCACGTGACATTTTATTGCTATAAGACTTTTGTGCACTCTAGATGAATTCAAAAATGCGTCAGCATCATGCATCATAAAATTTCATGATGCAAAAAACTAATTTCTCAAATTGCTATCATTTAAATTTAATGAAATTGATTAGTTAGTTATTAAACTAATCCAATTCTAAAATTATAATTAGCAAATGCATGAGGAAATTAGTTTTTTGCATCATGAAATTTTATGATGCTGTGATGCTGATGCATTTTTGAATTTACTACTATTATAAACACTCTTATAGCATTATTAGTGTTAATTTCAGTGTTCCGCAATTACAAAATAAATTTATATAAATATAAATTTTTTAAAACCTTTAAATCATTTTACTTTTAATAAAAAGAACAAGTTCGATTTATTAATTAATATTCAATCTTGATACATAGATATTTTATATCACCATTGTATCTATAAATATTATTATTATTTGTGTTAACAAACAAAATTAATTTCAGGAATTGTTTCGTTCATCATAACACTACAAGAACTCATCAGTAGGTATTTATAGTGTTAGACTACCTATACAACTCCTAATTTTTAATTTGATTGACCTTATCTAACACTATAAATACCTACTGATGAGTTCTAGTAGTGTTATGATGAACGAAACAATTCCTGAAAATAATTTTGTTTGCTCCGCAATTGTTGCGAAACGTTATAAATACGTTATAGCACTAAAATGGAGAATCCTATAAGGCACCGGAGCAATTGACGTAGGATTAGTATAGATATGTATTTAGTGTATATGTTTTTATTTTGAAATGAAATTCATTTGAAATAATTTATGTTATGCGAAAGTGAGAAAGGCATTATTGTTATAATACACAAAATTTCTTACAATTAATATTTTGCTGTTAAGAATAACTTATTGCAATATTTATAATTATTGTAACCAAAATGCAAAATTTGGCTGGGAAAGAAGTTTCATTGACATTTATTATAAAAAATACTTGTAAAACATATGTACATTGGCATTCAAAACTAACCAATTTTTAAATAAAGAAAATATATTTTTAAATTGCATCTTTAAACTGTTAAATAATGTACGCACGTTAATTAATGCAGAACATGATATGTAAATATGATACTTTTGTGAAAAGAATGCAAAATAAAAATTTTCAGTTTTTGTTTAATTAAAAAATTTTTTTTTTTTTTTACCATGTTTGTAGAAAACGCATTGCCGTCGCAAAATATTTATTATAATATATTAACATCGTAAAAGTACATTAAAATAATAACTCTACTACTGCTATTCTAGCAATTCTATTCTTATAACAACACTAGAACTCTTGTTATAGAATTACGCACTTTTAGACTTATAACAATATTGCTGTAGCACTTGCACTACATTATAGTAACTCCTGCAATTGCTATAAGAACATTCTTAAAGCAATATTAATCACATTATTCCCATAAAAAACATAATTATAACACCTTTAGTGCTTAGTGGGAGTCATATAGAAGCCTTATAGCACAAATTTTGTTTTTTTAACAATAGAATGTTACGTTGGGTAATCCTCCAATCCCAATAAGTAACATTTTATACTGATCTCATTTTTTAACTACATTACATTCTCCATATTAACACTCTCCTCCTGGACTACTCTGTTCAAATTTTCTTAAATGTTTTGAAAATTACTCTCTTTAAACACTACAGTAGTTAAATTGTGATTTAACTGTTATATTTGAAGTTGTTCGATGGTTAGAGATCTCATAAGTATATTTTATACTTCATTAGCTATTGTGTTTCATATTGAATGATAAATATATAATAAAATCTAAACATGTTACAATATAATCTAACATACATATTTTTTTTTTTTTTTTATTTCATTGTTTAATTAATATATGTATAATAACTGTTCTATAGACAGCGATTTTTAATATATGTAAAAAAAAAAATATACATAAAATAATTAAAGTGATATTTAAAAAAAATTTAAGAGAATAAATAAAAAACTTATAAAGTTGTATTCAAAAATAAAGTTAGAGAGTAAAATATCAATTAAACTTATAATTATATATTAAGAATTACAAAATAACGAAAAGAAAGGTGTTCTACAAAAAGCAAAATATTATATATATGATATATATAATTAGATATGAATAGATATGTATCTATTACTCAAAACCCAACATTCATCTACGGCGTCAAATATGAATAAAATAACAGTGTAAGTATTGGAAATTATAGATCACTTGCAACATTTATCTTCAATTGTACAAACATTTTATCACACGATATTTTTCATAACATTAGAAGTGATTACTAAATCATCAAGATATTACATGTTGAGAACTTTTGTTTCATATTTAATTGTTTACAAAGTACGTCGACTATACATTTTGAAGACAAATATTTGTTTACAAAATGAAAATGGACATCAATAATTTAACTTATATAGTTATACCGTTATTTTTTTTTAGCTTTGACAAAATATTTTAGAGAAAAAAAAAATAAAAAACCTTTAGGAAAAAGCTCAGGTGGAAGTTGGTTAATGTCTCATGGTATTTATTTTTTTTTTATTAACTTTTACTTTTTCCGTTAATGTTATAAGAAAATTAATGTATAAGTATAACTACATATAGTAGTATATATATAGGATACGATAAATATAAAATCTTTTGAGGACAAAATTAAAAGAAAATTGCAGGAATTCATCAGTGGTAGCAGATTTACCTGTTTACAATAAAATTCGAAAATAAAAGAAAATCCTTTCCAATAAGTAATTTTTGATTCGGTCCTTCCCGTAATTACAGTTTGAATTGTTTTTGTTTATTTATTTCTTTTTAATAATACATATTGTTTCCAATACAATATAAGAAATTAAGGGAATACAAACCATATTTAATAAAAATTTTGATTAATTTTTTTTTTTGGAATAAAATTGAAAATCAAGTTTTAATAGTTCAATTTTAATCATCTTAATGATTTGAATTTTTTTTCGAAGAATAACTTTCAGGGTCAAGTTCATTATACCTTAGAAAGTTTCTAGTATGTACATAAATTTATTGACAAGATTTTTTTTATTGATTCATGAATAGTAAAAAAAAATCAAGTAGAAAAGTTAAGTAAAAAAAAATTAATTTTAAATATATATAAATAAAAATTAAATTTAATTCCACTAAATTCTGGAGCCTCTATTTTCGAGTTCAAATCATTTTTGATTTAAATGTGAAAATGATTATAGATTTTTTAGCGATTAGTACCTAATTCCAGCCGATTATTGCTATCAAGATCATATATGTCTGATCAAGAATGTTCTTCTGGAGGGGAGACACCAAGTACGTACGTACATTGGGTAGTGTCCATAGTTTTGATTGGTAGAGAAGAACCGGTAGTATGTGTATTATGTAAATTACCGCATTAAAATTTCTATATAAAGTTCAAAAGCGTGACATTTGTCTTATCGACAACCCTAAGGTGACATCCTCCCTAATTCCACTTGAAAATCGTCGTATTGTTGGAGCAGTTACCCTATTTTATGAATATCTTGTAGGTTTAGACACTTGTTCAGACGAAATAAAAATCCTAATGCCAACCCTTAAACATTTATATATTTATGTTACATCAGATATTGCGAGAGACCACGCAAAGACATGTATAATAGATGAAAGCTTGCATCATGTTGTTAAGTGGTGAGATCATCATCCAGTGGATTAGTATCGATCACCGTTAGTAACTAATATTTGTAAGGTAAGATATAAAAATAAATACCTAACATTCTATAGTTAGAATTGAATTGAATAAAATTTATTTCGGGCCACTGAACCTCATGAGGTTTTTCAGGCCATATACAATTTTTTAACAATAAATCTTAATAAATTACTTATAACTAAAAATTACAGAATTCCTTAAAAAAGAATGAACAAGTAGTTAGAAGAATGTTAAAAATATAAATTCAAATAAAAAAGAAGGTAGAAAAAACCAAGTATCAATTACAATAACTATTTATCGATTCTGCAGTTTTAATTTTAACCTTCTTTTACTAAGATTAGTATCAAAACAAGCTGCTTTCGAGTTAGATTCACATAACATTCTAGGCACAGGCTTCAATTAACCGTTAATCAGTACAATGATTTGCAATACTGAACAAGTCAATGGAACGTAAATTACACGAATTCTTTCTAAAAGTTGTTAAATCCATAATTGTAGGTACCAGAATATTCTCAGCAATAACTTGGTGGATAAACATAATGTCAGCCTCCGGCAATCAATCGACGTTGTTAGAAAAATTTCAGAAGTCTATCAGAAGAAACTTATCTTCGTAAGGAGGAAGTTGAAAAAGGTCAAACCGTTAAAAAGTACGTAGTAGTGCAAAGCGTAAAAATGTACGCTGAACTGCTTCAATACGTGAAATTCCACCAAGGAATAAGATGGGGCATCAAGTGGTCACGTCACTGCAAATTCTTAGGTGGCTCAAAGTTGACTATAAAAATTCGTTTGTATATAGGGTTGCCAGAATATCTCTTTTAAAGAGAACATGTACTCTTTTTTGAACACGATATTTTTGTTCACTAACTTTCTTCGTTCGGATCTTTTGTATCTCTTTTTTCTCTCTTTTTCTCTTAAACTAAATTTATCTTATTTTTGTAAAGAAAAAGAGCAAAAATTCAAAAATCTTCGTTGAAAAAAATATTTTCTCCGATGGATTTAAGGAAAAACCTTTAAATCTGAAATTAATTAAATATTTCAAAGGCAAAAATGTAGAATTCGTCTAAATATAGACAGTGTTAGATCGTCACATGCAATTATGTATAAATATACAAACTGCAAAGAATTTTACAATAAATAACATATGGTAATACATTTTTAATAGAAGTAATGAACTCAAATCAAACGACAAATTATGAAACTGAGGCTTGTAAAATTGAAATATTGTGATTTGTTGCTGAAATAAATTTATATTATGTTTAATATAAAGTATAACTTACTTATAGTAAAGTAAAGTAAAGTAAAAAAAACTGATGAAATAGTCTTATTTATTAATTTATTTTAACAGTTGATCCTACAGATAAATCTGCAGGTCAGCTTTATAGGTCCTTTTCCCTTTCGAAATGTGGACCTTTTTTATTAAATTATATTAATTATTTGGTATATATTTTTTGTATACATATATATTTTAATTTTATATTATACCCTTCTCTTTTTGTCCTCTTTTTTTCCGAAAAAACTCTCTTTTTAAACTTTCCCCTTCTGGTAACCCTATGTATAGTAAATTTTTCTAGAATGTGGAATCAAATTCCGATAATTTTTTCTTTTTGTAGGTTCTCAGCCTTTCTGTAGGTTCTCAGTGCTTTGCTTTTCTTTTCTGTTATATATTCATTTCATAATTGCATAAAAGAATTTCTATTAGCTTGTCTACATTAAAGAATCTACCGATTTGTTCTAATAGTCTAATATACTCCTATACTTACATATTTAAAAGAATTTATATAATGTGTAGTAAAGTAAGTACATATTTGCCAATTTTCAAGTAGGAAATGTGTTAAACTTATTTATTAGTATATTATATACTCATTTGCTTTTGCTTAGCTGATCTTATTCGGCTTTGGCAAGAAGACTACTTTAACAACTTGTTTCGACATCTTTTGTAAATGTGTAAAATCTAGTCTCTAGTGTAAAATGTCTTAATCAGGGTTTACATATAAATAATTGCAAGCGAAGCTTAAAACTGTGAATTTTCAATAAGTAAATACAAAAAAAATTAATGTAAATTAATTGGTTTTAAATAAGTGACACACCGACATAAATATATGTATGTAGATCAGCTAAGCAAAAGCAAATGCGTATATAATATACTAATAAATAAGTTTACAAAACCAAAACATAAAAACAAAAATTCGTGTTTAACCAATGAATGACTGTATGTACATCATCGGCTTAACTAAAGAACATATTTATGTTGTTTTGTTTAACGTACCTGGGGAATAAGTACATAGATGTTTTCAAAAGAAAATCCCAGTCAATTCAATATGTTCATGATTTAATTACATGCTGTTAGTTATTTATAAAATACTAATTTATTTAGCTTTCAATTGTTTTCAAAATTAGGGTTCATTAAATGGAGTACATATTTACAAAAAATGTTATAAATTTAATTTGTCACACCCTAGAAAGTTTATATGTAGTTTGTTTAACTAAAGTTTAAAAATTATAAATATAATAATCAATAAAACGAAAATGTTAATTTTTTTTTTAATTTTATTTATCATTATTTTCAACATTGTCCATTCGAAAACTTGAAAAAAAAAATTTACACCTAACTTCTAAATATATTAATAAAAATGTAAATACTATATATTTGTAATAAAAGTAAATACACATATATTTAAATTATTTGAATTTTTCGTTCCTCCTCTACCAAATCTAGTTATTTTTCTTTCTTTTCAATTGTTAAAGAATTATATAATCTATTAAGTTCATTTGCAACTAAATTAGCAAGAATAACACCATTATTATCAATAAAAGCAGCACATGATTTGGTTGTGGTTGCTTCTCTAATTGATTTCGAATCTTGAACTGTTAATACCAATGTATATTTATCATCATATTTCTTCATATCAGAACTGGCTTGCCATGTTCTTGTTGTTTTACCATCACCATCACCTTGAACAGCAATTGCAAATATTCCCTTTTCACAGAATGTTGTATAAATAGTTAAAACACCCATTAAAACAAAATATGTTGAAACACATATTATTAAAACTGGTTTTGATTCTGGAAATGGATTTTGATGATCCCATCCTAAAGCAATTAAAGCAACAGCAACAGCAAATGCACATATTCCTAAACGAATATCGATTAAACCAAAATGTTCCTTACAATTTGGACGGTCAAGTAGAGCATTTTTTACTGCATCATCAAGAGCATGTTTAACAGCTGAACCATCCCATTTGTTGATTTTTAACAGCTAAAAAGAAAGCATATTAAATATTTAAGTTTTGCATTGATACTCATAGCGACGAATGCCGGTATTTTATTATTATATTTTCAATTGTACATTGTTTTTTAGTTTTAATATCTAGTTTTTGAAGCAAATTTACACAATTTTATTATTGTAAAATGGTTGATTATTTTAGTTTACTCTAATTTGTGTCGCCAGCAAAGCAAAAAACTGACGTGTCTTAGCATTTAAATAATTTTCCTGCTCAATTTAACATAGATACCATACAATATAATTTTACCTCGTCAACTGCTTGTTTCTCTTTTTGTGGTTTTTCTTCCTTTTTTGGTTTGGCAGACATTATATATAATTATAAACAATTTTGATTTAGAAAAAACCAAGCTCAATTTTATACAAAAATTTTTGAACAATAAATATAACTAACTCTTTTCAAGTTTTTTTTGACAACGGAGCACAATATTTAAGTAAATGTTTGGAAGTGTAGCCGTTTTGGGGATGTCAAATGTGACACTTCTAAATACTGACTGCCTAAAGGAAAATGAGTATAAATAGCATCGTTTTTATTCTTCTGTTGTCGGTAATACAGTAATTATGTAGTTTCCCTCAAAGAATATATGCGAATTCGCTAGATACGACATGAAAACGTAACGTTTAAGTTACGCCTAAACTAATACATTAATACGCAATTACATTCAAAACGGCTTGAATACAAATTACAGTTAGTACATATCGTGGCTTGTATACAAATCAAAATCAGTATATCGCACTCGCACTCGCACATATCGCTATCGTACAGTCGTGTTACATTATAAGATAAGAAACGCGACCATTAAACTTTTTTGTATTTGTAATAATTGTATTGTTAATAAGTCGTGCTTATGTATTTGGTGTAGTTTAAGGATTTTTGGTATTTAAATATCATAGTTACACATAGTAGCACAACAAGTGAGTAAGCTGCTGAAAAACAAATTTCATAATTCTAAGCTTTGATTAAATCTGTTTAAAAACTTGCTTCGAAACTAATTTGTTCGTTACACACTAAGAAACTTATGCAGTAGTAGCAAACAAGCAAAGAAACTTCACAATTTTTATAGTTAAGTCAAGACAAGATATGTATAATGGTGGGTATAATATGTATAATGGTGACAAGATATGTATAATGGTGGGTAAGATTATCGCATTAATAATATCTAGAAATTTATAAAAAAAAAAAAGAAAACAAGGAAATAATTAAAAGATTGGAATACATATTATGAAAAGTATAATATACTTCTAAAAAAACAACATAAACAAAGTCGCAAAGCACTGATGAAGGAAGTAAGTTGAAAGCAAAAAGCAAAAAGTTTTGATTTTGTAAACTGTTAAACTGTTTCGAAACATTCCCACACACGATTAAATTTCACAAATTTCGAAACAAGTTTTCAAAAAGAGACGTACCACAAAAACGTAACAAATTGGCGTTACAAAAACGATACGATTTTGTATTATGTTTTTCATGTTACTCGTTTTATTCCAAGAGTAACAAAAGCGGTACGTTTTAATTACGCCAAAGCGTAACATTAGCGAAGGCTTGTTTGAGCAAATTAGTACTTTTTCGTTACGCAAACGTCACGCCTTATTTATAGAATTATAATTTATAAGGCCGTGGAGAAGTCGCAAGCACTGATGAAGATATTAAGTTGCTTCCGAAATATCGAAATTTGCAAAATAAATATAAATAAATGATTAGTGAAAGAAAGTTCGGCTTTTATTCCATAACAAAAAGGCAAGGCAATATAAGTCAAGGTTATGATTGGTTAATAGATATTGTTATATCATATCATGTCGTTAAATTCATACAGATTATGATTTAGACACGTTATCCCTTTTAATGAGTTAAAGCTTGAGACGTTTGAATGTGTACGTGGGAATGACATTTTAAATTAGTTTTCAAGAGATAAACGTCTTAAGCCATAATGTACAACCTTAATATTTTTATTGATCTTATGATGATAATTGATGGTTCTTTCGCTTCAGTTCCCTTTACCAACGATTTACGAACTTGGTATTCATTTTTGAAACCAAAATTTTAAGGGTTTTAAAAATGAGTCCACTAACCCAACGAAAAATTAAAAAAAAAAAAATTTTGAGCAGGTTTTTTTTTGTATGCATATTTTAATACTATGTATTTCGAAATTAAAAGAAAACTAATAATCAATTAGTGGTTCTTTTCAAAATTTTTGTTATTTTTTGTTTTGTTTTTTTTTAATTTAAAATGTAGATTGTAAATTCTAATTATTATTTTACAAAGGCGATTAAATACTTTAGCAAATATAATTTTAAGTGAGAGGTTTATAAAAAAAAAACGCTTCTCTTGAAACGTGTGGACTGTGGAATAAGTGATTTCTACAAAAAAGACGAAACGAAAGAAGAAATGATTCGTCTATATTGGCCTATTTTTGTTGAATTTGACAATTCGTTAAGAATCTATACCATGCATTTCACTGCCATGCATTCATGCAATCAACGAATTAGAATTTCTAATTCGTTGCAGGCAATATTCATAATTCCATGTCCATCCATTCCACCAAACCAAACCGAATTTGAGTATTCGACATATTTGTTTGTTTTGTTATATTTCTGACAACTAGCGAAAAAAGAATACATATTTCGAAAATATGAAATATGTATGCAAATTGCAAAATATCGGAAAATCCACGTGCAATAAAATACTATTTGATTAATTTTTATTTTTTTTATAGGTCTATAAAATTATTTTTGAAACAAAACTAATTTGATTGTCGAGAACAAAATGAAAGTTTACATCTAACATCTTACATGTTAAAATTATAATAACCCATAGGACCATAGCTGCCTAATGCCTATAAACCGTAACTAAAATAACGATTTTGGATAATCGATTTTGACTAGTCGTTGTGTTTACGGTACAAAAATATCTACTTGACTGCAGAGCGAAGGGTTAATTACTGAAAGGAATTTGTTAGGAATTAAAATATATAACATCGAACCTCTGCGCGGTCTATTGAAACTGTCCCATTCTTCAGAAATATCAGCCCAAGTTTGTTCTATTCCAAGAAATATGACAAAGTAATTCTCCTAACTAGACAACTATAATTTTTTTTTACTTTATCAGATTTTTATTTTTAGTGATAATTTAAATTAAATGTTTGTTGTCAGGTTTTCCGTTCACTAATATATTTTAATATTTGATTGCAAATATAACTAACTTCCATTCAATCTTGATTAACGAAAAACTAATGAAATTAGAAGCTTATTCATGATCCCTCAATTAAAATATAAAAATGAGTTATATCTTTAAAAAAAAAAGCTTAATAAGAAGCAGGTAACTAATCCAATTTCACACATTATTGTCATTAATATTTATTGTTATTCGTCCAATTGCTAAGACTTTAAAGTTAATAAAAAATGTTCATATAGTCAAATTTACAACACATATCAGTAACAAATAGTTATAGTTACTACTGTGATAGGAAATATTAGCAGTTGGTGTTTTTGTTTAATTTATTAAAAAAAATTTATTTTCAATATGTAAAACAAATGATATTATTTCGAAATATATATTATTTATTTTCCACTTTATTTCATTTTCTTAAACTAGCATGCAATTTCGAATAATTTATAAACTAAATTATAATTTAATTGTTATTTAATTCTAATATTTATTGTATAAAAATAATAAAAAACATTAACATTTTTGTTATTATAAATAACATAGTTTGTAAATTTATGTGTTATAAATAAGTGTAAATTAATGAATGTACGATATATTTTAACGTGATAATTTTATATTTTTGGTAATAATTTATATAAAATTCTAACAAAACCATTTTCATAGCCAACAGTATAAAAATTGGAACCATTGAAATTTTTATTACATGCTACACAATTAACTCGCACATAATAATTTAAATCAATTGGCGGTAGTCGATTTTCTGAATGAATAATTTTTTCGTTTTTACTCTAAAAAATAAAAAAAATAAATTGTACATTAATATGTTTAAAGCATCAAATTGATAAAAATTTTACTTACAAAATTCATGGGACCAAAAACTAAACCATATTTACTTCTATAATCTTTATCAAAAAATTTTAAAGGTGTACTAGTACTCTGACAATTTATTTGATCATTATTATTTTTTTTATTTTGTTCTTGACATTCAGTATTCTTTAATATAATAGATTTAATTGGATGTTGATTACCATCCAATCTTATTAAATCTGTGTATGTAAATATTTTTGTATCTAAGTATCTTTTTAATGAACAATCTAAATTATATTCTGATCGCAGTTCTAATGTTATATCACCGGTTTCAGTTCCTATAATGCAAACATTATTCCATGGATTATAATCTAAACAAGTAACGCCGCTGGGTATACGAGCGCATCTTCTTCTCACATAACCTAATTGCATTGGACTAATTGTTACTGGAGCTGCTAAGCATAAATCACTGCTTACACTGGAAATTAAAGTTTCCCAAATGATTGGCCAGGTTGCTGATGTTATTAAACTTTTTGCAACTTCATCGAGAAGAATTGTAGGATGTGAAATATCTTCTATATCAAATATACGAAGTGTTCTATTATGTGAAGCTGCCATTAGCCATCTCGGTTCTTTATGATCGTAATGAAAATCTATACCTAAATATATATATTTCGTATAGATTATGTAATTTTAAATTTTTTTTAATTTTATAATACTAACTTGAAATATATTTATCACTAACTCTGAAATAACTAAGTGGTGTAAAATTCAACAATTCATTTCCATCATCATTCTTAAAACAATTTAAGTTACATTCAGGATCAATATTCCATAATGCTACAGAACCATTGACATATCCTGTCGCTAAAATATTATGTCCCTTAGCCTAAATTTAAAACATTGAATAATATACATTTGAAAAAAATTAAAATATTAGTACCATTGACCAAGCTATTCTATGACATTGTACAAAATAATGATTCTTTTTTTGTTTAATATCATTATTATTTTCAAATCCGAAATTTAATGTTAATCTCATGACTGGTGTTAGTTGTATTATGTTAAGGCTATCGTTTATTGTATCACAGCAATTTTCTGGTATTTGTATTGGTAATGAATATATATTTACATTACCCTCAGTGTTTGCCACAGCTAATAAGCCTAAACGATTAATACTGGTGTCATATCCACCACTTGGCAAAAATTTCATATCATGTATTGGTCCATTATCACAAGCTATACAATATTCTAATTTATTTTTAATTTTAGAGAAATCACAATAAGAAATTTGACTGAAGTCATTTTTCAAATTTTCTAACTTATAAATGAGTATTAAAGTTTTATTATGAGATTTTAAATTTAAAACTCGTGTAAAATTATTGTAATTGCATTTATAACTTATCGCTAAATATTGTATTTTACATGATATGAAATCAGGTAGCGGAATCCATTCTAATGTTGTTATAGGACCACCAATAAACAAAAGTAATTCAACTAAAAAATATTAAAAAATGTTTTTTAATTTTGTAATTAATATTTGTTCAGATTTTTACCATTATTTTCTAACGACTTAAAACAATCTAATTCCAATAATTTGTCAGGTTTTGAGCTCCCAAAATATGAATTTGTATTTATGTTTGAAAATGAAAATTTCATTGAAAGATTATTCACTGGTTTATAATCTGAAGGGTTTAGATCATTACATGGCTTAAAATTCGGTAAACAACAAGGGAACAATGCTTCAGATGAGAAATTATTCTTAGTACTAAAATTATTATTTAAATTTGATTGAAGTTAGTTGTACACGATTAAATATAATTATGTATGTATTTCGATACTTACAAGAAATTTGTCCAATTTGTGGCATTTTGTGATGTATTTAAGAATGAGTTACGTTTATTCGAAAAAACTAAAAAAAAAAATAGTTTATAAAAATAATTAAATAGTCATTCTTTTTTTTTATTTGTACACATAATTAAATTAATATAAATACTTACAAGTTTTTGGTCTATTGACAATATAACTTTTATTATTTTCTATTTTACTAATGTTATTAATTTGTTTTTTTGATTTATTTTTCGAATTTTTTTCATCTATGTCTTCTAGGTCTGGTTCTATATCGGAAATTTCATTTTCGTCAACTCCTGATGAACATTCATCGGATGATTCTGACAAGTCTTTTTTTGAAAATTCAACTTCTGAACAACTATCATCCAAATTTACATTTTTTAACGATTGTTGATGCTTACTATAAATATGTTTTTCTACTACTGTTGCATCAACATCTTTAAATTTGCACAATAAACAAGAATAAAAGATTCGAGCAACTTTATCACAAATTTTTAAATGTTCTTTTAATAAATTCATGTCTTCAAAAAAAAGTTCACATGTGTCACCACAGCATTTAACTTTTTCACCAGATTCAATTTTCTGCTTCCATAATTTAAAAATATAACCACGCAGCGTATAACTAGTTTTCATAAAATGTGTTGCATCTAATTTATCATTACTTTTAAAATATGTGTCTATCTCTTTAAATTTGGATTCAGCTTTAACTGTTGATTTTCGTTTTAATCGTCCGGTATTACTTAGAAAATCACTTTCTTTTGATTCATTTACATTTTCCGAGTTGCACGTTTTTTCAATTTCATTTTCGGAGGATTCTTTTAAGTCATTGTTATTAGACGTATATAAACAGCTTTTCATATGCTTAGATAATGCCAAATAATGAAAATAATTATTACAATCTTTACAAGGAACACAAGTTTCATTTCGTTTTTCATCTTCAGTTAAACCACAACCTACAATATGTGATAGCATACCCAGAGCAGATCTAAATTCAGTTGCACACATTCGACATTTAAACATTTCACATTTGGTAACTTTCATAAAGTTGATCATAACACTTAAAACTAAATTATATTGTGTAACATCCTAAAATAAAAAAATATTAATCTAATTATATAAGTATATAATCAAAAAAAAAAAAACTATACTTACAATATCTTCTTTACCTTCAACCCAACCAACACCATAATGACAACTTAAATGATATGACCATTCAGTTGCTTGTTTTAATACTGTTTGCTTGCATAAACCACAAATAATTTCATCATCACCACATGATGGTAAGGATACATCATTAACATTAAAACTATCTATTTGGCAACGATCAGTGACTATTAGCAAATTAGGATGTAATTTACGTAATATTGTACTATTAACCTTTATAGATTTGCGATTTTGTCGATCTCTGATATTTGATAATTTTATATACAACTTTTCAAATGAATCAGAAATTATTTTTTTTGAATTGGTTGATTTTGGTGCAATTTTTGAATTATCTGTTTCTGCTAGAGCATTCTTAGGTTTTCGACCTCGCTTTTTTTTTAAAACAACTGAATCATTTATTTCATTGCTTTTTTCATTAATTTCTGATATTAATTGATTTGGACCACTTTCCGGAAAATTATCAATTACTGGTTGTTTACTTTTCGAATTTTCTTTTTCAACATCTGCATCTTTAGTTACTGATGTATTATTTTCTAAATCTTGTTCATTTTCCACATTAAAAAATTTCTTAGTTTTTGGATTTTGAGTTTTATTTAATTTTTCTGTTGCAATTGGAGTAGAACTACATATTGAAATTTCATTTGTAGATAATTCATCTATATTATCTTTTTTAATTGGAGTTAAATTTTTTTCTAAAATTTTTGATTCAACTTCCTTACTACTTGGTTCTTTAACTTGTGAAATTTTCGTCAACTTTGATGTTTTACTCGTTTTATATTTTTTATCAGATTTTGTAAATGAACTTTTATCTAAAGAATTCGATTCAATTTCTAAATTTTTTCCAGGCAGTATTTTTGAATCATCTTCTTTTTCATTTTCATTTTGATTATTTGAAATTTTTATAGGTTTAGATTTACGAGGACGTTTTATTATTTTTTTGTTTAGATTTTCAGCATTTATTGGCACTAAAATTTCGTTTTTTTTATTTTCCGACGAACTAAATAATTTTTTTTCCTCATTTGAAGAATTTTCTATTTTACTATAATCCTTTAGATCTTGATCTTCTGTTAATTTCGAATAATTTTGAATCTGATCGGCAGTTTCAATTTCTGTTTCTAAATGATTTGTAATTTCAATATTTGAAATTTGAAGTTCTGCCACAGATTGATAATGATCACTCGTTGTTGAAGTTTCACTATCTTTCCTAGATGAAAAATATTCACGTTTATCTAGTATTATTATTTTATTTTCTTTTCGTAATTTTTCTGATTCTGAAGCTGAACTACTTGAATAAATATTTCGAATATGCCGTTTTTTTAATGGTACACAATCTTCACCACAACTATCTGAATCAGATTGAAAATTTCTTGGACGTTTTTTTACAAAATTTTGTGATGTTGTAGAAATATTTTTATTACAAATTAAATTTTGTATGTCGTTAGACTTTTTTTGAGATTCATCAATTAAATTATCATTATTTAATTGTGATAGATTAGAAATTTCATTTATATTGTGTGTTGTATTATTAGCTAAAATAATATGAGATGCATCAGTAATTCTATTGGATTCAGTTTCATTATTAACAACATCTTCATTTACAACATTTGATACATCATTTTCAAAACATTTTGTTGTTTCAACAGATGATTCATTTATTGTGATGTTTGGGCTTAATTTTGATTGATTCAATTTTTTAACTATTTGCTCAATTGTATTATATACTTGAGAACATGTATATTCCTCATCTTTAACCAAACTTAAGTCAAATCCATTAAAATCTGATTTATTTGTAAGATCACTTCCTATAAAATGAAGAGAAAAATATGTTATTTCACAAAATTTTTTAAGTGGTTTTTTTATTTGAATTTGAATTAAATTTTAATTTTTTAATTGGAATTTTATATTTTACACACTTGTTCTATTATATGCATATAATTAAAATAATTATTTATATTTTGTTTTAATTACTTTATATAAAAAAAATTATCAACTCAAAATTTTTTTGTTGATATATCCTAATATAATTTTGTACAACAAAATAAAATTTATTCTTAACTCATTACGTAGGGGAAAAAAACGATATATGTAGGATGCGTAAAAGGCCTGGTTCGAGTCCGTAAAAAAAATAAATTTTTTTTGTCGTTGAAAAACAGAATAAATATTTGTTTTGATTTTAATTATTTAAATGTTAAAATAAATTTATTCAATTCTGCAAATTTTTCATTTGAAAAAAATAGTGTTTAGGTATTTTAAAAATATAAAAATTTATTTTCAATTTAGAATAAAAACTAAATAAATGATATAATAAAATTATAAAACAATTTATAATTAAAATTAAGTGAAGAATTAAAAAAATAAATAAAATTAGAAAATTCAATTAATAAAAAAGTTATAATTAAACATAATTAAAACATTTGAAATAAAATTTACATAATTGTACTAACCATTTGATAAATCTTCTATATTATTTGTTTCGAATATATTTATATCATCATTATATACGTCACTATATTCTATTGAATTTATTAAATTATTTGAGTTTTTTTTAATTTCATTTGTGTTGGAAAATACATCATGACTATTAGAAGAAGTTACAATTTCTGTTGCTGCATCGATTTCCATACTATAAATTTCATCATCAGTTTCCTCTGTAGCTTGATTTATAATAATTTTGTCTATTAAATTTTCAACAGAATTATTTTGTTTATCATTTGCTTGTACATCTAAGAAGTTTGCTTTATTATTATTTTCTTGAGACACCAATACATTATTGTCTAATATTTCAGTTTTTAAATTTTCATCTTTTGGTATTTCATAATTGTTTACCGAATGTGGACTTATTGCTGGATTTTCTTCATTATTTGGCAAATTTGAGACATTAGCATTTTTATTTGTAGTTGTTGAAGTTTTTCTACGTTGTACTAAATTTATTTTACCACCTCTTAGTCGTGGTCTTCTACTACTAATTTGAACTGTTTTTGGTTTACTAGTTTGTGATAATGTACTATTTAAATTCGTTTCCAATTGGACAGAATTTAAAACTTCATTTTCATTAACTGATAATGGTGGTTCAATTTCATGAAGTACATTATTTGAAAGATTACTTCTTTTTGTATTAATTACATTTCCATTCAACTTATTTATAAAGTTTTCGTAATCAATATCAGAGAAAAGTAGACTTTGTTCTTCATTAATATCTTTTGCATTTTCGAAAATTTTTTCAGTTTGAAAGTCTTTTATAATATTATCAGCTTTCTTAGAATCTTTCATAATAATTTTATCTGTCTTGGAATCATTCAATAAGTCCAATTCGCCTAACTTCTTGTTTTCAAATATTTCTTGAGCAGTTTTCAGACAAGAATTGTCAAATTCAGTTGCCTCAGAAAATTCAATGGGTATGTTTAATTGTAAACTACTATCAGTGATAGCATTTTCTACAATTAGTTCATATTTTATATCATCTAAAATATTTGCCTTAGCATTTTGAACTACTTCAGTTTGTGTTTTTTTCTCATCAATATTAATTATTGCTGGTGTTACTTCATCAATATTTTCTATTTGAACTATATCACCTAAACATAGCTTTAAATTTATTTTTTCTTCATTCGACAGAATTTTGTTTTCAATAACTTTAGGTGGTAATCTCGATGGAACAGTATTTGGTTTAAAGAAATTTTCAGTTAAATTTTTAGAAATATCATCAATTAACGTTTCAGTGTTCGAAGTATTAATCGGAATAACTTTTAAGTTTTCATTTTCTTCTTCTTCTTTGACAAATGATTTGGAAAAATTTTGTAGAAAATCTTCTGGTCGTAATATTTCGGAATCATCAATACAAGAACTTGTTTCCGACATATCATCCTCTTCGTTACTTATAAAATTGTTATCTAAATTACATAAGAAATCTACAGCATCTGCCGCAACTTCTTGACTAAACGTTGATTCATTATCAGATAATTTTGAATTAATTTCTATTGGTTGTGTTATATTTAGCGGATTTGACAAATTCAAAGTATCGAAGTCCGCCAAAGATTTCTGTTTTAGAATTAAATTTGAATCAACATGTTCAATAATTTTTGATGAATAGACATTTGGTTTTTGTTTAAAAATATTATTTGAATCCAAGTCTTGTATTAATTTTGGTAAACACCCTGAATTATTACGTTCTGGTGATTCACTGTTGAGAGGTAAACTTATAATAGATTGATTATTGAAAATTATATTATTTTGATTGTTATATTCTTCAATTTCGTTTATCAATAGTAAATTCTGAAAATTTATATCATCAGGTTTATTTTGTGGCGGAGTTTCTGGTAATTTAAATATTGAATTTTTTTCTAAAATTTTTACATTTGTGTTTTTTTCAGCTGAAATTCTTTTATCTAAAATATCAGCTTTATAATTACCAGTTTGTTTGCCTTCGATACTTACTGAAGCTTTTTGGATCTTAATATCATGCACTACATATGTTGCAGGTTTTAAATTTTTTATATTTGACATATTAACTTTGTAATTAATAACGCCACTTAATGGGTCCCTATCAATTTTTAAATCACAACTATTTTCTTCAATAGTAAAGTTATTAGAGTTGGCAAGAATTTGCTGAGTTACTATATCCTCCTTAGAAATTATATTCTTTTTGGTTTTTTGATATTTTGTATTTCTAATATTTAATGATGTATTTAGAGTTGTTTTCTTCCTATGAGTTACGTCGGAATTCGATTCATAGTTTTCAGTGTTAATTAAAGTTTTAATATATTGAGAATTATCTGAATTTTTTTTAGAGACATTATCAAGTTTACGTTTGTCATGTAAATGCGCTGATAAATTTTCAAAAGAAGGAATTACTGGTGTTGTAGATTGAGCTTCCACGCTTGAATTTCGATCTTTTTGTGAATTAGTTATACAATTATTAGCACCAGTTATATTTATTTGTGGAGTCTTACTCGAAGGATTTATTTTATGAATTTCGTTTGCTGCAAGATTCCCATCCGCTGTTACTTTAAAATCACATTTCGCATCCGAAATACTTTTTAATATGCTTGAATTCGATGATTTAATCTTTGATTCCTTGATTTTATTATTCAATATATCACTTTGAACAACTTTTGTTGAGTGAGGCTTTTGTGATTCAATTTTTAAATTTACAATTTTTTTCTGTTTTAAAGTGGGCACATGTGTTGTTGAATTAAAATTTATTGAGGGTTTTGGCTTTTGTAAAGAAATATTTAGAATATTTGTTTTGTTGTTATTTACAGTAACTCCTAGATTTGATGTGGTTATTTTAGAATTTATTGTTTGAGTACTTGATTTGGCTGGACTATTATTTTGAATTTTTTGTTTATCATCAATTTGTATGTTCGCATTTCTATGTAAAATGGAAGTTCTAAGTGTTTCTTTAACTGATTCGGATGGCAATTTCAGTTTAGCTTTTGAATTCGCCGGTCGAATAACATGCATATGGTTTTGAGATGGTAAGGCATCATCAGCTAAAAATATAACATATTTCTTTTATTAAATTTTAAAAAAAAAAATGGGTAAAATTTTGGTTCGAACTCAGACTTTGTTGATTTTAAAATTACAAGAATCAGAGCACTTATCTTACTACTCTACGTAACATCAGTCCAAATTTGTGGCAAATGTATTTCATAAGAAAAAATAAATAATTTTGAGAAACAAAAAAAAAATTTTAAGATTTCAATAAAACACCTGTATTTAACCATCTTTCAAAATATATTTTAAAACCACAAACACTCATTCTTATATTAATAATATCTATGCTTCCTCTTTAGAATAATTTAAACTAACCTTAAAATTAATGTCTGATATCGAATTCGCAAAACTTTATCCAATTTATTTATTTATTTATTAAACATTAAGTAATTTATATATTATTTTTATCTCACCTTCTAGTTTACTAACTGCAGTTTTTAATTCTTCTTTAATTTTTTGTGAACTAAAAACTGCTTTTAAATTTTTAATAATTTCAGTATTGGGTTCCAATTTTTTTATAACAGGCTTAATTGGAATAATTTTATTCATATATTTCTTTGATTTAACATTCATTTTTTCTTTATTTTCACCCATTTTGCAATATCTTTTTGCTTAATCTTTTTACCTTATAAAAATTTACGTACGTACATGAAATTACTTTTACAAATTAATTTTAATAGACTTAAAACGTGGGATCTTGTACGTATAAATCATTCAACATTGATTTTAAAAATTAAGAATTTTCTGTCAATTACTATACATGCAAATGTAAAATAATTAAATCACAGAACTATGATTTGTGTTCATTGTCCAAATACAATATTTCCTTAACAATTTTTAAATAATTTCAACATAAATTTCAATTTTACACTATGTATATAATGTAGATGTAGGCAATAAAATAAAGTAATTCAATCTCAGTAAAACTTTACTACTTAGATACCACAACCACACTAAAATAAAAAGCAAAAAAAAACTTCAAAATCGTTTGCAGTGATGGTTTTTTTTCTGTATTTTTTTTACAAAATTGGATTTGACAGCCGTTCGTGGGATAAAACTGCACAGTTTTATTTGTCAATTCTCATTTCTCACTGTCAGAAAAGAAACAGAACTTCAAATCTCAAAGGGTAGTAGAAGAATCTTCGAATAAAAATTTTTAATAGTGTTAAAAATTTTTTATGTATTCGCTTTATAAAATTTATATTTTTTATTAAATAAACATGTAAATCTGTTTAAAACCTTATGTTGAAACTAATTCAATTTTGTACCCTGCCAATTCAAAAAATGTTGATAAACTTTTAGTGTTTACTGTTTCGGACTGTTTCGAAAAAACCACCGATAAAATTTCTAAAGTTTCGTAACAAGTTTTTAAACACATTAAAAACGTATATAGGCCTTATCCTCGTTGCAAAAAATATAAATAAGAAGAACTTGAAGTATAGTTTGAAGCAGTTGAAAGAATACTCGTAAAAGAGGCCCAACATAGATTTCCAAGTAAGATTGTACTTTTTAAAAAATTGTAAAAAATTACATATACAAAAAATTTAAAATAACAAGTTCAACTTTTAGATATAATTATATAATTATTCCAAAATAAAAAACTTTATGACATTTCTCTATGTTGCTCTATAATAATTGTCGCTTGCAAAATAAATATACTCGTATAGTCGTATTTCGTATTATATATGGCTATTTTGTTTGGTAATTGACATGGCATATGGCATATATTTGTTACAGGCCATATATTTTGTATTATATATTGTACTGAATAATATAGTAGATATATATTTTTGAGTTTTCGATTTTGTTAGTTTTTCTAATTCATTTATTTCTTAATAAAAATACATTCATATGGTTGCTAGATAACGTAAATTGAAGACGTTATTGTAATGTTATGTCAACTTTCAAGTGATTGTAAGTACAACCTATTTTTATTATTTGATATTTGAGCAATGATTTAGGAAGGAACACAAACTTATTTTTTTTCAATTATGTTATTTAATAAAATTGGAAAATTGCTCAAAATTTAGAAGTTGAAAAATTTTTTAAGTTTTTTAGATATAGATATAGATTATATGTAATTTTGAGTAGTTCGAAATTATACGAAAAATTTCTTCGGCGCCTGGAAAAGGAAAAGATTTTTGTACTTTGTTTTGTAGTAGTCGCTTTGTAGTCGTAAAAGTGGAATCCATTGCATAGCAAAGCAATAGCATTTATCTTCAAGAGAAGTAATCTGGATATTTTTCAATTCAATTCAATTCAAACAGAAAAAACCTATTGGGAATTTTTTTTAAATTATTTAAACAACTTTATTTTTAATATGTAAAATTATTTAAAGTTATCGTGTGTAATAATAGATACGTGAAATTTTTTTTTGGTAATTCATTGTTTCAACGACTAAATTATTATCGCTATATTTGATATTAAAAAAGTTGGCAAATAAAACGCTTCGTTTGCAATTTTCTCTAATATAACATGTTTTTTCATGTTCCGTACCACTTATATTATTGTTTTTTTCTCAATTATTAAGTGAAATTCATAAATATTTATTAGTAAAACCATTTATATAAAAAAAAAATTTGGTAAACTGAGAAATTTTTTGTAGCGTTGGGCTGTCAAACTATCATTTGAAGTGTTTATTTTCAATTTACAGATTTTCAAAGACGCAAGTAAATAAATAAAACAGAAAGATGAGCTCGATAAGTGGCACCGGTGGAGGTGCCTCGGATAATAGTTCTGTTGTGAGTAGCTCCACTGGAGGTAATGTTGGGGGTGATAAGCAGACTCAACAAATTCTTCAGAAATCCTTAGGTGGAGGTGCCACAACGTTTCCAATAAATTTGGCAGCCAATAAAATTGGCCATGTGAAAGCAGGAACTATTGATACTATTAAAGTAGGTACACAAATTCAAGGTGGCTTGGGTGGAGGTGGTCAACTACAACCAACATCCTATAGACCTCTAACTACTCGTGTTGTGATGCCTCCTGGAACTATAGTTCCTGGTACAATGATAAAACAAATAAATACTGGACAAGTCGATAATACAAGTAGCGGGAATGTTCGTGCTCAGATTACTGCAATCCCAGCAAGAACAATATCGCAAACGTCAATAACTGTGACAAGGTCTGTAACTCCAACAACTTATATACCAAGACCGGGAGTAAATACTGCTACTATACAGTCAACGCAAAGAATGACAGCTCCAATAAGAAGTTCGACACCACCAAGTGTTACAAATCTGGCAACTGGAGCGTTTGTTAGGGGGCCATCTGTTGCTCGAAATTCTTCATCTCCTGCAACGACTGTAATATCACCGACAAATGCCACATGGATGGCAACCGGAGGCCAGGTTCAGTTAATTAGAACAATAAGTCATCAGCCTAGGCAAAGATTGTTACAAAATATTACTGGAAATGTATCCACTTCTGGAAATGTTGTATCCGGTGCTAATACAGCAACTGGAATAGTTGCTGTTGGCCAAGTTTCCGGTCCAAATCAGAACAATTCAAATTCAGGACAAACAATATCACCACATCAAGGTATATTTTAACATTTGGAAAAGTTATTAACAATTTTTCAAAACTGTTTATTTTTTGGGTTTATTATTTACAGGATCTGTACAAACGTCACAACAACAACAAACATTTGTAGCAACATTAGCAACAGTTTTACCACCTCGTCAGCAAACAGCAACTTTAGTTTATAGTAATGTTTCGAATTCGCAAGGTCAACAATATACATCTGTAGCAGGGGGTTCTGCTCAACGTTATACTGTTGCCACTCCGATTACTGGAACAGGACCACGTCAAGTCCGACCAATACAATTGAATAATCGAGCATTTTCTACGGCTACCAAACTTGGTACCGTAAGTGGGATGAATACAACTAGTATTAGTATTCGTGCTCCAAATACTATTCCAGTTTTAACACCAACTATGAATGCAGGAAATGCAAGCAATAACACTGTACAAGGCAGATTAGCAACAACATCGGGCGCAATTGCAAATACAAATGTTAGTTCTTCTGGAAATATAAATATACCTACAAATAGTTTAACCACAACTAGGATCATTCAATTACAGCAACAACCTGGAACAGGTGGTCAACAGTTAATTGGAACCACCGGACAACGTATTACAAGTAATTTAATGCTACAACCCATTATCATGAATCCAGGGGGTAAACTAGGTATTACAGAATTTTTCTATCTATGTTATAACTTTTCTAACCAAATTAAAAATGTATTATAATTTTCTATTGTAATCTTTTCAGGTATTCGAACACCTACTACTGTAAATACTAAAGGAAGTTCTTCGTTAACCATTACCCAGTTAGGTAATTTAACAAAACAATCTGGTGCTAATATTAGTGGGTTGCAAGGGGCAACAATATCTCAATCACCAATAAATCAAACCGGGACAACAGTCGTAGCTTCTGTGGCCCCTTCAGGAACTATAGTACAACAAGCTTCACAACAACAATCTCAACAACAATCACAACTACAACAACAAAACCAACCAACATCAGTTAGTTTAAGTATGTCCAATAATCAACAACCAATAACTCAGATTGTTAGTGTTAATCAGGCTTTAACAGGTAATACTAGCTCTGGTCAAAGTGGTCAAATTATATCTGCACAAAATGTGCCGGTATCAGCTACCGTTGTACCATTGGCTATAACGTCAAAAGGTGCCACTAATGTTTTCACAGGCACTTTAAATCCTATTAAGACCGGAGCGGGAGTTGCAGGATCAATTACAAAAGTTATTTCTCAATCTTTACAACAACAGCATCAAACAGGGTCCTCCGCATCTGTTGCAGAGATTATAACATCGCAATCAGGGTCTGGTCAACACCATCAGCCAACCAGTGTGTTTATTCACGGTAAGTTTTTTTTATTTTTGTGTTTTTTTAAATTATTGTGTTACATAATAATTATGTTTGAGTAGCTCGACCACAGAATTCTACTTCAGGATCAACAGGAACGGTAATACCAAATAGTGGAACTTTTCTACCGACTGGTGGTACATTTTATTATGAATCAGTTCCGGCCAACTCTGTAACTGTTTCTACTGGAGTACTTTCGCTTACGACAACTACTGTAACTTCAACTGTGTCCTCCAACCAACCAGTTACATCAATTTCAGCTGGAAATATTTCTACTTCACTTCCATTTAGTACATCTGGTAGTACTGGAGGTGGAACATTTACAGTTGTACCTGCTTCAGCAGTTACAAATATTACTGGTAGTTTAGGTGCTAACTCAAATTCAGGTGTTACTAGATCTATTGGGCAAATTCAAATTCCAGTTTCAGGAAGCTTACCAGTAGTTTCTGCTTCATCTTCAGGAAATATTAACTCGGGTCAAATACAAGCTGTTCCGGTAAGATTTACCGGCCAAACAATTTCTCAACATACAATACAATCGCAACCACTACAACAACAACAATCGCAACAACAACATCAGCAGCAACAACAACAACCACCACCTCAACAACTACAACTTCAACATCAACAACAACAGCAACAACTACTACAGCAGCAACAACAACACCATCATCAACAACAACATCTACAACAACAACAACACCAACAACAGCATCAACCACAGCAACAACAACCTCAACAACCGCAACAACAACAACATCAACAACACCCACAACAATCACAACAACAACCACAACAACAACATCAACTACAACACCAACAACAACAAACACAACAACAACAGCAGCAACAGACTCAACAACAACAAACTCAACAACCACAACAACACCAACAGCAACAAACACCACAGCAACAACATCAACAGCACCAACAACAACTGCATCAACACAACCAACCTCAACAACAACAACCCCAACAACCACAACATACGCAACAACAGCAACACCAGCAACAACACCATCAACAACCACAAAACCAACAACAGCAACACCAACACCATCTTCAACAACAACCACAGCAACAACAACAACACCAACTTCAACAACAACCACAACAACACCAACCACAACATCAACAACAACAATCACAACAACAACCACAACATCAACCGCAACAACACCAGTCACAACAACAACTGCAACAACAACAACAGCAACTACAACAACAATCGCAACAACATCACCCACAACAACAACAGCAACAACCACAACAACAACAACAACCACAACAACACCAACTACAACAACATCAACAGCAACTTCACCAACATCAGCAACAGCAGCAGCTTCAACAACAACAACATCAGCAACAGCAACAACAACAGCAACAACCGCAGCAACAACAACAGCAACAACAGCACCAACTACAACATCAACAACAACAGCAAGAACAAAAGCAACAGCAACAGACGCAACAATCACAAGAACAAAAACAGCAGCAACAACCGCAGCAGCAGCATGAACAGCATCAACAACAACTACAACAACAATCGACACACCAACAACAACACCAACAACAGCAACAAACACCACAACAACCGCAACAACAACAACAGCAGCCACCACAACAAAAACAATCACAGCAAGTGCAACAATCACATCAACCACTGCAGCAATTGCAGCATAATACTCCATCATCCACTTCTTCAACGGCCGCTAACGAACAAATTGTTTCTACTTCACTACAATCATTGTCTGTACCTCAGCATCAACAAACGCAACAACAACAGCAATCAATGCAACAACATCAAATTATTACAATGACAACTCAACAAGCTCATTCTGGGCAAATGTCGTCTGGAGCTGGAAATACACCGACCACTCATATGATTATACCAATTCAACCTTCTTCAATTAAATTAACAGGTTCATCTTTATCAGCTGCATCATCAGTTCATCAAAATAGTCAAAGACATATTTCATCGAATAATTCTATTAGCAATAATAGTATTGTCCCTGGAAATATGGTTCAAACTATAACTAATTTAAGTTCGATGAATACCACATTTTTAAGAAAACGAGATGCTGAAGGTTCACCAATTAGAACTGCTAAAAATAATGTTCCTACCTTATTATCAATGGGTACATCACTTGCGACTATTTCATCAGGAAGTAGTCCAGTTAGCATTTCAAGTAGTACAGGAAGTGTTATTGGTTTAAGCAGTACTGCCGGCAATTTGATTAATACAATTCAACAGAATAATACAAATAACAGTGGCATAAATATAATTAATCAAAAAGAACATCAACGTGCAATATCACCAATATCAAGACCTCCATCATCAGATGGTTCTACAACTGTTAGTGCGAATTCAAGTCCAGGTTTAGATCAACAAATGAATGAAGAGTTACAACCAATGAATCGTATTAGCAGTGATTCGCATTTTAATCCAATTAATGATGTAAGTTATTTTTTTTATGTGTGATTATTGTTTATTAAGATTAAATTAAAAAATAATTCTTGACATTTTATTTACAACCTTGTAATTGGGTAATTCAAAAAATTACTTTAGATGTATTCTAATCATCAAAATCATATTCCATCCTCAATATCTGGTATTCGACGACAACACCAAGAGCATCAACAACATCAACAACAACAAATTATTCATTCAGAAAATATACAAATATCTCAGCCATCTGTTAGTAATGGCAATATCGAGTTTACACCACCACGGAAAAAACCAAGAAGATCAACGTAAGTTTATTTTTATATTTTATTAGCTAAATATATATAAATAAACAATTATTGCATTTTTTAAATTTCAGAAATGATAGTCAAAATTCAAATACATCACATCATCAATCAGTGAACTCTCAATCAGGTCATTTACCAATACAAAACACGCAATCTGTAGTTAGTAATACGAACAATTCAATAAATGCTACTACTAATAATACCACTGTTATTGCGAATAATATCATACAAGAAAATTCAAATAAAGTTAATAACAATGTTGTTAATAATAAGGAAAATGCTAAACCTACAGATTTTGTAATTAAAAAACCACGTACATGCAATCTTCTAGATGTAAGTCTATTGAAATCACAAAAAAAAAAATAAATATTGTTTTTATTATTTTTATTTGAATTTTGCAGACATATAAACAGAATTGGAAATCAGCAAATAATCATTTTCAACGGTATTCTGATGTTAAACCACGTGAAGAACGTCGCCCAACTGTTATAGATTTAGCTAATCAAGCTAATGTTGTACAAAAAATAAATGGTTGGAAAATTCATCATTTAAGTGCACAAATGGAAGATTTGGTATAGTTGTTATACATATTAAAAAATTATCGTTTTTTATATTCTTATTTTTCTAAATTATATTTTAATAGTGTGAAATTGAAGGACAAGTTTATGATAAATTAAGTGATATGTTAAAAAAATTTGAACTACATGGAAAAAATTCTGATTTGGATCGTGTTAGCGAATTAATAAAGGTAAATCAATTTATTTTAATTAAATAAAAAATATGCTTATCTGCTGCAACAACTTATTAAACGAGTGACTTAAATAGTGGTTACTGCCACAAATTAATAATATTATTTTGTCTATTGGTATATATTTTAAATAATAATATTATTTTTTTTAGGGAAATATGCAACGCAGTAAAATAATATCTGATGGTGTAAATGAAGCTAGATCGCAAATAATGAAAGTTTTTGAACATAAAAATCATGTTTCTGATATAATACATCGTTGTGCATCAAAAAGAAATTTTAAAAAACGAGAAAAGCCATAATCATTTCAAATTAATATCAATTTATTATATAATAAAATTAAAATCAGACATATTAAATAATTTTAAATAATCAAATTAATATTTAATTAATTTTAAGTATATAATAAATGCATATATCTATATATATAATTATATATATTGAAATTTGTTTTAAAAAATGAATCTAAAGTTATATTTACTTAAAGTTAGTTGATTAACAAAATTAAATTTAAAACTAAAAATAAATTCTATTTACTATTCTATCTGTAATGTAGATTTCATGAAAATCTCGTTGTTTTTTAGTTTTAATAACTATTTTCTTCTAAAAATAATTTATATTGTGCGGTTTTTAAGAAACAAAAAATAAAAAAGAACTAAATACTTTAATATTTGTTTTAGAAATTTGAATATTTTTAAAAACTATTAATAAATATATATGTACATATATATAAATTGATTACACGTATATTATGTATTAGTCTTACAAGTTAGTAGTATGTATTCACAAATCATATCTTACTTTCTCAGTAGGATTTTCATTTAGAAGATAAAAAATTAAAACAAAATTTTTCCCCAATATTTGACTTTTCAGTTGAGTCCTATTTTGTTTTTAGAAGAAACACTTAACATGTATGCAATTTTTCCTAAATTATTTGTTTCTTAAATCATGTAAGAAAAGTAAAGACATAAAAAATAATTAAAAATATTTGAATATTTGGTTTTTAAAATCTATTCTTTAAGAAATACAATAAGAAATTATCAAAAAATTAAAATAAAGAATTTTGTGAATGTATTTAAGCATATATTATAAAAGGAGAACGTTCAAAAAGTTGGTTAATTTTTTTAAATTATGAATTATGAATTCCCAAGTAGGTAGTATTCGTGTAAATATATACATATGTTGAGTTTCATATTATCAAAAAAGATGTTTTAAACCGCCTTTAAACTGAACTTAAATTTTAAATTTGAAAGCATTGCAATCAATGCCATTGCAATACAAATACAAAGTTTTTTTTTATATTTAGAACGAATTTTTTTGATAAAGTGATATTATTTTTTAGAAGCACAGGTTTTTTTTTATATGTAAGTAAATACAAAGATTTTACTAATTATAAAAAAATAACGATTTCATAAAAATGAATGTGATTTCGAATATAATTTTAAACAATTTATTAGACAGACAGACAGACAGACATTTTGTAAACCAAAATATAACTTAAATTATATAAAAATTGTTAAAATAAAATTATTAATTGAGAAAAAGAATAACATCTCGCTGTTGAACACATTCAAATTCTTTGAAAAATAAAAAAGATCAATTACAAAAGCTTACGCAAATTTACTTTTTCTTGCGGTGCAAAAAGTCATTTTAACATTGTAAAATATTTTTGATATATAACATGAAGTGTAAAACATTTTAAAAGTTTTGGGTTCTTTTACAAAACGGAACTCGGTGGATATTTTTTCGAAGCAATACGAAGTCCATTTTTTTGTCTAATCATTTAGTTAGAACAATTAGGTACATTCGAAGGTTACGTAGCTGATTGTAAGAAACGATATACATATATACAATTTATATATCTCGATATTGATATTAAAATCATCACCATAAAAAAAAATAAAAAAAAAAAAAAAAAAAAAAAAACCATAAAAAAAAATCATAAAATAAAAAAATTAACCAATTTTTCCGAAGTTACACCATTTATAACTAAAATTTTATATTTGAGACAATGAAAAAAAAAATAAATTTTAAAAACAAAAATTCTACGTCAGCACATTTTTGGATATTATAGTCATTATTAATAAAACAAAAACCAAAAGAAAAAAATTCAAAATTTTTGATAAATATTTTTTTATGTATAAATTTGTAAAATAAATTTAAAATGTATATATAAATAAAAAAAATGTAAAAATACAATAAAAAAACCAAAATATAAATAAATGTATGCTTATATTTATGTATACACTTTGTAAATAATTTGTATGAGTATATACTTACATGTTTATATATACTATATATATATAAACATAAGTGTATATATATATATGTGTAGTATACTGTAATTTTAATTTTCGTTTATGTTCTTAAAGCTTTTTGTGGAAAAAAAATAAAAAAAATAAAAATTTATTCCTTAAAAATAAATAAAAAACAAAAATATTAAAAATTAACACAAATGTTTAATTTAATATTAAATTTTAAATAATAACTTAATTTTACAATTTTTACAAGAGTCTGTAGGTACATGAATTGCAAGGATTATGTTTTGCAACCCCATCTGTGAGGCATACGTCGGAAATTACTTAGGTGGTTCTATAATTTTCGTATATTTTGTCCCTGCTGTTGAAATTTGGTATTATGGGTTTGAAGTTTGATGCGTAAATACACTGTTGTTCATATGTTCGAAAATTATTGCCAACACCGTCGTTGCAATTTTTATAAAAATAAGAGGGGTTCTTATAAGCTCTGAGGATTCATAAATGTATATATATTTTCCATTACGAATCCTTTTCTAAACATCATTTTGTAATTGTACACGCATATTGGTGGTTAAAGTTAATTAAGCTATGGTAATGCTGTTCACATTAGTCATTAATCATTATACGACATTATACCTTCATTTAATTATTCGGCTTATTGAAATTATTCAAGCTACTTATGTTCTCACATCAAAACTAACTTTGATGAGGTCAATCCGTTCAATTGTTTTCGAATTCTGAGCGTCACAAATTTAAATTTCCGGTATAAATAGTTGACGTGTGTTAAAAAAAAAATTTGCAAAAATATTTCGTAAATTTTTTTTGTTTCAATCCCAAAGTAGCATTTCAAAGTACATGCTGCCAAAAAAATTTTGTGACGCTGCTGTTTTGTTACAAAAAAATGCGTTTTTTATAACAAGTTAATAAGGAAACTTTCATTTGGCTCTTTTTGATTAGTCAATTCCCTCATTTAAGCCATGACATTTGAATTTTGTTTGACTTGACATTTGAAATTTCACAACCCACAAAATAAATTAAAATTAAGAAAGTATGTATATAAAGTAATTTAACTAAAAAGTGTAAAAGTGATTTATTAAAATAAAAAGTGATTTATTAAAATAAAAAGTGATCAAATTAAAATAAAAATGAGTTTGGATTTAACGGAAGGTGCGTAAAAATTTTAATTATATGTTGAATCGTTTTGCAATTTTATATTTTTATTAATACGTTTTTCCAGATTTCCCCAGCAATGACGAAATCAATAATGGTATGAATAAAACCTAGCCTAACTATATTAACTAACCTACTTAACAAATCTACTTAGCCTAAACCCTAAATATTGTAATGATGTTATTGTGTTTTTTTAGAATTACTGATAGAAGCAGTTAGAGCTAAGTCGGAGCTGTGGGATTGTCTCCACAAAGAATATAGAAATAGGACAATAAAATGTCGGATGTGGGAGCAAATTGTTCTTGAGCTTAGTAAGTTTATTTTAATATTTTTAATATTTTAATTTTAAAATGAAAATAAATTTTAGATTCCACCGAAAGTGCAAAAGCTTTGAAACTGAAGTGGGATAATTTGAGAACGGCCTATCGAACAAATTGACAGCCAGTGGCTCATCAACAATTTTTTGATTATTTTTCGAATTTCAAAAATGACAACCTGTACTTGTCAGCAGTTGAAATATCACATCATGTGATACATATACACAATTATTTTACCAGAGATAACCTGTTTTTAAATTTTCAAAATAAATTAACATTTAACGAGCAAAATAATTTTAAAAGAGTCTTAATTTAAATTTTAATTTCCAAATATTAATCAAACACAACTATTTTTTGTATACATTACAATTACATATTTATATAATAAAAGTTCAATATATAATTAATTATGAGCATTTTATTAAATAAATATAATATTTATTTTATATTTATGTTGGTGAACCCTCAGGAGGACTATTGTTATCTTGATCCTCTTCTATATTTAAATAAAAATAAAACAAAATAAATAATTTAAAATAATATATGGATTAGTAAATGAATTTTTTTACCTGGTAGACCTGCCTCTTCTTTCTTTTTAGACTTTTTAAGATGACATTTTTAAAATATAATAACATTTTTATTAAGATTATAATTTTTTTTTGTTAAATTTAATAATTACCTTTCGTTTTGAAATAGCAGCTTTACTTGCTGCAGCTTCATCAGCTTCTTGTTGTTCACCAGTTTTATAACCAATTGGAAAGAATTTTTTTGCTTCTTCCTCACCAATAACACAATTTTCACTAACATATGATGGATTCAATTTTGCAAATGCTAATAAAGTATCACTTGTCTTTTTGGATATTTTAACAACAATTTTATCAGTTCTATGAAGGGAAATATTTTAAAAACGAAAAGTTTAGTTAAATCTATTGAAAACATTGAAACAATGAACAAAAAAATAATTATTTAAGCATCCGGGAATAAAAAAGTTATGTATTTTCTTTTTATTCCGATTATTCTATTCAGGCAGGATGTATTAGGAACATTCAAAATATTTTTTATCTTATTCAGTACTCTGGTATTCCGTTTACTTGTTTAATTCTAGCGTTCACTTTTGGAGAGGCTTAAATTGGGATTTTTAAAAAACCAAATGACATTTATTAGTTTAATAGGACTTTATTTATATAACAGTAAAAAAAAAAGTGATGTAGGATCATTAACAAAAATGCTATTTAAAGAGTTGCTTACCTGGTACAAATCTAGCTAGCTTGATTAACGGAATATAGAGAATACACACTATTAAAAGGGATATTCATTATTGTCCTGTATTATCCCATCCTTGGGGCATAGGGCGGAAAAATATTAACCCTGAATTATATTTTTCATTGTATTCCATCTATTCTATTTATTTATTTGTTCATAATATACTCAATCATTGGTATGAAATGAATGAATATATGTTAGTTATTTAATGATTTTTTTTTATGTTCTTGACAGTAGGTTAATTAAGTACGGTACTGCAATTTTTTACTACATATTTTACTACAATGTTTTTCTAGTATTTATTTATCAAATGTCTGGCTTATCAACTCATTAAATGTGGAAAACTACTTCTATTGTCTGGAACTAAGCCTTCTTATATAACGTATAGTTCCATTTTATTTAAGCTGTTGCCACCAAATTATACTCTCAATTATTTTTTGTCATTTATTTTATCCCAATGACAAACAAAGGGTACTGGACCAGGTCGAAAACCAATAAAGCATTACTTTACTTCATCGTGAATCGAGCTTGAGACCTTTCGGTTGAAAGGCAGGCACTCTAAATAATGCGCCACGCAGTGTGTGATGATTATTGTTATCTTTTTGTGAATGGAGGTATACTAACATGTTAGATATTTTTAATTTTCGAAACTACTTCATCCAGTACAATAAATTGGACTTCAAGTTTTTTCTTTTGAAAAGAAATTTGACAAAGTTCAAATTGAATCAGACCTTTTGCGTACTTTTTGCTTCAATTCTTGATGTTAGACAATGAATTATTAAAGTTTAAACTGAGTTAGAAGTACAATTCAGGTTGTAGAAGGTAAGAAATTTATCTAAAAATTAACCCTATAAGGTCAGTTTTATAACTTGAAGTGAAAAAAAATAAATTTGAAGATATATTTCGATTTTATAACTTCCTGTAATATTGATTACTGGTTCCCGGACAGCCTTCATAAATACATATATATTATATATATACAGTATGCAATAACATTTAACTTACGGACTTTTTGTAGATATATTTTCATAATTTTTTGTTGAATTTGCTATTAATTTATTATCTGTTGGATCTTCAGTTGTAAAGTAGCCATATGACAAAATATCCTCACTACATTTAATCATTATATCAGTGATTTCTTTTTTCTTATATGCATCAAAGATAATAATTATATGGGGTGGATCAGGAATTGGATCGGGTGGTAGAAAAATAACTAAAAATAAAATTAAAAAAATATATAGACTTGTATATATTATGTAGATGTTATACGTGTTTGTTGCCGGAAAAATACGTATAAACCAGTTGCATTTGTTCTTTTATTATCTGGTGTCCATGCTGCTGGTATTTTAATTATTTTAAATGGTATAGATGATATTCCTGTGTTAATTTCTGGTTCGATGTTTTTAGTTTCACTAACTGCTATAATATGTTCGTCATTCTCTTTCTTATCTTCTTCATCTTCTTTTGGATCAATTTCAATTTCTTCTTTTTCCTCAACATTTTCTGTTCTATTCTCTTCTGTTTGTTCCTCCTCTTCATCATCTTTTTGTTCCACATCATCATTTTCTATTGGTTTTTGGGTTGTCTCTAATATATTTTCTTCCGGTTCATTTAGTTTTTTATCTAATTCACCAAGAATTTTTATTTCTAATGGTGGAAATAATGGTGGTAACATAGTATCAGGACTATTTTCATCTGGATAAGGTTTTGAAATTATATCTCGTAATTGAAGTAAAGCTTCTACCATTGGTCTGGTTTCACCTTCAGCCAATTTCCACATAACAATAATCAGTTCTTTACCATACATTTGATCAAGAACTTTACTATCAATTGGATTAGTACTTGCATAATTAAGAACTTCTATTTGTGATGGTTCCAATACAACTAATTTACGATCTTTTGGTTGAAGTTTTTCTTTATCAGCAATTTCAAGAATTTTTTTTATGCTGTCTCGATTAATATGAGGACCAAAAATCATAACTGAAACGATTAACCATATTATTGCTTTCCATTTTTTTTTTTTTTTTAAATATGTTTAGGTATATATAGGTACATAGTTTTGAACTTTATTAGAAGCAAATAATTTAAAAATATATTTGAAGAGATCATAGCAAGTAGCAATTAGCATAACACGGATTCTCCTTATATATTTCCTCCCAGATATGATTTAATAAAAACAAAAAACTAAATTAATTTTGAATTAACTTTCTCTACACAAATTTTTAACGAAAATAATTAACGGTGAAATTCTATGCAAGCAGCTAAGGTGCTTGTCTCATTATTTTGAAATATTAGCAAAAGCTATAACGGGACATTTAAATTTAGACTGTACCGTAGTTAGTTTTAAATCTAATTAATTTTTGATTCAGATATTCAAGACTAAAACAATAAGATCTTCCAGGATTTCCAGGTATAAGTAGATGCATATCAATCTTCCGATGATAAAATTTAAGAACTAAAATATTAAATTAACCCGACTCCCAAAATTAAAATTTATTACTCTTCGATTTCACGCAAAAATATTTCGATTTCACCCAAAAATCGACTTTGATTTCACCCAAAAATATTTTTTTCTTCGAATGTTTATTTATTATTGGATGTTAGCGACCATTTAGCGATCGCATTACAAATTTTATTGTAAATCTTGGTTGGATTCTGATACTTTTTTTTGACTTTTTTTTGAAGTTCCATTTGTTTTCTATACCATACCGTGTCTACCTTTAGTATTAGGTACGATGAAAAATTAAATTTACGATGAACAACGATAAACAAAAAACCTTACATTTCTGTTTTTGAGAGCGGTATTGGTATTTGTCAATCTTTTGCAACTATCGTCTGCGATTTTATCTATTTAATTTTGAGGAAAGATCGATAATTCTAGCTCTTAAACGCTTGTTCATAATTACTAACTTTCAGTTCTATATTTCACCACAATAGCACCAACCAAACGTAGTATTGGATGGAACCAAAGACTATAGAAACAATACTACATTTCAGCAGTAACAAACAAATTTATTATTTCTATAGTCTTTAATGGAACGCAATTTCAGCTTTATGTTAAAGTTATTATTATTGAAAACAATTTTGTATATGTAGAAACCATTATATGCTAATTAAATACACTGCCTAATCTCTTTATTCGAATTTTAGCTTTCATGCAAGAAACAATCAAAATATTTGTACATAATTAAATACACGTTCAATACGAATGGTCTATTATAGTGTTGCCTTAACGTTTTCTGATACATTCATTTTCTATTAAAACTGTTATTAATACCAAGACCTAAACTTAGCATTCAGACATATTTATAGACCCTTTTGAAAAGTTTATATAATCGTATTTGAAATGTACATAATTTTAAAATTTACACAATTTAAATCCGTATAACAAAATTACTGTTAAAAATAAATCTTTTGAGATATAATTTCGTATATATTTTTTTTTTTTACTTATTTCAACGTACTGTATGTAAATATTTGAACCTAATAATTCAACAACAATATAACATTTTTTTTTAACATTACTTCCATTTTCTGGTAAGTGTTCCATAATTGCATTTGTACAAAAATCTAAATAAGTTTTTCTTTTTTGTTCTTCAGCCTCTCGTTCAATACGTGAATTTTCTTCTTCAGTTTTTCTTTTAGTTTCAACAATTTCCACTTCCTGTGGTTGCAATTCATTTATTGCATATGTTTTTCGTTCAACTTGAGGCCGATTCAACATTTCTAATTCTCTTGTAATTATTTGAGTTAATCGAGGTACATTTGCTCCAAATAATAAATCAGTTGATCTTCCATTCTACAATTTTTTTTTATTATATTGAATTAAATAGAATTTTTTCTCATTTTAATTTACCACTATAAACATCCATGTTGGTTCACTTCTATTTCGAAATCTCTCTAATATTTCAACGGTATCTGATTTAACCTAAAATTTTTAAGTGATTATTTTAAAAATTATAATTAAGACCACCTACAATTGCTAAATTAAGATTATCGCCACCTAATTCTAATTTAATTTTTTTCAAATTATTCAACATTCCAACACAAGGGCCACACCAATCTGTATAAATATCTAATACTGAAAATTTAAAACAAAATTTGTGAAAATTTGTGAAAAAAAAAAACAATCATTATGAAAAATATACTTTCCTATTAATCCTTTACGCTCAAGATATTTCATTAGATCTTCATCTGTATTAATTTCATATTGAAAACTATGTTGTTGTCCTTTTTTAGACATTTTTTAAATATAAATTTAAATACAAGAATTTTTATTAATTAAATTAAATTTTTTTTTTAATAATAACAAAAAATTATTTTGAAATAAAAAAAAACAAAAACAAAAAGTTTTTCTAATTGATCAAACAAATATTTTTATGGATTGGAATGTGTGTCTCTAGCAGCAACATGACAAAACATATGTTTCAGCTATGTTTAATGAAACTTGTTTATTATTCTGCAGTCTAAGGAAATGCTTAAAATTTTAAGGTGAAAAAAAAAAAAATAATTGGGATTGCGTGCTGATGCATAAAAAGTAGATACATTTTAACAGAGTTGTATTCAAACACTTAAGACATTTAATTTAAAATTTTTGAATGATGTTGAAGAATAGTAGATTTGTTTCAAATGAATTCAATAAATATATTAATGAAATTAATTAGTCAATAGCCGATAGCTTTAGTAAGTACAGTTAGTTAAATAATTGTTGATTATTAATTTTATTTATTTATTTATTTATTATGCTTCATAAATTGTACAATTAATTCTTTTAAAACTATTTACTTAGATACATATGTATATGTAATTATCTTTATTACAGTTGATTTGTATTTTTTTTATTTTTATTTAGAAATTTACGAGCTTAGATACGAATTAATTTTAATTTTAGTCAATTATTAATAAATAAATTAAAAATAATTAGTAAATAATATATTTTCTATACATATAGGTTTTTCACTTCTAATTCAAGTTTTTTTATTTCAAATTCAATTTTATTTATTTCAAATTCAATTTTATTTATTTTAAATTCAAATTTTTTATTTCAAATTCAATATTTTTTATTTGAAATTTAATATTTGTGAATTTAATTATTTTTATTTTTAAATTTTTGAAAGAAAACAAACTAAGTATTTTTAAAAAATAAATTTTTTGAACAAAATAAACTTTAAATAAGTATATTAAATGTAACACTCAATGGTTGCCCAACTACAGCCAATGGTAGTTTCATTGTCATATCCACATAATAATTTTTGCAATCGGCTGAGATAACAGTTGCCACGGATGTTTCTATTACATTTACCAAATTTATATTAGTTTGTCGACCCGCCAAAAAATCTCTAGCTGATAATTTTATTTTTTAAAATACTTTTTCAATTGGACTCAAGAAAAATTAAAGTATGACTTGTCGAACTAACTTTTTCACGCACCTCTAGAGTTTTGTGCATTGTGCAATTGTCCAAAACCAGCCATGCTCCTGTTATGTTAGCTTCAGTCAGTTTAACAAATAACTCATCAAGGAATGTAACACGCTGGGTGGCGCAGTACGTAGAGCGCCTGCCTTTCAACCGAAAGGTCCCAGGTTCGATTCCCGATGAAGCAAAACATAAAAAATGCTTTATGGATTTTTCGACCTGGTCCAGTACCCTTTGTCATTGGGATATAATAAATGGCAAAAAATAATTGAGAGTATAATCTGGTAACAAATTAAATAAAAATGAAACTATTCTATTTAAGAAGGCTTAGTTCCTGACAATAGCAGTAGTTTTCCACATTTAATGAGTTGATAAGCCAGTAATTTGTTAAAATAAATACTCGAAATATTGTAGATTGTAGTGTAAAATTGCAGTACCGTACTTAATTAAGCACGAAAAGGTGATTCTACCTAAGTTACTGTAGAGTGTAAAAAAAAAAAAAAAAAAAAAAATAAAAATTGTTTGAATTAACAGATGAGTTTGCTATTATTTGACTATACATATTTTATTCCATGTAAATTCAAAGCTGCTATTAATGATAAATGTTGCCCTCTTACAGTTGGTAATATGATACGCGCAGCAGTAACGATTTATAATCAGTTATAGCAGTTTTTTTTAACGATTTATTAGAGACGTGACAGTATTTTTATTGATTGACTCAATTATGACCATGGTTCCTTATGGTATCCTCTACGACGTACAACCAAGTTAGATGTAATTTCTACACTGCTATTATCAGAGGATATTATTAGTCGATAATTCCGTCCATTGAGACTGATCAAAGGACTCGATTCTATGGACGAAGTGTTATTCATTTTTTAGATTAACAAGACTACTGCAATTGCTAAAACTTATGTAAGGGTTGCTTGTTTAAAAAATCTATTTTTGTTTGTATATTTAGTTTTTCTTTTAAAAATTTAAAACTAAAAATAACAAAATTTACAAATATTGAATTTGAAATGAAAAATATTGAATTTGAAATAAAAAAATTTGAATTTGAAGTGAAAAACCTATATATAAATTTTGGGACCAATGGAAAAATACGATATTTAAATTTTGTAATATAAGCATAGATGATGAGTTAGTCTAAAATGCAGATTGGCCATCCATCAATTCTATTTTGATAGGTCGCCTAAGCCAACTTACATACTGCAAATATACTCAAACAATAAAATATATAATATAATAATGGAATGGAATGTCAATACCATATTGAATGAAATCACAAATAATCACACCTGTAATCCTCATACAATGAATCGCATTAAACTAATAAAAGAAGTAATACACAAGGTACAACATTTAGAGTAAAGCTAAAATTAATTAGTAAGTCAATTTCGCATATAGATTAAAAAAATTGAAATTAAGTAAATTAATTTATGTTATTTTATTGAGATCCAAATTTAACTATTATCCAGTTTTGAATTCCTTCGTACGTTGTTCCTTATAAACAAATAAATTAATATAATCCTTTCAGACCCAAGAAAAAATTTCATTCCAATTGGTGTTATTGAAGTAAAATTTAATACGTAACCGGCGAAGTTAATGATTTGTTTTTACACAAATAATCAACAGCTAGGAATTATGATGATGTTGGGTTTTCAATAGAGATATCAATTATAGTAAAGAAGCATTTCATGACATCGCATAATTGTTTCAGGTGGGTTTGAAGGGGATAAATAAGTATAAATTAATTAAGATCAGTGATAATCCGAAAAAACAAATATAATCAATAATAAAAGCACAATCCTAAATGCAATTTATTTGATTTGATTTGATTGGAACGCCTTTAAAGTATAATTAACAATTCAGTGAAAATTTTTATGGAATGACTTAGATTAGATATACATACATATGTACAGTTGGCAATAACAAAATGTATATATTTGGGATAGTGAACCAATTTATAAAGGTTTGAAAATTTTAAATTATGTTATATAAATTGCCTTCGATAAGTTTATTAATAAAAATAGCACAATCATGTGAATAAGAAATTAAAAAAAAAATACTGGTTATTATAACTGTTAAAATATTAATACTTTCAATAATTTCAATAATAAATTTTTTTTCATTTGATACATCTTAGCTTTAATACTTATTTAAGTATTAAAGCTAAGATATATCAAATGAAATAAATAATTTAAAAAAGTTTAAATAAATTTAATTATTTTTATAAAAAAAATTTTCTTATTATTTTTTTATGAGAATGGTATAAAACTGAGAATACCGTTATATTTTTTGTTTTTTATTCAATAAAAATTATTTAAGTATAGAATTTTAAATTCCATTATGAAAATGTTATTAATAAAGTTAATTCAGTGTTGATCAAAGGGCCTTATTATACGTTGTCAGCAATCATCGTCAATACAGGCCAATACTCCATCAGATTGCTATTACACCGTTGGATGTCAACCGTCAACACTTATATATATATGTATTATATTGAATATTTCTAATTTCAATTTTAATTTTAGTTCATTCAGCTAATTACAATTAACTTTGTGTATATAAAAACAAATTCTGAAGCCAAAATTTTTTAATGCTCTTATCTATTTTTTTGTGAAATGCATACCGTGCGGCTAATTTTTTGTCTGCTATCTCTGGGTGTCAACACAAATATCCTCACCACAAATTTAGTTTGTTGCAATCCTCTTGTAGGAACAAAGAAAAAAAATCCCCTGCTTCGTTAGTCACAATTTTGAATATGTTTGTGAGAATAGGAGCTTTTCAAAACAAATTTTACAAAAATTGGTCTACACAGCGTTCATTTTAATGAATATACATAAGATTGCCTTTGTCTTATTAACATCAACAGACTAAGCCTCATTCCACACTTAATACACAGTGTGAAAGTTGGAAAATAGTTTATAATGGCTATATTTATTATTTTTATTTTGCAAATCGTTTTAGACGATATTTATCTCATCGTTGATTTTAATTATAAACTCAGACACCCGGCTATACGTTCTTCTAATCTCTTTAGCTTTACATTATACAAAACAAATTATGGTAAAATTTTTCAAAAAAAATAAAAGTTTTCATTTCTTTATATTAAAATTTTATATTAAAATTAACTTTAAATTTATAAAAAAAAAAAAAAAATAATAAATAAATAAATAAAAAATTTGTAAATAAGATTATGCAATGATGCTCTTTTGAGAAAGACCAAATAAAATAAAAAAAATAAATAAATATTATATGAATCGATTAAAAGAATCGATTTTATAGATTTGATAACTTTAATTTTTCTAAACAAAATTCACTAAAACAAAAAAAAATTATATATACCAAATTAATTAATTTTTTCAGTAATTTTAGTTGTTAATTTGATCCTGTACCTAAATTGTATATAATTTTAAGCTATTTGAGCCAAATAGTGATATTATAAAATATTCTACTAAAATTTATGATCTATTTTATAACTAACCTTTTCTAACTATGTTATACTAATTTAATCAATTATAATTAATTCATAGGCGTTTCATTTATATGTACTTAATAATCTATAATTATATTAGACAATCATTTAAGGACCTGCGCAGTAGATATCCTCTCATTTTATCTTTTTTCTCCTTAATGAACTCTTAATATGCAAATAAGTTGTATATATACAAAAATTTATATTTTTTTTTATAATACTCATACTTTTAAATAAAATATAGCTATTTTATGTCATTCCACATCTTATTATTTTTATACATAATTAAAGGAAATTTATTCTATTAATTTTTTAAAGTAACTGTCTTAAATTATTTTTTTCTATATTTTTGTCATTTGTAGTAATTATATAGTTATGGTTAAAAATATGTATATGTATATACCTCTTTAATTACACAAATACTTTATTTTTAGTAATTTTATCTAATAAATGCCACTGACTATAGGGATATATATCGGAAAGGAATCAGTATATGAGGAAGGTGTATTTATGTGTCCAAAATAAAACTTACTAACCTCAAAATTTTTTATTAAACATGAGTGGTTTGTGCTTTATCGTGAGAAGTCTATGTCAGTACGTAAATTACTGTTCTTTTCAAAACTTTAAATTTGGCTTCAACTTGAATTATAATTACTCAACAGGAGCTCCTAGTTATTTTATATATACATCAAAATAAGATCCTTTTCCTCAAAATACTATCTGAATTTATTATGTGAAAATTTTTATTATGTCACAAATTTATTATGTACAAATTTCCAAAATATAATTTAGAATTTAATTTTGAAATTTGAAAAATATTGATGATATAGTAGAAAAAAAAACAGAACTTATTAAACGGTACAATTTTGTTTTCGATAATCTTTTCCGACATTTGTAAAATCGAAATGTCCAGCTTCCAACATATCAATTATTGAATTTGAAATTTGAAATTCAATATAAAATACGCTCCGACGATGCAACAAACTAAAAATGATGTACTGAACCTATAGCATAATAGATGTTGAAATAGCAAGCAGCTCGGTAAAATACCCTATTAGCGAGCTATAATCAAAATCATACAATACAATTTAAACAGTAATCAAATAGCTAATAGATCAAATGAAAAACAACCACTATTAGCAATTAGTAACAAATTGAAGGATGAAAATTTAATCATGTCAAAAGCAGATAAAGGTAACACGATGACGATACTTAACAGAACCGACTATATGTAATGAAAACCAATAATTTTATCTCGGACAACAGCTTAGTTAAATTAAAACAAAATCCGACATCAAAATTCCAATTAAATTTAAAAGATACAGGGAAAATGTAATCTTTTAGTAAAGAATAATGACAACTTTAAATTAATCAATATATGAACCCAAGTGCACCAGTCTTAAGTGGTTTATCCAAACTGCATAAATTAGATATTCCTATAAGACCAGGAGTGTCTTACATTGCAGCTCCCACATATAAATTGTGCAATTTTTTGAACTCCTTACTAACGGATGAAATATTGGGTTTTAAACCTAAATTTGGTATTAAAAATAATCTGAATCTGGTTTTGCAGATTAAGGATATGATTATTCCACAGAGTTCCAGATTAGTTTCGTTTAATGTTAACAGCCTGTTCACATCTATACCAATAAAGCAAATAAAAATAATTATTCAAAACTTGTTGGATGATTGTAATGTGGTTACACCTGTTAAAAACGAAATAATTAACCTGTTGAACATTTGTTTGGGACAGAACTATTTTCAATTCGATAAGGATTTTTACAAACAAGTGGAAGGACTTCCAATGGGTTTACCTTTAAGTCCGTTGTTGGCTGAAATATTTATGAATGACTTTGAAAAAAAAGTCTTAGAATTTACAAATCCAATAGTGAAGAATATTCAAAAATGATATAGATATGTAGATGACGTGTTTTGCGTCTTTAGAGGAATTGACAGGCAATTGGATCAGTTTCTTGAACGAGTTCTTGAATGTTGAAATGAAAATAGAAAAACGAAAAAAAATTAGTTCACAATGGAAAAAGAATCAAACAACTAGCCTCAACTTTTTGGATATTTCTATAAGTCGCGTAGAGGGAAAACTCCATTTTAAGATTTATATGAAAGACACATATTCAGATGTGGTGATTCCAGCACATTCTAACCATCCCATCAATACTAAAATGTCCGCTTTCTATTGCTACGTTCATAGGCTATTGAATATTCTGATGTCGAAATCAAATTATAATGAGGAGCTCAAAACAGATCAATACAGCTCTGGGTGACCTTTGGCCTTCATCACTATGCTCCTCCAAAAGGGTCGATCTGGTCCCACTTGTCTCCAATTTGGGATTTGTAGGGTTTGAGCATCGTTTTTCACGTAGTCTGCCCATCTTTTTCTTGGTCTTCCTCTACTACGCCTACTATCGGGCTTCTATTCAGCACCACTGTTTGTTTTCGACTTTCGTGCATTCGACTTACGTGGCCAGCACATCTACTTAGTCTTTGGGTCTTTGCAAACCGTACAATGTCCTCACTTTCGATCATACTATTGAGCTCGCTGTTGCTTCTGATTACATATTCTCCATTCTGTAATCTTTTTGGACCGAGTATTTTTCGGAGAATTTTTCTTTCAAATATGTGCAGCACAATAAAAACAATAGCGAAGAATAACGGATATGAGGGGAACATCATCGACAATATAATAAGGAAGAAAAATAGAAAAATTTTATTTGAAAAATTATACAATTCTTCCAAAAAGATAAAATCCAAAATTAATTACAGGATGCTTAATTTTATTACAGATACTAGTTTACAAATAGGAAACGTCATGAAAAGATACCATATAAATGCAGTTTTCTATAATAACAACAGAATTAAGTGACTAGTTTATGATCAATAATAAAACCGTTACCAGGAACAATATCAGTAAATCGGATGTTTATCAAATAAAATGTAATGATTGTGATCACATATATATTGGACTGGTAAGAAGCTTTCAAACCAGATTTAAGGAACATTGAAGACCTGCGTTTAACGGAAAAACTGATTCAAACGTAATGAACATAAAAGTTTTATTCATATACATGAATTTAATTTTGTGTAATTTTTCTTAATTATATCCAAATTAACTTTTTTTTAAAAATAATTTAATTTTTTCACCACCAACTTGATTTGAACAATTTGTCTTTTGATTATCAGTCGGCTGACATAACCACTACACTACACAATAATCAATTTTGGTATAATTTAGTAAATAATTGAATCTAATTTTATATAACATATTGACTACCACCACCTACTTATCTATAACTTTTTTTTAAATGTTAAAATTCTGTTATGTTACATGTTATGTATATCATATGTTAATAGTAATAATAAAGATAAAATTGATAAAATATCAATAAAGTACATACGAGTATTTGTTACGTATGTAATATAAGTATTTAAATTGCTTCCAATAGATTTTTTTCGTATTACTCGAATTACCGTATGGTATTTGAAATTACAATTGGTTTATAAATAAATGGTCTTAGAATAAAGAAATTAGTTAAAAATGCATTGCCAATGGTATACCAATTCCAAAGGTAGCAGGAAGCAAAGGTAGAAATACAAAGATTAAAAAAATTAAAGTGATGAAAAGTTAAATGAAATTCGACGTCATATCGAAAGTTTTCCAGTAATGGATTCCCATTATTGTAGAAGAAAGTAAAATGTTAACTATTTACCTTCAAACCTTTCCGTTTCAAAAATGTATCGTATGTATAGAAATAGTGAAAACACAGAGCAAAAATAGTGCAACAATATGTTATTTTACAAGCCAAGAAAAGATCGATGTGACCGTTGCGTAAAATTTAAAAATACAAAAACCTGCAAGAAATCACTGAATATATGTATATAGAACTCACTCATGAAACAAAATGATTAAAAGCTGATCGAGACATAGACCGTAAATAATGTTAATCCAAACCATGTAATTATTTTTCTTAATATTCAGTCAGTATTTAGTCTTACAAAATTATTTGTTTTTACCTTTTATTATACAAAAAAAAATTAATAAGTACAATTTAACTGCGTCTGTAAATTTCTCTGAGGTACTAAAGAATATATAGTGTTTTATGGGAGGAAATAAGAAGTGGGAGATTAGGTAATAATCCTGCAAGCTCATTATATTAATAATTTTAAATAAGTTGTTGGAAGAAAAACCCGAGATTTCAAAAATCACTTTTGTTTTCATTATTATACATTTTAGTATTGTTTCACCGCTGATTGGCAGTATTGAAATATTATATACAATCGAGTTAAACATTATATACAACATATTTAATGGTGTGATTTATGTATTCCACAAAATAAAAATTCTATAATGAGCACTGCTTTCAAAATTTTTGTTATTAGACATCCCAATTTAATAGAAATATGCAAAAATTTTCTGAACCTGGGCATTCTCAGATTCAGGAAATTGATTGTGTCCACAGTATTATAGACAAATACACAAAAAATATTGAAATTTTTAGTTTACTTTCTTTTTAAATTAAAATTCTGATTTAAAAATAAGTCTCTTCTGAGGGAGATGTTGTATCGGCGTAGGACCTAATTTACTTCAGAAGATTATTATTTCGTAAAGGCACATTCCCAGTTTTATACAGAAAAAGGTTAAAAAAAAATAATTTTTTTTAATAAATGCTTATATCTTCAAAACTATTCGACGCATACATGAAGTATGTATGTATGAGTTATAGAAAAAATGATACCTTTCGAACTGTCTATAAATATTGGTTTTTCAAGAAAACAAAAAAATGGTTTTTTTTTTTAATTTTCTACTTTGAACTACAATATATTCATAACGGCAGCACCAATCATCATCAAATAAATGTTAAAATATTGTCCAGACTAGATATTTTTCTAGAACATTATAATTGAATATACACATATATATATAATAGATCAACAGATATAACGGTTTTTATATAAAAACATCAAAACAACAAGGATACTTTCAAACGTCCTTTTCGTCCTTAAAGGACAAGATGGCGCCACTAAAGATATATATCTTTGGAAAGCTAGCAATTCCAGTTATTATTGGGATATGGCCATTATAGGTCCTACGATACAACATCTCCCTAAGAATCCTCTAAAAATGTTTGATATTGTGAACTGAGGGGATGAGTATATCAATTTCTTGATTTGGCACGAACAATGCATCAGCATTTTACTAATAGATCTTATTCAACTTTCTTCTGAAATTGTTGAATGATTTGCACGTAGGTGGATGCAAATACATCGATATATTGTTTTCTAAGGGGAAATGTAATTTTCTGCTTATGAGCCAATACATAGATTTCCACTTTGTATCAAGCTATTTCTTTTTGTAGTCAATAATGTTTCGCCAGTTTAAACGTTATTTATGTGTATGTGTATATATTTTAATTTATTCACTTCCACTTCTAAGCTTACATTTTTGTAGTAGATTTAAATGTTGCTGCAATTTATGAGAAGTTCAAATATGAATGCATTGACGTCTGCTACTTTAGTTCATGAATAAATTGCATATCTGCTGTATATACTAGATATTGCGTAGGGTCAAGGACACTGCCTTAAGGAACGCTAGAGCGAATGGACTACAATTCAGAATACCTTTTAAAATTTCGTAGAGCTCACTTGAAAAATTTATTATCATTTTATACAATAGATTTAGGTGGCATGAGGATATACACTGTAGTTTAATGCCAGCAAAGTTTTCGTGTTTTTGGCGTAATTTGATATTAGCATTGCAACAAACCTAACCTAAGATAAGAAACTTAACTTTTTTAAATAAATTATAAAAAATTAATAAATTGTATTCTTCTTTGAAGTGGACTTTTAAATTGTAATTTTTTTGTTGTATATATGAAATAAATTTACCGTTATTAATAGAAAAATCAGTTATAGAATGTATCGAATTGATAAGAGAAATTGATTAGCGAAATTTTTCTAATTTGTAGATAACTATACTATGGATATGTATATAAATATATATATATATATTTGCAATATTGCATTTTAAGTTTAATAGTTTTATAGAATAAAAATTGCAATTTAAATGCACTCTTATCGAGTTCAGTATGGTCTCGATGCTTTGTAATTATATATCAATTCTATTGTTGAAATAATCAGAAGAAGTTCGAGACCTATCTGAACTTATGACTTCCAATTTAATTTATGCAAATTTTTTTAAAATTAATCTATTTAAGATTTTTTTAAAATGTTTTAAGATGTAGTTGTAGCAATCGTAATGAACAACAACAATTAATGCCTACTAATAGTTTTAACTTCAGAAGACAAAAATAAAACCTTTCAAGCTTATTGACATAGTTCGTCTTAGTATTACCACATCAAACAAATAATTGAAAAGATTAGTTTTAATTAGGAAATGTAAATTGTAGGCATTTTTTTTAGTTACGCGAAACATATTCATGTTAAATGGAAATTTAGTATAAACCTATATTTTTATTCTTGTTTAGTTTCCCAAAAGCTTACGAATTTGTTATGTAAACGGTCTTGTTTCTAGGATAAGAAATAGTTTAGTAATTTGTGTTCAAGAGGATTCCTATGTGTTCACATTTATTCGATGGTTGCCAATTTGAAATTAGCTAGCCAACTATGACAGATATATAGCGGTGACGGACTATCTAGATCTATGTTCTTTACATTTTATTATTTTGCTTTTTGCTAGAATTTCATTTGATTTATAGCTTTTCTGATGGAGCTAGTTTTGTACTGTGATATGTGCACAACGGACTTTTGTGCACATATGATGGTCTAAATTTTTTGTCATTTCGATTCACTTATAGATATTTGAAGTGCATTTGGGACTCTTTTTATCAACTTAAACACACATATGGAGACTCAAGTAAACCTTGATGCTTAATCCAGTTGTATAAAACGTTTTAGTCTCGCTTGATACTTCGTTTATGATAAGTGCATTTAAATGTGCCATTACGCACGTATTCGGGACCATTGATAATAGATATTAGTTTTTTAGACTGAAAATGTTCTATTATTTCGGTATTTTTATAACCCGTAGTATTAAATTGGTTTGATGATAGTTTTGGGTATTGTCAAATTACACTCTCAGGAAAATTTGAAGAAGCATTCTATGAGCCAGTGAGGTTGATTGACTTTGTTGTTAACTGCGCTTATTTTTGTTGATAAAAGTTCATTAGTCGTTTGTCCAAATGTCTACCTAAATACTTTAAAGACTCACAGTGATATAACAAGGTATAATCTTTTAGAAAAAGTATACTTCACAAGTTAGATTACGTTTGGATTGGATATAAGCACTTTTATTATTTTTCATTTATATTACAGTCTAAATATTTCGATTACTGAAAATTTGTTAAAGTATATATTTTTATATATATATATATATATATATTATGTCTATACATATATTTTTGCAGTTGAATTTTAAGCGTTTATTTTGTTATAATCAATATTGAAACTTATACGAGTTCTTATCAAGTTCAATTTGGTCGTGATAGTTTGTGTTGATAATATCAATTTAATTATTGAAATAATAAGTATAGAGGTTCGAGTCTCATCTGATCAATTTTGATTTTTTTTTCTTTTGCGTAATATTTTCCTATGCTTAGAACAATTTTTTACAATTTGATTTCAAATGTCACTATTGACTGAATTTGATAACAAATGTTGAATGTGTGATATATTTTTCATGTGCCACAATCTATATTAACCAACCATAATCACATTCGTGATCTTCCCTTCTTCTGTTTATAGGTTTAGCTTTAAATTTTGATATTTGAGTCATTTATTTTTCATTTTGAGTATAGATTAGTACTTTTTACTTTAGTGAATTTTACAATTTGTTCATTTCGTGGCAAGTAGTTAATTTTTAAATTGGTTTTTATTATGATCTATTTATTTTTAAATCTTCTGTTTAAATTAGCTTGCAATCTTTTTTAAATGTATACATATTGCTTTTCTATTAAATATACTTTTAAATTGCTTTTTTCATTCTTTATTAGAGTTGTCATGCTTTACAATCATATTTCATCATCAGTGGTCGTACAACTGCTTTGAATATTTTTAATTTCAAGTATGCTGTCTAAGTAGATTTCATTTTAATAATTACTATCTATGGTGCAAAATTGAACCTATCGTGTATTTAAAATTGTATATTACAGTACTATATGGATCTAAGTAAATAACTAAGTCTATTTATATTCTTTTTTCTTCTTCAGTGGGGACATATGGCCACAAAACTCTTCTAAAACTCCTTAATTATAATTTCCTTTTACTGTGTTCTGCTCTTCAGATTTAAAAAGTTATTAATTTATTTATATATTTATTTGTGAATATAAGACTTTATAAAGCCGATCGATATGTTTGTTATAATTCCGGTAATTTATCAGAATTTCATTGATTTGAATTAAATCGCACTTGTAGCATACAGTCGAACATTGTAAAAACATTGTAAATTTCTATTTCAAAATAAATAAATACTATTAGGTGAAAAATTTGCCCTGTCAGTTTATGAAATTTTTATTTGTAGATACAAGGTTCATTCCAAAATTTTAAATTAAGAAAGTATGCTGGGCTCAACCAAATAGTAAGCGCAATGAGCTGAGTATACTCCTGATACTTAAATCTAAATAATAATATGAATTTCATTTTTTATTTAATCGAATTAGTTATATGCATGTGTATATTATACAATACGAGAATAAATTCATTTACATTTCAAAAAAACATTTTCTTTTAATTCATTTATTATGTCATCTTGCCAAGTTTTTTAGTAATTTAAATTTTTTTAATAGTTTATAGTCTAGGTGTTTAATTTACACTGGTCAACATCAATTATTATCATCATTGTTTTCAGTCTAAACTGTATACACTGAATATACACCTACAACTACTAATTTTAATTATATATTATTAATTTTACAATAATTAATTAAAATTAATTTAAAATAAATTTGTGCAATATTCTTACAATTTGTTCGATTAGATGAGTATTTTTTTACATTTGCTTGAAATGATGTGTGTTTTAAGGTAACTATTACCTAATATATTTCCACCCATTATAATCCATTGTAATCCCATTATAATCCTATTCTATCCTGATTGTCTAATATTATTATATGTATTTAAATTTCGCTCATTTTGAAATAACTTAACTTAATTTCTTAACAATTACTTAACATAATTTTAATTTTGTCCATTAATATTTTAAATTTCATTATATGCGATAAAAATGATTTAACAAAATTATGTATTTAAAAGTATTTAAAAAAAAAAAAAAGATTAAAAAAAAAAATAATAGAAACAATAAAAATTAAATTATGCTGAAAAGATAACGTATTCATCTGGATTTGAACTTATTGGCTCGAATACCTACGATTTTTTTCTAAAAACTTGGTATTCTAAGCCAAATAAGTTACGATAACAGTTCGACAAATTCATAATTTTAAATTAATTTGAGTTTGATCTAAACTGTTGCATAGAAAATAATCAGAAAAAACAAAACTACAGTTATCATACCATGTATATGTATTTGTTACTATCTATTAAATATATGGATAAAAAACAAAGATAACAAAAATTATGTTACATTCAATATAATGAATTTAATCGAACTATGTCACAACTATGTAAAAAAAAATGTATTAATATTGTATGCCTATTTTAAGCAGGTGATTATATTTCACCTGATTGATTTCTAATTGTTGTTTCATATTTATGTATATATATATATAACAGATAAGATAACAAACTAACAAACTAACAAACTGAAACATAAAAAAAAACAAAAAATTATTTGAAAAAAAGCTTAAAAAACCTATATGTACATACTAACAATAAATTCAATTGAGTTATAGTTGATCACTTGCAATACAGACAGTATTATTATTGATAGATCTTGAATAATTTTTAAAAATAAATAAAATTTTTTATGTTAATTATTATTTATTTAGTTTTTTAAAATCACATTTTCAATATTTTCTACAAATTCTAAAATAAAATGTTTGCTAAAATTTTATTTAAAATTTCAAAAAAATTGATACTGAAGTTAGTAAGACAGTAAAATTATTCTACTAAAATTTTATAGTAAAAAGACTTTTGATACTGGCAAAAATGAAAGGTGATAATAAATCAGATCGACCAAGAACCTGAATGGTATATACAGGACGGGATAAAGTAACAAAAATAAGTAAGTATCTCTTATAAATGGGACTCTCAGAGTTAGATTTTACATAATTAATTTTTGGAATTACTCTGCTGATCAACATAGATAATTTCGCCGAGCCATATAGAATTCATTTTTATATATTTATGTTCGTAAATAATTTATAAATTAGTTGCAACTAAACTGTGTAAACAAAATTAAAATTATGTTAAGTAATTGTTAAGAAATTAAGTTAAATTATTTCCAAATGAACGAATTTTAAATATAATAATATTAGACAATCAGGATAGAACAGGATTACAAAGTGGATTATAATCGGTTGGTATGTTAGGTATAATAATATATAATGTTCAAATACTTACCTTAAAAAAGACATACGTCATTTCAAGCAAATGTAAGATAGTAAGAATCATGGTGAAAAATTGTAATAAATATTTGACATTGTTTTTTTTTCTTTTATAATTGATTTTGATTAAAATAAATTATTTAAAAAATATTTTTACTAGTGATGATGTATAAGATAATATAAATTCATTCATTTATTTTGTTTTATTTGATTTTTGAATCTATAGTAATAATAACTTTTTGAATTATTTTATTACGTTTATGCACTTACTAACATGAAAAAAATAAACAAAAAATATTTATTAATTGTAAAGCCTAGAATGAGAGTAAACTCGCAAGGCATATTTTGGTTGAAATAAATAAATAAATATGCCTACCCTAATTTTTCTAATGAATACATTAACTTATAATTAGAATTTAGTGATCATATTTTGCTTTATATTTGTAGTTTTATTTTTATATTTAATTATATGAAAATTTAATTAGGGAAGGGAAAGAAAACTTTTGTCTAAATCTATTTTACCATTTGTTTAGTTGTATTGTAATACATTTTTTTTTCCTGATATTAATACAATTATGTTAAGTATTTGAATTCATTGAGTTTACTTTTTTTCTAATTATGAACCTATATTCCATGAAGAGTGCTAACACCATGGTTAGCATACGATTCATACCCATTTGTTTACAGAAACCCGCTCCACAAAATTTTTTTGTAAGTAAAGGGATATGAAATGTATATTAACCATGGCGTTAGCATTCTTTGTGGAATATAAGCCAATCATATTTGAGCTTATGAGTTATTAATAAAATAATATATTAGTTTTGTTTTATTCATTTTTATTTATTTTATTTCAGTAATATTTTAGTTGATTTAAAATAATACAGAACTATATATATTTTACCATTTTACTAAAATAAATGAAAAGGTATTTGTGTTAAGTGTCATTTGAACCACCTTAATTGAAAAAGTATAATTATTTTTTATTTACATAATTTTAAAAACTATGTAATTAAAACTAAATTCTAATTTATTGAGATTATAATTAATAAAATATTTCTAATACTAGTACTATATATTTCTAATACTAGCTATGTTTCAAGGGTTTTGTATGTATATGTAATTATTTTATACTATGCAATATATTTAAATAATCGTTATTTTTAATAAGTTATTTTGTTAAAAAAAAAACGTTATTTTATGAAGAAATTTGTTTTTTTTATTTTAGATTTTGGATAAAACAAATATCATTTCAAAACTCTGTAAAAAAAAACAATGCGTATATCATGAAAAGGCCGACTTATTTATTATTTTAACATCAATAAATTCAAAAAGGTGATTTATTAAGCAAAAACGATCATCAGTATGGGTGATAATAAATCAATTGTGTTAACTAAGAAATAGGTAGAACCAACTTCAAAACATTAGTGATGAACTACTACTAATTTCCAAGTTCATATACAATGTTCTACCAATTCCCAAGTTCATATACAATGTTCGGATATGAATTTTGTAGACATAATAGCATCAAGAAATTCAACTATTTTACTTCAACAATATTAGCTATTGAAAATTTAGTTGAAAATAAGTTATAGTGGATAAAGAAAAAATGTTGATACATATGTCGATTCTGGAAAATCTACCATATCGACTTGAAATAAAATCAAATGTAATAATGTTAAATTAATTTTGTTTTTCAAATTAGATTAATTGCAAGCACAGTAACACGAAAACTCCAAGCAAAGCATCAAAAATATGAAAATAAAAAAAAAAAATGAATTTTGAAAATAACCTTCGCAAGAAGTGAACTAATAAAAAAGTGAACCTTTTCATGCTGAAAAATGAAAAAGAAAGTATAATATGATAACAAATTAAATAAAATGGAACTACGCTATTTAAGAAGGCTTAGTTCCTGACAATAGTAGTAGTTTTTCAAATTTAATAAGTTGATAAGCCAGTACAGTTATTAAATAAATACTGGAAAAATATTGTAGTAAAATATGTAGTATGAATATAAACTTGCAGTACCTACCGTATTTAAATAAGCACGAAAAGGTTATTCTACATAAGTTACTGTCAAGAACATAAAAAAAAAAAATAAAAAAAAAAAAAACAATTTATAACTCATAAAATACATTTTATAAAAAAAATTACAATTATCATTTACGCCTTTATATTATTTTGTAGTCTATACAAATTCAAATAAAATACTAACAAATATCAAAAACAGGAAATATAATATGAAGCAATATAAGATTGTATAAATGTCTCATCTCAACTCAGATTATCTTACGATCAAACTAACTTTTTTGTGTCTTTATATATTTACTGTCTTTGCAAATATTCTACAACACTAACATTTTGTCAAATAAACATTCAGCAATAAACTTAAGTTAATTTTTTTTCTTTAACCAACGATTTTTTTAATATTTACTTAACATTCCAAGATTTTAATATTACATACATAATTTCAAACATAATATTAAATTATAATAAAATTAATCGGATTGCCCCACAAATCAAACAACACCACAATCTTCTTTGAAAAAGTATAAATTCTATTATGAACAAATCACTGAAAATAAAAATCTTTACACAAAATAAGAAAAATATTACAAATAAGTCATAGCTGAACTGAAAAGCCGCCGTTATGCTGTCATTTTCCGGCTATTATGCATATTAAAAAATTATTAAAATTACGGCTTTTTCTTTTGTTTTCTTTTTTTTTTAGTTTGTTGGTGATATTTTCTTTCAACATTTTTGACTACGTAAATTACAAATGCAAAAAAAAAAAAAGAAAAACTATAAACAAAAAAAGGTTTGCGTAAAATCGATTTTATTCATTATATTTGCCTTCATCATCATCAATTGGAGAGTTAAAAGCCGCTAATTCAATACAATATACTAATACTATAGTACTATCATGCAGAGGGACAACAATCACATCAGATTTTTCTCTCTCCTTTTAATTGTAATTGTTTTTATTACAAAAATTTAATCAATATATATACAAAAGTTTAAAAGCAACATATTTTTGTAGCTTGTAACTACTAAAAAATAAAAAAAAATATTTTTAATATTAGACAGTTTTTAATCGTTGGATATTTTTTGTTGTTAAAGTACTATAAACAACGAAATGTGTAAGGGGGTGGTAGTTGGTGCAACTGGAGAAATATTTCAATAATATAATATGTATATACGTAATATATATAGTTTGGCTTTCGTTAAATTTTCGAAAAAATGTTGTTCTATTTTTTTTTTTTTATGTAGGTTTGTATTTTTCTTTTATGTATGCATTTTATTACATTGGCATTTAGCTAAATATGCTCAGATTAAATGACAAAAACCAATATACATGTACAAATAAAAAAATAACAAAAAAAAACAATTTGAGTGAAATTTTATATAATTTTTAGCTTACTTTTGATGTTTAGGAATAAATATTTTTTTTTAGAAAGGGGAGCGCAACTCGTATTCAATACATATTCAAATATATGTATGAAAAATTAATGTATTTGTAATTTACCCTTAATTTATACATTTTAGTCCTATTTTCCTTTCGTAAGATTGCATAATTATGCGCAGGACATTAAATTACAAAATAAATAAAAAAACTTGTTTTATTTGTAAAGGTATATATATGCAAATGTATATACATATTTTTAAGCTGAATTTCAGTGTATGTATATAATGTATAGTTGATTTAAATCTATAATAAAAATGAGGGGAAAAATATAAAGTAAAATTTAGTTAGTTGGTGAAATATTTTTGTATTTGTTAACAATATATTTAATAACAGTGTATTTTATTTTATAACAGTATTTTATTTTCCTATAATTAGAAAATATTTAAATTTTGTCGTTGAGATTTTGTTATTGCTGGAAAGCATATTTTTGCTGAATATCAAAGACGTTTACAATGGGAGGATTGCATTCCAAATTCACTATACGAAATCTTAAATGTTTTTTTAAAATATTGTTTTTAAATAAATTTAATAATATTGTTAATTAAAAAGTTAAATAAAAAATTAAATTATTTTTGTAGAAAAATTTTGAAACAGCACTTTATGTGTTAATAAGTAAAGTCGATAATGTTGACAGCGCAATAAATAGCACGCCTGTCTCCTGTCTTTCAACCGAAAAATTCTAGGTTCGATTCCCGCTGAAAGCAAAATTAGAGTTTTTTCACACTTATCACACAGTACCTTGTGTTATTGGAATAAAATAAATAGGGAATTTTTTTGAAAGAGACTATTAATATGCAATTAAACTGATATATAAATAAATATAAGTAAATAAATAAGACAATAATATCAATCTTGAAATAGTGAATAATTTAGTTTCTGATTATTTTAATTTATTATAAATATAATAACAAAAAGTCAAACCAAAAGCAATGGAAATTTGAAGTACTAGGCTTATTGTATCAAATATAATATTAACCTATAATTAACACTAGTATTTGGTTCTACACTAAGTTTAGTTTATATTAATTATTTAATGGTTGCATATTCTGAATCTAAACGAATTTTTCAAATAATTTCGATATGAAAATATAATACAACCTGTATAGTTAAGGAAGAGACAATAAACTTAAAGTCTATAATAATGTTACCAACATTTTACAGTATGTATATATACGCTAGTACGAGCATAATAGCTTAAATTGAATAAAAATAGCATCATATTTCTTTCAGATAGTTCAATATTTATTCTCTACGTCCTGAGAAAAACATAGAAATATCTGTGTGTTGGATTCAGAATAATTTAATTTCAATAGCCACTTCTATATATTATGATAAGGACTATATAAAAGAGCGATATAAAAGATAAACTGTTAGATTTTTCATTGAAATCATAATAAGTTTAAATGCACTCAAACAACATATTCAATAGAGAGGAGATCAAATTTATTATTCTATTTTCTTTTTTTTTATATATTCACATTTAGAAATATATTTTAAGTGATAATTATAAAATATTCTTAAATGTTTGTTATTATTTAAAAATTAATTGAAATTTTCTATCTATATTTATCTTTAAATGATCATTTTATTAATTTTTTCATTTCAAAATAACAAATTTTTAAAATTAATAATTGTTTTTTTTCTTTAATTTCTTATACACGAAAAATTAAAAAAAAAAAAAAATGCACAGTGATAAATTTATTAATAATTATTTATTATAATTTTATTTTTTATTTTTATTATATCTATTAATATTCTTATTTATAGGTCAAGGTACCAAAAATGATCAGTCTCAGGTTAAATTTACAATATCCATATAAATAGTATATATTTTATGACACGTATCCAAATTGAAATCTACACGCATATATATATAAATATAGTTTTTATACATGCACTTATATTAACAGTAGGATCTTTTTTTTTTTATTATTTTATTTTTATTCTTTTTAATTTTTTTTTTTTTTGTTTTTTTTTGAAATTCAGCTTAATCTGCGATATAGGATATCGAATATTAAAAATAATAATAATAATAATACAAAAAACAAAAATAATAATAATAACTTTGGTACAAATTATTGTCCTTAAAGCATAATTACAACTATCCGTTAATATGTATATATGTATGTATTATAATATCAACTATAGGTACATATATTATGTACAGCTATATAATAATATTTTTCTCAATTTTCTTCATCTTAATCTATATATTCTAATTCAAATATATATATACACATCAATGTGTATATATAGATTAAATATCTTGTTGTTATCATTAGGCAACAAAAAAAAAAATATCCTTGCCTTGCAGAAAATATTCTATTCAGAATCCTTATAAATGAAAATTCTTTAATTATTCTACTCACTATCACCACGTTCTCAATTTATATGTGTATATAGTATTATATTTATAATTTTATATTATTTAGTGTATATATATGTATATAAATCTATATTGATGTTTATAGAAAAATAGTGAATTACTATACATTATAAGTTGCCGTGATATAATATAAAAAAAAAAAATACAAAAGGAAAACATAAAAATATGAACGTTTATAAACTCAAGTTTGATATGTACTTATGTTTATAATATATTATATAAATATGTATTTTAATATATAATATCACATTCAAATACATATATTTCTACAGATTCATATATTTATTTTCTTATTTTATTTCAACCTCATTTAGTTATATATGTATATATATATATATTTTGTCTATAAAATATAATATGAAGAAAGCGCTGAACATAGAATATTCATAATGATATAGAGAACAAAATCCTAAATATTAACATTAAACTATATATATATATATACACACATACATAAATATATAAATTAATACTAGACATTCTTACAGATATACAACTTTAGTAGTAAAAGGCATAAAATAAAGACAGAAAATTGAAAAAACAAAAATAACAAAAACAAAAACACAATAATTCTACACCATTTCCATCCACATTTAGCTGGATACTACAATACAAATGATTCAGTCGTAAAGTCGGCCTGTTAATAAACAGGACAAATTATACAAGTCCGTCAAAACGGTTCAATTTAGTAAATATATAAAAACAATTTTAATTCCCGTTAATTTTTTTTATATACCCATTATGTATTTTTAGAAAAAAAAAAACATTAAAACTGTGGATACTATACCAATAAATTCAATTATTTTAAAATAACAAAAAAATAAGTAAAAAAAAAACATATCAAAATGGCAAAATATATGAAAATATTATTATATTTACCGACTTAAACGGGGTAATTAAAAATAACACAACAAAAAGAAAAACCTAAATATTCAATTTAAATAAAATAAAAAAAAAAAAAGTTTTATATCGTGATAATATTTTTTTCATCAACTTTAAAATTAAATTTAAAGTTGAGTAGAATTTTAAATATAATGAATTGAATGTTATATTTTTTTTTGTATTTGTGTGTTTGACTTTAAATTGAATTTCATTTCAATTTAAATGAAATTTATTTCTTTACATTATACTAACATAAATTCATTTTAGAAATAAAGAAATAAAAAACATAAGAAATAAAATTAAAAATTAAAATGAGTGAAATTTATATTTCATTAATAATTTAAAGATTTTAAATAAAATTTAAATAAAAATGTTTTTTGTTACAAATCAATTATAATAATAAAAAAAAAGCAACATAAAAAAAAGCATTCGGTAGACTCCATTAAAGTGCTAATGCCCTTTCTCTTATTTAAAAAATACAAAAAATAAAAAAAAAAAAACAAAAGCAAAAAAAAAGTGAGTGGGTGAATCATAAAATTTCAAAATATCTCGAAAGTAACTTTACCGCTTTCCAAAATTCTATACTAATACTCACTTTTTTTTATTTGTCTTCACTTTTTTGTTTTTCTTTTAGTTTTTAATTTATACAACTATAGAAATTATGTGTACGTAAGGTGAATTTTTTTTATTAAATTTTTTTTTTTTATTTCTTCGTTATTGTTTTTTTTTTTTTTGTTTTTGTTTTTTAATAATTCTTAAAAACCTATTTTAAAACCAATATGGAGTCACCCTCAACGACACCATAGTGATTAAATTGAAAAAAAAAAAAATTAAAAAAAAAAAACAAAAACAAATTTAAAAGAAAAAGAAATATAAAGAAATATGAAGAAAATTGAGTGATATCTCAAGAAAATTTTTCTTAAGATTTTCCAATGCATATATGTATACATATTTAAATATACTAAACACATATAACTAATACTACTATTACTACTACTACTAAACAATTACATTACTATATTATTATTTTTACTCATAATAATCAACCACCTTTTTTATTCAAAATACTTTTGAGTGATATTTTCATTATCCTGTATTGTATTTGATTGAGCGAAAAATTTATAATCACATATTTTGAGCAAAAAAAAATTTTTTTTACTGTGAAAAAATGTTCACAATTAATAATTAAAGAATTTATAAATAAAAATTAAAACATATTATTATTAAAAATTAGTATCAAATTTCAATTATTGATAAGTTAAAAATTTATATTAAATAACTATTCTAAATTTTAATTGAAAATTTCTAGAAAAACAAACAATTACAAAAATAAAAGAAATGAGTACAATTTGTTTATTTTTTGACAGTTGTTGAAATCTATGAAATGCTATTTTGTATTGAGAGAATGAGTAAAAAATAAAAATAAAATAAAATATATTACACTATATATGAATGGATCATTCACACATTTATATATATATATATATACAGAACTAATGAAACTACATATAAACAAACGTATTTTTTTTTGTATAGCATGAAAATCTAAAACGGACATAAACACGTCTATACAACTTACCTACATTCATATGTGTCAGCGGGGTATGTATGAATGATTGTGTTGGATATCGCTGTTTTATTGAGGAATGATGTGAAATAAAGGTAAATAAAGTATTAAAAATTTGTACTTTTTTTTATTATTTTTTAAATATTTTTTTCTTTACAAATATTTAGTTTTTCATTGATAATTCAAATTTTTTTTTTCTAAAAATTACAAAATTTTATTTAAAAAAGAAAAAAACAAAAAAAAACAAACAATTTTCTTTTTTTTTTATTAAATGTAAGTATGCGCATATGATGTTTGTCTGTGTTATAAACACTAAATACAATATTAAAGAACAAAAAATAACAAAAATAACAAAAAAAAAAAAACAGCAAAATTTTTTATTTTAAATTATATGGAAATATTTAGGTTAGTAATTTGAAATTTAATTAAATGAAGGGAGGTCATGACTCAATTGTAGTTGTTTTGGGACATTTTCGAAGATAACGAAAAACTAAAAGGTTATTGAAAGCTACAAAAATTATTTTATTTTTAAATAATTCATCTTATTAAACTCATACTAATTATTTGGGTATTGTTCTATAAGAGATTATAAGAGAGATATTAATGATATCACACAGCTAATTATGTTATTTTTGTTTAATCAAATTTACAATAAAAAAATTTGTTCGAAAAATAAAATGCGCGGGAATTTTTTAATTTAGGAAAATTTGGCATGTATTGAAAATATTTTGTTAATTTGAATTACCAAACTAATACCTAGACTTGTCTTATTTAAAATTTGTTATTTATTATTGAGTGAACTTGGTAATACTGATCTTATAGTATTATAATTTAATTAAAGTTGACTTTGTTTTAATTGCAGAAAAATATATGTGAATCAACGTACTTCGTCAATGTTAGTGATTTAATTTATAAAATAATGTACTTAATTAGTCAGAAGCATTGACGAAAAAAACGAGTTTATATTTCGAAATATCGATATTTGCAATCAAATAAAGGTAGATATTAATGAAAGCAAATCTGACTTAAATTAAAATATGTATTTTTAATGTTTCGAATTTTTTTTTTGACTATTTTATTTTCCTACCTCATTGTGGTAATAACCTTCCTATAACTCATTGATTAAGTTTTTTTTTGTAAATCACTATTTCAGTGAAATTCTAAAATAATGTTTAAAATTTTAGAAATTTGGTAAATTGAAAATGGGTGAATGAGAAGTTGGTTGCTCCATCGCCATGTAATTTAGTAAATGAAACAATTTAGAAATTGTTGTGCCATATATAAAGAATGCTTTGTATAATTAGTTTGAATTATTGTGTTGAAAGATACATATATCAATAAATAAATAAATAATTTTGATTCTTGCTTTATACATATTTTTGTCCAATTACATTTATTATTCTGGTATTTACTATATAGTCATACAGTAAAATTATACTTGTTGTGATATTAGGACCAATATTTTTACTGATCTTTATTGAAAATTTAAAATACCAGTTAGCCATACTGATAATGATGATACTCAGAAATTTTGTACCTTATGAAGCTGAATGATAATTCAGAAAGTTAAAAAGTATGTGATTGTAGTACAATTATTTTGTCAAAAATATTATTATTATTATTAAATTGACCATAATTTAAATTATGACCAATTTCGTAAGCACTAGCTGCAGAGGCTTTCGGCTTTGTCAAAAATATAAAAAACTCTGCTATTCAAAATGGACCTAGTAAGACTATTTATATATAAATAATGTTGATATTGCCATTGAGAAAAGCTAGATATATCTTCACTTAAATTAAATGTAAATAAAATTCAATGAATATTAACTTAAAGAATAAAAATACTATATGCTTACTTCCTTTACGACTGTTTTATAAAGCTTTTTGCTTAATTTGTGGATTTATATCCATATGGAAGTTTAGTAAGACGACTTCTGTTTAGTATTTTCAAAAATCGTTATCATAACCATTCGATATGTTGAAGTGGTTATGTCATTTAACTGCTAATCTGATCGTCCGGGGTGCAAATCGCCATTAGGACATGAATACTATATAAAGATATTTCAATTTATTTTTGAAATTATTAGGAAATACAACTTGGTTATCAATCATTAAAACAATATGGAAACATGCTATTATGAAGGCAAGGTACTCTTCAATAGATATTGTTTTCCATATATTTCATTAATATTTATATCAAAAATTCATAAAGAAAATTGTTATATGATTGTTGGTATGTCAAAACTCTGTTAAATCCCATAGTTTTAGAGTAGAAAAACAAAATGGTGTAAGACAGAGGGTCATTACTTTTTCTTGTCCATAAGATGTTGTTTATGTAGATTATCTCTTTGATTGTTTAAAAATGCAGCTCTATGTCCTTATCGAACTCTATTTTGGCGGCAATGTCAATTACAGAATCGAAATATGTATGTTCCGGAATATATACAGCTTTGGCATTGGATTCAAATCTGGTGTGGGAGGAGGATTCGTTTTTCTGTAAGTATCTGCGTTTGACATACAAATCTTAAACAGATGTTTGTTGAATTAACAGTGTCCTGACAAACCTTGTCAGCTTAGGATATTATAATAGAAGAGCGATGTACTTATTTTGCTCGTATATTGAGCAAATAATAAAAAGTCTGAAATTAAAATCTTTGAAGAATGCACAACAATTTAAAACAATTATTATTTTTTAAAATTGTTAATATAAAAAAATTTACCCATCACTCTATTTCTATTTAAATATAAATCATTAAACCACAATCAGAGGTGTGATATTTTTGATGAAATCATAAAACTTAATATTTTCGATTTTATTTTTAGTATAATACATTTAATTTTTTTTTTTCTTTTATATATTTTTTTTATTATAAAAAAATAAAACTAATATTAATATTTATAAATAAATAAATAAAATAACATAGAAATAAAAAAAAAAAAAATAAAAATTAAATAAAAAAGAAAAATAAAAAAAACTTTGATACAAGTTCTTTGGTAATCTCCGATTCTTAAAATGACATCAATCAGAAAACATATTGTAGAGATTTTTGTATCAATATATTTATATTATTTATACAGATTATTTACGTATATATATATGTTTATCGTATATAACTAAAATATATATAAATAAATAAATTAAAACCTTTAATTTCTAGTCACGTTAACTTTTTATAGATTCTTCGTCTCTACTCTCTCATTTCGAAGTAAAATTTTATATATAAGAAAAGAATAAAATATTTAATATATTAGAAATCAATGAAATTATATGAAAGAACGAGGCCAAGAACAAAAAGAAAAGAAAATAATGGACCAATAACTTTGTTAAGAATATTAAGAACAAAAGTACAGGGAGTTTCTCTCTTACATATCTTAGAATAGAATTCTTAAATTTTGAGGTGTTTTTCCAAGTCAACCAATATTTTTTTCTCTTATTTTAGTTGTCAAATGATTGAAATGGCTAAAATTTAATCAAAAATTTAATATTCTGTAAAAGTCCTCAAAGTTTTTATTTTCTTGTAAAAATAAAATATATTTTTTTTTTTTTTTTGATAATCTTGTTTTAATTTTTTAATGGAATCTGATATGTAAGTTTTTTGTGAAGAGAGCAAAAAAATAAAAGAAAATACATTGAAAATTTTATAAACAATTTTTTTTTTTAAGTTTTCCCACATCCAAGCTTGTTTGTGAAGTAAAATATGTATATATATTTTTTTTGTGTAAAATATTATCTAAAATTATACTTTCACTTTTAGACTTAGTTGGGATTGTTTTGTATTACTTATAATTAACATTTACACATTTTTTATAATGCAAAAAGAATAAAAAATTATTGTAATGTATAAAGTTTTCACATTTTCTGATTCCTGATTGGGCTATACAAGACTAATAAATCTCTAACAGATTGAATTAATCTTCTGCACATATGTTTGCATCACTTGGAGCTATTATCCGTACCTGTTGAGATTACGATATTATCAAATGCAATTCAAAATATTAAGATATACTATACTATATTGCATATGTTGTCGTACTTATGTTAAACATTTTTAAATAAATATTAGACACAGAAACAGAACATCATAAATATTCTAAAACTAATAAAAAACATAAAACTTAGAGCGTTTGATTCAAAGATTTAATTTTAGTTTTTTAAGAATTTATATTACTAAACAGCGATTTACTGTTAACAGGATTCGAGGTGGAAACCTTCGGATTAGTATATCAGATGATATAACCATTACACCATGTTAATGGTTGTCGATGAAGTTTATATTTTATTTAAATAATACTCTGCAAATAAAAACTTTGTTGTTTCTAATTTGAACACAACCGTAAGTGAAACAATTCACCATTTTTCCGTAAAATTGAAATTTTGTTCTTTAAAATCTCATTTTTTGATTTTACGGAATTTATATTAATTTTTACGTATATTAATTCAATTTTTTCGTAACTCTTATATTAATTTAAATTTTACGTTATATTTTATGAGAGTAATCCAAATAGCAAAATTTATATAATGTCAAACTCCCACTTTTCTTTATGCTATTTGGCATAATTTCTTCGGCATTATTTGAAAAATTCGACTTTAGCAAAATAATCATTTCTTAAATAGTATGGTTTATCAAATAGTACACTTCGTTCCTACAAGTACACTGTAACTACTTTCACAACACTTAACTTTACAGTTAATTATTTCGTATATATATGTATATATATACTATAGTATAATGCCATTGCTAATCTAGTAAAGTTTGGGTGCAGTTTAAAAAAGTATGCCCATTATAACTCAAAACACCAATAACAATGTAAAGTAAATATGTATCATCTCTCACCATAATGCATTAATATTTCTCACTACGTCCTACCTACATTTCTACATTTCTACCTCTACACTCTATACCTTGATTTATTCTCTCAATTCTCATTCTTTGATTCATAATGAAGTGTTTTTTTCATTATTATTGTTTTGTTATAAAAGGCTTCAGACAAGAACAGTATTAGTATATATAAGATATAATCAACTTAATTTTGATATATACATAAATATTAATCAAAACACTATAAAAATCAACAAAAAATAAATAATAGTAACTGTATTGTAACATAATATATGTATCATATGTATGTTTGTATGTATGTACGTTATTTTGGTTATTTTTTTAAATAATTTTTTTTATAAAATTTTCAATCAAAATAAAAAATGCAAACCAGCGAAATGCGAACTTTAAGGCAAATAAAAAAGATAAAAAACGTAGCAATGAATCAGGATTACATGCTACATTTATAATGTAGTCCGTTGGAAATAGATGTAGAAACTGGAGAGACCATGTTAATAGAATGTCAGAAGGCGACTAGCAAAGGTAGTAATGACTGGCCAAATCAATATAAAACATCTATTAGGGAGATCTCCGAAAAGATGGTATATGAATATGTGGATATCATTAACAGAACTAAGGGATAGAACAAGAAAACAAATTCATTTCAAATTCATGAAAGTCAAGTATTTTCTTTTTACCAAAATATTTATATATTTGCTGAACATGAAAATATTGTCTCATTATGCCAAACGATCGGCTCCAAAATAATTAATTATGTCAAATAGAAAATTGTGAAATATCCATTTTTATAATTATAAAATATCCATCAGAACTCAGAACTGTACAGAGATCATATTATATAGGATAAAAATTTTGGATCAATCTGAAATTATAGAAAAAGAACAATAAACTCTTCGCTTCATTTTGGCATAATTGTTATTGCTTAAATAAATTTCATCATTTATTAATATTATAAAAGACAAAATAATAAAAAAAAAAACTAAAATAACTAAAAACTAACCTCCTTAACGTCTTACCACCCAACAAACCTTAAATTTCATCTTCATATATCATCTATCAATTAAAAAACCATATGCTACTGGTATGTCCTTCATAGTCCTTTCGCTTTCATTCAGCCAAAACTTATAATATTTTTATGTAAATAAATATATATATTACATATATATATATAAATGTATATATATACATAAAAGAAGCATGTTGCTGATTATCAAGTCATTTTGTATACATAATTGTTCTATTACATCTAGAATATCTATATTAATGTTAATCTATCAATTATTTTTTTCATCATTCATTTGCTGATTTCCCTTGGCTTGCGTTGAAATACCATTTAACAAAATATTTATTCTTCTCATGTGATATATTCTTATTAAATGTTGGTATAATTTTTGTTTTTCAAAACTAATCTATAATATTTTTCGTATAAGAAGTACCTATTACTCATTATATTATTATTGACACTGTTTATATAATTTTTAAAAAAATTCTTTGATTTAAATTCATTCGAATTTTTATTTATTGCATTTTATTGAAAAACATGTTATCAACAATATGTTATCGATAAAATTGTTTTGTTTAATAAAGCTACACTTAGGTAGGACTTGTATAAAATTTGATTTTATCTGTTAATTTGCAAAATCTAAGCTAACTCCCAAAATTTCCAAAAATTTATAAATTGTTTTATGTATTCTTAAAAATCATCTCATTAGGATGTGACATCCTAAAACAATTTTTTACTACAAATACACTTAAAAGTCATGTCTTTTTAAAAAAAATTTTCTTAAACTTCACTTTTAAAAAATTAGATTAGATGTGGTAAGATTATTGTATATATAAATTTTATAAATTGAGCACCCTGTTAATGTCCTTTTGAAACAATAATGAAATATATATATAAAAAAAAAAATTAAAAATAAAAAATAAATAAAAAGCATATCGAAATAACAATAATGAGCTTTCATCATATGTTTACATAAAAATCAAAATTAGTTTTATAAATCCATCAAATTTATTTTTCCAATAATTTTCTCAATCGAGCAAAAATATAATAAAAGAAAACAAAAACTAAAATAACTAAAAACTAACCTCCTTAACGTCTGACCACCCAACAAACCTTAAACTTCATCTTCATATATCATCTATCAATTTAAAAACCTTATGCTGCTGCTATGTCCTTCATAGTCCTTTCGTTTTCATTCAGCCAAAACTTATAATATTTTTACGTAAATACATATATATATATGCATATATATACATAAAAAAAGCGATATTAAACGGTAGAGAACCATAGAACAAACTTAAAGGATATAATATCTTTTTAGACTAGAAAACGAAATAAAAAAATATTAGTACTAATAATAATAATAACAATAATAATAATAATAATAATATTAAAAATTGTATTGGTATGTTATTAAAATAACACAAGCATAGGAAGTCCTTAACATGGTTTTTGGTTATCGGTTTCACTTTTCACTATACCTCCACTATATTACCACCACAATCATCTCCATCTTAATAAGAAAAAAAAAGCAATAACTTTTCAAAAAACAATACTCGTAATTTCCATAATAAGAACAATAATAATAACAATAATAATAATAGGATTATATAAGTATATTCGTATAATATATGCGGGTACTTGGGTCACCATCAGACTCTTTAAAGAAAATTACGAATAAAAAGAGTTTTAAAACAAAAAAAAACATTGAATATCAAATTCTTACAATAATAATGAGAAAATCTGATAATTATCTATAGCTACATGTCCTTTAATCAGCCACTTATAAAATTTGTTCAGTAAACGTTCTAGAACGATCTAGAATAAAAAAGAACATTTTTTTATTTTCAGTAGTTTTCGTGAGCTATCTAAAAAAATCACTAAACCTGGTAATGATGATTTACAATGGTTTTCTAAGGTTGAGATACTTTCTGCTTCAATGGAAGGTATCGGAAGTAATAGTCATATACATAAAGTTAGCAAAAATCAAAGGAAACTGCATCTTACAGACCTATTGGCCTATTACCAGTAGTTCTTTAAAAAATTTTTTTGAAAAACTGCTAAAGAATCGTTTAATGCCAATTATAGGAGAACGTAAATTGGATCATCAATTTGATTTTCGAAACTATAGCATGCAACCATACATCGTATTACAAAATAGTACAAGTACATCGTATTGTAAAGTAGATAAATGATGTAAAGTACTTAGGTCATTTAGAAAAAACACTGAGCTGTCGTAAACATATTGCCAGCAAAAGAAAACAGCTTGATATCAAATTTAGAAGTATGTACTGGTTAATGAAAATTACTTGGAACTGTTATCCGTACCTCTTGTAGTCCAAGAGATTAAGAAAATTATCAAATGCAATTCAAAATATTAAGGTATGCTATATACTGCATATTGTGTATATTACTTATGTGATACACAATTATATCATTAACAAAGAAGATATTAATTTATAATAAAACGTATTTGGAAATCCAGCTTTGGGGTTCCGCTCAAAACTCAAAAATGCACCTTGGTTTGTGCCAATTAAAGTCATCGAACGTAACTTAAATATTGAATCTGTATAATAAATATAGTACCAGCTGCAGATTCAAACTGTAAGTCCATCAAAACAATTTTGTTCGCAATCTAATGACAACCGGAGGTCAGAAGAGAAGACTAAAACAAAGAGCACCTTGTGATTTATAAGACATTTTTTTTTTTGTTTTTTTTTTTCAGATAGTAGTAAATCATCGAAAGAGGCTTCAGGGACTACCTATTATCGGGGAAGGCAGTTTGAAGGAATGTGGGACTTTAACCCACTATCATTATTGCAACATTAAAACTAGTCTTATAGACTAACCATTAATTTACATTTAACTCAAAGAAACTTTGTTATATCAAGATACCTTTGATCTACCAAAATCCAATAAGGTTTTAATAGATAAAAGGTTTTAACCTAACTCAAGAGGTGTTGTTCGTTTTAGTCGCTTCACAAAGTTTTGATTGTCAATTAAGCTAGAAGCTTCGGTATTGGCATGTTGGATCAGACGAGTTTTATGCCGTGCAGCGCAATTCATTATTTCGTCTTTTGTAGATGAGATCTCGATGAATATCGGCATTGCGAACATACCATGGAGCATTGACTATGTTACGCAGTACCTTATTTTGGAACGTTTGGATAGTTTGAATATGGATTTGTTTAGCACATCCCCATATTTGAATACTGTATGCCCAGACTGGCTTCAATATTTGATTGTACATCAAAACTTTGTTATAGGTCGAGACCGTAGAATTCCGCCCAATCAGCCAGTATATTTCTCTATATTTAAACTGGAGTTCTTGTTTTTTGATTTTCACATGATCTTTCCATTTCAGTTTTGCATCCAAGGTCAAAAAATAACAAAAAAAAAAAATAAATGACTGATTGTAAATTGATCCAATGACAAGTCTTCGATGGAAAACGCTGCAACAAGTCAATAAATAAATAAATTATATCATAAATATTTACTAAGTAAATAAATTTTGGAAGTAGTAAAAAAAAAACAAGTAAAAACAAAACAAAAGTAGTTTCCGTTAATTGAACTTTTTTGTCCGAAAGTGTTCTGATTGGTGTTCATTAGATTGTGTTTTTCTTTAGATTTTGACAGCAAAAAAAAAAAATTTGAAAGTAAACAAAAATTTTAACAATAAAGGCCAAAAAAGATCAAGAAAAGTGAAAAGTAGATTTTTCCGCTCTAAGTTGTTCTAAAGTGTTTGACAGTTAATTGCCATTGTCCAAAGCACTGTTCTGTCCAATTCTGTTCTATATTTACTGAACAAACTTATAGTTAAAGAAATTAACTTAGTAAATTGGTTTATAATTGATGTTAAAATAAAAATATCATAGTAAATTTAGTTAGAATAAAATGTCAGGAACTCAGTTTCAATTTGAGTAAAGCAAGCTTTTATCCGAACTTTATAGAATTCTGAGTTAATAAAAATTGTTCAAAATGTTTTTATTTTTGTAAAATTCTATTCAAATACCCTATAATTTCTACTATAAATAATCAATTGTAAACCGATTGCAATTAAAAGTTAAATTAATATAAAATTAAAACAATAAAGTTAAAAATATAAATACAAGGCGTTCAGTACATTTTTCTGTGTTCTGTGTGAAACAAATTTGTTAAAATTCTTGCCCAAAGTGTTATTGCATAACTCATTGAAATCACAACTTTCTTTGAACTTTGCTTACTGATGTGTTCAATTATTGTGTAACTTCTTTTAAAAATGTTTTATACTTTTAATAGTTTTGACAGCTGTCAGAAAATATTTTTTAAAGTTATAAATAGATTTTGCACTTGCGACGTGAAAAAATTATATGTTCTATGATTATATGAAAAAATTGAATTGTTCATAAATTTTGTTATAATACTCTCATAATGTTAATCGAAACCTTCCTCGAATAATCGAAATCTTATATATATATTGAACAAAAAAAAAAAAAAAACAAACAAAAAATAAAATCTTGATGACAAAAAAACTAAAAGAAAATTAAAATCAAAAATTATAAAAAAATACACAACAACAACAACAACAAGAAATATTGTAACCTAAAAAAGAAAATGAAAATACTAAAGAAAAACAGTACAAAATAAGAAGCAAACAAGAAAAAAAAGAACAAAATAGAAGAAAAAAAAATCATTTTTTTTTCTCAATAATTCTCTATCAGGGCATCAGTTGAATACTAAAAAAAAAAACAAAAATAAAATTATAAAAACAAAAAATTCCTTCAGATTTAAGATTTTCCAGATTTCAATGAAAAAATCAGATCTTTTTCTTATTTTCTTTTATTTATAATATTATTTGAAAACAGCAAGCAGACATACATATATATATTCTCTTTAACTTGGAATTTTTTGTCCTCTTTTTTTTTTTTTGTTTTTTTTTTCGAAGTACATCAGATTAAAAAACAAAGACTGATAAAACAAACCAATACAAAAAAAAAAAAAAAAAAAATTAAAATCCTAAAATTTGGCTTCTGTAAAAGAAAAACACAACTTGCACACTTTTATTTATTATGTGTATAATATGTGATAAGCAAAGGTGTCATTCAGTCTGTTCTGCTGCTACCATTTTTACAGTTTTGTAGTATAGTACTTGACTGTTAAATTTTTTTGAATTTCTTAAAATTTTTGGACCCTTTAGCTTAATTCAATATAATTGGAAAGACTAACCTTTTTTTTTTTCCTTATTCCATACTTAAGTCTACTTTACAAATCGTTAAATTTTTCGCTCAAAAATAATTTTTAAAATATTTGCTGATGATATACATTTTTTTTCCTTTTGTTTTATTTTTTAATTAAGTATAGAAGTTAAATTTTATAAATTTTTATTAAGTATATAAGTAAATAAGTTAAAAACATGGAGACGCACAATTGATCAAGAATTAACAATCAACAATTATACCTGAGACGATATTAAGGAAGCAGTACTCAACAGAGAGGAATGGAGGTTCACTATCGAAGCCCTATGCTCCCACGCGGAAAACAAAAAAAAAATATAAGTTAAATTTTGACCAAGCCGAAGCTGTTCGGTCTGATAGGGTAAACTTTTAATACATAATTTGAACAAATTCCATAAATTATTCTTTATATAATTATTGAATATTGGTTAATTTTAATATAAAGTTTGAAATCTGGTAAGAAAGCAGCAAGGAAGCAAATAGAATTGTATAAGTTTATGGATTAATATAAATGGAGCATTTTCTTAACCACACGATCTTAATTATTACAGAGAATATGTTTAATATTTTGAGATTAAGTAAAAAATCTATTTATTTATTTATTTATCAATTCAACGATTTATGCTTAACCCTAAACCTCATAACATATTTTGTCACGTAAATTCATAACATGAGCCTGACAGGCTAACCTTATAATGTAATAGAAAAAAATTATTTTTAATAAATTTAAAATTTTTTATTTCAAATAATTAGTTTTAAGATGTTTAAAAATAACAAAATTAACAAAATAAACGCTACCGTTTTTGAAATTGCAGTACGAGATGGTGATAATTGCAGCTTTTTAGTACTAGCACACTTTTTGAATAAGAGAATTTACTAAACTTTCACCAAGAGCTCTTAGAAATTCCATTCGAAAACAAGCTTTTTGCAAGCTCTAACGTTGTGAAATAGTTATCCATTGTAATATTCGGTTCAGTTCCAAAATATGGTGTACACAAATTCTCCACTACATTTTGAGCAAGTCCTGTTCCTCTGTTATTATCTTTGTTCACAGTATATGGAATTCCTTTGAGTAGGTATGCCGTTTGAGAGTTAAAAAACCATCAAATTTTAATACCATACTTGTCAGGCTTTGATTGAATATGTTGGCATTAATTGTTCGTCTACGATAAGATTTTCTGAAGGTATATATAATATTTTCCCAAATTCTTATTTATTGCTTCAAACACGTCTCGAATTGGGGCTAATTTGTCAAATCTACGTCGATTACTTCTTGTGGTTTTTTCATCAAATCTAATAAAACGTAAAATTTTGTCAAAGCGGTTTACGCTTATAATATAGCTTTGAACATAATTGAACCATAGGTTCCTAAAATGATCGATAACTTTCGTTATTAGATTTCCAAGAAGGCGTGTAATTGCAGCAAATGGTTTCCAACGCAAAATATCAATTTAGACAAAGCGTTAAGGCCTTTGAGCCCATTTTTAACCATTGTTTGCAGAAAATTCTCCATGAGAAATTGTAATTTCATCGCTATTATCAGAATCATTAGTTAATTCATCTTCTGCTTCTAAAGTTTTGAATAAATGATCCTCTTCAAAGTCAATTGGCACATCATCGTTATTTATGTCGTCAGTCACTTCATCATCATTTATTCATGTCAAAACTTGCATTATTAAGAAATTATTATGAAATATTATATGAGAGCCTCTCAGGCTCATGTTGTGAATTTACGTGGTATTTTTTAGCCTAAATTTAAGCAAAAAAAAAAATGTATTTTTGCAATTGTAATATGTTAATATTGACCTAAATGAAGATTAGAAAGAAGAATTGTAACAATATTACGAAAAATTTAGAAAATACGTAGTTTTGAAAAAAAAATGAGCCTGATAGGCTCCTGTTATGAACTTTAGGGTTAAAGAGATTTTTTTTTACACTCTTGACAGTGACTTAAGTAGAATTACCTTATTGTGCTTAATTAAGTAGGGTACTGCAAGTTTATACTACACTGGCTTATCTAAATTACTGGCTTATCTACTCATTAAATGTTGAAAACTACTGCTATTTATTGTCAGGAACTAAGCCTTCTTAAATAGAATAGTTTCATTTTATTTAATTTGTTACCACTCACTCTCAATTATTTTTTGTCATTTATTATATTCCAATGACAAAGAGTACTGGACTAGACCAGGTCGAAAAACATCGGGAATCAAACCTGAGACCTTTCGGTTGAAAGGCTGACGCTCTACCTACTGCGTCACCCAGCGTGTAGTTTCTAGCAATAATTCCCATAAGAAGGTAATTCTCTATACAAATTAGAGTGTTATTAATAATAGTTTATCATCAAGAACCATGAAAAAATGAAGAACAAAAAATAAAAAAAAAAATGTGCCAAATTTTGAGGTTTTTTTACGATTTAGAGGTGAAGTAAGTTTTTTGCTCTAGTATTAGTTTTATAATTTGCCGTTTATTGATTGTAGTGGTTGTATGTATTTTTTAAGATGAAATTTGCGTGAATATGAATTAGATGAATTGCTGAGTATGAATTTAGATTTTTTATAGCTCTGTTTAGACCTGTAGCTCATCTTTTTTGTGTTTGGTAGTTGTTCTCCATAATTTTATACCATAATTAAGATGGCTGTGAAAGAGCGAGTAATAAATACATTCTTTTGTTATTTATTTATTTATAAGATCTTTATTATGGGCTTATCAACTACGTGGGTGTTTTCAAGCCCTCATTCTTTAAAGTTTTTTACATAACTATCTTTAGCTTATTTCATTATTATTATTTTTTTTTTATGTAAACATAATTTTGTCTTAAATTTATATTTTTGATTTACTTTTTTTTTTCCAATTTCAAATTAAGTTTTTTCGTCTTAAAGTTTATAATTTTGATTTTAGCCTATTTTATATTATATTAGAAAAATTAATTTTTTTTTTGTATTGGTTTTTATTGAGTTTTATTATATTTGATTGAAAATGTCAGTTTCACTGAGGAATGTCATGATATTAGTAGTTGCTTCTGTAGTATCCTGTGTGAGTATTTCAAGTCCCGAGATTCCAAGCTTGGCTCTTACATCAGTGTATAAAGAGCAAGCCTCAAATATGGGCTGTATATTGATTGGGGTATCTGGAACACAGTTACATGTGGCTGTGTGTTTTGGGGCTCATCAAAGAGATACCTGTGGGTGTATCGTGTGTGTCCTATTCGGAGTCTGGTCAGAACAAAAGCGATTTTTCTACTGGCCTGGTTGATACTATTCCATTTGGATATATTTCTTTTAATATACCTTAGTTTGTTGCTGATAGGTTCGTTTTCCCAACATTCTTTTGTTTTTTTTTTTTTTTTTTTCGTATTAAATCATGAATATTTTTTGAACACCCCTGCAATTGAAAATAATTTACTACTATGAAGTGATGTATGAGTATTCCATTTCAATTGTACATCGATCTAGATGCCCTAAGTACTTAAACTTCTAATGTATCATTAGTTACTACCTATTCGGGACTATGCCAATAGTCCCGATGGTTAGATTAAATCTTTGAAAACTTTTATTTGATTGAACTTTTTTTGCTTAAATGTCAAGTAATCTACATGAATTTGTAACTTATAAATTTGTAATGTATATAATGCCAATTGTGTACATTGTTAAAAATGTGTATTTGTGGTGCATGGTGCATGGTGATAATGGTAATTCATTATAACTGACTATAGTTGTATCTTATATGTTTTCACTGTACAAAAACCCATCGATTTTTCTCTTTTGAATTTTATTGCAATAAATATAATTTAATTATGTTTATAAAGAACTTAAATACAGATTTTTTGAATGAAAAACTCTAAGAGAGATCTTCAATTTATATTATTTACAAGTTGGTTATAGATAACAATTGGCCGTATAATTTGTATTGTACATATACCGTAAATGGTATTCTGCATTTATCTGGATGTTTGTAAATCCGACAGAATACTTCAACACATATACAAATTGCAATATCTATACAAATTGCTTTGGTATTCTTTTTTGAACTTCCCTGTCTACCATGCTGAACCTTTGCAGGAAAAAATACCATTGCAGAATATATATTTTTTTAATTTGACTAACATTAACAACATTCTAACTAACATTAACAACACACTAACATTCTTCGCAAATAATAAGGAAAAATAAAAAATAATAATAATAATATAAATAAAACAAACAAGTTTTTTGATTTATAATAAAAAGGACTAATAGAAATTTTATCAATAGTTTAATGTGGTAAAATAACCAAAAGGCAAACAGCATTTAACACAAAAAAAAACATAATGCACTTAAAGGTTATTCTTATTACTTAAAATTATACACAATATGCATATGTGTCTACATATTTTTTTTTGTTTTTTGATAATGATCATAGCATCATAGTTTTGCCATACCGTATGCATAGCCTGTATAGTACTATAGGTATATATATATACTCTAGCCAGAAATGTGATGCGATGATGATTTAAAATTGTTATTTATTTTTATTTTTTTTTAAATATATATATATATATATATATATATATATATATATATATATATATATATATATATTTATCTATATGATATATAAATTTATGATCGAATTATTTATTATAATTTATAAAACAGATAAATTTATTATAGTTTATAGTTAATATAGGTATTTCAAAATTTCGATAATGAAGTGTTGTAAACAAAAACCAAATCAAATTTAATATTATAACAAGTCATATTAACAGTTTTTTTGTTCATTTGAACTACGTTGGTGTTTTGTTTTTAAATTTCGTTTCACTTTCTTCAACATTTCATTTTCTCTAGGCCAAAATAAAACAGTTTTTTTCCTCGAGTTTCTTGATTATACGATTTTCTTCAATTTTTTTTATGAAATGCTGATGTTGTATTGATGGATTGATTTGGAATTGATCACTTTCTTCATAAATATTGAAAATACTTTACATATTACTTACCGGCTTTTTCATACAAATTTTTATGAAAGCTCAAAATTTAGTTGTAGGAAAAAATAGATAATAGCGAACTTAAATAATGTGGACGTAATTAGATTCAGTTTAGTTTGTTCAATTTCTATCTAAAATTTTCCATTTGCATTCTTATATGATCAAAAATAGTTGAATAATTTAAGTAATTATTTCGATATATCATTTACCTAATTTCGCCCGGTCGATCGCAAATAAGTGCAACATAAATTTACGTGTCCCTAATTCCCGCTCAAAACAAATTATATTTTATATAAATGATATTTTTTATTTACAAATTGAAGAAAGTATGTATTAGAATCTATTTAATAATATATATTTTACAATTATTTGAATAAAATAAATAAGTGAGCATCATAGTTAATGATTAGCATTAATAGTTTGGCATTGATTAGCATTAATAGTTTAATTATTATGATCTTAACAAAATAAAAAAAAAATCTCAACATGTTTTCACTGAAACGTCTACCTAGTTTAGTTTTCTTGCATTACAACGAGGAGATAATATTCTTCTTTTGTTTCAAAAATAAATTAGAAATAAAAAGAGTGGGAGTATTGTATTTAAAAAAAGGGTTTGGGCGGCATAAAGTGCTCGGGCGTGATAATTACATTTACGTTAACGAGTGATTTTTAAAGTGATCTAATTTTCGATAAAGGCAGCTATTATTTGACAATGATGGTGTATGGTTTTGTTGTTATACATTTGCTCTTACAAGAGTTTTGAAAAATTCAATGCAGGATCTTTATTAGTATGAGTACATATTTTTATAAAATTTTTTAATAACTTAGATAAACATATTTTATTTATTGAAATGTAAAAATGTTATAATTTATTATAATAAATTTCTAATTTCCAGAAAATTTTTTTTTTAAAAAATTATTAACAAGGATAATTTTCTATAAATAACTGTACAAATGTTTGTTTTTTTTTATTTTGAAGCGTACGATTTATTCAATATTTCAAATGTCACCTCTGGCTTTATGCATAATAATGTGTATCCTGTTTATCTGATAATGTAAGAGAAAATTTCTATCAGCATGTCGTATAAGAAGGAAATATTTCTTATAATCTACATATATAAAAATTCCTATGTAACCTATATAATAATATAAATACATAATAATATAATATTATAAGAAAGATATTTAAAGAATATATTTTATGTACTTGATATGTACATAGAATATAACCCAAAAATTAACTTGTTAAATTGTTACAAAAGCTATTTAATAGATGTGATAAAATGGGGTGATTTTGTTGTTGTTGTTTTATTTTTTATTTTTCTTCATTTTCATTTTCTTCAATTTTCCTTTCTTTTTTAGTTCTTCATCATCTATTTCTTTGAGAATTTCTTTTATGTTTTGTTATTGGTTTTTTGTTTTTGTTTTTTTTTTTTTTTTTTTGTATATGGATAATGTATGAGGATTTAATATATTTTATGTGAATGGAATTTAATCAATTTAACAAGAACAACTAAAAATAAATAAAATAAAAAGAAAATTAAGAAAACTTCAAGATAAGCTGTGAAAAATATTTAAAATTTTCAATTTTATTTTTTGTTTTGTTTTTCTTTTTGAAGTACATATTCTTAAGATAGTTAATGGTTATATTATAGATACATATATATATTAAAATTTCACTTTTGATTAAGTTAATTATAGTGGGAATCGTATAATATTGGTTGTTTTTTTCACCACGATAACTGTTTGATTATATCTGTATTATTGTTGTTGTCTGGTGTTCAGTATCTGCCGAATGATATATATATATAGAGTTATGGGGCCGATTTATATATGATTTTGTAATTACTAAAAATAAAAGTATGGCAATAGAAGAAGAAGTTGTTTAGTTATTTGCAATAATTGATTTTCACATATAAAAACTAGTGATAGTGACAAAAATTTAATAAATTGTATATAATAAGCTTTTAAATATTTCGATTATATTTCAATATTTATATTAATAATTTTGATTATATTGTGTAAGGTGATAGTGACAAGAAAATAATCACGAATTATTTTTTGGCATTTTGTAAGGTTTTTGTCACTGTGATAGTGACAATTTTTGTCAAATTGAGAGTGACAACAAATTCCTTAATTCGACAACATATGAAATATTATTTTTTTCTCTTCTTACACAACAATATAATTTCATAGGTATACATATTTGTATAATTATATGTTTTGTTTGGATTTTAATATACATTTTTAGTTGTTAATGTTAATGTTTCTGGTTTTAAAAATATTTGCCTTACAAAATACGGAAAATGTTCAAAATTCCACTCCTGTATTCAATAATATGATGTCGAAAAGGTATTTCTACCTTGTGATTGGCAGTTGTATTTAAATGATTGTTTTTGGATAATTGAGATTAATATATAGTTTAAAAGAAATATCTAAATTTTGTTTAGAAAGGGTCACATAGCTTAAAAGTTATTTAATCCAGAAATCGATTTAAATCAAGGTTAATATTTCTGATATTTGTCATGCAAATTAAATATCTCTTAAATAACAATTCGATATTTTGTGAAGTTTCCATTCAAGCACAGCGATGTTGTCGCAATTGACAAAAATAAAGTAATTTTGAATAAAAAATAAGATCCAAATCCAAAACTAGTATTAAAAAAGTAAAACTAATTTTTTAATTTTTGTAATCAACTCTATATGAAATATAAAATAAAAAAAACATTTGACAAAAATCCATACCTAATTTTCTATGATTGAAACAAGATTGAGAGTAGGAAACACAGAACTGACATAAAAGATTAATTTTATTAACCGACCATTAGTGTAGGAATGATGATATTCTTGTGGTTATGTGATTGTATGATTGATGAATCATTATATTTATGGCTGTTAGAAATGTAATCAACATTTTAACAAGCTGAACCATAAATAACGAATTATGAAGCTGAGATATAGTTTAGAAATTTGAAAATTGTATTAAACAGTAGACTGGGCAATTCTCAATCCTTTATCACTTACGGGTTCTTAAAATTTTATTTTTACGTGGGTTTGGTTTTATGCTTAGAATATCGAAACGATACATTATAGTACCAACTATGATAAGGATAATTCAATTCCAACGTATTATCAACAAAAAAAGCTTGAATTAAAATATCAATAGAAAAAGCTTGAATTAAAATATATAACACTTTTCATCAACAAAATATTATTTAGGGTGGTTTTCACCAACAAAATAACGGTATATATTACTATGATTTTAATATATTATTTAATTTTAATTTAACGTAAAAAATAATGCTATTTGAAATTTTATCAAAATTATTCGTTTATTTTCGAATCTCCGAAGTATAAAAATAATAATTATTTTTTTGGTTTTAAGATTACCGATTGTCCATTCAAAGAGAAAAATCTGTTAAATTCTTTCTCTTATGAAACTGTATCTTAAAATAAGTATTCCTTGTCATTTTTTTTTTCATCATTCCTCAGAAGGCTTTAAAACTGTAATTGAATATAATTTTTATCTAAAAAATCGAAAATTATTGTATAACATATATACTTAAATGAAAATATTCTAAATTTTACCTAGTTTCAGTTTCTAGGACGTACTTAATTCAGACGGAAAAATGATTTGCATACCATTGAAAATTGTAAATTGCTGATTTGCTATTATTGCATAAAAATAATTCTAATTTCTTTTTGTAATTATTTATGTTATGTATACATGTATACACTATTAACCATTGTTCATTTTACTTTTAATTCAATGATGTCCAAAACTAATTAAATAAATTGAAATTAATTTACTAATTTCTTCTCATTCTATTGAATATGAAAATCAATTAATATTGAAAATAATAACCTATAAACAAAATATTCATGTCACACCAATTATTATAATATTCAATTATGTATATAAGTATGTGTGTAGATATTTATTTTGTAAACATTTTATTATTAATAAAATGTACCTATATAAGTATGTTTGTTATAAAACTATATCTACTCTTTTGATATATATAATATGTACTGTACATATATATACAGATCATCTTTAATTAATTAAATAAAATACTCAAATTCAAATTAATTTTAATTTAAAAAACAAAACAAAAAAAAAAAATTAAAAGCGATTAGAATTGCTTTTAAAAAATTAATTAAAATATACCTTTTTTCATTTATTTTAATTATTTACATAATATTATAATGAATATATGGGAGTATGTGAGGAGATACATTAGACATGTCGGGATGTATAATTTTCAAAAATTACTACACATAATATAATAGATATGTTGTGTGTATGTACATATGTAAATTCTTTGCCAAAAAACTTTTATCCACACCCACAAAAAAGTAAAAATTTATTTCAATTTTTCACATTTTCACCAAAAAAAAAAATAAATTTTTTTTTCGTAAAGTTAAAAAAAAATTAAATCTTGATCAAACTTGACATTTAAATGTAAAATAATTTTAATGTGACATAATATGCATATAATTATGAACATTAAATAAAACTATATATATATATATGTTCATGGAAAGTTCATATACATTTTACATGTTAAATTATAATATTGCCAGATTGTAAAAAATTCTGATTTTAAGTGTAAGTTCAATTTTGTCTATTTGATCAGATTTAACACACATTTCATCAGTATCAAAAAATTCTTCATAATTTAGTTTTTTAGAATTTAAGTTTAAGTCATGATTGTTAAATTTTATTATTTATAAAATTGTTTTTTTAATAAATTATTAATAGGTACATACATCAGATGGTGCAGTCTCTATTATATTTGAAAATATTAAAAATAAAATTTAATTCTAACTTGTATAATATGTAAGGTCATACTCTTATTTTCTGTTTCTTTAATAGATTAAGTTTAATCAAGATAAATTGAAAAATACGATTATAGGTTGATTAAAAATAAAAGTAGGTTGAATAAAAAAAAATTATCATTTATGTTTTTTTTTTTCAAATATCCTTAACACAGCTTTATAAATTGTTTTATGGTTAATTGACCACACTAATATATGTCATCCACTCACATGATGATCGTTTTGTGTAATACCAAGGCGCAGCTGTAAAAATGCTCACCTTATAAATGCTGTTATATTGTTCTAAATTGAATCTAAACTTTCTTTGAATGAATGGGAAATAAAAGCGAATTTAGAAAATCCTTTCTGAATCCACAAAAATTGCTTGGGATCGTAGACAATGTAACTTATGTATTACTTATTCTTACACTTACGTATAATTTACTTTTTAGATATATTTAAAAATAAAAAATAAATAAAATATATTAAAAATAAATTTATGTAATGGAAATAAATTATATATTGAACAATTTTTAATTTTAAATAGTTAAGTAAATTAAAAATAAAATGAAAAAAAAATAATAATTGGTAATTCTTTTCACTCTGTACTACTTCATTTTCAATTCAATTTCAATTCAATTTCAATTATCCTTTATTATTCATCATTATATAACATTAAATTAACAATTAACAATAACAAATGCAATGAATATTAAAATATTAATCGTGACATATTTTTGTGACGTGACGTATTATATTTTTGTTTTGATTTTACATAATCACTCGCATTATTCCGCATTATTCTTTTCTAAACAGTTATAAATAGTTCCACATTTTGTAACATAAATGCATTAACGTTATTATTATTCTTATGGGTTACAGACTTATGTTATCTCGACCGTCGAATAGTCAAAAGTACAAGATTATAGAATGTACCAAGCATTAAGGTTCAAATGAGATTCAATTAATTCATTTTCTACAAATTATAATAAGCCACACGTATTCTCACTGTGTATTAAATATTGGTGTTATTAGTTATGTTACAGACAAACATTTTGAGTATATAATAGGGTTTTATATTTCGGGTAATTTTGCCGTAAATTAAATATAAATTATAGAAAATAAATAAAATAAAATAAAATAAAAAATTAAAAAACAATATGCCATTGTCTATGCGTGCGTGCAATAGCAAATTACATTTTCATGAATCTAACTGAGAACTATAATTTCGGTAATCATCTTAATTTTAACTGTAATCCCTAGTGGATGAAAGACATTAGTAGTGTAAAACAAAATCAAAAGAGAAATAACTGTATATTATATCTTTCCAAAATTTAGTACATAATGAATTATTAAATTGAATATGTTTCAGTATTTAGTAAGTAAGCACAGCAGGTTTAGTTGTACTGATATATCTTATCTTTGTTTTATTAATGATCAATATTGAATTACTTCATAATAAGTGAATCTTGCTGCTATATTGTTATTGTTTTGTATTTTTATTATCCTAAACTGTTTACATTTAATTATATTAATTTTATATCTTGAGTTTTAATTTCATACTGATATAATAGGGCTCATTTGAGGATTGTTAAATAAATAAATAAATTTACTGAGATAAAAATTACTTATTTATATCAAGAAACACTTAAATCAATTATTTATATTTTATAATTATGTACTACACTCGGAATGAGCATACATATTTATCGGAAAAATTACGTTCCTATTTTACTAGTTATATACGAAACTATAACTGAAAAATTGTGTGTACAATAAACAATCTCTATAGATTTCATAATTTCATAATTATTTTATTTTATATTTTAAGACCCGAGCACAGTAAATCTTTAATCTGGTAATACTAAAATTAATTTCATTGTGATAATATACGAATTATGTATATATATGTGTATAGATATGTACGTACTAGCATATAAATACGAATTATTATGTGCAGGAAAATTTGTACTTACTTGTTAGGAAAATTTTGTTAATATGTAAATTTAACTAAAACATTATCAATGGAAGCATTTACAAAAAAAAAAAAAAAAAAAAAAAAAGCAAACGAGAAAGTTGATAAAAAATAAATAATATTAATTTTGGAAATTGTTTGAATTTCGCGGTATTATGGTACAGTTGGAAATATACAATACTCAAATTTGAAATATTAACAACAATAAATGCTAATAAAAATTTATTTTAGTTAAGTTTTAAATATACCAATATAGAAAATTAGACCCAATGGTATTTTATCGGACAGAATTCCTTATTTAATAATATATTCATTCCTTTTTATTATAATTTAACCTAAAAAACCAACAGAACAATAGGTTATGATGAGTTGGTAATATTCAACTATGGTAAATAATTCAGAAATTATTTATTAATATTATTTTAAAGCATTAAAATTATGGTCTACTAAATTTACTCATAAACATTCAAAAACCAAAATATGTAATGAGATTTTAGGCAATTTTGTATAAATATTTTTTTATTTTCGATTTCTTTTCAACCTAAAAATAAATCACATCAATTCACAATAAGAAAATAATTTTTTAAAATTTAATAAATAATTTATTTTTTTTTTGTTTAACTTTTTTTTTTACATAAATATAAAACTCAAATAAAAACAAAAACATAACTAGTTTGTTTGAGAATCTTGAGAGAATGAGACAACAATATCGAACATTGAAAATATAAATAACCTTTTTTCAATGAGTTTCCCTTTCGGCAATTTACTTTCATTAACATTGAATTGAATTCTTTCATTTCCGAAAAAATTAACCCATTCTTTTTTTCTGTTCATTTTAGGTGATTATTTTTTTTTTTTTTTATTTTTTTATATCACTTTTCCTCTTTCATTATAAAGACATATCGTTTCTTGTTCATACGCAAAAATTCTTCTTATTATTTTTATTATTGTTATTGGTGCGCATATCAAGCTGTAATTTTTCTCAAAATAAAACCAGAGGGTGTACGCAAAAATAACAAAAAAAAAAAAATAATAAAAATAAATAACGCAAATTTGTTGGGTGTTCTTGTTGGCTGCTGATGATGTTTTAGTCAAGAGAACAGAAAAAAAAAAATAAAAATTAAAAAAAAGAAAATTTGAATAAATATGAAAGGGTTGTAAAATGAGGAAAAAATCAACATTTACTTTATTAAGCAGTCAAAATCAGTTAAAAAAAAAAAAAAGGGGTAAATGTTTGGTGGGTGCATATTACATACCATTTTTAACATCCATTTATACATACATATGTATATACGTACAGACAGGCATATGTAAACGTAACATTGCATGTGTACGTATATAAATTGTGTTGTGCATATACCGTGGGTGGTGTACAGTTCAGTGATGGTTAAATATAAAATTTAATCAATATGCCAAAAAATAAAATAATTTTGATTGCAAAAAATCATTTTTCATCGTACTATGATACCCATGAACTTACATAAGACATGGATAATATAACAAAGATTTATTGAATAATTTATTTGTTGTTTTATTAAAAAGAAAATTAGAAAATAAATTTACTTCTATCATCGAAAATTTTCAAAGATTGTATTAAAATAGTATACCTACCTACTGATATCAAATGGTCTGAAGAAAGACAACTAGATTGAAACGAATACAGTTGAAATTATTAATAAATCAATGTATTTTTCAGTTGACCCTGTACCAAGTTTTATTAGTCTTTTTTTTACAATAGCCAAATACTTGACGAACATCATGTTGAGTGAACTCTTGTGAAATTATTATGATCTGCAATAACTGCTATTAAATTCTTATATATCGGTCTCATGAAGTACTTCTCTGTGAGTTATTCTATTTCTCATAAGTGCTATTGTATTCGAATGAGTACAAAATATTTTCTGATATTTTTAACTATGTTTGAGCATGAATTTTATTTTTGGTATAAACCATATGGTGCATCAACTATAACTCGCAGGACTTTGTTTTGAAAATGTTGCAATATTTCATATGAAGGAAGTTTTTGCTTTTATTTCCAATAATTATAATAGGTCCAGATTGGTTTTAGTGCATTGTGAGATCTCCTGCTGACGAGTTAATATATTTTCTTAGTAAAAGTTTTTGTTAAGTTTTCTTATTGTTCTTCTGTAAGATGGGCTTTTTTCATCTAATAATATGAATAGTTTTGGAAGAAAAATTTTATAAAACAAAACAATAAAATTGAGATGTATAAAATATTTTAGTTGCAACAATAAGCTTATAAATAGAGATTAGAATCATAAGGTCAAAATATGCAACATATCATGAGAGCGGCAAAAGATTCAAGATTTTTTCTTAGAAAACAATTTGACGCCTTCAATTACCCAATATCATTTTTTCTATTCCATTAATATTTACATAGGTTTTAGAGAGTAGTTGTGATCATTTTTAATGTATATTTTCATTTTTGACACATTTATGTTCAAAACTATTTGCTCTGAGTGTTTTATCAATGCACTGTACATTTTATTTTATATCAGTTTTACTATGAGTGATTTAGATTTGTTATCATAATCACCAGTGAATTCTAAGTTTTTCACTATTCAATCGAAAATCAGTATAAATAAAAAGGAATAAGTTTAATTTTTGTTTTTTGTTTATATTTTGTTAATAGTTCAATAATCAGTAATTATATTAATGAACCCATAAAGATACAGATGTATAAAAACAACCGATCCGTTATGTTTTCATTTGTCGAAATATACTCGATATACTTAAAATTATTGAAAATGCATGCCATAACCATTTACATCTAGGTATAGCTAGGCCCGAGCAATCGCAGAGAATATAATGCTTGCTTACTTTTGGTGAATTACGATACAAATACGATTATTGGTCGTATTATGTATGCATATTTTTGACAACGGCGTCGCCATAGCATCGCAAATTATTTTGAAAATCATTGCTGTTATGCAAATTGCAGCGAACCGAAAACTGGGACTATATATATGATTTGATAAAATATTTGTGTTTTATTTATACCGTGAATAAAGGTGGATTTCCTCTTAATGGACGAACGTCCGGAAAAATTTTTTAACTAATCAAAAAATTTTATTTTAACCAACACATACATAAAAAATCCTCTCCGGGCAATTTACTTCATCCAATTTCTTAGTTAAATTATTTTTAACTTTTGTCTGAAGGACGAAGTAAAAGAAAAGGATAGATATATAATTATTTGATAAATATTTATTGCTATTTCGATTTATGTATGAACGCATTCACATGTAGAATTTCAAATGTTTTTTAAGAAAAAAACATGAAGTGTAATTTTTTTTGTTTTTTATTTTTTAGTATAAGATTATTTTGTTTCTAACAAATTATTTATATGTTAAGATACGAGCAAAGCGCTATATTTTTATTTTTCGAATATTAAAATGTTATTATCCATTATTACTTTTAACAAAATTTTAAATTTTTTTAATAAAAATAATATCAACGCATGTAAACAATTTTTCAAACGTCAACCTTTTCTGACTACATATAACAAATGTCAGTTCTTCGCGCGTTGAGAGGAAATCATTAAATATTCTTTAATGATATTTTTTTTTTCAATTATAGTGTAAAATAAAATTTTCCGGACGTTCGTCCATGAAAAGGAAATCCACCATAAGTCTCACACGATTAATATGTTCATATCTATAGGTAGGTTGGTTTCGGTTTAGTTCTAAAATTCTTTATTCTAATATTTATTACAAATTTAAATTTGTTTTATATATATGTTATATTCAAATAAAAATATATTAAGTGTACTCTTGACCATTGTAAAAATTCTGTTATGGAAAATAAGTCTTTAAGTCAACCATAAGTTTGTGAAGCTAAATAAAATTACGTTTTATCAAATATTAAACTCAAATTTTAAATTAAGATACTCGAATGGCTAACGATATATCTAAATATTTTTATTAGGTTTACGGATGACCATATCGTAGCTACTTTTTACTGCAGTGAAAATATCTAATAAGTTATCATATAATGAAGTTATCCCTCGAATTTATCATTTCATACATTACATATATATTTGTATCCATTTTAATTCAATATACATATTTTAAAATAATGGCACGCAATCCATTTATTTACAATCTCTGGTAATCATTTTTATGATTATGGAGATACATACCTATATATACATATAAGATTGTATGTACATTTTATGTTAATGAACGCTTACGTACTTGTTTTACAATTCAAAAGTTTCATTTTTTATACTTTATTTTATTTTTCTTTATTTTATTTCAAATTTTATTTTATTTTTTATAGTTTGTTATATTATTAACATTAAAATGTAGTTATGTCTGTATGTATTTATATAATATATTTATCAAAGGGTGGAATGTATATATTATAAGTGGAATAAAAAAAATGTACAAAAGTTACCAACTAATGTATATTGTATATAAGAAAAAAAAAAAAACAAAAACAGGATAACATCTTTAATAGAGAGAATAAAATTATAATTTGTCATTAGAAATTATGCTAACAAAGAGAAAATGTGGTTGATAATATTCTCAGAAATTTGATGAGAAATTTCCAAAGCTTGGTTTGGGTTAATTTAACAATATAATTTTGGTTATAAATTTTTGCATTTTTAGTAGAAGAATTTTTTTTTATATATATATATAAAAACATTAATTTTACCAATATCATTAATTTTTAGGCTAGGTCTTTTTGATTGCATTAAATTTGTTATTTACAAAAAATTTGGTTGATATTTTATGATAATAACATGTATATAATATATGATAAAATAACCTTAATGTATAAATATAAAATGAATATAATTATTACAAAAGCAATGTATATATATGTACATATATATATATATATATATATATATATATATACTATGTCTTTATTGATATTTTTGGGGTCTTAATATAACAATCAAATATACATATATACGTATCCTATTATAAATTATTACGACATATATTTAAAATTATTCTTAGTAAGTAAAACCTGTGTGAGTTTACAAGAATCTGTATTTTTGTTTCCGTATATACTTTCATTACACTAGATCATGAATTTAGACTCCTTAAATTAAATAATTTAAAACAAGCACAAGGAGAGGCGGACCGAGCCGGAATGGACCATGTAAAAAAAAACCTTAGAGATAAAATTGCAATAGAAAAAAGGTTCATCACTTCAAGCAGTGTTTAGTCCTTTTAGAAAAATAATTGTAATCATGTTCAAATTCGTTCAATGTTACTTGTTTTCTTTGCACGATGACAGACATTTTTATTTTCTAATAGAAAATGACAATAACTCATTTTTAAAAATTGGCGCTTGGTCCACTCTGGCTGGGACCGTCAAATGGAAAACATTTAACATAAAAATTTTCTATAAGCTCTACACTCATCGAAAAATCCTATAAAATTAAAATTATTTCCTATTACATAATTCAATTAGATTTTACTATTAAAATTCGTCAATGGGATATACAGTTTTGAAATAACAATTTTTAATCTTATTAAATCAATAGTTGAAATCTACCATTATTTTAATAGTATTGTCCTGTAAATATTATAGTCCATCACATTATAATTTAATAGTATATCCTATTATATTAATAGTTTCAGTAATATTAATTTCATAAATTCAATAGTATGCATACTATCATTTTAATAGTATTGTCGAAGTGGTATACTTTTTTTATAATAGGAGCATCATATTAATATTAATATTAAATATTATTATTTTTATACTTCATATTGATTTAATGAGTTAAATCCTATTTTTCTAGTACCTATATTTGTTTTGTATATTTGTTTTATTATTTATAACAATTACAACACAGGCTTGGAAATGCTCGTTAAAATAATTATCATGCCACTGTTTGCATAAGATATAAGGCCAAATTTTGCGTAAAACAATTTCTTCGATTTGATAAAGTGAAACTTTTTGAATATCCAACTTTGTTAAATAGAAAGTTTTTCTATAGATTTATCCTCAAAATATTATTTTTTTGATACACTTAGCTTCGAACAATTCAATGTTTTTGTTTAAATGAAATATTAGTTTTTTATTATAGTTTATTTAGCAAAAATGGTTTATCACTATTTAATTATAATTGTTAAGAACTGTTATTTGAATAACGATTATTTTTATTTTATATAGTATTTAGTTTATTAACTTTTAACTTTAATTAAGTAAACAATTTTATCAAAATTAGATTTTTTTTAAACTATATTATAACATTTAACTTAAGCACTATTAAAGTTTATTTTTGTTTTTAAATTTCTACATATTCTTTTATTTCAATTATTTCTAATTTATTCTTATCTTGATTTTTAAATTTCCTTTTAATACTTTAATTTTTTGATTTATTTATTTAATCTTTTAACTTTTTTGACTCATTCAATGCAAGCAAATCAAGTTCAAATTGCTGATATTATTTCTTTAAACAGATTTTAATTTTTAAACAAATATTGCATTACTGGGTCCTATATAGATATTGCATACTGGGTCCTATATAGATTATTTCCGAATGTTATCGTTGATTTTATAGTATATACTATTAAATATAAGTGTCATTATTAAAAAAAAGCGCGGCAAGTACAGGACACAGTGACAGTATTATAGTTTAAAACCATAAAATAAATAGTATGCGTACAATATTTAATAGTACATGTGGTTAACCATACCCTTAAATTAATTCTGGTCATGTTATTGAAAATGAGCTATTTTGTAATATTGAAGTAATATTAAAATCCAATAAATACAATGAGTAGAACAGTTTTAAATTTATAGTATTTCTAATAACATTAATGGGGTCTACTATTAATATAATAATAGTATGCATATTATTAAATCAAAACTACAAAACATATTGTTTTAAACAGAAAACTATTGTTTTTATAGTAAAAACTTATTGATAGCCGTGGTATTGAATCAATAACTGTACTAGTATGTTTTTCCCTGAGTATACTAACACATTCATGGTTTTTTTTTGTCACTCCAGCACATTTTTTGATCACCTTTTCTATTTTGAAAAATGTGAATTTCTAATTTTAAACTAAAAAATTTGTTTTTTTAAGTAATAAAATGAACGAATAAGTCAAAAAGTATTTGTTTTGTTTGCAAGTAAATAAAAAAACTAGGCTATTTGTATTGCAATAAAAAAACTAGGCTACCTTGATTATATTGGTACTGTTTTGAGGGAAGATGGATTCGTTGATGGCGGTAAAATTGGAAATTGAATAAAGAATAAAATAAATACAGATTGCATACAACAAAAATATTTATATTCCTTTTGAATGATTGGTCTATACTTAATATTAGTTCTAACTGCAATATAATCGAATTTCCATACCTATAGTTTTAGAAAATCTCATTGCAAATGGGTACATTATAAAACTCATAAAGCTTAGTGCTGGAATTCTTTGGAGCCTCTCAAATAAAATTTTAAATGATGTATATTTCAGATATTATATAATATCTATAATAGATATATAGATTCTTCAAGATTTCTATATATATAAAAAAGATTATGTTTCAATAATACAATGATGTTCAATAAAAGTGATAATTCATGTTTGCATCACCAATAAGACTTTTGAACTCTGTCTAATATTTCTAATTTTTCTCAACCCATCTGTGATATTGAATTTAGATATTACTTTTATTTGTAAAATATAAATTTATAAATACAAACGACAATGTTTAATAATAATCTTTCTAGAATAATCAACTCATTACATTAACTGAAAAAATCAAAATAGACATTTAATTTGTAAATAAAATTAATTACTACTGCATAAAATAGTTTAACAAATAAATTTAAAATCATATGTATGTGTGTATGTAAAACCAAAAAATTCATTAAAATATATTGAGGATATATTAAAATGTTATATTATTAAATAATATATCATAACACAACTATTCTATATATTAGTTAAGTAATTACTAGCTTTTAAATTACTATTCATAAACAATAATTACATTTACTGTTATTTTTCAAAAATTATTTTTATCATATTATATACTAATTTGTTTTCTATCGTTTTGTTTTCTCATTTTACTTTTTAAAGTCATAAATCGATTTTTTTACCCAAAAATTGAACGGTGACATGTGTGTAATTATAGTAGTGATAAAAATAAATAAATGAGAAAGTAAAAGCGATGACAGAATTTCCATTTTTTTTTTTTTTTGTTTGTTACATAAATACGTAAATAAGTATGGTTTCAACATTTTTACAAATTGGTATTTCATTAAAGAATTGGTTAATTGTTTGGTTAAGAGAAAAAAGAAAGGAAAATCATGAAAAATATGTACAACAAATGAAATATAAAGTGACATTTATTTGACATTCAAATTGGTACCTGATATTAAAACAACAATATTGTATTGTATTGCATTTAAAATATATTATGTGAATAAAATTTGATATCAACATTTAAAATATTTTTGAATTTTAATTTGTAATGGTAAAGGTTGGATTTGGATCTGTCAGACAAATTGAACATATTTTTGTTTTGTTTTGAAATTATATTTGCACATCTATCTTATAGGTTTTTTTTCTGAATTCAAAGTTTAATCAATAGTGAGTGGTATAATAATTTGTAGTTTCATTTATCGTTCAATTAATTTTTGGAAATTGATAGTGGTTCAAATTAAATGTTTGATAAAAATTGTTATGACTTAGTATTGTTTAGAATGAATTACAGCTCTTTAGCTACTCAGTAAATTTTTGTTTAAAAATGTAAATCAAAATAATCATATTTAAAACTGTTGTAGTATATAATGTTCTGCTCTGAGGAACAGTCAAAATTTCCATTATTTTCATCAATTTTTTAAAACTCTAAAAATATTTCCAATATTGAATTTTTCCAGAGCGTATTTTAGCCAAATGATATAGCACAAAATTATTTGTAAATAATACTCGTTGACGAGGAAGTATTTATTAAAACATATCGTGTCAGTATTTCATATATTTAAATCAAATACTATTGTATAGTATTTTATCTGGTATTCTTCGTAATATTTCATATATTACTATATACTTTTATCGTAATATTTACGATATATCTAATACTTTTATCGTAATATTTCATATATTTAAATCAAATACTATTGTATAATATTTTATCTGGTTCGTTGATGGTGATGGTTTTAAGGAAAGATACCCAATAGAAAATTAACCCTACTGAAAAATTCCTACAAGAAAAAATGTCCCACATGAAAATTACACTCACAGAAAATTGTCTACACTGTTAACAATTTTCCGTGTGAGGAAATTTCTATACGTTAAAGTAGCTACATAGAAAAATACGTAAAACTATCTACCTAAACAATTGGCAACATTTATATTTAGTAAAAATAAATAATTATTAAAAAATTTAGGTATGTATGTATGTTTTATTAATTTTATTAAATATCTTAACCGATTTTAATTATTACACCATCGTCAGAAGACTGATTGGTTCTGATTGGTTATTAGAAGATCAGAAGGCCGGTGATAGTTGGTGTAATAACATAAATCGGTTAAAATATTTAATGAAATTAGTGAAACATATACCTAAGTGTTTTTAATCTTTATTATTTTTAATAATGTTTCACCTAGAGTCTCCAGCATATTCTATACAATGTATTGATAAATATATTCTTTACTTGTAATTGTTACTAGGTAGGTCTTTTTTTTTTAATAGTATTGATAGATATTGTTATACTATATTTAAAAAAAAATAAATAATGTTGTTTTGAAAATCATATATTCAAAAAATTTAAAAAAGTTATATTTATTTGCTTGTTGAAAAATTTTTGTTATTATTCAGCTTTACTAATACCATTGTGTACCAGATGGCATTCTGTCAAGTGAATATAAATATAAAAATTCAAACAAAATTTTACTCTAAGTAGAAAACAATTAAATTAAAATAATTTACATTTAATTAAAAAAACAACTTTCCTATACAGTTGAAATTTTCTTACTATCTAAAATAAAACGTAGAAAAATACAAAAAAAAAAAAAACAAAATATTAAAAAATATCAAATCATTTGACAGATATTCGAAAATATTTTTCTTCTATTATTGTCTCTTGTGCACAAACCACTCTCCATTTATCATTATTTCAATTATAATTTTTCTTTCTCTTTTATGCTTAACAAAAAAGAAAACAAAAATCAACAAAAACAAAACAAAATGACACCTACTTTCTTATTCACTATACTAAACTAAACTAACTGTATATAAATAATTTCTTATACTTCAAAAATAATAATAAAAACAACAAAAAATAGAATTTTTCTTAAACAAGGACGAATTGCTATTTTTTCTGATGTTTTTGTTTTTGTATTTGTTTATTATTGTTTTTTTCTCCCCCCACACTTATTTTTTCATTGACATTCATTATTGACTTTAATACATATATAAATACATTGTGTATACATAATATACATATCCACACATACAGGATATATACTTACATAATGTATAGCTATACAAGGATATAAGTTAATAAATGCGTGTTAGATGAGAGTTTGGTCCAAGAAGCTGTATGAAAATGGGAACCATAATTTATTATCAATATGAAATCGGCAATCAAAATGTCCATGCTTTTTGAAGTAATTGCGGATCACTGAACAAAACTTCAGTTGTGTTCAGTTCAAGGATAACATGCAGGTTATTATTTTTCAAATTTTAAGCTTGCTTTTTAAGTTGTGAGATCTACTGCAATTTTTTTGAATAAGAAGTAATTTCAGAATAGTTTCAGATTTGAGATGTAGAACTGATTATGATGAATAATCTTAAATGACTTTAAATACGTTTAATAGTGTAGAGCGCTTAGCTATAATTTATTATTATTTACTTCAGAAGATTTTTATTACCTAAAAGGCAAATTTCTAGTTTTATATCGAAAAAGGGTAAAAAAAAAAACAATTTTTTTTAAATATAAATGCTTATATCTTCTAAACTATTTGACGTAGACATAATGTATGTACGTATGAATAATAGAAAAAAAAGTTCGACCTTTCTAACACTATATAAATATTGGGAGGATTTTATGGTAAAATCTTGAGGTATTCAGTTTTTGAAGAAAGAAAATAAAGAATGAAGAATTTACTTTGAACTACAATTTCTTCATAACGGCAGCACCCATCTATATCAAATAAATGTTAAAATATGCTCCAGATTGTTATCTTTCTAGAATATATAATTGAAGATATATATATATATATACTATATATATATATTTAATGGATCCAAAGATATAACGGTTTTTATACAAAAACATCAAAACAACAAGGATACTTTCAAATGTCCTTTTCGTCCTTAAAGGATAAGATCCGCCACTAAATATATATATATATTTGGAAAGCTAGCACTTCCAGCTATACTTAAGATATGGTCATTAGGTTCTACGCCAATACAACATCTCCCTCAGAAGAGCCCAAATTTCTATGCAATGCAAGATATGCAAAGAAGCTTGAATCCTGAGACAAATTTACGCTTACACTTTGACAAATAAAAACTGTAACATAAATGCCGGGAAAATATGGCGCTAACACTGTTAACTGGTTATTGTTCATTGGATTCGTATTAGGGAACAAAACAGAAACGAATTCATAGAATGGGTGGAGATCGTTTAAAGAAAGTTGTAATGACTGGTAAGCTAAGTTTAAAACCTCTAAAAGCTCGACCACCAAAAAGATGGTATGAATACTGAACGTCCAGGTCAGACAATTATAACAAAATGAATGAATATTGATCATTACTATAAATTAATTTTGACTTCTAACTTCTGTTGTGAATCAATTTTTCTTATTTTCTTGATATCTCTACTAAGTCATTGTAAGCTATCTTTAGTACTTTTCGCTCCAAGTTAAATTTTTTCATTTCGCAGTTCGTAATCGTCTAGTATTTAGGTTTCTTCATTGTATTTCATTGTAACAAATTTATCTATAATTATTTTGATGATAATTTTGTGTTTTGTGATCTAGAAGTGGTCCACTTTTATTGGCGTATTTCTATTTATTCATTCTGATGATTATATATTCTTATGATGCATGCCTTATATTTTTCCCACAATCTAACAATATTAAATTAGAATTAGTTTCTATATAGTAGCAATAAAAAAAAATAATTTAAATTTCATGAAAATTGAGAAAATTGAGTAAAAAAAAATTTCACTCAAAAAGAATATATTGTAAATACAGGATAAATTCACTGAAACTATTTTTAAAATGTTGCTAAAGGCAACTTATATGAAATTTAATGCTATAAGACTAAGTTTAAAAATGTTTATATACTAAGATTATTTTCTAAAAATTTATATATGTACATATATATAAAATATATAAACATATGTACATCATTTATATATATATATATCGTACTTGTATGATTATGTTGGATTTTTTTTTTTTTTTTTTCAAAAATGTTATTCTGTTCATTATGTTTTATAAGGATATAACCACATTAAGAATGCACAAGAGAGATGTGAAAGAATTTTATTTTCACTGAATATTCAAATAAGAATGAACAAAAAGAAAAAAAAAAGCAAAAAATAAACAATAACAATAACAAAAATAAAATAAAATAAACATTGAAATGAGAAACTTTTTTTTTTTTATTTTCTGAAGGAAAATTGCGAACAAAATGTCCCTTATTTCTAGTACAAGTCCTTTTTATGTTTTTACTTCATTTTTCTTGCTATAGTTATTTTAAATTCCATCATCTTGTTTTTTTTTTCTTATATTTATATTTATGTAGCTATATAATGTAGCTAGCTACGTTAATATATGTAAACTTGAAATGAGAAAATTTATATTGGAATTTTCGCACAAGTTTATTTTTCTTATGGTTTTTTTGTTTTTGTTTTTTTTTTTTAATTTTTATGTCATTTTTTTTTTGTTTTTATTAATTTTTGTATTCATGCTATCCCACTTTTTCTTGTATTGATTTTTAGTTTCATAATTTTATATTGAATGTAACTGTTAGAATGGGATCGGTATATATAGGTATATATTTGTAATAATATCGAAAGCAAATGTTGAAGAAAAAAAAAAAAAAATGTAGCTTCAAGAAGGAATTTACAGAATAATATTTGATGTTATGTGGATTGTGTTTGTGTTATTTTTTTAAATATTATGTTGTGGTCGTGAAGTAAAATTGCCAAAGTAAGTACAGTAAAATCTCAGTTAAAGGTCATTAAGTTTGCCGATGAAATGAAACGTAAAAATAAATAAATTTATAAATAGACAGCGGTAAGTTAATATAAAAGTACATAAATAAAGAATATTTAAAACGGTGAAATAAATTATTCTATATTAAACCGAATAATGGAGGTTATTGTTATGAGAAGGACAAAATTGAATTATAAGAACTATATTTTTCTTCTTGTTGGATTTTCAATTGAATCGAGTCCGTTAAGTATCACTAATTTTAATTTAATTTTATTTTTGAACCTTTGTTTGTACGTAATTTTTAAATGCATTCAAAATAATAAAATTGTCTTAAAAATGAAATATGAAGAAAAAGTATTTTATAGTAAAAACTCTGCTGTATTAGTACATATTTTAATTAAATTAAATTCTCGTTTCAAAAATAATTTTATTTAATTGCAAATATTGATCGTTTAAAATATACTTATTTCCTGCATCAGTGATTTTTAATTCAGTTGCAGTGCTTGCTATTAATATAATTATATTTTATAAATAATAACATACTAACTATTTTAATATATTATTTTTAAATCTGACTATAATACGACTATATATATATCTTTGCAGTAGCAGTAAATAATAAAAATAACTTTCATTTGACAATTAAAGATGAAATTCAATTAGCAGAAACATTTTTAAAACCAAGAACAATTAAATTATGATACCATTGCGAAAGGAAAAAAAAAACCGGAAGTTTGCTTGATCAATCCACTGTCCAATAATATCAGGTCCGCTGATCAATAAATAAATAAATAAAAATTATTTCATAACAATATAAATAACTAAAAGAATTAATTAATAAATAAAATATTGTAAAATTTATTAAAGTATAAATTCTAAGATGGTTAAGACTATGTAGAGGAAGAACAGTTTAAGGACAACTTAAATAATATACTAGGCATAGTACCGTAAAAGGTGTCCTCTCATATTATTTAAGTGAAAAATGTTCCTGTTTTGTTTGTACTGTCCCCATTTTTGAAAAAGATTAAGTGATCAGTCAAAGTCAAATTTTTTTTTTTTTTTTTATTTTTTATACGCTGGCTGGTGGGAATCTTCAAAAGACACAATAGCTTCACATTGTTTGTGGGAATCTTACCCACTAAACCACACCCTTCCTATATTGCGATCTAGTTTTACAGGACTAATGAGCAATTTTTTCTTGACTTTATTTTATTTTTCAATGTAGACTACATCCAGCGATGTCTATCTAACTTTCCCTTTGACGTATTCATACATAACCTTGAAGACGCATCGCATCAGCGACGAAAAGCCAACTAGCTCTCCGAACGAATTTATGATTATGGAAGACTTGTGAAAAACCTCGTTTCGTTGGCAGTCAACGAAATTTTTCACAAATCCCATAAAAACAAGTCTATCTAAATGTGGGAGCGGGTCAACGGTCAATCTCCGATCACCAGCACGACTAGTCTTCAAGAATGTGGGTGATTATTGCTGCACTAATTCAAAAGGTTTTACTCTTTTGAGTCGTCTGGCTATATTTCTATTATCCAGGAGCTCGACTACCTCCACATTTACATGGTGCTGAATCCTTTTTTCTTGACTTCTTGCAAATTTCTGTATTTCCTTATTGATAGATTCTATTTGCAAATTTCTATGTAGGCATAGTTTCTTATGAATCAGGGCGCGTTCACAATGTTTCAATGTTACCTTATTCTGGAACCTCTGAATAATATCTCTATTACTTTTTTTGCTGCATCACCATAGCTGGATGCCATATGACCATACTGGTTTCAGTATTTGCTTATAGAGCAGAAGTTTGTTTTGTATTGTTAAGGTAGAATTCTTACCTATGAGCCAGTTCATTTTTCTATAGCGGATTTGTAATTCTTCTTTCCTATTTTTGATGTGAGCTTTCCAGCGAAGTTTCGCATCTAACGTCATACCAAGATATTTGGGAGTATTTGAATGGGGTATTTCTTGACCATTTATATATACTGGTTTATGGTAAATTTTTTTATTTGTGAAATCCACATATACTGACTTAGCTTCATTTAATTTTAGCCTCCATCTTTTTGTATAATCTTGGATTTTTGTTATAGCTCTCTGCAGCTTTTCTATGGATTCTTTATTATTTTCTCCAACAGCCAGAATCGCTGTATCACCCGCAAACGTCGCAATAATATTATTTTCTAGTGCGGGAAAATCACAATTGTACAGCAGGTACAGTACCGGACCAAGTACACTTCCTTGAGGAACCCCGGCATTAATTTCTTTAAGATCGGAATATGCTCCTTCCTGTTTTAAGTACAGAAGTATCTCTCTGATAGGTAGCTTGTTATGATTTCCGAATGTTCTTTTGGAAGGATTGTTTTCATTTTACAATTCAACCCCTTATGCCACATCTTATCGAATGCCTGAGCCACATCCAAAAATATTGCTGGACAGACCTTCTTCTCCTCTAGAGCTTTTGCAATAGTGTTTGTTATTCTGTGTACTTGGTCTATTGTAGAATGTTTTTCTCTAAAACCGAATTGGTGATCCGGTATTATATTCTTTCTTTCAATAATAGGTTTCAGTCTTCTTAGATAAATTTTTTCGAACAGTTTTGACATTATAGGCAACAGTGAAATTGGTCTATAGGATGATACTTCATTCGGTGGTTTTCCAGCTTTGGTAGGTATCAAAGTCAAAGTCAAATAAAAAGTTTATTTTTCAATATTAGTTTATAGAGCTAAAGCATAATAAATTAGTTTTTCTGGTAAGGTTTGGAAGGTATAGGAAAATTTTAAGGAAGGCATAGGAAAATGTTCAAAATTTTGAACTAATGCGATTACTTAAAATGTATAATAAATTACAACTAGAAATGGATGCAATTAAGTATTTAAAAAAATTACTTACTTTGAGCATAAAGAGTGAGTTAATTAAACGGTGTTCATATTTATTTACAATATCCGCTCACAATGGTCACTGCGAACTGGTTCTTTCTATTTATAGAAATTCAAAGGACAAAAATATTACTTTAGAATTAAAATTTTTGAGATGTAAAACAGATTTACGGATAAAATCAAAAAATATATCTGACATTTGAATATTGGATATTTCTACAAGAAATAAAAATATTTGAAAAGCTGTTCAGAGCTCGTTAAAATTATTTGGTATACTTTTTTTTCATGTTCCACTCAACTCTATTATAAATCTGAACACCCTGCATATAGAGCAAGAAGATAACTAGACGAAGCTGAGCACAACTGGCACAAAAATTAAATTAACGCATATAGGACAGTTGTTAGAGGACAGCCAGTTCAACACATTGTAACAAATTTGAATGAAGCTCGATTTCAAAATGCAATATCTAATGTAAAAATATATGTGCTAATCGGAGAAATTTGAATCGAATTATTACTGTCTTAAATTTTCTATATTTTCCAGAAATGTCTTATCAAAGAAATGTTAAATGGAATTTTTATAATTTAAATAAAAAAACAATATGTGCCATGAAATTAAACTGAACAACTCGAATCGATTAGAATTTTTTTTTTTTTTTTTAAAGATCTAAGATTCTAAATCTATGATTTTGTTGGCCTTACATTTTTTTTTATACATATATATTCATTTATATTTTTATATCGATTTGGATATGTATATGTGTATGTATTAAATTAAATTTAATTTTGTACATTTTTTAACATTATTTTATGTTAAGAGAAATTATTTCCCTAATATTGACACAATCAGGAAAAAATAATAAAGTAAAACAAGAATAAAAATAAGAAAAACTGAGTATAAAATCCAAAGAAAGATTTAAAAAGGACATTTTGATTTTGATTATATTAAAATTAAGAAATTTTTGAAAAGAGTTGGTAACATTTTTTTGTTTTTATTTGTCTAAAAAATTAAAATTATCCGGAGGAAGTAACAAAAAAGAAAACAAAGAACCTGGTATAGGTTTATAAGAAATGAGAAGATGAGAAGATGTTGGTCATATCCTTATCAATAAAGTTAATCAAGTTTTGAAAAAAGAAAAAGAAAAAAAAAATTATACTTTCTGTTTGAAGTTTTGTTTACAATTTTATAAAAAATATAATACAAAAAAAAAAAAAAAAACAAAAAAAAATTAAATTTTATATTTGTTTTGGAAATTTTTATTTATAATATTTTGTTAAAGTAAATCAATACTTCTTTTTTGAATGAACAGGGCTGGAAATAGAGTTGGTGGTATCTATGCAATTTTTACGGTACTATATGTAGTATATTCTTTAGGTTGTCCTTCAACCGTTCTTCCTCACTATTGTGTGTGTATATATGTGGCAACACTATTTCTTTATAATTATTAATAGTGTAGGTATTAGTATAAGTAGGTACAGTAATTCAAATTGTGAAGATTATTATATTAAGAATGTAAATTCAATCTCATATAAGAACAGCAATAAAGTAACCTCACCCTAATATGTCTTAAGCATTTTAGGATTGGCACTTTAATAAATATTACAATATTTTATTCATCAATTTATTCTTCTAGGTTCCCATTTCTAGTTTTGATCTAATTTCAAATTCACTATCGTTATTTATTTTGTGACGAAATTATTTTTTATTTATTTATTTATCAGCGCACCTGATATTATTGGACAGCGGATTGATCAGATCAACTTCAGGTCTTTTTTCCAAATGATTAAGAATGTACAGTAAATAAGGTTATTAATCAAAGGTTAGGGGTGTTCCAGGAATGGATGTTACAATGAAAATATTTTTTGTTCGTTTTTTCATTATTTTATAACAATTGTTTAAAATCATCATCTTGTAGTTTAAAAACAAAAGTGGGAAAAATTTTTAGTTAATGAAAATGGTTAATTATTGTTTTAGTTAATTAATCAAAAATTATATATTCATTATAATTCCAGTTAGCCTTTTTAGGACTATTATTTCTTATAGGGAGTTACTGTAATAGTGTTGTGGGGTAAACACCTATTTTCTCTAACTCTGCAATATATTTTTACTTGTGCTATTTTGTAATTAATTACTTTAAATAAAAAATTAACACAAAGAAAATAAATAAAAAGTAAATAATAAGACTAGTGTAAAATTTGATATTTCTTTAATTTCACAAATAGTTTAATACTTTAATACATATAGTGCTATTTTTCAATTAAATTCTTATTAATAAACAATTCAAACAATAAAAAAAAAAAAAAACAAAAAAGGAAAAATTAGAAGTAAATAATAACATTAGTAAACATTTTAAAGTATTTTGAATTTCACAAATGCAAATAAAAAAAGAAAGAAAAAAAGAACAAACAAAAAAAAAAACAAAATTATAAGTGCACAATAAATTAAATTAATACAGATTATTTTTTTTGTTTAATTAATACTGAAATTTTAATAACTTTAACATTTTACTAAAAAAACAAACAAAAGAAATTTTAAATCGTAAATGTCATTGCGCCCGCTTAAATCACATTTTGCAATTCATTGTTCCTATCGGAAGAACAGCTAAAAAGAAACTACTACCAAAACAAAGAAAGCGGTTTTGCAGTAAATTTTAGTTGATGATATTCATTTTAAACCCAGAGTGTCAAAATAACAATATTCACAATAATCAAAATTCACAATTATCTAAAAACAAGTATATTTTCTTTTAATTCACAATTAATTTAACTTATTAAGTGTTAAATTAAAACTAAATTTATAATTTGCTTTGGAACTTTTTAATTTTATTTATTTTTGTTCTTTAATTATTGCTACAATGCCTTCTCTATGCTCGTGCAAAAAAGAAGTTAAGCGTAATGAGTTGAACATTCAATGTGGTAACTTCAAAAATTTTTATCATTTACAGTGTGAAAAATTAAACGAAAAAGATTTTAAATACATGAAGTTGAACAAGATTTTACATAAATGTAGTGCCTGTAACCGTTTAAGAAGAGGGTCTACTTTGCATTCACCACTTCTGTCACCACTAGTTGTTGATTTGCCAGCTAAATCTGGAATGGCTGTTACTGAGTCAATTCTCCCAGATAACAATGAACTATCGATGCGACTTATTTACGATAAGTTAAGCAGTTTAGAAGAAATTAATAGAGAGTTTCTCAGTACAATAAAAATTCTACGAGATGAAAACTCTTTGTTAAAAAATAAAATTAATTATCTCGAAAGCAGATTGAACTGGGCTGATCAAAAACAAAGGGATAATACTATTGAAATAACTGGTGTGCCGAATGTTAGTAATTCAAACGTAAAGGATATAACTAATAAAATATTTTCTGAAGCACTTTCGATTTCCGTGGGATAAAATATGACTAAAATATAACTAAAAAAAAGGGGTATAAAATATAACTAAAAAAAATAGCAAAATATGTATTATATATCATATTATAAAATTAATAATTAATAAAAATAATTAATATAATTAATACTTTATATAACTAAAAATATTACCTATATCAATATCTATATCAATACTCATAGATATCATACAACACAATAACCAAATAACACAATAAATAATATTGGACAAAACACTAATTGGACAAGACAACTGACAAAAGTATTTGACATGACGTACCCAGTAAACATAGTAACGTAAGGCATCTTAACGTCAAAGATGGAGAAAATCGCAGCGACAACTTACAGAAAAATATGGCGTCGTCTTACCACGTAGGCGTAGATAAAGTTATCAAAGTGGTCTTCTACAGTAGGCCAATCTCCTACTTAGACAGTACAAACAGATTAAAAATGAAATTAGACATTGCCTCGGAAATACAAGTGAAAGTAGCAGCTGGAAATCGAGTACGATGGAAATGTCAAGTGGAAGACCTATGCTCTCAAGTGGAGTTCGCAGAAAAAAAAGAAACAGATACTGAAGGTCCTGGGTTTGGCGCAACATTTTCCACAAAGTGTTTGCTCCGAAGTGTTTGTTTTCGAATTTTTTTTAGGTGTAACATTTTCTTCCATTCGCTTTACATGACCTAGCTAGTGAAGGCGTCTTATTATTATATGACTTATGAATTAATTGAAAAAAGTTCATCTGAGAATTAAAAAGTGTTTACTTCTTTTCAAAGGTAATCATTTATTATAAAAGAGTTAGTTGCAAGCATTTCACCTAAAAATTCTTCAATCTATCCACCAAAAATGAGAGAAAATAAATCACCACACCACGACAACACCTACACCAGTACACCATCCTATTTATACAAATTTCAAGAGAGTGCATAGCATAGGTAGCATATCAGTTTTATTTTCATGATTAAATGTAGGTAGGCAGTCTAGGCACTTACGTATAGACAATGTAATGCGTATCGTAGTTAGTTGTAAACAAAATTATTATCCTTTTTTTTATACCTATTCATTGATAGTGAAAAATATCAGTATATTTAAATCCCTGTTTTGTTAAAAACTTTAAATTCGGCTTTAACTTGAATTATAATTAAGGGTACTCTAGTTGGCTTAAAATACAACAGAAAAGGGTTACAATTTCCAAATAAATTACAGAAACTGAATGTTGTATTTAAAAATAGTTAATGGCAGGTGCATAAAAAAATAAAGAAATTTTTCAGAGTATACCATTATGTTTTTTGCATCAATTTTACACAATTTATTTAAAAGAACAATCTATTGTAACTTCAGGGAAGAACTCTTGATAGAGAGTTTGAAAAACTTTTTTTGTTTGCAATTATTTAATTCATTGAAACTTTAAAATTAAATTGTTTGATGAGCTCTAATTTGGACTATACTTCAACTTAATGATTCAATGTGGAAAATTAGACCAGTTATCTATTGTATCAGATGATTGGTGTTGTGACAACAGTCTCTATTTTACATAATTTAATTTCATATATATTTTTCTAATATCTACTTGTTAAATTAACAAAAATATTACTTTAAAATTAAATTTTTTTAGATGTAAAACAGATTTATGGATAAAATCAAAAAATATATCTGAAAATTGAATATTTTTGACTTTTATGTTCTATGGGTTATTACAACAGCGAAAATAACGTTTGAATCTTAATGTAAAATTCTCTCCAAAAACGAATCAGTTAATTTCGTAAATAAATTTGATGCAAATGAGGACTCAAATGAGGACTAATATTACCATAATACTATTACTATCGATATTATAATACGATAATTATTCTCTTATTTTCAAAAATAATATATTATTTGAGTTACTAAGCTGTTTGAATATCAATTTCAATAAATAATTGAATAATAGACACGCATAAAATCGATTAAAATTCGTACCCACACTTATTATGACAAACAAATATATTTTCTATTTAAATTATTCATTTGGCAACTATTTTTAACACTTAATAATAACACCAATAATAATAATAATTAAATGTAATTAAATAAGCATTTAGTCACAATTTTCTAATTTTCAATTGAAAACACTTGTGCTAACAATAATAAAAGTACAAAAAAAAAAGCAAAAAAAATAAAAAATAAAGTATTTATTATTAAATTACAATGTATTACAACAATTAGTTTTGTTGCTTAGAAAATTGAATAATTTTATCGAAAAAAGATTTACAAACTTATCATTTTATCAATTAATTGCATATTATATACATAAAACATATATATACATAATAAATAATATGTACATACTTTTATCTGTATACATAATGTGTATGTGTATTATAATATTTAACAATTTAACTTTTATAAAACTCTAAAGTATTTCTTGAACGACTAATTATTGTATTTCTGAATAGAAAAGGATTATGTGTCATTAATTTAATTACCGTTAAAATTTACATTAACAATTAAATCTTATCTTTTACTGATTATCTACTTATGTATATATGTATATGCAATTATTATATGTATTATTAAAAAGACCAGAAATGAATAATTATTGTAACTGCAAAATGTTATCATATTTAAGTGAAACAGTATATAAACATCAGTTACGTTTACAAATTATTATTTTAAATCTATTAAAGTTAAATAAATTAACGGTGAAAAAATTATAACAAATTTTTAATTGAAAAAAAGAAATAAAAAATAAAAAAAAAATGAAAGTGACATATTATTTATTTATAATACTTGTCATAATATTTACTGTTACAATTAACTGTAGTTATGGTTATTATACTGAAGGACATAATGGAAGATCAAATTGTTTAACTGATGTAGAAATTCAACAACGTAATTGGAGAAATAATTTTGATCCAACACAATATTGGATTTGTAGTGTTAAAGGTGTAGCAGCAGCAGCAGAAAAATGTGAAACTCAGAAATTATATTCAGCTGATAAAAATCAATGTGTTTTGTATAATGAATGGGAATGGACATCACCTGTTGATCCACCATCATTAGCTTAGAAAAAAAAAATTATACATATTTACTTATGTACATACGTATTAAGTTTAAATTAATTCCATAAAAGTATTATTTTTTTTTTATTGTTTAAAGATATAATTGACGAAGTTTCATATAATAAAAATTGAAAAAAGAATTTAAGTAAATTTTTATTTTTGTATTTTTGTACAAATTCGAATTAAATGTTGTTTAAAGACTTATAAATGATTTTTACATTAAATTTAAAATAACTTTTGGGGTATGGACATTTGGAGTGTCAGGGTTCCAATATATAATTATATCTAGCATTCACATCTTCCTTAGAGACTTGGTTTAAAATTGTAATACATACTTTTGCGTGACCTTCAAGCTCTAGAAGTGCAAGGGTAATACAATTCCTTACAGTAAAATACTATAGTGTCACTAGAGTGTTCTTAGTCAACATTTTTTTTTTCTTCAGATTTTTAAATTAAACCCTGCTCAAAATTAATTCGTTTTGTTTAGTATTATTTATACTATTTATGAATGATCTATACCAGCATTTCTCAACCTATGGGTCGCGAATTATTTCAAATGGGTAAAAATAATACATGCTTTTGCAAAATTAAAAATACATCGTTTTTTTTTTTATAAATAAAATTATATAATGTTTTATTTTTTCTAATTTATCTGTCTATACATATTCATATAATTTTAAGACCCCATTTCACTATTTGCATGTAACAAAAATCATAAAAAATATACCGTTGTTTTACACTGACAAAATGACAAAAAATAATTGATGCCTGGATAGATCGAGTTAAAAAGGCAAAATACGAAATGTTTCCATGTTAGTATCAAATAATAGAAGAGAAAATATTAACTCACGTAAAAATTGAATGTACAAGAGCATTTAAAAAAAATTGAAAGATAAATTTCTTATTTATTTTTTCAGATTGGGTAATATGTGGATCCAAAGTCTGTTTTTAGAAACTGAAAAAAATTTATTATCTTCATCTGAGGAAGAAAAATTAATTGAACTGTCTTGCGATAAAACGTTGCTATTGCAGTTCAATAATCAAAAAAATTTGAATAAATTTTGGATCCAAATACGAAATGAATATCGGATATTGAGTGAAAAGCGATAAAAAAACCTCTTCCTTTTGCAACTACATATTTAGCAGAAATTGGACTTTCAGCATTAGTTGGTACCAAAAATAAATACAGAAATCGACTTGAAGATGTGGGTGCTACTTTAAGAGTAGCATCAAGTAAATCTATTGAAGCAAAAATTTATAAGCTGATAAACAAATGTCAACATCTAATAAGCCATTTAAAATAAAATAAAAAATTAAAAATTAATACTTTTGTTTCATTAATTTTATATAAAATATCTTAGAACGGGTCGATTAATTTTTTGCTCATATTTTATGGGTCGCAAGGTAACTAAGTTTGAGAAACGCTGATCTATACTATTCACGGGTTCAAATTGTATTCATAGATTTGCAGATGATTTTCGTAAGAAATTCTAAAATATAAAACGGTATCTCATGGTATGGGTTTTAGCTTAGATACAATTTCGGAGTTTTCAAGAAACGGATTGACAAATATTTTACTAATTACTTCTTAGCTTCTTCCTATCTGTTCGCATGCCTATCTTTAAAAGAGTTTATAACTACAAGAACAAGCACTGATAGTGATAAATATTTACTGATGGTTGTATTTTATTTTATTGATATGTAAAACGCATTCGATCATGGAATCGTTTCTCCTGCTTAAATTTTTCAAATGAACAAATTAACCGCATTGGTAGTTGCTGAAGTGAAACTGTAATAGTAAAGTGTACCATAACCTCTATACCTTTTTAAAATATACATTGAAAATCTTTTGCGGCTTAATCTCAAAGGCTTTGCTTTATTTGTCGCAGATGATGATGTCATAAAGTATACTCTTAAAGAAAAACCACCGAACATGATTTGAAAGTAAGTTGCAATGTTAGAAGACCTGACATTAATTGAACAATTTATGTCTATACAAACAGACCTTTATTAAGTATCAAAAAGACAAAAAAATTTTAATTTGAAAATAAATTATTTTCAGACCCGACTTTTCTACAAAACAACACATGTATTGATGTTATAATTATCTAGACGTTACAGTAAACACCAAAATTAAATGGGAAGATCATATTGATCTTATCTGTTAAAAAATGTCTCCTTATATTTTTATTCTACGCAAATTAAAAATATATCTTGATAAAAAAAACGCTTTTTATTATAGCGTTCCGTCAAATTGACAGATATATGCAGGAAAATATATACGTTTATAAATAATACTTATAATAGGGAAAGTTTGTTTGTTTGTTTGTTTGTTCGCAACATCGTCTTATATTTTGTAAAATTATGTTAATTTTATTTATTAAAAGTGGTGGGTTAAAAACTAGTTTAAAACAAATTGACATACTAATGAAAAAATCTATTAAAATAATTCACAATTATCCAATATTGCACATGTACTCAAGCAGTATAATTTATTCCGAAAAAAGTATCTTAGTTTCGAAAATATATGTAAGTGCGGTTCTAACACTCGACTACAAAATTATATAAACAACCAAATTAAGTATTATTTTTTTTTATAAAGATATATGTAGATGTGGATAACTATAACACCCGCTACAATTTTTATATTTCAATGTTTAAAACGAACTGAAAAAAGACAATTTGCTTTTAATAATTGTTTAAAAAATTAGAATGAGTTATCAGGAAACTTCTGCATCTACAAAAAAACAAGTCGTCCAATTTCTAAATATTTTTAATTGAATGAATGTAAATTATCAATTTGTGAAGGGTGTTCTAAATAACTATTTTTAATCAAAAATGTCAAAAAGTATTATCAATCACAAGACAAGTCAACTTAAGCTATTGTCGTAAAAATGTTTATGTACAAAATGCTTGTCAAAATATAAGGCTTAAATTATTATTGAATTTATATATATACATACATATACATATATTGAATTAATTTGTAAATTAGATGACGAATTAAATTATTAATACATATATATTTATGCTCAATATCATTATAATTATTGCATGTCATCGTTTTATTTTAAAAAAAGTTCACCATTTTAAATATATGAGTTTTAAGAGGGAATCATTATTATTACTTATTTTACTAAAAAGGTAATGTAATAAGGAATGTCTAAATTCAAAACTTAATACCGAAAATTTGACGTATTGCTGGTCTATTTAAAAAATTTAGGGAAAAGACTTCCTTAAAGTACAAAAATATCAGTATACTACAGTCTATATCACAGCACTATAACATATGGAATAGGTATATATGGGGAAATACTTTTAATAAAAATACAAGCAAACTTCAAAAAATACAAAATAAAGCGATAAAAAATCTTTTTGAGTTAGGACATAGAACTGCTACAAGTGAAATGTGGAAAATATATGGGATTTAAAAGTTAGAAGATTTTAAAAATCTAACTCTAACTTTAACCTAACTCAAGTGGTACTAATACATAATATTCAAAACAGATTTGTAAAATCCAATACAACAACTAGAAAAAATGAATTACACCAATATGAAACTGGATCAGTTTATCATACAACATATTCAGCTAGCTTCCATCTACAAGGATTAGAACCTATACTCAACAATGGAATTTTTAATAAAGTAGCGGATGATGTGAAAAACTTGCCAACAAAAAAAATTTAAAAAAGCGTATAAAACAATACTTTTGTCTAAGCTCTAAACTCTAAATTTTTTTTTTTTTTTTTTTTTAAACTTTTATTTTGATAATATGTACAATCTTATGCTATCCTTCACCCACAAAAAAAGTAAAAAAAAAAACAGGTTCTTCTGATTTTAAAATTTTAAGCATTTAAAAATAGTTTTTTTTTATGTTAAATTAATAGTCTTCTTATAATATTGGTATAATTTTTAAATTTAACCATATTTAAATTTGTATGTATCTAATTTGCTATGTAATTCATTGTAAAAATATGACAAAAAACATGATTTTGGTATTAAATGTAACAATTTTTGTCTAAAAAGATGAAATGCTCAGGAGCTATGAAACCCGTGAGCATAGTATTTTTGATGTACTCCTCATTATGGTAAAATATATGTGATATTAAAGCATTTTCAGGAGTTTTTAATGCTCTATCATAATAGTTTCGAATTAATTTTATAATAGAATTATCGATTTTTATGATTTTTGCTTCTTTATACAAAAATTTATTAGAATAAAAATGTTTGTATTCAGACTGAGGCTTTCTATATTTATTAATGCACTTTCTTTTGAACTCTAAACTCAATAATTTAACCTTACAACGAATTGCATATTTTTTGGAGTATTAATATAAATTTTTCTTTCTATTTTCTTAAATTAATTGTTACATATTTTTTATTTTTACTTTTATTGTCTTTGGTCTAAACATTAAAATAATATAACATTAACGACTTGCATATTTATGTATATTATGATAAATTTTTATTCTATTTTTGATATAATTGTAACTTGTACAATGTCAATTGTCATACGCTTCATTTTAAAATAAATATAAGAAATCTATATTATAATACAAAAGAGCACGATTAGTGAAGGCACAAATTAGCGATCGAAATCAATTTTTATTTTATGTGTATGTTTTGGGTAAATATTTTTTATAAGATATTAGCTGAATTGGTTAAAGTATTATTTAATATCACAAATCTTTGTCGATTCTCTTTTGAGTCAAATTCTTTTTATTTATTTTTTTATTTATCGCATTTGGTTTTTTGCACTTTTAGTAGGAAAAAAAATGAATTAGTAGGATAATATTATTAATATAGGTTTTAATATCACAAATTTTAGTGAGTTCGATTCTCTACTAAATTTTTTTTATATTAAAAAAATATTTTTTTTATCTTATATATATTACACAAGGAAGGCCATGTGGGGAATATCTTATATTATAATACACAAGATGAACGACGTGGTGATCAAAAAAGCAAAAATAATTGAATAGTAAATTATTTACACTACAAAAATATTAAAATTTTAGCAAGTTCTTGGTGTTGAATACTTTTAAAACATTTCAAATACTTACACCAAATAAATGACTGTTATTTCCAAGTTGAGCGACATCTATACTCTAAAATAAATTTTAATTACGGGAAATTTTTATAAAGGCTTCATAAAAATTCTGTCATTTAAAATAAACACACAAACTTATAGAAAAAGGTACAAAAACAAAAACACAAACAAAAATTGAAAACAAAACAGAAAAATAAAAATCAGATCAGATTATACTCTTCAAAAATTATATAATAAAAGTTAGTTCATTTGCTTCTGCTATCATTAAAAAATATATATACAGTAAAACACGGTTATAGTCATTCGCTAAATTTCAGTAATATTTCTGACTATAACCGTTTTGTGACTATAGGCGTAGTCAAAAAAATTGCATCTTTATAAACAAACTCAAATTTTATTCATAAATAGCAATTATTCTGTTATGTAATCACAAAATATACATATTTGTAATAAAGAACAGAAAAAAACTATATATAAATCAGTTTTTTAATAAAATAATTCACTTTTGACTTATTTTTTTGTTTTATTGAAAATATTTTAATGTGACTATAAACGACATCGATTGTATGAACTTATGAAGTTTATTACTTTCTCTCAAACAAATTGTTGACTATAACAGAATTGTGACTACAAACGTTTTTGACTATAAACGAATGAAAATATATCTATCTACTACTTTGAGTGTAATGAGATTTTATTGTGTTAAGTTACATTGAAATTAGTATTAATTTCGACATAAAATATTATAGGTATTACACTTTAATTTGATTATATATATATTCAATAATCAAGCGATTCAGAAAAAAACAAATACACCAAAACAAATATTTTTTTTTACATAAAATTGTGTTTGAAAAAACTGATTCTGTGCAATTGCACAGGGGATCCGCTAGTATATTATATACTCTGTACGACCTTAGCTCATTTTGAGAAACTTGAATAAATAAAAACAAAAAAAAAAATGAATTTTGCAATAATAAAATTGTAAATGAATTGTCACAGATAAATAAAGAAAAAAAAAAACCTTTCTAAAAAAGTTAGAAATACCACTGAAATATGCTCAAAGAATCCAAAATGCATCCTATATTATTTTGTATTAATAAAATAAACCGTATTATATATATATATATACACAATATTATCCATAGATATTATTTATTTATTTTTATTTGAATTGCTGCACCTATTTTATATGCAAACATATAGTTGTGTGTTGTCATGTCAGGAACATTTTGATTATGATTTAGAGTTGACGCGTAGATTGAACCTGCTCTGAATTCTGATGTGTAATAAATTCCTAATTAAGAATTAAATTATGTTAAATTCATAGTTTTTATTTACGTTACATTATTTATTTATTTACATTATTTACGTTAAATGTTTAATTCTGCTGAGTTACACCACATGTAGAATAAATTTTGTGTGCAGTTTCAAATTCGTTACAGTCTGTCAAAAGGAGTTGCTTTAACTAAGCCGGTAGCTCGTTGGTTTGGATTTTATTCAATTTTGTTGTGATAAATTTCGTTTGTTACTGATTTTGGTTGTTTTTTATTCGTAGTCAGATAAATAAGAATAGATTGAATTACTTCACATCAATATTTAGATCTGGTTTTCTTCATTTATGACATTTAAGTAATAAACTAAAATTTTTGATATATGCCATATTGAAGCATCATCATAATTGGTCAGAAACCCCATTAGTAGAGCGTATATATATATATATATATATATATATATATATATATATATATGTATATGTTTTTTTTATGTTCTTGACAGTAGCTTAGGTAGAATCACCTTCTCGACTTTAATTAAGTACGTTACTGCAAGTTTCTACTACAATATCTACAATATTTAACTAAGGAACTAAGCCTTCTTAAATAGAATAGCTTCGTTTTATTTAATTTGTTACCAGATACTCTCAATTATTTTGTGTCATTTATTTTATCCCAATGACAAAGGGTACTGGACCACGTCCAAAACCCCATAAAGCATTTTTTTTTTGTTGCTTCATTGGAAATCGACAATTAAGCTCAATAGTATTCAATTGCAAGACCGTGGCCTAAAAATTTAAGTTCATGATTATTTATGTAACAATAAAATAACTTAAAAATTCAAATTAAATTTGAAGAGTTCCCAAATTATTTAAAAAAATTAAAAATAATATGCTTTTAATTTATTAGAAAATATATATTAACAATTTAAAATGTTTTATTATTTTCATGTAATCATATTAAATATTTATTGAAAATATTTACGAAAACAGTACTTGAACCTTGAAATGAGTTCTGTAAACTCTAAAGAAATTATCGATTTAGAAAAAAAAAAAAAATAAATTATTAAAATTTTTGTTTTGTATGTACTTGTCGATAAATGAAATTCAATTGTATTGCCTATAGGTGTACTTGATTTGTTTTTTCTTTTATATTTTAAGAGTAAAATCAATAAAAAATAAATTAAAGTGCACTCATTCTCTGCCCATTTAGTTAAAAAAAGAAGAGGGCTATACAATGTTAATAACTATACAAGTCAATTTAATTTTTTTTTTTACTTTGTAGAGCTTTGATGAATAGATCATAAAAGATTAATCGCTATAATGTGATAATGTTGTTAGAATGGTTATCAATCAGAACATAAAATATTATTCCAAATACTTAAACAAATACACAGCATGCTAAATGAAGTGAACAAAAAATTTTTAAAATTGTAAAACTGTTGCGTTGCCATCAATATAAGATGCTTTCTGTTGACATAATCTTCAATTTTCTTTATTCATCTTCAAATTTTCTTTCAATGGGTATAGCTTTGAATTTATATTTTTTTTCCATATAATTACATTTATTTTCTTCAATTGCGCTGCAATTGAAATGTCAACTAAAAGGTTCTTAATTTTTGAAATCTGTTTTTCATATGCTTAGTTATTTCTAAATTGGCAAATTGTTCTAAATAATTGGGCAGACAATGTCCCATCTCAATTTTAGCTTGTCAACTGAACTTTTTTTTTACTTTTGCGTTCTTGTCTGCCGCAACTCTAATATCGTTCATTGAATTGTTTACATCAGCTAATCTATATAATTTTGGTTCTTTGTATTGGAGGGATTGTAGATAGAACGTCCTAGAATTCATTTTTGTTAATTAGGCTTTAAGTCATCAATATTTTTTTTTTTTTAATCCAAAATATTTACAGTCATTTGCGTGTTATTAACCCGCTTTGCTTTCAGATGTCTATCGTTCTGAAGATGGTTTTGTACAATCTTAATTTAATATCACGATGTACTTTTTGTTAATTCAAGCCTGGAACAAATAAATAATAACATTTATTATTTATTCGATACTCGCATATGCGATCTTTTTATTATTTTCTGCACTAATGAAAGTACTTGACGGTTAAATCTAACCCCTAATTGTGATGGTGATATTTTGACCAAATTAATGCGCATTGTTTTTTTTACATTGGAGAAAATTCGATTTTGAAAATAGTAAACAGAACTGAGTCGGATATTAAGAATATAAGAAAGATGTATACACTGTACAGTTATGTTATTATAATTCGTATTCACATTTGATGTAAATATTTTGGCTGTTGGTTAGAAGAAAACTGGAACTTAAATAAGGGTGTAAAGTACAGAATGTAGAAATAAGAGGTAAGAAGAAAATGTTAATTGTGCGAAACTAAAAATTATAATCAAAATATAAGCTCCAACTTATTATTTACTTAAAAATTGATGATTTCAGTTGATGGTGTATTGTGACCTCAAAAAGTCTGTGATATTACTTGGTTAATACTATCGCACCAAACTTTACCCAATCGAGAATAAGAAAATTATTATATTTCACAAAAATGTAAAAAATCAAATGTCTATTTAAAGTGTCTCTTACAGCATTATGAGATGTTAATAAGAAGAAATTGCTTCAATAATAGAAAAAATATGAAAATACGTGAAATAATATGTGAATTGACACTTGTTGATGTTAATTGTTAATTGAATTAAAATTAATGTTAGTTGCGAGTTGTTCAACTCATATAGTTTTAATATATATAAAAGTATAATCAAACCTATATGGACTAACTGTATCCAACTGTGCACAAAAAAATCTAATTTATTAATTACACAGCGCTGCTAAAATAATTTTTTTAGAACTATCATGAATGCATATCGCTATGAGTCAATCGAAGATAATCATAGAAATCTAAAATTAAAAAAATATATTTAACATAGCTATGTAGTAATTATTTACTGTTTAAATAAAACAATTAATCTTTTTGTTTAATATTTTATCACTGCCCTCTTAGACAGTTCACTTTCAACTCAACCCTTCTCTTCTCTTCGTCATCCAATCATACTATATTGACATTTTACTATTTCACATTTTATTAAAATTAATTTATTCTGTCATTGCCATATTTTATGATATATCTTAATGATATATCTTACACATAAGTCATGATTATGCCATTAACACGAAAATTGATTGACTCAACATAGCATACTTAAGGCGATTGAGCTATTGGACACATTTGATGATATAAGAAGGCTGAAAAGGTTAAAGAGCATGATCTAGTGCAATCGTGACCAAGCGCGGGTCGCATGAGGACCTTTTCATTTTTGATATGGCCCGTTGCATGATATTTATTATCTGTAAAAAAAAATTTGTATAGATTAAATTGTCGTTTCTCAGAACTTACAAAATATGACAAAACGTTTGAGATATTTTCTTCTCCATTTCAAGTGGAAGTTTCCATCGTTCCAGAAGTTTTACAGGTGCAAATAATTAATTTGCCGTGCAACAATGAGTTGAAGCGCATTCATACAACACCATCAAAAATTGACTTTTACAAAACGTATATAATAGCGGAAAAATATCCTTAACTTAACTTAAGATTATTTGCTCAAAAAATTGTATGCGCCTTAACAGACGAAAATCTTGAAAATCAATTAAGATGTGAAACTACCAAAATCGATGTAGATTTAAAAATATTGAGTGATCGCAAGGAAAAACCTATATCACATTAATAACTATTATATTTAAAAGTTAAGTATGTACTGAAATAATAAACGGTTTAATAAAAAATTTTCTTGAATATGTACTGAAATAATAAAAATAAATGATACAATAAAAATTAATTTTGTCATATAATATGTAGCTCCGCACACAATTTTAGATCAGAAAGTTGGCCCGCAGAGCGATTTGGGTTGGCCAGTGTAATAGAATAAAATCTAGTGTACTAGAATAAAATATAGGGGAGCAGAAATACAGATTTCTGTTATCCTACAAAAGTTCTGCTAACACACACTGCTAACAAAACAAAAGTAGTAATAATTTATTTAAATATAATAAGTTAAGATTTAACCTCTTAGTACTACATATTTAACGGTTAAATAAACAAAAATTAGGTGTGATGCATGATAGTTTAACGATTTGAAACACTGGCATTTTAGCGATTATTTAAAAATTCAGATACTTTAAATATACGATACGAAATATTCTGCAGAAAAATAAAATTTTAAATTGAGTTAAAAATTGTTTAATATGTAATTAATAAATAATTTTAAATTTAATTTAAATTTAATATAATATATTGTGTGCGTATGATATTTTCTTGTTTTCAACGATTGCAATCAAATTGTTTTAAGTTGGTTATGGCATTTTTTGACAATATTTCATGTCCATTTATTTAATCTTTAAACGTAATTTATAACAAGTAAAAACAAAAAAAAAAAAATAAACAATAAAAAATATAAAATGAGTAAAAGAAAGAAAACAATGCGAAACAAAATGGCGTAAAAAGAAATGAATAAAATAAAATACAAAAACAAAAATGTGGGATTTTTTAGAAAAGATAATTTTATTTTGAAAAGGAAATTTCCCGTATCATTCTTGTCGTATAAAAGAAAATTTAAATAAAAACAAGAAATAAAACTTTTGAATTATCATTATTTTATTCTCTGTTTTTGTTTTTTTTTTTTTTGTGATGCATGTTGAAGGAAATATTTTTTAAGAAATCTTCATGTATTTTTATTTATGTCACACAAAAACGACTACGCAATTTTATATCATCAAAGTAAAAATCAACTCACTCCTCCATATTTCCTTATTATTTTTATTCAACTTTTCTGAAAATTTTGTTCCAAATTTTCCTTAGAATTTTTCTCAGAATTTTTTTTTTTTTATGTGTTATGCTTTTTGTTTTGTTTTTGTGTTTTGTTTATCCCTAAAACAGATGAAAAGATGAAATATATTTTTCTATACTACCGCTGCTGCTGCTGCTGCTGCTACTACCTTCACCTGATTTTAATCGCAGTACATGGTTTTGAAGGCCATAATAAAGAAAAATCCTTTAAAAAACAAGAAATAATAATAAAAATAATAATAAAAAAAAAATAATACAAAAATTCAACTCATATCCTCTTCATAAAAATCCTGTAAGAAAACGGGAAAAACAAAAAAAAAAGTGTATTTTGTTTGTTTTGTCTTTTTTTTTTTGTTTTAAATTGTGTTATTTTTTTTTATCGTTAAGTAAAATTAATAGAAAAATGAGGTTAAATCTCTCTTTTAATATAAAAGGAATAAAAAAATAAAAGAACAATAAAAATAAGAAGAAAATGGTAACTCATAAGTATTTGATTATAAGGACCTTTTGTTTTTAAGTTAAATGATTTTTTTTTTTTGTTTTGTTGTTGTGTTTTAAATTTTTTTTTTGGTTTTTAGTTTTGCCAAAAGCAAATGGTACTCTTGTTATATATATACCGTATATAATATCTGATGTGTATATTTTGTTTTTTGCATATTGATTACCTGCATTTGTAAATGTATGTGTCTATGTTTAAATAACGAATTTGAGAAAATAAAATATAAAAAAATTAAAAAATAAAATTTTAAAGAAGTAAATTTTTTGGTTTGCAAAGAATTTAATGTTAAAGAATTTGCCAAAAAATATTTTTAAATGTTTACTATTTAATAAATGTGTTAATTTGAACTGTTGAGATACTTTGTAGTTTTTTGATATATCATTTTAGTGTTATTTTTGTACTCATATTGAATAATGAATACTTGTAGACTTGTAAAACTATTTTAACTATTATTAATAAGAATTTGAATTACGCTATAAGGAAGGATGTATGAACGAAAGTATAAAGAGAATGAAATTTAGAGGAAGGTGAAAGTAGAAAAACATCAAATTACATTTTATTACTGCCAGATATTGCTTAGAGAAGCAAATCAGATGTCTATTGTAGACGAAAGCTTGCAGCATGTTGTTAAGCGATGATATCATCATCTGGTATGTTAGTAATCATCCCCGTTAGTACCTATAATGTTAGTGAGAGATAAAAAAAAATATCTTACATGCTGCAAAGTATTTTGATAAGTAGAGTATTTGATGGATGATTATTTATAGAACGGAAACGGAATGTTGAAGTTTTGAACATTAAAAAAAAGAGAAAAACAAAAGTGAAGTTTCTTCACCTTAGTTGAAATAATAGATATAAAAATGTATTTTTGTTTGTTGCCAAAATAATGTGATAAGATACTGGTGCTTAGGTAAAATTTTAGTAAAGTAAAGTATGTGTCTATTGATTTAAAATTTTTAATACTTTTTATTTCTTATTTTCACAATATTCAGGGCTATAAAATCAACCCTAACTCCTTTATGTTCATTAAAAAATCTAAAGCTTTTTTGTTTGGCACTTGGTGAAACATTGTTTTTATAAATTAATAAAAAAATTTTTTTTTATTTTTAATAAATTCAATAAAACACTTGTTAATATTTCACTGATTAAGAAAATATATGTAAATTAAAAATAAATAAAAATCTGAGTTCTTTATGTTAAGCCTTGGCATACTAATGATAACCCCACATTTTGCAAAAATTATTGTAGAGTAACTTTGACTTCATAATAACATGATTTTACTATATTTTGGTGATAACCAAATTCTGTTGTGAACTAATTTTGAATAATAATGATAACATTTTTTTACAACATTTATATTATAAGTTGGGTTTGAGCCTGGGACCTTCTCATTAGTTGAATTGCTATGAAAAATAGTTTTTAGATATCATGAAATATCTGGGTAATTAAAATGGTTAGATCATACTTTATGTTTAAAAAAATATTTTTTGTCTTCTATAAGACATATTTTCAATCTTAGAAATTATTGTTCTCAGAAGATATTATTGATGGTATATTATGGCATTTTTCATTCAAGACTTCAATATGGTATAACGTCAAGGGGAGGGGCTTATAGGAACAAAATTCAACCATTAGTTATTGCTCAAAACCATGTTATCAGAATTATTTGTAAAAAAAATCGTCACTATATAGTAGTTTTGACTTGTTTAGGAATTTAAATGTTTTACCTATCAGACACCTCTATTATTATAAAGTTTTAAAGATATTTTTTATTAGGGGTAGATATCTATTCAGTCGACCCTCTTCTGTTCGTATTCTTCGGAGTGGCTTGCAAAGTTTAGCATTTGTTTCATCATTCAACACAACTTTATATTTTAATTTCTATGATATTGTAGCACCAAAATTATTTAATTTGCTTCCTGAATTTTTAAGAAGGATTAGAGTGCTATCCTTTTTCACAAAACAAGTGAAAGTATGGTTACTCTTATATAATCATCTTCAAGTTGTAAGAATAATAAATATTTTACGGTAACATGTATTTTCATGTATTTTTTTGCCTAAATTTTATAGCAATAAAAAACAAAAAAAAATCTTTAATATGCTTCTGACTATATGATGTAATAAATTTAATATTTTCTTTTCAAGTTCTTTTATTTTTTGTTTTTTAATACATATCTCTAAAATTTTACATTTTGCGTTAACATAACATCAATTTTTAATTTTATTTTTTAATTATTATTATTCTTTATTTTAAAATTTTCATATGTTCTATTTTTATATTTTTCTATTGTTTATTTTTTTTTTTTCTTTTTTGAATTATTATTACAATCAAATTACCCCAAATAATTTTAATATATTTGTATTTGATTTTTTAATGAATTATACTAAATATTGAGTATATTTATGATGTTTAGAATTATACTGAAGGTGCATTCGTAACAAATTTGTTACATTAAATTTTAGAATGCAACCTAACTTTATTCTTTTAACAAAATTATGAAGTATATTTCTATAATTTTATTAAAAATTTTTTTTTGTTAATTATAAATTTATGAAGAATAAAGTAAATAAATAAATAAAAAAAAAAAAAATAAATAAAAAATAAAATAATGTATATATATATATATATATACCCAATTCTCATGTACAAAATAATTTTTATATTTTATGATTCTGGTTCGAAAAGGTACAACAGATTAATAGGAAGGACGATATAATAGTAATCACCACATTCTTTGAAATAAAATGTATGAAACAAAATAGTAGGTTTTCATGATGTTAGTTATAACTGTGTGGGCTTGATTTCGTACCCATAATTACAAATATTCCGATTATATTCAAGTCGTGGTTGAATGTATGAATTGCAAATTCAAACAAAGATAGAAGATGTAAAATATTTTCTACTCTGAGAAATGACAAAAACCCAAGTATTTTGCACAATTAGAAAAATATGATAGAGCGCAAAAAATTTCAAAGTAATTTCCATTCAAAAGAATATTCTATTTTGTTTGTTCTTTACTTTTAAATTGTTTTATAAAATGTTCGTAGCATCTTGAACATTTCTGAATTGATTATAATAAGATAAACTGACTTATAACCCTGTTTTTTTTTTTAACATTTGTTTTTTTGTTGAGATTATAATAATATCTTAAATCTTAAGTTTAGTATTTAAAAGTACAATAAAAAAACGGATACTAAATCACCATATTACTTAATAATGAAATATAATTTTTTCTATAGGTGGAACTATTCACCACAAATAGTGATAATTTATTTAACCTGCATGAACTTCGAACAAAAAACAAAAAAAAAACAAATAGGGGGAAAAAATTAATAATGGTAAACATGGTAATCACCGAAAAAAAAAATGAAATTAGAAAATTTAGAAAAGTCGATATGCTTTATTTTTCATAATAATAGAAAAATAAATAAAAAGCAAAAAAATAAAAATAAAATAAAAAACTGTTTTATGACCTCATAACCATTATAATGTATAAATGTTAAAATTAAACTTAATTACATAATTTGTAAATATTAGAAGTTTGATTGTTGAGTTGAAATTATTATAATATTAATATATATATACAGGGTGATTCGTTATGATGATATTTTTTTTTTTATTCAAAAGTGGCTAGTTGGGATAGAAATGAAAAATAAATTTTTTCGTAATGAACTTATTTGGCTCAATACTAAAATTACATTAATAGACTTGGTAACGACAAAAATCGAAGGAAATACAAATGAAGAAGAATTAATTAAATTTTTAAGCTTTTTAAAAGAACTAATATTATAGCTTTTGTACTGTTTACATTTTTTTATTTCTTTTATAGCAGTAAATTTTTGAGGTTTATAGCAGTAAATTGTAAACGAGGCTCAGATACTTTATTTACTTCATTAGGGCATTTTGATGGACAGTGATGCCTGATTTACTGCTTTAGAACATTTGTCCCTGACCCATGCGCGCGCATAATTTTTGTATGAAAATTTCAATTCTCTTAATTTTGAAAAATGTTTTCTCTCCGGAACAAAAGATAGAACTTTAACTTTTGTGTTCGGAACAATTTTTTTTTGCTATAATTTTAAATTTTTTTAAGAAAACATTGAGGCATTAAAATTTTATTGTTTAAAGTTTTAAATAATTGATTTTTTATAAAAAAACTTCTATACAATTTTGTATTGATAAATTATAGATACTTTTTATTATAAACAACAATTATTTTATTATTATTATTTAATGATTTTACTTTACCAGATTGAAATAAACAAAAATCTTAAAAATAATTCAAATACAGTCGAACTCGCTTAAGAGCACATCGAAGAAAAAAAGTGAATTTGTGCACTTAAGCAAGTTGTGCCTTTAAATGGATAAGTCCTGAAATCATGTTTTAGATCAATTTTAATTATGTATAGATGCTATGTTGTAAATAAAAGTATGAGATATATATTTGGTACATAACATCTGTCATTTATATTTGAATTTTTGTAGCTATGTATTTGTTCATAGTATGTATGATATCCAACACTGCAAAAATTACTGTTCGTTTTTTTATTACCGTCACATTAACAACATTTGGCGTCATGCGCTATTAAATAATGCAAAAGTTATGTAAACTTATAAAATATTATACAGAAATTTATGCATTTAAAGATATTTTGCGATTAAACGATTTGCTTTTAAACGAATTCAATCATATGAGAAAATACAGAAAAAAAATTGGTTTCGAAATATAATGCACTTAAAAGGGTTTGTGCTTTTAAGCGAGGTGCTCTTAAGTGAACTCGATTGTAACAATTTCACCTTTTTAAATTTTTTCGTTTGGAACACAATGTTCTGAAGCAATGAATTGCAGCCGCAAGAATTCTAATTGTTCGGAACAAAATATTCTGAAGCAATGAACTAAGCATGATACTTTAGTCAATAAATATTCTTATCTTTACTACAACATTAAAATTAGTGTTATAACCATTAATTTACTTTTGATTCAAAACACTAAAATTGTATATAGTTTTGATAGATGAAATGTTTTAAACTAACCCAAATAGTCTTGATCGTTTTAATCTTTTAACAAAATTCTAATTATCAAGCCAAGCTCAAGCTAGCTCGATATTATCATTTTGAATTAAATAAGTTTTACGCCAATATCACGTATTTCGTCTGTGATATTTTCGGATAACATTGTAAACATGACATGTAGATTAACTATGTTATGCATTTTTTTATTTTGAAACTTTAAAATATTTTAGGACATGTTTATATTTGTATATTGTATACCCACACTGAGTTTAATATTTGATTATGAAACACACAGTTTTTTATAGATCGAGATAGTAGATTTCCACTAACATGAACAATATAAAGTATCTATCCTTAAATTGGAGTTTACAATACAAATAATCTATATTTAAAGTTATTCAAAGGTATTTGGTATTATTTTTATATAAAATTACTACATCATCGATTTTAAGAGAAGGGTGACTCTTCTTTATGAAATATACCCTCCCCAAACAAATTTTGTTTTAATGAATCGAATTTCCCATTTTTTGTATAAAATAAAAATTAAGATGTGTCAATTAAAACATTTCGAAATGGCTCAATATTCAAAGACACAAACCTAAGAAATTTAAAAAAATTTAGCAGGTACTTTATTTTTTGGGTAATTGATGACCATAAAAAATTCTTTTAATTTGAAAAATCTTCATATTTTATTGATTTTATAATTTTTTATATATAGTTTTCCTAATTGGATTTAAAACTTGAATAAGTTTTTCTATAAAATGATTTATTCGAAAGATGGGCACAAAAATTAGTACTTTTAAATTGTTTTATTTCTTAATTGGTAACTTTTCACGAGTAATATTTTGAACACATTTAAATTTTTAGGTTCCTGACATTGATTTTTGCTTTAATTCACCGAATTGGAAAGTTTTACAGACATTATTGGCGTAATATTAGATTGTCTTAACTAGCGATTGGGCTCATTTGAGATTAATAAATAAAAATAAATAAATAAATAAACACTGGCAAGCCAATTCAAAATTGAATGAAATATAAATACCGAAAATGTGTTAAGTTTTGTTTTCTATTCTCTCATCATTTGCAATACGTTGTCCGTCGATGGCTTCCGTTCTAATATTGTAGAAAACTTTTTACGTTTTTTGATATTTTTTTGTATGTATAGTACAGATTCTTGTAACTTAATTTGTTGTTAAATAAATTATTTAGTTTTATAATTCTGAATAATGAGAATAATGGCCTGTGTATTGTGTTTGTTAATAAATAAAAAAAGACATTTGAAATATACAGAACATAAAAAGTTGCACGTTATAAATAGTTTGTGTTTTTCATAACAAAAAATTTTGAATGTGTTTTTTTTTAATGTTAAGATTTAATTTTTAATATTTTTTATTAAACAAAATTTGTTTATTGAAGTAAAATAAATAATCCATTTTATGCTCACCGTTCAACATAAACTTTTGTTAATTTTGTAAATTGAAATTATTGAAAAAACTAAAATTAAAATTTTTGTTTAAATAAAAATTTATTAATTTATTATTTTAATTTCTCTTTTTAGGTAAGCAATTGACGACTGAAATTTGGAAATACATTATGAGTAAGCAAAAAAAAAAAAAAATTTAATTAATTACGATGAAATTTTAAATGAGTACTCGTAAGTGTTGTTGGAATATCTAATATTTTATAATTTGGAATTTATTCTGAAAATAATTTAAATATTTAAAAATTTTTTTTTTATTAATACATGGTAAATTAAAAGTATGTTAACAATAAAATTTATTGAGATAATTTTCTCTAATAACAAATTACATGATCAAGGCATTCATGAATTTAGTCAATAAATATCCATTATAATTTTATTACATAACTAACGAACGTAAAACTAATTAATTAAGTAATTGTTAGTGATTGACAAAGTCGTTAGATTTAGATCTGATTTAATGTGTCAACTATAGTATTAATATTTAATTATAAAATTAGTATGAATGTTACAGCAAATATATGTTTTTATAAAACTTGTTTTCTATCGTTAGAGTAAATGTTTTGTATAATTGTCGAAAATATTCGACTATTTTCGACAAATATAGTAAATATATGTAAATTTTGTATTTAAATAATCAAAGTTTTTAAGATGTTTTCAATCCGATAAATTTGTAAAATAAAGTTTTTTCCATCGAAGAACTAAAAAAAAACGGTATTTAAATAAACGATAATTAGAGACTAATGTTAAAATCGTTTAAGTAGATCAAACAGATATCTGCTAAACAAAAACTGTAAAGTGAAGGTTGCAATATAAACGGATTCAAAACGGTTAATTTTGCAACAAATTAAAGATTTGACTTTGCCTTATTTTATTGAAGGTAAACTTGTAACTTGTAAAATACCAAATTTATACAACAATAAGATCGCCATTTAGATCGCCGTTTATCGTGGAAAATTTATTTATATGCAAAAATAGTCCAACTTGCACAAATTTCAAGAAAATTTTTTGGTTCGTCGGCAGATGATGTTAAAAGATTTTAAAAAATAAAGTGCTCTTGTACAAATCCAATATACTCCAATGAATGGGAAGAAAAAATAAGTTCAATATTGAAATACTCCAACGTTTTAAAAACAAAGTTTTGCAAGCTTTTTTTGATGTACCAAATTATACAAAGTAATTTGCAAATTGTATTTTAAAAAATGTCGATGGTCTAGTCTAGAAAGAAATACACTGACCCAGGCAGAAATATAATGATAGTGTAGTCATCCTAGTATAATTATAAAAACATTTATGATTAACAGCATAACACATATGAGATTGTATAGAGAAACATTTTAATAGAAAAGAGTGTAAATATTTATCATATTATATCTATATTAAGAAAATATGATTATTGAACTGTACTTTCACATGTGTCACTCATCTAGGTGGTGGTCAAATATATTCATTTACTTTATTATTTTTAAATTGTGAATAATAAAAAGAAAAAAATGTATATCTACAATTGATGATCATAATATGCATACGTCAATAAAGATATACGGTTATTTATAATTTTGCGGAAGAAAACATTTTCTAAGAATTAGCCCATCACCTAAACTATTAAACCTAAACCTTAAAAGGTACAATATTGGTTGTGCATTTCGACCTCATCTACTTCCAAGCGAAACATAATACTATTGTGAAGAAACATCCTGTATATATATATATATATATATATACAATATATGATATATTATGTTATGCATTAACATATTAAAAAAAAAAGAGTTATTTAAGGAGTTCTGATTTATTATTCAAATTAATAAAGATTACCAAACTCTAAAAAATTTCGTGTAATGAAAATTACATTCTTTTGCACGATATGTTTTTTGATGAACTATGATTATAACAACACGGTCTCTTGGTATAGTGATGTATTAAAATTCATAAAAATCATCTATTTTTAAGCTTGCTGGTAAAATAGCTAAAAAAGAGCTAAGGAAGCTCTAAACAATTTAAGTAACTGTTAAGGTTTTAGTTCTAAGTAAATTAAGAAATAATATTAGTTTTATAAAAATTTTTTTCTAATTGTATACAAACTGAAACAAGAAAATAAAAATTAAAGTTAAAAAAAAAAGTAAATAGGAAACAGATTCGTATCATGGTAGGAAAATAGGGCACTGTCTATAGTAAAAAATCATCTTTTTCAAATGTGCCTAACCGAAAACAAATTGAATGTGTGAAATAGCATGGGAACAGCTATCATTCTAGCATGAAATAATAATATAACTAATATAATTATATATAATTATATATATATATAAAATAATATAATTGAAGAATATCCTGAGTATGATTACTCAATCAGGTATTCTTAAACACTCATAATCGCATTAATACGAGTAACCACAATAAGTTCATTTGCGGTGATATATTGGCCAGACCCTTCCCGAAATTACCTAATCTAATCTGATCTATTTCAAATGCACAAAAAGTAATTTGCATTTCTATGCGAACGGTAAAGGTCAAACTAATTTTCTTCTAATAAGAATTCGAGGCCGTTAAACATTTGTTGCTTTAAAATTAAAAAAAAAATGCACATCGATTCTATTCTTTAAATCATCATGATCATCATCTGTTGGTTCTACAGCTCGGGGTGAGCCTTAACCTCGTCCACAACTTTCCTCCATTCTGCTCTATCTTGTGCAACTGTCGTCCATCCGTTAACTCCAATCTTTCGACAGTTGCCCTCGACTTCGTCCAGCCAGCGTGATCTTGGTATACCTTTTGCTCTTGTATTGTACGGTACTGCGTTTAATGCTCTTTTTGGCATCCTTTGATCATTCATCCTCACCACATGACCTGCCCATTTTAGTTTTTGTGCCTTAATAAACTTAACAATATTGTGTTGTTGTGTTGTTGTGTATATTGTGTATATTGTGTCGTTGATCTAATTTGGTGTTCATCATCGTCATTTATTTTGGGACCAAATATTTTTCTCAGTATTCTTCTTTCGAATACTTTCAATTTATTTTCGTCACTAATTGTTATGGTCCATGCTTCGCACCCGTATGTTACGACCGGTTGTATTATGGTCTTGTACATTCTTAATTTAATTGTACTGACTAAAATTTTTGACCTGAAAAAGGTGCGTAGAAACATTTTTGTGCTGCTTGAATTCTATCATTTATTGTCAGATGCCTGTCATTTGTATTATTTATTAAGGCACCTAGATATATATAAAACTATTTACTCTTTCAAAGTTATAATCATTTATTGTTATATTTTGGGCGGATGGTCTTGTTTCCGTGCGCGCCATCTTCATATATTTGGTCTTAGCCTCGTTAATTTTTAATCCTACAGTAGCAGCTTCTTTTTCTATAGTCAGAAATAATTCTTTTAATTCGTCAAAGGATGTTGCTACAATAGTTGCTATTCTTTAAATAAAAATACAAAACTGTCAAATACTAATTAGTTGAAATTTTGACCGCTCCGTATTTTTATCTGCAAAAAAAAACATCTTTATCTACAAAAAATGTTTAATATGAGAGAGTAAAAGAATTTAAATGAGTAAAAACAGCGTGATCAGTTCAAAATATACTCAAAACTGTAAATATTTCTTATTTTTAAGGGAGGGAGCCATTCATTATCATTTGCTCAGAACTAAATTTGTGGGATTTTATGATTTGAAAGGAAAACCGCTATATTGTCATCAGCTATGATATGATGCCTCTTCAACAAATTTCGTACAATGAATTCTATAAACTTTATTAAATCGCAATGTCTAATAATGTAACTCAAAGAATAAAAATATTATAGATTAAAATAATTGTAGTTAAGTTTATGATAATTATTTTAACAGAACGATATTACATATGCAGCAATAATATTCATTATCATCGTTATATGCTGATTTTACAGCTTGTGGTGAGTCTTAGGCCCCTCAATATATTGTCAACCGTTGATTGATGAGAAATAATTGATCGTGGTTCTATTCATCAATTATGCTGTCAAAATTCTCATCAATATTACTATCAAAATCAGCGGAGGTAAATAAATGGCTTTTTGGGGAATGTTCAGATATTATTTTTTGGGAATGTTCAGATAAGGTTATAATATTGATATATAATGTAATTCTAAAAAGAACAATTTTTATATTAATTTTAATAATTATAAATGATTGATGTGTAATCGGTCATCATTCTTTTCATCAATATATTGTCAACATATTGACGAAAAGATTGATGAAAAGAATGATGTGTAATAGGCACCTTAATCTCGTTTAGAACTTTCTCATATGTTGTGAAGCATAAAATTAAAAATTGTTATTGTTGATCATCGGCTGACCCCTGTTTTTATATCCAATTTGCCCGTTAATTTATTTCCAATTTGTGATTGATTTTTAGAATAATAATTTGTCAATTTTCTTCGGATTTAAATGTTGTTAAAGATAGTTTCAATCATATTAATTAGTATAAAATTTTTTTGAGCCGAAAGACTAGCGGAAATATTTTATTATAATAATTACAAAAAATAACCTTCAACATGACCTATCAATTTTTTTTACTAAACTAAAATCTTTTTTGTCCAAAATTTAAATATTGTTCATTTGGTAACCCAAAGAAAATTGTAAGCATTGTTTTTTTTTTTATATACTTATATATTTTGTATATTAAATGTACTGCGCAAATAATCAATACTCATAATAATTCTAAAATATTTTCATATTACAATACAAAATTACGAATAGAAAATAAACTTAATATTATATTATTGGATACATTACATATACACACGTATATACCTGAATAACTGTAAATAATATACTTTATGAAAAAAAAAAAAATAAAGAAAGAAATAAAAAAAAAACAGGAAAAAAATAAAATAAAATAAATAAAGAAAGAAGAAAAAAATAAAATTGTACGGTTATTATAACGGTGATTTATATTTATGTCAAGGTGGGAATTATTATTATGAGAAAAGGATTTTATTTTTCATTCAACACATCGAATAATAAAATATACAACAATCAAATTTTTATTTTATGTACATACAGATATCCATGCATACATATTTATTATCACACATTTATTCATACAATTAAATAATAATATAATGTGTAGGAATAGGAATAAAATTTTGTTATTATATTATATGTTCATTACACACATATATACATAAATGCCTGTGCATATCTTATCAGTCGTTACTCGAAGGCATTTCTGTCATTTTCTTTAAATCGGTTATCAACAATCCGTATGCCATATTGTGTATTGTTATGGTGTCCTTCGAAGATTTTTTTGGTTTGACATGAAAATATAAAATATTAAAAAAATTAAAATAATTTTGAAAGTCTAGGGATATGAATTCAAATTTCGGTAGGGCTGATTTTGTGGCTCGCAGCAGATTTTCTCATATACCAGACTTGTTTACTACTATATGATTTACTGATTAGTGAATAGCGATTAGTGATTACTTCTATTTAGTCTTTTCATTTTACCTCCAGATCTCAGTGTTGGTGAATTTATAAATTGAAAAAAAATAGGAAATAAAATGGTAAGATAGCAGAGTTAATATATATGAGTTTAAGTCTCAGTGAGATCTATTTGGAAATAAATGATAAAGTAATTGATTAATTGACAAATTATTATAAATAAGGCTATACAGTTTTGCAATTACGTACAGACTATAAAATTTGTTAAGCGATTATTTCAACAATAACAATTATGGTATCCAAGTAGACTAATATATATTAACTAGACAACCATTATAGTAAAATATCTAACTTTCAACTTATATTAGTGTTATAATACAATAAAAAACAGATTGACACAATACAATAAAAAAAATAACAAACAAAAAAATTCTAAGGATCTAGGAATATAACATATAGCTTCAACGCATTGTAAAATGTTAAATTATTCACCAAGAAATTATAATCCTAATGGTACTGTTGAAAATCAGTCTTTAATAGCAAGACGAAATCGCCTCCCTATACAGCTGATAAAGTTGAAAATAGATAAGTAAACTAAATGGCCACAGGAAGATATCAAACACATTCTTGCAATTTCGGGTAACGGTCCGGCTTCGGCGAGAAGTAGTATTAGATATTTGGTAGAGTATAGGTTTAATAACCATAATATAAAACAGTGCAGTTACGGTCTTACTCGTGAATCATTTTGAATCAAGGTATCACAAACCACGTTTAGTTTTTCGACCAACTCACATGTGACGTCATTCCTTGTTTAACTTGAAAATCGTCGTACTGTTGAAGTCACTTACTCTATTTTATAAATATTTCGTAAGTGAAGGTAATGAGCTCAAACGATTTTTAAACATTAATGATTTTTTCTGACATTTTTTTATTCTTTCTAATATTTTCCCTGCCATTCGCGAATAAATATAGAAAAATCAGTAGCTTACACAGACTTTTAATTTTACATTATGAAATCGAAAAAAAAAATATTTTTATTTAAATTTTAACTATCAAGACAAAACTTAACATATTTAAAAAAAATTATTAGTATCTGTTATTATCTAATTGAAAAAAAAAAAACAAAAACAATAGAAAAACGAAAAAAAAGAAAAATATTAAAAATAATAACTTAATATAATGTAATAATGATATAAATTAAGATACAATATATATCTATATATTCATATATATTTAACCACTATATTTAAAAAGTTATTCTAATCAACTAAAGCAATTTTCCTCAATCCATCCATATGAGAAAAATAGTTTTCTATTTCTATAATCATGTTCATAAATTTAACTACCAAACACAAAACACTACCAAAACAATAACAAGATATAATATATTCACATATACTCAAATATATGCATATTATATTGTTTATATGTATGTATATGTGTTCATAAATATTATCATTATTATATGTATGAAATAAGCATTATATATATACAAAATACACATATAAAAACTAATAAAATAATGATGATGAGAATTTTATTTCCTTTTGATTTTCATATAACAATAAATTAACCAAAAAAAAAAAAAAAAAAAAAAATATAAAACGAAAAAAAAAAATGTAATAGCAGGGAAGGTTTTTGTTATTTTTTTTTTCTAAATTAAAATAAAAGTAATTTTTTTTTTGATATGTTGTAGGCTGAATTTACTTTCGTTCTAATATACTTTAATTTTTTTTTTTTTTTCAAAATTATTTCAAATAACATTTTAGATATTAAATTTGGTTTTTATCGAAATTAGGTAATGTAACATCGACCTTTTTCTAAGGAAATATTGCGAAAGAGAGTGAGTGTAGTAATCATAACATTGGGCTCTCTTTTTGTTTTTACGATTCTACGATGGCTTGGCTTTTCTCTCTCTCTTCCTCATGTTTGAATTGTGTGATATTATCCGTTGCGAATGTTAGCTTGTACAATGACAATTTTTACTTGTTTCCTACAGCTCAAAACAATTTTTTTTTGTATTGGTGGTATAAAACTACTGACATCACAATTGGACCAATGACATGTTTCTTCTTTCTGATTTTCTGAAATGTGTTTGCAGAACACCTTTCTTATTCAAAACATAGTGCACGACACCTTCCACAGCAGAAATACTGCGATCGAGCCCCATGTTCTTTTTTTATGTAAATTTCAATTTTCTTCATTGCTCATTAAGTCCGAAATCTGTTATTTTGTCAATTATTTCCCGGTTTGTTCAATTTACAAAATAATTGTGTTGGATATTTGTGTTTTGCTTATAATCAGTGTGTTTTCGTCTTTTTAAATTTAGTTTCAGCCCGTCACTTACAAGCTATAGAATTTAAGACTTGATGAAGCTTTTCTTGAGTATTATATTGTGTTGCAAAATATTTATTGGTATATCGTTAAATCTTACTCACCTCTTTTGTTGTTAAATTATTCAATAAACATGAATTTGGATTACATATTAAATATATAGGATCGGTTAAAGAATACAACCTTGATGCATAATTCATTTAATTTCTCTATCAATTTTTTCCCATCAATGACTTCTTTCATAGATTTCAGAAATGTTGTAAGAGGTCCCGTTAGCAGTTTAATTTGCATTAAGTAATTTAACAATTTCGGTAAAAATACACAATATAAGATATTTCTCATCAGGGTTAGTATTTTTCACATTTCGCTTTTTCAATAGCTATTGCGATTATATCAAAATTTCAGTAAGATGATAATGATTGGTCGAATGCCTTCAAATAGTTTTTTAATATAATTTTCCCATCATTTCGTACTACAACTGACTTTATTGCGTTTTTAAAACGGTTATTTATTACTTCAGCGATCTGGTGAATCAGTGGGTCATTTTAATGAATAAGGAATTTTCTGTTAGGTTCCGAACTTTTCTACGTTTATGATTTTGAATGCAGATATTTTCTGTCTCTCTCTGTCCCGCTATAATCCAATATTATCGATTATTGTGGCAGTAAAGATTGCCATATTTATTAATTTAGTATATACTATAGCTCTTGAATTATCACAGATGTTGGTCATCTTTCATTTATTCACTTTGCTACTGCACATGCCTACTTTCTTTATTTGAATTTGGCGTTTTGATATTTAAGCGTAAATTTAACTAATTTATATACTTTTATATTAAATTGCCAATGTCTATTTATTTATTTATTTATTTATATGTTGGATTACTTATTTATTTATTTATTTATATGTAGGTTTACGTGGTAGGTTGGTAGGTTGGATTTTTTTTTTTTATAAAGAAATTTAAATATTGCAATTAAAACTTTTTAAACGGCGTATGGGACATACTTAAATTCAGTCGACGATATTTAAATAAAAAATGAGTAAGAATTGGATTATTCAAATATATGTGAAACTCATATTATTTAGTAAAATAATATTTTTTATTGTTTTTATTTTTTTTTTTTTGGTTTTTTATGGTTAATATAAATAAAAAAATATTAACGCGGCGACAACAAGGATAAATATTTATGTGCGTAAGTAAAAAATGAATAAAAAACAAAAAGATAATCAAATAAATAGAAATGAATAATAATAATAAAAAACAAAAAATGTGATATGTTGATGATTTTTGATCTTAATATCAGTGTAGTATAAGGAAATAGCATACTGTTTTTAAGAAAAGGTGTTGAATATTGTAGAATCTTATTTTGTTGATTTAAAATTGGCTATTTTGTCTGTCAACATTATTAAAATTATAATATATATGTATGTAATAAAGTAATGAAATAACTGTTAATAATATTTTATGATGTTTGTACTGTAATGTAGTGAAGCTAATTTTAAGATTTTTTTTTTTGTTTTTTAATTATGATATTTAGCTGGACAAATAATTAACTATAGATAAAAATAAATGGAATTAGAAGTTATTATTAGAAATTAATAATTGAGCAGAAGTCCGATTTATTTATTTCTACAGTTATATCATCATTGTACATATAACATTATACTTATCATAAGTTGTTTATGATAACAATGATTATTTTCAAGAGTAGTTTTTATAACACTACTTGAATTCATCAGTAGGTATTTACAGTATTAGACTACCTATACAATTCCTAATTTTTACCTTGATTGATTTTATAAGATATATTAGAAGATGATATTAATATTTCTGTGAGTTATAAAAATATACAAAAATTTAAACATAAAATCTATTATAACTAGATAAAAATAAATTTAGCTATTAATTGAACGGAACCACTCCTGAAAATAATTATTTTTATTATATAAAATACTTATTTTTGATTAAAAAATTAATGTCTGTAGGTTTTCTGACATATTTTGTAATCTAACAATTTTATTTAAAAATATTTCCCGTTATATTATTAAACTTATTCCCGTTGTATTGTCCACTAAACTTACCAAAGCATATATTTAAATTTTGTTTTTCGTTTGTAGTGAAATTTTTAAATTAAAAAGAAAGAAAAACGGATAATTCCTTTTATTTCACTAAAATCTTTATATGTCTATTTTTACAAATATCGATATTTCGGCAATAATATGTTGCCTTCTTCAATGTATTGAAGTAATTAAATTTAATTAAGAGCTATATTAGTTATATAACTATACTTTTTTTTTTATGGGCAATAAAAATTATAAAAATTAAATTAAATTTTAAATTTACTTATTTCTACCTGATAAAGAAAGGATTTATATTTTTATTTTTTTCTGAATTTAAATAGCCTCGAATACCCATTACCGTGATCACTATTTAGAAGGAGGTTGTTTTATGATTTCCAGACTTTCGCGAACATCTAGTTTTCTGGTTGTTCATTTCGTTGATTACCTCTAGGTCATCTATGTTGATGTCATGTTCCTCGATTGCGAAGTGTTCTGCTTCAGTAGATTTGAAATTTGATATTTTCCCTATCTTTTTAGTAATTTTTGCTTCGTTTAAATTTTCTTGAAATGTTGCTAATCTCTTTGTCTGTCCAATATGTATCTTCTCATATTTGTTGCATGATATTTTTCAGCTTCCGCTTTTCTCCGTTTTTATTTTTTTGTCTTTCGCAGAGCCTAGTAATGTTTTCAATTGATATCACCTACTAGTACTTATGACGTCTACGTCATGCTTTTTGAATTTTTTCCCTAATGACTTCGTTATTTCATATGTGATGTTGTCTTCTTTTATCCGTTCCTGTTGGAGTAATGTGGTCATATCATCTTCTTTTCTTGTTGATAATTCCTGTAATTGTTGTGGTCGAGTATTCATTTTTTGCCGCTATGTCGATAATATAATTTTTTTCCTCATTATATTTATCCTCTGCCAAATTTATATTTTCCTCATTATATTTATTCTTATCCCCTGCCAAAGCAGTTCAATATTCAATCAACATGAAACATGATTAAAGATTTAAAAAAAAATATTTACTTATTGAATGGTAAATTTAATAAATCTGCAGAATATACTGATAATTATTTATATCAGCTAAATTTAATTATGTGAAACTGATAGAGTTAGAAAATAATCTAATTTAAGAGTCTCTATAAATAAAAATAAACAAAACTAAGGTTCACAAATCAGTTTTAAAATGAATAAAATAACATTGGAAATATGCAATATTTTAATTATTGTGTAAGTAAAATCGCATCTATCAGACGAACAAAAGAATATATTAACGCCAAAATGAAGACAGCTACGTGACAGGACAGGTCAGCAGACCTTTGCATAGCTCTAATATCTTAATAGTCCAATCTTAACAATGATTGGTCAAAATTAAAATGTTTAATTCAAATATTAAATCAATACTTCTATATGACTGTGAAACATGGTTGGTAATAAAAGACATAACTAAGAAAATTTTATGCTTTATCAACAGATAATTCTGGACAATTTTCAGAATATGATTTTCGAACAGAATAAGTAAAGTAAAATGGCAGGTGATGCCGTTATGGAGATATTACAAAAATAAATTTTTATTATCTTTCTTTAAAAACCAAATATCTCAAGAGTTTACCATAAAACCCTCCCAATATTTATACACTGTTGGAAATGCATCTGATTTTTCTATAGCTTATACTTTATGTCTATATCACGAATTTATTATTAATAAATGAATTTATTAAAAAATGTCTATATCGAATTTATTAAAAAAAATTGTTATTTTTTACCGTTTTTCTTTATGAAATTAGGAATGTGTCTTTGCAACGCTGCCGCTTTTTTAAAAATATATATCCTTAATAGCGCATTTAGTATTTTTAGAACGAAAAGTACATTTGGCAACATTCTTATTGTTTCAGAGTTTTTCCATCTATTAATCTATAAGATATATATATATTTATATATATATATATATATATATATATATTTATACTACAAGGATATACTTTTAAATGTCCTTTTCGTCCTTAAACGATAAGATGCCGGATTATTTATTTATTTATTACATGTTTAATTCAAACAGTTACAATATGTTCTTAATCTAAATAAAAATTTATATATTTTGTATTTTGTACAAAGATTCAATTTTTTTTTTCACAATTTATACTAAATTAAGTTAAAATTAACGCTTACATAAAATTTTTTATTACTAAAGTTTTACATTTATAGATATATATTTTTGGAAAGCTAGCAGTTCCAGGTATCCTTGGGATATCGCAATTAGGTTCTACGCAAATACACCATCTACTTCTGAGGAGCTGAAAGTAGTTATAGAATAACCAAATGTAAACAAGTTAAATACTGTGACCGTGAATGTCAATGTTTTAATTGGTTTATGTATAAAAAAAATTGTGCTAGACCACCATCATCATCGTCAACAGCATCAGGTAGTCAGCAATCAGCCAAACATTATATTGATGCAAATGAAACACGTGAATTATTGCAAAATTTAGTTGGAAGTTAACATTTTCATTTATTGAGAAAATACTTTTTATTACTTTTGAAGCAAATATTTGGGTATATTTTTACATAGAAAGGGGGTAAATTTTTTACATGAAATTTTGATTTTTTTAACCGCGCTGAGTGACGCAGTAGATAGAGCGCCTGCATTTCAACTGAAAGATTCCACGTTTGATTGCTGATGAAGTCAAAAAAAAATATGGTAACAACTTAAATAAAATTGAGCTATTATATGTATTAGAAGGCTTAGTTGCTGATAATAGTAGTAGTTTTTTTCCCACATTTAATGAGTTGACAATCCAGTATTTTTATAAATAAATGCTCGAAAGATTGTAGATATTGTAGTATAAACTTTTGCAGTATCGTATTTAATTAAGCAGGAAAAGGTGAATCTATGTAAGTTACTGTCAAAAAAAAAAAAATACAAAAAGCAAAACAGAATGGCAGGCCATTCTAAAAGTTTTTGGAGTAGATCAGTGATTACAGAAAATGAAATGAGAGAGTACAATAGTTCAATAGCACGATATTGTACTGAATGACAACACTTTAATGAAAAATCTATTCCAATTCTAAGACATACGAAACTTAGTAGTAGTAGGAGCTCATTATGGAATTACATCGTCATTGGAATATTAATTAATGTTGATATACGCAGCTTGATAAGGTTTCTAATCATATTAGATACACAGCTATAACACTAAGGGCTCGAAGATCCGTTTTTTTTTAAATTTTTTTTTTATTTATTCTTCCTTAGTTCAAGTGTTTAAAATTTACAATAAAACCATTTTATGTACAATAATAAAATATAAAACGAATACAATTAGTAATTTAAAATAGAGATTATAAAAATTATACAATCAGCTTACCCAAGATTCCTAATAAAATGAGGAAATTTCTTTAAATAAGAATTTCTTTACAACATCTTTACTCATATCAAAATTTATTATTGTATTGTATTGGTTTGTGTTTATCAGCATTCTGTTAATAGGCTCATATTTTCCGTAGTTAGTCCAGTGAAATGTAATAGAAAATATGTTTTCATGCCTAAATAGTCCTCTCGTGTTAATTGTATTTCTTAAAGTGTTATCAATATGACGTGAATCAATGCGTTTATTCAGTACTTGGGCTATAAAAACAATACCTAACACAGTTCTCTTACCTTCTAAACTAAAGTATACTTATTATGAAGCAGTTTAAGCCGATCAATGTAAGGGGGCAATGTTAAGGGATTATTCCAATTTAAAGCTCTTAATGTAAACCTAAGAAATTTTTTTTGAATAGTTTCTATTCTATCAATGTGTTGGCGATATAAAGGGGACCAAACTTGGTTAGTATATTCAATCTAAAGAATTATGCCATCCAAAAACACAATAAATGATAGATACACAATCTACAATATAGGATATAAAATGTATAATGGAATTACTGAGAAAATAAAACAAGAAAGAAGTATCGGAAAGTTCAAAATAGAATTAAAAAAGTATCTAATGAACGAGTTTTAAGCTATTAGATTGTAAAAAATACAACTGGAAGCAAAATAACAGATTTTTGTAGATATTAGGCACAGATTTCTTTTTATTTTGAGTTAAGTTTAGTGAATTGACTTTGAATGAAATATGAATTGGAAAAATTGAATAGTAACTAGTCATTGCGAATTAAATATAGTTTTTATTTTTGCACTGAACTTAGGTAGTTAAGTACTACATTCTACAATTTCCTTGTTTCACTTGAAATAATTTATTTAAATAATTACAAATGCTATACTACTTCAATACTACTACAATTTGTTCATTGAATATGGAAAACAAAATAAAATATCTGGCGCCCTATTTTGACAAAAGACTGATATTTAAAGATCTATTTCAAACACAATCATAAATGAAATAACTAAGATCATCAAAGTGGTAAATCCGGATCCGCTCATGACCATTTTCAGAAAACAAAAACAAATTCACATTAGGTATATATATATAAGTCTATTTTTCAGTCGGTCGTTATTTACGCGTTCCCGGCATGAATAAATCGCGCTAATTGTTTTATCACACATTTGTCAAGTTAAACTATATGTACTTAAAATGGTATTAAATTTATAAGTTCGCTTTACCCGACCAGTCACGAAAAAGTCAATTTTGATATGATAAATTTTTAAATTAAAAATTATATGAAAACTCACTAAACACTACTTCAACACAAATCAATAAAAAGTCCAATTTTACATTTCTTTACTCGTACATTTACATTAAAAATTTGTAAATCTTTAATCGAAATAAAATTATAAGCCAAATCAGAATCATATGGTGATGGATGTGTATTGTAGTCAAATTTTGTATATCTGATTTTTTTTTAATAAATTTTTGATATCCTCCGATTTTGTTTTACTTATTATTAAATTTACAAAAAAAAAAGCAAACTTAAAACATAATGATTCCCGTTATATTTGTTTTTTTAGAACTGAAATATAAAAATACCTCGAAATATTTCTTAAATTGTCTCAAATAAACAAAAATTATTACATACAATATTCTTTTTTTTTTTACTGAATGTCTATATATATATATATATATGTATATATAAATATAAATTATCTTACAATAATAAAAGATTTAAATTATATTACATAAAAATCAAAATAAATTATGTGTACAACACCGTGAATTTCAATCTCATAAACATATTCTTTAACATTATTCATTTTAAGGACGTCTATCTTACCATCTCCTCTAATATTATTTGCTTATTACGATTCATATGATTTAAAGTACGATTTTTCCTCATCAAAAATGTTAGAGACAAAAAAAAAAGGAAATTCTTAATACAGAAAAGTTTATTTCTGTGTCACCTTATTTTATATGGTGTAAGTACATATACATATAATATTTAAACAAACTCATAATATTCAAAACCTATAAAAATGTCAAAAAAAAAAAACAGCTTTTTCTGATTTGATGTTTTTATAAAAAGTTTACAATGATTCATGCCTATATATTCAAAATCCATCTAAAATATTTAATAGCTAACTGTAATTCTAACCGATATTTATTTGCCCATATTATTTTTGCTCATACTCAATATACTCTAAATTTCTATTACACTCATAAATTTATGATTCGTAAGTATATGAGACCTATTCATCTTAAAATTTCAAAAACTCTCAAACCATTCAAATTTGTTTTTTTCTTGTTTTTCTTTTTTTTTTACCTGAAATTTGGTTGCTAGCTTCCCTCCTTTTTTGTTTATTTTATTTTTTTTTTGGTTTTACTTTTATTTTTTTTGTGTAATGCTTAACCTTATAAAATAGCAAAAAATACGAAATTGCATGAAACCACCAAGAAATCGGGGTAATAAAATATTTAAATTGTCATTAATTTAAAAGGAAACAAACTTTAGCCAAAAAAAAAAACCAAAATGTACATTGAAGGTTTCTTTTGAAAAAAAAAAAAAAAATAAACAACAACAAAAAAAAAAATAAAAAAAAATAATGAAAATTACCTACCGCGAAAATGTAATAAGAAGAAAAACAAAAAATTAAAAAAAAATATTTGCCGTATATGAAATGGTGTACAATTTAAAAACATTTTCTCCCCACACAAACTCTATTCAACATTTTAGAATACAAAAAAATTTCAAACGCTTGGTGAATCAGAATTATCGTTTCGAATTATATATTAGGTATTTTTTTTTTATATATTATGTATAACATACACCATGGTTATAAGTTAACATGCTAAAAATTTTTAATTTTCTTTCAGGTAAACATTTAATAAGGTCCGCTCTATGCCCCACGAATGGGGTTGCAGGACATTGATGATGAAAAATTTAACTGTTGATATCACGTCTAAACATTAATTATTTGAAATGTTTTTTTCGTGATTGATTTTGCGAACGCTTGTATTGTTGAACCTCATTCTGTTAGACTAACCATAATTTTACAGAAGTTTGTTAAATGGAGAATTTTCTGTTTTGAGCTATGTTAGTGCAGGATCTACTCTCCAAATTACCTGGCGTGGCAGCACGTAACTTGTTACAAACATGTTGTCGCGGTATTTGTGAAAAACGGTAGGACGTAAAATTGTTTCGCCAATTTTGATTTTGTTTCACCACATTTAATTTGTGTTTCGCTACATTTGGCAGCACGTAACATTTGAATGCTTACGTAACATTTGCAATGTTTCGTAAATTTTTTTTTTGTGTCAATCCCAAAGTAGCGTTTCAAAGTACATGCTGCCAAAAAAATTTTGTGACGCTGGTGTTTTGTTACAAAAAAAAGCGTTTGTAACAAGTTACGTGCTGCCACTCCTGATTTTAAATAGTTAATTTTAAATCCAAAAAAAAGGGTTTAGAATTAGCCCTTGAAAATGATCACATAGGGTATAATTTTTTTTATTTTCCAATTGGAGACAATTCTTTGAAGATAGGCATTGTACCGTGCTCTGATTTGATGCATTGACTCATCGTACCTGTTTTTGTAAGGTTATTTGTTTATTCATTATTACCTTATATTCTCTCACATATCCAGGAGTCAATATAATAGTGACTCGCTGTTTTTTTCTGCAATGGTTATGTATAATCGACATAAACAAGCTTGGTTAAAAAATTGGAGAAGTAAGTGTTTTTAAAGCAGTCTGACTATCTGAAATTATGAATTTGCGCTCTCTTTTAATATAAAACAATGCTAATATCTTGATAGTATTAATTTTGAAATTCAGTTGGGGTGTGTGTCATGCGCAATAATGTTGGTTCAAAAAAACTTGCGCCTGCTTAATCGCTGATTTTTGAGCCATTAGTATACCGAAGTTCTTGAAAATTAGATTTGTATTAATATTTCAACTATTTTCTTTTAGATATTAGTGCAGTAAAGCTTTTGCGACAAACACTTGGTGTTTTTTGTAATCAGACTTTTTCTAGATTATTTTTCCAGTATGAAAAACTTAAGCTAGAAAACGCAGTAATTGTGATATAATGCGAAATGTTATCATTGAATGGAATTTAAATACTGAAACTATTATAAGTACAAGATCTAGCGCCACCTACAGACAAAAATTAACTTATTCGCCAACTATATTTGTCTGTATTTGAATATTTTATTGTAACGGTAAAAACATTTTTGTGATATTTCAATTCTAAGCTCATGTACATACATATTTCATTCGAATATAGTGTTGCCCCTTTTCTTCTTATTATTTTTTTCTTTAGATACATTCTGTTGTTGAGACTGTTTAAAGTATTCGAAATGTTATCTGATCCATTATTCCATCTGTTGGGGTTTGAATTCTCTGCTTATTTTAAATTTGTGCTATTATAAAGAAGTTAACATTTTTTTTTGTTTTTGCGGATTAATGGGAATCTTCATAGGCACAATGAGCCTGCTGGTAGCTTACATTGCGTATCAGATTTTTATTAATGAAACCACACCCCTCCCATTAAAACTAGTCCGACAAACTAACTATTAATAATTTATCGTTAGTTTTATTTTCTTAAAAAGAAACTTTACGAATTTATATCGTATTAAATCTAGTGGCTTTACGTTAACATGGCCCTCCAGACGAACCAAATGCTTTGTTGCATATATTTTTATTTCATTTGTGCTATACAAGCCATTTTTAGATCTCTTTGCAGGTCACTGTTGCGAACATACCAAGCATACCAAGGGGTAAGACTTTATTTTGGAATTTTGGTATACAAAGTGTTTGTTTGTCACATCCCCATAATTGTATGCCGTACAACCATATCGGTTTGATTTTGAATTTCGACCTAGGAGGTAGTACATTTTTCTATATTTATTATTAAGCTTACATTTTTTCTTTTTTTGACATGCTCTTTCCACCTAAGTTTGACATCTAATGTCATTTAACGTTGATTTTTTGAGGTATATTCCCCATTCAGATTTACCGATGGTTGATTTTCTAATTTTTTATTTGTAAAATTTACATGTACCGATTTTAGCCCATTGAGTTTAATTTTCCATTTTTTTGTTCATAGGTATAGCTTGTCGCTTGTTCGATGCAATTTATTTATAGCCTCGTCAATATTAGATCAACGCAGTATCGTCAGCGAATGCAGCTACAGTTATATTTTTCATTTGTGGTAAATCATCGGTGTAGAGCAAATACAGTATGAGACCCACCACTACTAATACTACCTGGAGGCAAACCTGTTTTAATATCTCTGATAGTAGAATACTCTTCGTCTTGTTTAATCCAAATAGTCTGTTTTTTAGATATGATGAGAGTATATCTGCGTATTGTTTAGGTAACGCAATTTTTTCAATTTTGTGTTTGTTTACTGTTTTGAACTTAAGATTATCCGAGAAGGATGATGGCCCAACATAAATTTTAATTCCTGTTTTTGAACTTTGACATTTACTCTATTGATAGGGTTGTATTATTTAGGGAAGAGGAATTATGAAAAGTACAATTTGATACTTCAAAATTGTAATAAACTCTGTATATACCTCAAGTTAATCTGTACTGACGTTCGAGATGTAAATTCGTCATTAGACCAGAGCAGTTATCATAACATTACTTTTGTTATCCGATTTTGTTGATTAATTTTCACCGTTTTTTCAAATACATTAATTTTTGTCACTTAACTCCGCCAAATACCGATTAGAGATTTATAAAATCTTGTTAAGTAAAAATTAATAATGATTAAATTTATAGCAATTGGAAAGACTGAATAATAATACCACAAATTTTTTTTTTTTTTTTTTGCTTAACAAAAATTAGAATGAAAGAGTAAGTATAATAGAATAGAGAGACGAACAAAATTGAAAATTTAACGGTTTTTTTCTTTTTCTCTAAGATTATTTTTTTTTTTTCTTATAACAATAATTTGCTGGTAGACCACAAATCTTTTAAAAGTTAATTTATTAGAAATTTGTTCACAAAACAAAAAACAATACACAAAAAAAAAACAAAATGAAGTTAGGACATTAACATTGCGCGAATATTATTTTAAAAAGGACACTTGGGACTAAAGGATGTACTAAAAAAGGAAGAATAAAAATAACAAAATAAAAAAAATAAAATCGGAATGAAAGTCAATGGCTATATTCTGATAAGTAAGTATATAAATAAAATGTGTATATATGTATGTGAAAATGATTACAATAATATGAATTCAAGTCTCTAATCGAATTTTTAGATTAGATTCGTTAAATGAAGGCTACCTAGCTAAATAGAATATCGAAAAAATTATTGTGGTCCAATTGGTTGATAAAACATTTTGGATTCAATTGAACTTTTTGGGAAATTAGAAATGATATAACCACCGAATTAGTTAAGTTATTTAGTATAGCTTAGTTAATCTTCATATAATAATGATCCCGCACTATTAACAACAATAAATGAATAGTGTATTTAAATCATATTTCTGGAAAATATGAAGCTTCGAAATGTTTCAACTATAGTGGTGTATGTAATAAAATATTCAAGGTTGGCGAAGTTATCGGCAGAACATAAATGTGATGGTTAAAAAATGTCATGGCTATTAGTTTCCGTTGACGGTTCATTTTCCGATCAACTTCAAATCAATGCTGGTGTTTCAGAAAGCTCTGTCCTTTCACCCACCCTATTTTTCATTTTCATTAATCACCTTCACAAATTAACTTTCAATCCAATGCATAGTTTTCCTAATGACAGCGATTTAATAGCATCATATGATTTACGAAAAAAAACCAATGTTGCGGCTTCCGCAGTCATTTCCATTAGAACAACAGTGCGCTCAATCATATGATCTAGCCAAAATCGTTTACTGGGGTAGAGCAAATAGAGTCGATTTTACCACTTCAAAAAGCTGCCTTGTTAGTAATAGACTAACAGCATTCGATCCAACTCTCCGGTTTCAAAAAGAAGGTATTCATCGACTCAAAAATATGATCATTCTCGGAATTGGAGTGAATCAAAATATGCCCAATAAAATGAGCATATTTTCGATATTTCGATATTCTATATTAAGTCGCTGCAAAGCTTAGTTTTCATCTCATTAACTTTTCAAAACCTATAAAGCATATATACGACCTAAACTCGAGTATAACTTACATTTGGTAGGTGCGCCAAAAACTGTTTTAAATTTTTTGGACAAAGTTCAAAACTGTGCTATTTGTTTCATAGGTGACTAATTTGACGTCATCCATTATACCACTTGGTCATTGTTGTATTGCTGGAGAACTTACTCTATTTTGTAGATATGTACTTTGTGTCTTTTGCACTTGTTCCGACGAATTAAAATTACTTTTTCCGCCTCTCAAGCAGTTACATCGTATAGCAGGAGAAGCATCAAGTCCTAACCCTTTCACAAGTGAAATTCCGAGATGGTTTACGTCCAGTTATTTTTTTTTTATATAATTCCAAGTCTATGGGATGAACACCCTAACTGCTTTTACACAGAGATTTGGAATACACAATCACATACAATAGTTTTTTCTGTAGAATTTTTGTGGTATAGACTAATTTAAATGTGGAAAACTCTATTTACTGTAGTGTACTTCGCCTTCATAATAGCATAGTTTCATTAATGCGGAAAGAATGCGGCATTGCTCTAATCTAATATGGTTCAAGGTTTTAATTTTCTTATTTAATTTGTTTAAAATTAATAATAGGTCTACTTTTTGAGTTAGTAAACTCATCGCGGTGCTTGTGGTTTAGTGGAAGAAACGAATTATATTTTTTAATTATAGCTTTTAAACAGAGATTTGGAATACAGTTATGGAAATTTTTTTGTAGTTAGAACTTCTCGATTATTGGAATCGTGTTCCAATCCAAGGATTCCCAATGAGAGAAGGGGTTTTTTTTATTTATGATATACAGAAAGTTAAGACGAATATTAACAACATTGTTCGGTCTTTCACAAAACATTTCTTCTTCCTTTTTCTTTCCTTTCCTTTAACTGTCTTTTCCTTTGTCAAATAGCCAACGCAAGTACTCAACGGTTCACAGCCTAACTTTTGGTTATAATATAAAAAAAAAAATTGTTTCGAAATATTACTCAACATCGGGAACAGGACAAATGTGCATTTAGAGATATAGTTTACAGCAACTAGTTGATAATATTATAAGTGGTGAATTAGTCGTGGATATCTGAAGTGGCATCTTAGTAAAAGAAAAAGATTTTAGTTCCACAAACTAATTAATAAAAACTACGATAAGAATATTACCTAATGATAAGCCAATTTCAAGTTTCCAAGGCAAAATCCATCATAATTTTCATAATTAGGTGTATAAATTATTTATCAAGCCTTTAAAAATGGGTAGACACTTTATTTAAAAAATTACTTTGCTTTTTTAAAATGCATAGGTCGTGAAAATGATGTTAAAGATTGGCTGTACGGTTTTTTCAAAAGGCATAAAGATAAAATTAGTTTAAGAGAGCCTACAGGAATATCAAGTGATAAAGCTAAGGGACTGTGCAGAGCCTATGCGTTGTACAAAATAATTGTTATTAACATCCGCAGAACTTGGATCCTTAATAACAGTCATAACCTGTATGAGTGCTGGAGGAATATTTGTGCCCCCATTTTTTATATTTCCTAGAAAAAACAGAAATGAATATTTGTACCCCCATTTTTTATATTTCCTAGAAAAAACAGAAATATGGCCCTAACGAAAAATTCCCTTGAATCTGAAGCAGAATTTCACTAATCAGGTTATGTTCAAACTGGTATTTTCACAAATTGGTTTTGCACTTCATAAAATTTATTAAGGCAACAGAGAGTGACATAACACTATTATTATTGGATGGCCATTATAGTACTAAGTGGTAGATTTTGCACGAGAATATTTTGTAATAATAATTCCAATCGCTCCCCCTTTAAATCATAACTTACAACCACTTGACAAAACATTTATGTCTCCACTCAAAACATACTACATGGATGAAATAAAAAATTCATCCGGGAAACGGGGAGAAAAATCACACATTTTGATGCTTCAGAATTATTTGGCAAGGTTTATTTAAAGGTTAATAATGCTGAAATTACATCAATAGGCTTCCGAGCTACTGGAATTTATGTTTTTAATGAAAATATTTTTATAGAAGGTTCACAAATTCAGAATGATTGCGATTGCATAACAATAAAATTAGCTTTCGGGCATTCGGATTGCTCTGAACAAGGAAAATTGACGTAAGGTAAAATAGTATCTATCTAGATATTTATTTTTATTTTTATAATAATAAAGTATGATTTTAATTATGTCGGGTGATGTGGCCCAATTGCAACACCAAACTTATTCTCCCAAAATAGTATTGTTTTAAATTATTTCAGCTTTTAAGATGACCATCTACCAGCTTCGTATATAGAAAATTGAGTAAAATATGAAGCAAAAAAAAGGGTAGTCCAGAATACCCGAAGTTCTTCTAATACATGTATGAGAAGTGGTTATGTTAGTATGATTCACGGATAATATTCAATGAATAATGATTCTGATTGTCTGTATTGATGATGAACGTTTATAACATTTTTATTTTAGTGCTTCTAGATGGGAGAATTTTAAGCCAAGGTTTTTAAGAAATATGTTTTCGATATCGATATTTTTGACTTGCTCTGACTTATAAATATTATGTTTGAGGTTGAAGTGTGTATGCATTCTGAGTATTTACATTAATATTTTGAATACATAAGAGTTGGCTCTAAAATTGAATTATCGATTTAGATTAAACTTCGTGCTAGCTCAGTACCAAATTTTTTAATGTTATTTTTAAAATTTTATTACAAATCGGTATAACTAGAAAACTCAAATGCTCACTAACTAAATAACGCAACTTAAATTTTGCTTTATTATCACATATTATCGTTTGGAGCCTATTGACTATATAATATTTTAGCAGAATATTTTCTTTTGCGTAGCTGTGATTTAACCAGTCTACTCTTTGGTAGTTGGGTGTATAAACTTTTGGTACCTTTGCCAAATTCCATATTGTATAGCATTTGTTTTATAATGCCGTTAAGCTAATATAAAATATATATATTTTAGTTTTTGTTTTTGTTATTTCAATATTATTTCTTTTCATAAATAAAAAAGAATGTAAATTGATTTATTAAAAATAAAAAAAAAAAAACAAAAGAAAAAAAAATGTTGAAAACTTTGAAACTTTTTCTCAATATTTTCATGTAACATGAGAAAAAAATTAAGAAAAACGAAATTACGAAAAACTTTACTAAAAGAAAAATAATGTTAAATAGAAAGAGATAGAAATAGTATTATCTAAAAAAGCAAATTTTTTTACAACCAAAAAGAATAATATGATATGATGAAGAGGGGGGGGAGGAAAGAGAAATATCTGAAGTAATTGTAAATAGCTTAAGAGCTGTTTTTAGACTTTGAAGTGAAAAATAGCTAAAGTTAGAGTAATGGGTGGTGTGATAATGGTTAGAGAAATGTGATAACTTTTCAATGATTTTTTTTTTTTTGCTTTTCATACAACACAATAAGAATCAAAGCGAATAATGAATAGCAGTGTGGAAAGATGAAAGAGGAAGAAGATTGTTTCGAGTTTTTGTGAATATTTGATCACTTTGTTTTTTATTTTAAATTCTAATCGTCTTTTAAGAAAAATTTTCTTACATTTCTTGTAAACAAATTTTTTTTTTTTTTTTTTAATTTTTGAATATTAGTAATAAAATAGAAAAAAACTAAAATACTTTTAATATCTAATAAAATTAAATGGTATAGAGAATTATGTGATGTTACAATTTTTAAATATATAAAATTTTTAATAATTTTTTTAAATATATAAAATTCACCATTTTTAGCTCTTATAGTTAAAAAATTTAATTTAATTTATTATTGTTTTACTATCTCTAAAGAACTAACGTTTTATAAATGTCAAGTTAATAAACAGTTTGTTTGTTTTTAGACTTGCAATAACTGTTTGATTCTTTAGATCACGATATACTCATTTTCAAATAAAGTACACTAAAATTAAACCGTAATCAATTAAACTTTTTCAAATCATATTTATCTAAAAGAAAGCAACAAACCCGTTGCATTCATATACCTACAAGTAAAAGTATATAAAAAAAATAGGTTCTTAATGATCAATTATTGGCAATATTTACAATGATGATGTATACAAGGACAAATATAATGATGATACAAGGTTAGCATTCAAGACATCCCTACAACTTGTGGGATTATCTGAGCCAGCTGATGCTGTTATTAAATATTTCTCAGATAGCGAACAAGAATTGCGGAATTATACATGGCTTTAAATAATATCGAGAAGTGGCTCCATAAAAATATCTCTAATTTTTTAATAAATGCATAGCTATTAACATAGGTGTTAACTTGATGACTTTTACCCTTCTACTAACAGCATGTATCTGGTTTAGTTTATTTTTAGATTTATCTAATCAAAGGTGGTGGTGATTTACTAATCCTACTGGATGACGAGTTATTGCACAATTAAATTAAGCAAGCTTTTGTCTAGTAATAAACGTCTGATGTGTTTGCTCTAAGCATAAATCTGACAGTATAAAATATTCTCTATAGATATCTAGGCCCGTGCCTGAATATATGGCCGCCTAAGTGCCAATGTATTTTGGCCGATTGCAAGATAAAAAATAGAAAAATAAGTATTTTTAATTAGAAAATCAAATTTGTGCATCAAGTTCGCATTTTTAATTTTTATTTATATTAATATTATGTACATTATAATGTATAATGTGTAAAAGTTTATACTGCGTAAGTTGAGCGTCAAAGTTCATAGCGAACAAATACTATTTTATAATGAGCCACAACTTTGAACGAAAACAACTTTAAAAACAAAAATAAATAAAATTGTAAATATAAAAAACACAATAATATTGTAGGTACACATAATATTTATTTTGATGAATAAAATAAAAACTCGTGTTGGAGAAAAAATTAAAATAAAAAAATTTACTGCAAATAAATAGGTATTTACAAAACTGTTAATAACTTGTGAACCATTGATCGGTTATTTAAAATTTCATTTCATTTCAAAAAATTCATTATCGAACTGTTCATGTTCAAATTCATACATAATTATTATTTATAACATATATTAAAAAGAAGAACAACAATCAATATGGTTTAACCGGTACCTATTTATACCTACCTACTATATTAAAAAAAATTCATCCCTATCTACAACATGCATTTCTACACACTTGAAGAAAACAAATATACCTAAAAATTATAAATTTACAATGATAAGAAATAAAAAATAATAGTGCAAAATTTCATTTAATTTCTTTAAAAATGTATAGGTTGTTATTGTTTTTATGTGTAAATCAATAGAACCAAAACCTAACCCCATAATGCATACTAAATATTATATACGATCATAAATTTATATATCATATAGATATATATATATATATATATATATTAAAAAAAAAACAATAAACAAAAAAAATAAAAATAAATAACAATTTGAACTCATCATCGCATCACATTTCTGGCTAGAGTATATATACCTATAGTATATAATACCTATGCATACGGTAGCAAAACTATGATGCTATGATCATTATGATAACAAAAAAAAATATGTAGACACATATGCATATTGTGTATAATTTTAAGTAATTAGAATAACCTTTAAGTGTATTATGTTTTTTTTTTTTGTTAATTACTGTTTGCCTTTTGGTTATTTTATCATATTAAACTATTGATAAAATTTCTATTAGTCCTTATTATTATAAATCAAAAAACTTGTTTGTTCTATTTATATTATTATTATTATTTTTTATTTTTCCTTATTATTTGCGAAGAAGACTAACATTAAATTAAAAAAATATATTTCATGCAATGGTATTTTTTCCTGCAAAGGTTCAGCATGGTAGACAGAGGTTAAAAAAAAGTACCAAAGCAATTTGTATACATATTGCAATTTTCGTCGGACTTACAAACATCCAGATAAATGCAGAAAATTATATATATAATATACTGTTCATTTGTGAACAATTATTAATTCTTAATTCATAATTCAAATGTTTGTTTTTTTTTTATAGTATATATAAATTAATTGTTATTTAGTATAAGTTAAAAATGTAATCTGAATTATTTTATATATTAATTTTTAATTTGAATTAATTATTAATTAGATTAAGGATACATTGTACAAAAAATGAATTTAATTTGTATGTACATATTCAAAATTTGTTACTAGCTTTGTAATTCTGTTGAAATAAAGACTATTTTATTATTTATTTATTATTTTATTTTAAACAAAGATAATTTTTTTGAATAACATCAAAGATGGTAATTTTAATACTTAAACGAAGTGCAGCCGTTTTAGTTTTCATTAACGTAAATTTAATAAGACTCTTAAAGGAAATTTTACTGCTTCAATGACAAAATATAATATAGAATCTAAAAAAGGTAGATATATTTCTTTTGTATTGTTCCAATGATTGAATTCAATATATTGAAAATTTGTCTCCATTTTTGTTTGTTTCCACGTGTACGAGAATAAATTTGAAAAAAAAAAACTTTTTAAATCTACTATAAAAATGTTGTTTATTTATTTTGCTATGTATCATCTATCTATGTACATCTATACAAATAATTAAAAATAAGCCACGTATTTTTTTTTAATTTCATTGTTTTTAGTATAGATTTTCTGTTTACTTTATATCCTTGATTTGTTTTTTGTTTCGTTATTTCAATTTACTTTTCAGAGAGAACAAACAATTTTGTGAAATTATGTAACTTCTTATTTCTTTTTTTTTTTTTATTTAATTTTAACTATTATTTGTTTATTTTGTTTTTTCATAGTTAGATTTAATGAATTTTGGAATACGTGATAGATTTTTATTTGAAATGACACAAAATAAAAAACAAAAAATAGTTCTTAAATCGAAATGATGGTGTATATAATTAGTTTAATAGTGAATTTAATATAGGTTATTTTTTGAAATTTTAAACATAAATTTAATTTGCTAATAAAAAATGAAATTAGTTATATCGATCCTAATAAACTCTTAATACTATAGTTGTTAAATCCTATTTTAGGATTCAAAGTTATTTTATTTTTATCAGCAAAGTTGAACAATAAATTTGATTCACTAAATTTTAGTATAAAACTAGGAAGGTCACCTGACTTTATCTGAGTTCAATATAAAATGTATAAAATTTTGCTTCAATATTTATGAACCGCAGTAAAAAAAATAAAAATATTCTAGAAATTGAATAACAGATATTCGAAAACATGATGTTTGGTAATTATTTAATTTTGGTAATTAAATTTCTGCATAAACAAAAGTTGGGGCAAAAAATTTTATCTCCCCAAAAATAGCAAATCATTTTGGACGTTAACTAAAATTGTTAAGCAGAATTTTTCTGGTTCTTCATTCTCCCCTGATGACTGTCAACAACAGAATTATATTTGATTCAGTTGGAAAAGCTTTAACTTAAAAAACAGTTTACTTTAGAACACGCACTATGGTGAAAATTCTCATGATTCACGATATAAGGAAATCGAGCGGTCCTGATCATATTCCAGCTATGGTCTTGAGACACATTGCCTTCGCTCTAACCATAAACTAATGACCAAATGTACTAATTTCGAAGTTTAAGCTCTATAAATTTTTAGAGCTGTAATAGAGCTAATAACCTCCATTAGTTATTTTATTGCAACTCTTAAAGAGTAAAAAAAATAATCTCACAAAAAATGATACTTAGTTGCTCATGCAGCTCTTATAGAGCAGATAATTTTACAAAAAAATCTTAAATGCTAATTTGTTGTCAAAATGTTAGTTTATAGAGCAAATTAGCTTTCACGAAACAAATTAGCTGCAAAACTTTTTACTTGGGGAAGTATCTTGAATGCATTACTCCACAAGTTGGAATACAATTTACATATATAGGTCGGTGTACCACGAGCAGCATTGAATTTTTTAGACAAAGTTCAAAAGTGGGCCGGGCTTTTCGTCTTATCGACAACCTTAATCATCCCTTGTACCACTTGAAAATCATCGTATTGTTGGAGCACTTTCCCTATTGTGTAAATATCTCGGTTTAGACACTTATTCAGGCAAAATAAAAACACTAATGCCACCTCTAAAACCTTTTCACCGACTAACTAGGTATAAAGTGCCTACCCCTACATAGTGAGAATTTCAAGGTTGCTCAAAATTGGCTATGGAAATTCGTTTGAAGTAAAATTTTCTCATGCAGTGTGGATTAATATTTCAACGAGCGTGTTTCCGCAATGCAAAAATATACCTACATTCAATCTACAAAAGTTCAAGAGTATGTATACTAACAAATTTATTCAAAATGTGTCTACCGATCAAACGAACATTTTTTTTTCTCCAGTCTTCAACTATGTTTGAAACCTAATGTTTGGATTAATTTAGAAAGAAAAAATCTGGTACAATTACATAATTTTGACTAATTGAAATTTCGTGGAAGCATTATTGGAGCTTCTATTTTTAGCTTTTGTTGGTGAACAAGAAATGTCAAAAACCTTGTCAAACCCAACAAATTAAAAAAATTTCGTAGCGAACAGCTTTATTTCTATTGGTGACTGTATTAATGCTATTTCAATTTTACCATTTAAGTCGTCAGTTAACCTGTAGTAAGTCGCAAGCTGTAAATGAGAATTATGTTCACTACAATTTTTTGCTTTAAAAAATGTATTTGTTAATTTTTGAGAGATTCTCTAAATATCAATTTGTAGGGGTCTACAACACCTTTTATTTCAGAATTATTACTGATGCGGATGCTAGAATTTGTGGTGCAAAACTTTCTGATTCAAAAATTTTAGATAAACTAATCATAGCATCCAACCAAATTACGGTACGTTCGGAATCGTGTAAGTGAATCGATTAAAAACAATGCGTCAACGGTTTGTGGAATTAACTACATATTAGGAAATTAAATATATCATTGAAAACAAATCTGATTATCAAAAATAATGTAGGTTAATGATTTGTATCAAAGATAATAATTTTATTAGCAAGCTACTTGCTTTTATTCCATCGACTTTTATTCCATAAATCTAAACATATCACTAAAAACAAATCTGATTATCCAAATTAATTAAGCTATACAAGATATTCTATATGTATAACCTAATCGATGAAAGCACACAAAAAAAAAAATGATTGTAGTTATCAGTAACAAGATCGACTTCAAATCCTGTTAAAGATAAAAATCTCGTACTAAACGTCCATGAACCAAAACAGTTAGAAAATCAGTAATAAATGTGAAAATTTAATAATTCAAGGAAATTTGTATGCTCCCGAAAGAGAAGTTTGGACAAAAAAGTAAAACACAAAATATGTTCCATCAAAAATTTAAATATTTAATATATATTTCGTAACAGTTCTGAGATACGAAGAGATATATGCTAAAGTTATAAAACATTTTTTTTTTATAACTTTTTATAATTTCATAATTTAATAAATTTTGGAAAACAAAAAAAAACAAAAACTTTAAAAAATATTTATTAAAAAACCATAAACAAAACATAAAGTAAAAAAAAAAAAATATTCAAACTTACTTGCAACATTATCGTTATCATCTTCCGAATTCTTATCATCTTTGAATTTTGATGGATGCCAAACGTCCATTGTGTTATTATTTTTATTGTTCTATTATTTGTTTTTTTTTTATCCATCAAAAAATTTTTTTTATTGTTTTTGTTTTCAATTCATTGAACTTTTTTGTTCACCACACCTACACCACCATATACAATAGATAAGGCAACAAAGTTATTTTGACTTATTTTGTTGCTTTCAAAATGTTTCGCATCATTGTTGCTAATAAAGTTATTATGGATTACTTACATTGTGAATGTTATTTAATTTTTTGTGTTTTTGTGTATTAATTTAATTTTTATAGGATTTTTTTTAATATTAATTATTGTTATAACTTGTATTGGGTATCGTGTACATACTAAAATGGAAGGTTGGATATTTTTAATATGATTAAATTTTTGGGAAGCGAATGATGACAGTGAATTATTATATGATGAACTAAAAAAATAATACAAAATATAAATTGTGATTATCTTCGTATTTGGTTAATTAATTTTGCAAAAAAATATATTTTGTTTGTATTATTGTGTGTGTCATCAGATATGTTTAATTAGTAGTTTTATAAAATTAGTGTGATTTGAATTGACATTTTTTTCTGTATTTTTTTCCACTTTTTTTTCTACTTTTGCTAATAAAGATTATAGTAAAAGAGAAAAAATATTATAGTAAGAGAATAAAAGATTAAAATAAATTATTATATTAGGTAAAATTTATACACATATTGATATATAGCAACAATCTTTGCAAAAAACTTGAACATGGTCCAAACAGATTGGTTTTTCGCAATTCTGGCAGTTATATATTTATTCGGTTTTTTATTGTTTATACAGATCTGACACATTTTACTTTTATTTGAAGTAGGGTTTTCATTAGTTTTATCCTTTAGTTCATTCATAGGTTTATATGTATCGAGCCAACGTTGAAAGATCAAGTTCAAATTAGTTATATAACTTCTTTGAACTATATGAGGCAAAACTGGGTCATGCGATAATTGTTTCCAACTTCACAACTTTTCAAAAAATAACGAAATTTGGGGCGTTGTATCAATTTGAAGAAATCTTTTATAGCTTCACTCTACAAAGGCCCGGACAATAGCTACTTTAATAAATTAAAAAAAAATCAGTAGAAAAAAAACTATTTACAAGATAGATTATGTAGGTACTAACTTTCGTTTAGAAATCATAGGAAAAATTAATTCGGGTGTTTCAATTTTATGGATATGCGTCCGCCAAAGATCGTTAAAGTCTCATTTTTTTTCACGAATAATTTCGTATTTGATTTCGATATGTCAATCTTTAAAATTGTGTAAAAAAAGTTGTTCTACGTGTTGTTTTTTTCTTAAGGGCCTGTAGTTGGCCTGCAGATTAATCTGTAGGTCAACTGTTAAATAAATAAAATAAATAAATAAAATTGTTTTTGAGAATTTTCCGAAAGAGTTTGATTGATGCAAATTATTTCTTTTAGCCGGCAATACTGTAAGTGAGTTAATTGATTATAATTCTCAAATGGTGCAGATCGGTGGAATTCACAATTAATTTTTCTATGAAAAATTCCTTAATGCGAAACCGTAAAACATTTGGTAGAACGAATTCCAAATGCTTGATGACATTCAAGTAACATTCAAGGATTAGCCTACAAATGGTTTGCGGATTATTTAAACAATTGGTCTCAATATATACAAATAGAAAATAATATAAAAGCAGCATAAATAAAGTAAAATACGGGGTACCGCAAGGCAGCATTTTGGATCCGTTATTGTTTATATTATACATTGATAGCATACAACATATTGGTAGAAGCAGAATTTTATTTATTCGCTGATGACATTTGTATAGTGTTTCAAGCTGATAATTATAACAAATTACAAGACGTAATGAATTTTGAACTTGAGAAAATTCATGAGTGGATGATTAACTATAAATAACAATAAATACTAAAAAAACAAAATATATGACAGTTGGGCATTCATCACCCAGTTTACATATTAAAGTTGCAAATGAGTATTTAGAGCAAGTTTTTGAGAGCAGGCTTTTGGATAGATCCACATTTAAAAAGGAATGTTCACACATTTCATCTCAGTAAAAAGTTGGCTAGGATGGGTGGAATCTTCAAAAAATAGCTAGTTTATTACCAAATACCATCAAAAGAAAAATTTTTTATGCACTATTTCATAGTCATTTGAGCTATGGCATAAAGCTGTGGGGGCACGTCGCCAAAAACAATAATTAAAGAATTACAGATTAAAAAACTTATATCAACACAACTGGCTAGACAAAACTGAATATATTGATAGTAAAAATAACATATTTTTTTTTTTATGGCCAAAATAATGGGTAAAAACACCCTAACTGCTTTCGCAGAATTTTAACCAGTTAGTATAGCAATAGAATAAAAGAAAGTATAAAGGAAATAAATAAATAACATATACGGAAAATAAGAAGAGAATAGATGAGAAATAGAAATATAAAAGAAATAGTAACACAGGTTTACAGACAACTTAGCAGAAATTGATTCATTCATTTTTTGAAAACTTCCAAGTTGTATTATTATATTTCAAGTATATATTATTAATCAATGACTATATATTACTATCAAACTCATGCTCCATATTCATAATTTAATTAACGAAACAACCCACACATCCACTGTATTAACGAAGCGTCAAGATCATCAACACAAGAAATCAACATTTACTTCATTTGGAGCGTTAAAGAACTGCACAATTTTGGTTCATCTACAACAATTTATAGGGATATTAATCTGTATATTAAACTTAATAAAGATTTAAAATTATTAGAGATGACAAAAAATTAAATATAGAATTAACCAAAAAATTTTTAAGTAAATAAAACGATGAAAATAAACACAATTGCTCAATATAAAAAATACAATGATACAATGAATAAGTAGTATGTAATTACGATTCAAATTATTGTTATTTAGTTATGTTTAAATTTCATTATTCTCATCTTTTTTTCCTTTTCTTTTTTTTAAATTTTAAATTATAAATTAGAAGTATTAATTATTTTTATTTTCTAATTTGTATTGTTTTTTTCTCTTTATTTTTTCGTCTTCTTTTAACTTGTTACAAAATTTTGTAGTTTTGTTACTATAATATCATAAAAGAAATAAATTATTAAATTTTTGAATTAAATTAATTTGCATAGCCTTGAATTGAGTGAAATCTCTTTAGGCAAAGAATAATTGAAAATAAATAAAAATAAAAAAAATAAAATAAATAAAAACATATATGAACAACTTATTTATCAAATATTCAAAAGTACGCCTAACATTAGTAGTTTTAAAAATAAATTTATAATTATATGTAGCTGGTAAGCCTAATATAAATTTATAAAAGCGACATCCACATTCAAGTTATGTTTTCATTGAGCATAACTTTAGAAGGAAATATAATAACAATAAAATTTATGAAACTTTCAATCAGCTCACATACACACACACACCCACACATACACTCATATACATACCAACATATAGGCATTTATACAACTTTTGATGAATGATGTATATTATTACTAAGTAATTTTAAGACAAACAACTTGGTAATTAAAAAGAAAAAAAAAATTATTAAGAGTAAAAAAAAAAAAATTATTTTAATAAAAAAAGTTTTTTGTATTTTTTACTGTTTTTTTTTGTAATTTTTTTTTTTGCAAATTTTTTTAGTAAAAATTTTTTTATGCTAACTCAACTTATTGCACATACATTTTTATGGCTCTGCATATAAGAGAAAATCTTAAGATTTTCTTTTTTTCTGTTTTCTTTAACAAGTTTTAATGAATTTTTATTGTTTTTTTTTTTTTTTATCTTACAAATTGTTTTTCATTTTTATAATAAATTTCATTTTAAGAAACTTAAATGCGAAAACGAAATAAGAAGATAAGAAAAAAAATTGTTTTTTTTTTTTTTGTTTGCTTGTATGTAGATACACTTACACACGCACGTACACTTATTCCTTTTCGATTAGTAATGCAATCAAATATGAACACCAAAAAACAAAAAAAAAAAAAAATAATGAAAACATAAAATTCTACTGTACTTTAATTAGTTTTATTTTTAAATTATGACAAAACAGAAAAATAAAAAATAAAATTAAAATAATAATAATTTTTATGGTGTGGTTAATTTTAAATAAAAAAAAAAAAAAAATGTAATGATAATAAAAATGTTGCACTTTTCAAATATTTTAATTAAAAAATTAGGAACAGAAAAAAAAAATTAATAAACTTTTTTAATAATTTTTATTTTTTTAAGCAAACTTATTCCTTCTAGACACAAAACTATAAATACGTAGTTTCAGTTTTTAAAATGAATTACTACAACTTTGAAATATCATTTTTATTGTGTATCTCTTTGGGTACTTTTATATAAGTTTATAAGTTTGCATTATTATAAAATAGGTGGATTTGGTTTTCATGTGAATGTGTGGTTGTTTAAAAAAAGGAAAACAGAATTTTTTTTGTTTTTTGTTTTTTTTTTAAAATTATTTTAACTTAGGGTGTTTCATTTTAGTAATAGCATTCATGTAATTTATTTTTTAAGATTTTATTTTGTGTAAATACGATCTACAATTAGACGTTTAATTGGCATTCTTAATCGTGAAAATCATGAAACGAACTTAGAACATTTTTTTTAAAAAACAAAAAATAACAACCTGCCATACCTGGCACCTGTAAAAATGTAATTTAATAAAAATTTTAATTTACTGAATTGAATTTAACAAACTAATAAGTCAAAATTGTGATCTTTCATTAGAAAATGTTCGCCTTGAATTCCATTAGATTGATTTAAATTATGGTGTATTTGTTGACAGCACTAGTTATTTAATCATTATCTGAAGGCCAATTAAACTTAAATATACCTAATTTATGTATATTAATTACATTTATGTTAAAACATTTTTAAATGTGTACAAAAATAATGATTCGTAGTTAACTTTCGTATTTGGCATACGCAAAGGCGTCTTTAGAATTTTCTCGCCTGTGCTGAAAACTATAATGCGCCCTAAAAAAACACTGTTTTGCAAAAATATATTATTTTTATTAACAATATTATTATACATATATTTTACATTCACATATATTAATTATTGCAATCAACAAATCAATAGGTTAACAATAAACAAAAGATTATGAGAAATAATATTGCATTAAATTAACATTAGTGCACAAAAATTGAATAGGCTAATGTTTTTTTTCAAATAAAAAAAACTAATCCACATAACATTAAATAAAAAAATTAAATTATTAAAATAATAATAATAATAATGAAAAAATAAAGGTTAAATAATAATTTTCTTCCTAGATTTCTGTCTCGCAATTATTTCTTCACAGTCACAGTATTTGCAAAAAACTCAGACTCATTGGCTAGTATACATAAATTATTAAATTTTTGTTGTTCCAAGGAAGAACGAAGATGATTTTTTAATCTTTTAAGGAGCGAAAACGTACCTTCGCCTGAACAGTTAGTTAATCTTATACTCAAAAATATTCTTAGTGCAATTTCTATGTTTGGAATATTCGATATTGCAATCAATTATAGTTTTTAATAAAATTTTGTCGATTGTGAATTTTGAATATCAGTATGGACAGTAAATTTTTTAAAATATAGGCATTCTTCAATTAAACTGTTATCTAGATCATGCTTGTATATTTCACATAATTGAGAAACCTTTTCCCTGATTTCCGTGTCTTCTAAATTTTTTAAATCGAATAGATATCCGAATTTTAAATGAATTTCGTCATAACTACATTTTCTTTTATTTATTTTTAGGAGAAGTTTATCGAGAATTAGGTAATATGAATTTATGCGAAAATTCGAGTCACTAAAAAAAAAAAAATGTTCTGGTGTAGTGCTTTCGTCGAATTGTTTTTTTCTTTTATGTTGTCTAGATGTTTTAAAATCTTCGCACCCAGTGATTAAAATTCCGTCTTTTTTATATATAAATATTAAATCGTAAGATTTTAAATCTCGTTTACTCTGCAAATATTCATATAAACTGTTATATAGTTTAACACCTACTTCAATGTTAATGTCAACTTTTTGAAGTATTTTATTTGTCCAATTAATTGCATTTAATATATCATACCAAAATGATACCATTATACCGGTTTCAAGAAAATTTAGTTGTTTTAACAGTCTCTGGGCCTCCGGAAAAAAAATAATTTACTTTTTTGGAAATACCTTTTTTTTGCATTGTTTTGTAATGTGAAAATATGACTAACAACTTTACGGCACGCCCCTCATTCCACGGTGCCCCTGTGCTTAGAACATTTAGAACTATGGAGAAGACAATGTTGGGCATACGGTATTCTAATATGGAGGTGTACTAAACAAAGCTATATTGAAACGATCCAAACGTTCCAAAATGACGTACTGTGTAATATAGTCAATGCTCCATGATATTGCTTAAATGATATGCTGATATGTTCCTTACTCCTCTTGGGAGCATAGGGCTTACACTTGACATTTCCATCGTACTCGATTTCTATTTCCGATGTAATGTCTAATTTCATTTTTAATCTGTTTGTACTGTCTAAGTAGGGGATTGGCCTACTGTAGAAGACTAAGTTGCAAATTGTCGCTGCGATTTTATCCATCTTTGACGCTAAGCTGCCTGACGTTACTATGTTTACTAGGTTGCGTCATGTCACATACTTTTGTCAGTTGTTGACAATTGTGTAATTACTATTAGTGTTTGTTTAATATTTTTTATTGTGTCATTTAATTATTGTGTTGTATGAGATATATGAGTATTGATATATAGATATTGATATAGGTAATGTTTTTAGTTATAAAGTATTTATTATTAATTATTTTTTTATTGATTATAAATTTTATATATAATATTTTGTTATTTTTTTTTTAGTTATATTTTATACCCTCCACGGGAATCGAACCCGTGTTTCCCACATTTCTGTGATCCAACCGATTAGGCCACGGAAGGGATCTTACTGACAATATAAACTTCAATTTATTAATTAAAAGTCGAATTTGCTTTCACTAATCATTTATTTTTATTGTGCAAATATCGATATTTCCGAAGCAAATCATTTCCTTCCATTTCCTTTCGCACAATAAAAATAAATGATTAGTGGAGGGAAATTCGACTTTTAATTAATAAATTAAATATATCACTAAAAACAAATTTCATTATCAAAAATAATAAAACCTGAGTATAGGCGACTTAGCATGTTCGCATTGCGTTACGTTTGTTAACTATGGTTGAAAGAAAGTGTTCGCATTATACAAACTATAGTTAAGTTTGACGTTTTGATTGTTTATCAAAATAAATAATGGAGCAAACAATACTTTATAAAAAAATTGTAAAGAAAATTTTAGTTGATTTTGTAAAAATAAAATATTTAAAAATAAATTAAATCAACATTATATTCAATTGTACAATTTACAAGAAATAGCTGGAAAAAAGTTTTTTGTTTAATAATTTATGATTTATGTCTTGTTTTTAGTTAGGCAAATATGTATATTTCTTTCGTATATCTTAGTTTTTTGTGATTATTTTTTTTTTTTTAACTACACAAATTTACTAACAAATAATAAATAATAATAATTAAAAAAATTAATTAATAAATTTAATTTTTTTTTAATTTAATTTATTTTCTTTTATTATTTTTACAATTAATTATTTTTACTATTAATTGTCTTAAATATATCTTGTTGAATATGTGGGTCTAGGTATATTTTAATTTTGTTTACATTTTGACTTGTTCGAAATTTCAAAAATATTATTGTCGGATTGCACAAAAATAAAAAAATACGATAAAAACTACGATATAACATAAAAGCAGGGTTATGAACGTGAATTTAACATAATTTAAGTGTGATTTATTTTTAATTATAGTTACAAGTATGATTAGTTTTATATGAAAAAAAAAAGACAAAATAAATCGCACTTAAATTATGTTTATACTATAGTTAGGGACTCAATCATAGTTAACTCGGTAAATGCGAACATAGTATAAAACGAACAAAACCATTTGAGTTAATTAATTTAATAAAATATAATAAATGAAAAAAAGGTAGATTAAAACCTTTCATCTATTAAAACATTATGGGATTAAAGGTAAATTTAAAGTATCTTAGTTCCTGTCAATCATAAGTAAATAAATGGTTGGTCTGTAAAATTAGTTGTAATGTTACAATGAGAGTTTTGAGTGGGTTAATCTCGTTAGTCCCATATAGTACCTTAAATTGCTTTACCTAGTCAGAAACAGTTACTGAACCTCTTGCAATGATTTACTGCTTTAGAAAACAAAAATTTTCGTATTAAACATTTTTATTTAAATATTAATTTTTTGAATATACTTACCTAATATTATGAATATTTTATTAATTAAAATTTATACAAGACACACAAGCAGAATTATATAGAAAACAAGATCGGGTGAAAAATTTGAGTCTAAAAAATCTACATGTTCCATCTGGTTGTTATATCTTATATAATATACTAATTTTGTTTTTGTCTGAAGCCTTTTATATAGCAACAACAATAATAATGAAAGAAACTGTTCATTATGAATGAAAATTGAGAGAATAAATCAATTTTATTTAATGTAATATCGAAGTAGGTATAGAATAGATAGGTAGGTGTAGATAGAAGTAAAATGTAGTGAAAAAATAATATTAATGCATTATGATGAGAGATGATACATATTTACTTTACATTATTGTTGTTTTTATTTTGAGTTGTAATGTAATCTGCAAATTTTGTTAAACTGCGTCCAACTTTTACTAGATTAGCTGAAGCATTATACTAGTTCTATAATGTTTGTATGATTGTTTTATTATAAATTGTTGTATGCTAACTTTTATGATTAAATTACTTTCTATTTTTTAGTTATTATGTAGCATCTAGAATGTCCATGGTAAAATTACCAGAGAATTCACCACATTATTTTTAAAACAAAATTTCATGTCGAAATTTAAAAAGAAAAAGAACATATTGGAATTTTAAGACTTGTCGCAATAGAGTCTGGGATATTGTAGCTGTATTTAGTGAAAAATGTCATATTCTCTTTATTTTCTGAGGACTTTTTAAAAAATTTAAACATTCCAAGAGAAAAGCAGAGCTATTAATTTTGAAGCATTCACATTGTTTTAATTTTTATGTATAATTTTTAATCCAGGTTGATATCTAGAACCAAGACTAATACTAATTAACAGGCTGAGACACTCGGAGAGGAAAGCTCAATAGTAGGTCTGTTTTTTTAAAAAAAATAGACGCAGTTTTATTTGGAAAAATAGTAGACCATTTACAAATTGGATTATAACTCGAAAACTATTAACTTTTTTTTACTTTCGTCCATCAAAGGGTGGGTTAAAACTCCATCTTTTTTTACATATTTTGGAGTATTTAGATTTTAAAAAATTAGATATTTTAATTGATAAATATGTGTTTAAAAAAATGTCTTCCATCAATTTTCATACAAAAATTCAAATAAAAACAAAGGTTATAAAATATAAAATGTACTGCACGTGTTAACGTTGAAGCAATTCTGTGTCTCGGGCTTTTAATTAGTGTTAGTTTTGTCTAGACCGTTTTCATAACACTTGAGATGAAATATGATTCATCAAACATATGGATTTGTGTCAAAAACTGCTTTCAGTTTTCAGAATATCGTATAGAAACTTGTTATTCACCTGTTTTGTTCACCTCATGAAAACTAACTTCAATATTTTGTCATCGTTTTGTTTTAAGAGCATTACAATTCTGCTTTGTTGTTTTGGGAACATGATCAATAAAGAAGTAAAATCATTATCTCTGTCGAGGAATGCGAGAAGCTATACAATTTCTATTTTTACACTGTGGTGAATATATGAAGATGAGTCAAGATATATGATAGTTATGAAAATTTGTTTTGTAGTTACAACGACTATAGAGTCTAGACTTTGGAATTTGATTTGCAAACATTTATTTATTTATTTATTTACTTTTATGTATGTTATACAATGAGACGATTAGTCTCCACAATGTGTATAATCAAGGTAGGTGAATAGAAAATAATTGAAATATTGTAACAAAAAAGAAATTAAATATAATAGAAAATAGGAAATAGAAACTTAAACTAAAATATACAAAATTAAATAAAACTAAGATGAAAAACATAATAAGAAAATCTGAGAATAAAATTTAAATTTAAACCGTTATTAAACACATTAACAATATTATTGTAAAATCCTGTTGAATTTTTCTCGTTCTCCACAAACTAACTACAGTATGAATGTTTAAAGGTTACCTTGACCTAAGTTGTGTATATTTAATGTAAATGAAAGTGAATTAAAGTCAAGAAATTTCATCAATATTTTATTTGAATTATCCTTTGCTTAAGCTGAATAAAAAATTTCCTGGTTGATCATCTTGTTAGTCTATATTGCTCTAAGCACCCTTTCAAATACCTGGAACACTCTCCTTAATAATTCAGTTAAATTTAATTACAAATAAAAGAAAAAAGTTTATTGGGTAATAAGTGAAACCTCACCATAATTGTTATACTGTAATAGAATAGTATCCTATAAATAAAAAAATAATAACAATAATAATAAAAAAAAAAAATAACAAATGAATATATTAATTACATGCGAATGAAAATTAAATCGAATATCCTGTGTAAGGATTTATATTACAATCCATTATGTTTTCATATTTTTTATTTCTTGTGCAGAATTTTTTTTTTTTCAATTTTTTCTTAATGCTTGTATCGTGAGCTGAGAAGTTTAGCGTTTTCAAAAGTTTTCTGCTTTCTTGTTTCTAAATATTTATGACTACTTTAAGGTAATTAATTAATTTCCTGTCAGTTTAATTATTTTTATCGTGTCTTTGTTTTATAAATTATTTTTTTTTTTTTTTTGAACAAACTTACAATTTTAATATTGGATTTATAAAAATAATAAAATTTGTTTTGAAATTTCACAATAACTTGAAAGAAAAACAATTACAATTAAAATGTATCTCAAATTAAGGATATGCGAGTGATTATGAAAATTGGTTAAGATATAAATTTTGATTTTGAGATAAAACGGATTTTTGAAAATTCAAAATTGAAATGTATGAAGATTAGTTTTGGAAACCAATAATATTGGATAATGAGGTTGAAAATATTTGTAATTATCATGAAGGATTTGAAGGGGGTCAGATAGGCTTATCGGAAATTTGTTAAATTAGTGTTTTTTATACGCTGGGTGGTGCAGTAAGTAGAACGCCTGCATTTCAAACGAAAGGTTCAAGTTTTGATTCCCGAAAAGGCAAAAAAAATGTTTTTAAGTTTGTCGCTCGGTCCTATAACCTCTTGTCATTGGGATAAAATAAATGTCAAAAAATAATTCAGAGTATAATCTGGTGGTAAAATGGCTTAAATAAATGGTACTATCTGCCAATAGTAGTAATTTTCCACATTTAATGAGTTGATGAAAAATTTGGCAAATAAATACTAGAAAAACATTGTAGTAAAATATTTAGTAAAAACTTGTTTTTTAATTAATTAAATACGAAAAGGTTATTCTATCTAAGTTATTATTAAGAACATAAATAAAAAGAAGTAAAATATGGAAAGTAAGCGTCAATTTATAGTTAGCGTAATAATAATAAATACAAATGCTTTTCGCGAATACTGAACACATTTTGGTCACATAAACTAAACGGAAACTGAATGAAACTAAAACGGATTCTTCAACTTTTTACTAATTTCTATTAATATTTGATTTTCATCTAGTATTTTTGCTATTTGATTACTATTTATATTGTACCGTATGAAATTGATTATAGCTCGGTAATAGGGTATTTTACCGAGCTGTTTGCTATTTCAACATCTATTGCTAGGTTCAATAAAACCCTTTTATTTGGTTCGGAGCGTAAGACAAACCATTCCATAACATTTTTTCTTATTTTCCTAATAGGTTGCACTTGAAAGATTTAATACACTTGATGGGTAAAATTTTTTGTTGCTATTAATATTAGTTTTAATGTTAAGTTCCAATTGTCAGCTTTTCCAATTTTTCAGTTTCGGGTGTTTACCAAATCGACCAAGGCACAATTATAAAAAACGCTCATCCTTTCGGTGCTGCTATATGGCTCTGAATTATGGACATTAACAAAAGCAAACGTGCATGCACTTGGTATCTTTGAGAGAAACATTTTCGTCGCATTTATGGTCCTGTGTTCCTTGACGAAGGAAAACATACATTGCCGAACTATACCATCTGTTCAATGACATGGACCTAGCCAAAAAAAGTCAGAATAATACGTCTTCATTGGCTAGGACATGTAGAGCGTATGGATGAAAATGCTTCAGCTAGAAAACTCTTCGAATTCAAGCCCCAGGAAACGTCGAGATACGTCGCCCCTTCGTTCGAGAGATGAAGTACCGGTAGATATGAAAAAACTTCAAATCACCAACTGGAGAGATTCCGCTCGTGACCGAAGTCAGTGGAGGACAATTTTGCATCAGGACTAGGACCTTCAAGGTCTGTAGCGCTCAACAAGTACGTAAATTTACCAAATCGGGTGTTTACCATATAAATATATATTGGAGGCATTTTCAAACCAGATTTCAGGAACATTCAAGACCTGGCATTTAATGAAAAAAATTATTCAAACGTAGTGTGAACAATCATGGTTGCTCAATAAATAAATATAAGTTTTACATTTTGTAGAAAATGGTAGGAGGTTTACATACCTGAAAGCATTTTTTTAGTTCAAAATCATCATCACCTGGTGAACGACCAGGTCATCAATAAAATCAAATCCCTTAAAATTTTTTAAAACCTTTGTAACTGTAATAAATAAATAATATTATAGATATTACGTAAAATAACAAAAATACTATATAAATGTTAACACTTGTGTAATTAATTTATCAGTCTTCTGATGATGGTGTTATAACCGAAATCGATTTAGATCGATGAATAAAATTTGTTAAATATACCTAGATGTTTAATATTTATTTAATTTTAATAATGTTTCACCTTGCCTACAGTATATTCTATTAAATATATAGAATTACCATTGACCAGAATGTAATAGGACTAAGTAGACCACAAAACGCATGGAAAACTATTTGTCCTACAAGAATAATATTCAATAAGCAAATTCCGGTTCACACTTCAACTTTGCTTTTCCATTGAGCCATAATGATGATGGGAATGACTTAGCCAACTGTTGAATGTATTGTTCTTAAAATTTTTTTTTTAATAGTCCTAATAAGTCATCTAATTTACCAAAATACAATTTGTTATTATCAAAAGGTGTTTTGTTGCAACTGGAGTTGCGTACAGCATTGCGGTTAATTTACAACCTTTATACATTGTTTTTTTTTATTGTTTTAGTCATTCAGTATTGCTCCATTGTGATACGAAATTGTGTATAAAATGGGATAACTATAATTATTTCCCCTTATTACTACTTATCAGTGATTGTCATTAGGTTTATCCGAACTTAAGTTTTAAATAAATATTTTAAATAAGTACAGATTGTTAATAATCTTTTTGAATTGCAGTCTAACTACAACAGCGGCTTTTATTTTAAACTAGCTTTTCCATATTTTCAAGGTAGCTAATATTAAATATTAAATAAATATTAAATATTAAATTTTCTAAAAATCCCAACTAATCATAACTATCGCCTTCAAAGTCAACTTACATCCCATTAATAGAACCAATGATTTATTAAAAAATCAAAATAATCATTTTCATTTTTAAATTATATTATTTAATCTATTTTTCTTTAACATTATTAAATTTTCTATTTTCTTTTGTACCTCTCATAAAAAATTCACAAAATTCATATAACGGTATAAATAATTTTTTTTTATTTTACTCTTTTATTTTTTTACTTTTTTCCTTTTTTTTTCTTGGAAATAAATAGTTTCGTTAAACGAATTTTGAATTTATTCACGTTTTAAGTAGAATAATGACACCGACAACAACAACAACAAAAATTTAATTTTAAAATTTATTGCAGGAAAAGAAAGATATAGATAGAGATAAAACTATAATTAAAAAAAAAAAAAAGAAGAGAGATCCTCTTAAATATTTCATTACCCGATTCTAAAATAAGGAAAACAATGCAAAAAAAAGGAAAAAAATTTACGAATTTGATGAGAGACCATCTGGCTTAATGAATTTTTTTTAAAAGCTTTTAATTTTTATTTTTTTGTTTCTTTTTCTTTTTAAATATTTTTGTTTTTGATTTTTTTAGCGGCAAAAGAACTTGCATCGAAATTGTATTTTCTTGAGCAGAGGTATATAACGATTTTGAATTTTCAATTTTTATTATAGGGTAAGAATAATGCAACAACAAAAAATGTTCGACTTGTAACATTGCTGCTTTGAAGTTAGAAATCTGTGTTAAATAATATTGAACCACCATTTGAATTACGAAAAAAGATAATTTTATTGAAGATATGAACAAGGATTTGTTATAACCCAAATTTCCATAATCATATTACAGTAGCATTACACACGAGATTATGCTGTAAGTGTTTCTCGTACGGCCGATGATTGTAATGGGAATTTCTATTGTAACGCTCAGTCCCAGTTTTAACCCACGTCCAATCTTACTTTAGTTAAAACCGATTAATTGCTTCAACCTGCGTAGCACAATATGAATTTTCGAATATATTATGAACGATTTTTATGGATTAATGTTGTTATATGTTGCAAGTCATATACGATCATAATATGTCAAGTATGCAAACCTAAAAGTATGCAAACCAAATGTTAATTATTACTATACTGATATACGATTAATTAATCTTCCAAATTGTATATATTAATTTAATTAATGGTATATCATTATTGAAATTAACCATTTGGACGATAGTCGAGCTAATTAAAGAATTTAAAGCATTCAAGGATCGATTATCGTCCCGAAATAATGTTGGTTGATACAAAACATGACACTGGAGAAACGTTGTCATATATATATATATATAATTTTACTAGTTAAATTTCCGGAAGAAAAGTCTTTCTACTTCTTGATTGAGCAGCTGAAGTGACAACATCATAATCAAAGTAATTAAAAGGGTAAATTAACTTTTGAATTAACTTATTAGAAATAAGTATTGTAATAAAATATAATTTAATTGAATAAAATTGAAAATAAAATAAAATAAAATAAAATTTAATTGTATAAATAAAGAATTAAAATTAAAAATAAAATTATAATAAAAAAAATAAAATTTGCATAAATTGAGTATATAATATCGAGCCCACAGTGCTAGTATGTGGAGTTAATCGGTTTATTAAGACGCAAAAGCATGCTTTTTCTGAATTTTCGAATATATCTTAGAATTGGAAAGCAGACCGTATATTCAAAATATATCGGAATCATCAGATTGGCTTTGACGGTTTCCGTTTTCGGCTTTGTTATAGGTTATGTTTGTTTTAATATTGTGTTTAAAGTTTTATTTTTTTTTGTGTTTGTTTGTAGATGTTGGATTATGTAGGAGAGATATCTCTTTCTTATGTCGAATTTTCTATTCCAATTACACCATATAAATTTAGTTTCTAACATTGAATTGAAATATTTTAATTGAATGTTTAAATAAGTAAAGTCTTCTTTACAGAAAGTCAATAATAATAAAAATAAAATAAAAAATGGAGGAGTATGCTAGTTCCCTTTTAAATATAAATAAAGCATTAAATTGTGTCTGAATTGTATAATATAATAAAAAAAATACATTAGTGAATGATTTTTAACGGATAAATTACAATTTGTAATTGAAAAAATTCAAAAGTTGACTGAAGCAAAAAAATAATGTTAAATAAAGTGGATAAAAAATATAATCAACAACCAGTGGTATATAAAATGAAAAGGAAATATAAATGGGTCCGTATATTCTCAAAAAACTCTTTGGAAAATTGTAGAAAACTCTTAGAATGGTATTAGTAACCAAAACCACCCCAATAGCGGTTGGGAAAAGTTGATTATTACAAAAATTAAGAAAAAACAGGTAAATCATAAAATGAAATATAAACACATGGTCATACTGAATTGTGAAAATTTGTTGAAACTCTTTGCTTCACCCAAAATCTATGAGTAGTGAAAGCTAGGAAAATCCATTCTCAAAACTACAAATATTCTTACTTTTTTGCAGTATTTTGTATAGTACATTTAACATCTCGTTGATGTATAACTGCTCTACTAAATGAAAATGGTAAAATAATTTTAAATTTTCTATGTTATACTTTGTAGCAGTGTTGTGCCGCGTAAACTACATTATGTAGATTACGTTATTTTCTACACGTTGACAATACCTTGTAGATAATATAATTATGTCTACTTCATTGCATAGACAATGTTTACAATCTAATAATAATGAATTACAATTAAAAAATGAAAATACTGATTTTACTGAAATTATATTATTAAATAATTTATAGTTTCATGCATATATCTGTCGATTCGACGGGACACTCCAATACATATACAAATTGCTTTGATCTGTTTTTTTTTTAACATAAAATAAATTAATTTCGCTACTCAAAGTGCATTAAATATTAAAAATGAATAAAAGTAAACAAAGAAGATCAAGTAAATATTGTGGGACCAGTACGACCCACAATCACATAAATTTAAAATGAAAACTTTAATGAAGGAAAGAAAAAGCTAGAATTTATTTTGCTTCAGTCATTTATGGTGGGTTACAAAAAGCTAGTTTTATATATTTATTATAAAATATGTAACATAAATTTAATCCGAGTCATGCAGATCCTCTGTTTCTAGAAACTCCCACGACTGACAAGTATTAATTAATTCACATAATTGGTACAAAAAGTTTTATATTTTCTTTAATATGTTCTACAAATTTATCATAAAATTTTCTATATATTAATTCGACCATTCCAAGATCACATGGTTTAATCCCAATTCTACCTTAATCAACCAAAACATTTTCAAAATCAACTTGCTTAAATTCTTTCGAAATAGATGTTACTTAACACATTAATTTTTTATTTAAAACATATTTTGCAAATAGATTGCCGGCGTAGCTTGTTACAGTTACTATACCACTATTATGAAGTGCTGAGACAATTTTCCAATATGTTTATGCTACTGTCGAATACAATAGCATAAACAACAGTATGAATTCAGATGCTTTGCAGAACAGTTCAAACAATTTTTCAGCTGTTTCGCATGTAGTGTTATGCATATAAAAAAAAAAGCTTGATCTCTGATAGCAGTGTATATGCAACATTTAAACAATCGTGCTATCATTGATGGAACAATTTTTCCACCCATCAATAAATAAAACTGAATCTAAAATCATAATACCCTTAGCTGATCATTTTTATGTGCTTTATCAAGTCAAGTTGATGACAGTGTTTTCCTACTTTAGGAACTTTATGTAAATACGCTGGCCGATTTTTTTTTAATAAAATACTTGAAATGAAACGAATCTACTGAAAAAACAATTATTGTTTACATCATAGTTGGAATTGTTTTTATTCTATACAGTATTGTTTACATTGTCTACACTAAATTGCTTGTTTACACTAAAGTTTACTTCAAAGTGTAGACAATTAAAAGTTATGCGTAAAGGAACAACACTGCTTTGTAGTTCTAATAAACTTTGTCTTGGGAATAATTACTCTATAAACTACAATACTGTAGTCTTGATTAATTTTAATATTTTGTTTACTTTCAAAATTAATTGATACAATAATTTCATTTGTACTATCACAGGTTACTCAACCCTGATGTGTTGAACTAAAAGATATTTCAATTTTCTTTTAATTTTGTTAAGTGCAATAAACAACAGTGATATAAATTTCCGATAGTTGGAATTAAATTATAAGAGCGCAAAATAGAAGATATAGCAATGAATTATAAATGATAAATTTCATCTTGTAATAATTTTTTTTTTTTGTTTAATAATTATTACTCTGTTGTTGTTTTATAAATAATCATTTGGACATTTTCTCTTAATTTGATTAAAAATGAAATAGGAATTATTTTATTGTTGTTTTGTTTATTTATTTATTTTTTTTTTCATTTTTTTTTCTGCTAATCTTATTATATGAAAATTGGAAGAAAATTGTGAAAAACTGTATGTAAAGTATTCAGGTGTATTTTTATTTTATTTTAAGTGATAAAGTTACATCTTGGAATTATTTTAAGCTATAACAACATTGAATAGTGTAGAGGGGACTACGCTTGTCCTGTAGCCTGCAGAGGAAGTTTAATTTTGTTTTAAAATATCTTTAACTGAAAAAGTAGATGCTGATTTGGTTAGTGACGCTATATTGAAATTGAACGGAAACAAATTATATGTTTTCTTACACGATGATGGTTCGTAGAACGATGGATAACTGAACATTTTTTTGTTTCACAATTACTTACGACCAATAAACGAGATGACCAACTACAAAAAAAGTTTAAGGTAAGCCAAAGTTAGTCATATTTAAGAAAAGAGAAAAATTATGAAAGGAAGAGAAGTTGATGAAGTTTTAAACTTCAAACTAAAACAAATATTAGAATATGCATCAAAATTGGTTATGTTTAATTGTGAAATACCGTTTTTGGTTAAATTTTTAATAACAAAAGATATATACGGGAACTAAAATCGAAATTATCTAAAAAGTTATTATCATTTGCCAAATAAGTTTTCGAAGCTTTTAAAATTTATGTCAAATTAAAGCTCGTGAGGTGTTGTAAATGAGACAATTATGGATATAGATATAAACGTATCGCATGAAGTGATATTTTTCTATTTATTTATTTATTTCAATTTATCTCAAAAAGAGCTAAAATGCTATTTTGACAATTATTTTTCTATTCTAATTTAAATTGACAAGATGACAAACAAAAATTGCCAGTACTACCAACATAACGATATTTTCTATTATCCATTATGGTATAAACAGAATTGGGGCGACTAGCAGATACAGGTACTGGAAATTAATACATCGCTGGCATAAACACAATTGAAAATACAAAGTTTATTAATTTTTTAAATTTTATTAATCAAATTTATTAATTTTTCATCAAAAACCATTTCAAAGAATGTAAAAGAAAACAGATTCACTTTTACGATTTATCATATGTTCAACCAACATATGCTACCAAAAGTAGCTGGGCGACGGATACAAATATAGAAATTTTTCTAATTTGTATCCGTCGTCCAGCTACAGTGTCCACAATTGTGTTTATGTACATATAAAATGTATGATGCTATTTTTTTTGACAGAAGTTGTAGCTGTATCTGTCGCTAGTCGCCCCAATTATATTTATACTATTAACAGTTTCACATAAGAGAAATACATATTCATTTAGCTGGACTTTTATCACGTCAGTGATGCGTCTAAGAGAATATCGATGATAATATTATATAAATATCCATAAAAGCAATATATGCCTTTTTTAAAGTAAATTTCTGTGATCTAATACAGACAGGAAAAGCTTTCCACAGTTATGTTTAGAATTGGAAATTGAAATTCGCAATTTTTGTACGAATTAAAAGTTTACTACAACTACAATGTTCAAGCAAACAAAAATTATTTTATTAAATTTAATCAGACGAACTGGGTATTATTACTTAGTTGTATATTCCATTTTATTACACTAGTGAATCCCCTATGCAATTGCACAGAAGCAATTCTTTCAGGTACGATTTTATATAAAAAGAAATATTTGTTTTGGTATAATTTTAGTTGTTTTCTTAATCGCTTTTTTTTTTTTACGTTCTTGACAGTAACTTAGGTAGAATAACCTTTTCGTGCTTAATTAAGTACGGTACTGCAATTTTACACTACACCATCTACAATAATACGAGTATTTACTTAACAAATTACTGGCTCTACTCATTAATTGTGGAAAACTACTGCTAGAGTCAGGAACTAAGCCTTCTTAAGTATAATAGTTTCATTTTATTTAATTTGCTTGATTCTTGGATATATATTTAATGAAATTAAAGTATAATACCTAATATTTTATGACGAAATAAATATAATACCTTATATTTTAGTCACAATTCTGTTAAGGTCAACAATTTGTTTGAAAGAAAGTAATAAACTTCATAAGTTCATACAATCAATGTCGTTTATAGTCACATTAAAATATAACGCCAATTTTTTCAATGAAACAAAATTGAATTATTTTATTAAAAAACTGGTTTATAGGTACATACATATATACTCGTATATTTTGTGATTATATAACAGAATTGTTATTTATGAATAAAATAAAGTTTAAAATTGTTATAGGTACGAAAGATATTTTCTTGAATTTGATTTTGTTTATAAAGATGCAATTTTTTTTTGACTAGGCCTATAGTCAAAAAAGGGTTATAGTCAGAAATATTACTGAAATTTAGCGAATAACTATAACCTTGTTTCACTGTATATATATTTTTTTAATAATATCACAAGCAAATGAATTAACATTTATTATATCGTCGGCTGAGTTCTGAAAGGCTCCATATGCCATCAGCTCGGTTCCGAGTAAACGCGATTTGAAGTTTAAAGTTACTTAAAAAAAAAACTTATTTTATTATTTTAATTACAAAATTTCAAGGGCCTACACCTTTTAGTTTATAAGTTATAGGCATTTTTGTTTTTCGAAATCGATTCCCAAACGACCCAAATCCACTTTTTTGAACAAGTTGCACGTGGGTCAAATTTACCTGGATATGGATCGTTTTATCACAACACTTTAAAAATAAATGTATGGTCCACTACATACTAAAATATATTTATGGTATTAAAAAATTTCAAAATTAAAAGTCAGTTTATTTCATTGAGAACAAATTCTCTTATAACAATATTATAATCTAAAACAAAAACAATATAACATAAAACAATAATTCAATTATTAAAAAAATAAAGAACTTAAAACTATTTATTATATACCTTACATGGGTATACCTTAACTTATAACTATTAAAGAAGCACGGTTCTATTATGGCGAGAATAAAAGCTTACGATTTCAATCACAATTATTTTATTTTTAATAATGCTTTTAGATAGTTTTGATCATTTAATGGGTATATGTGTCATTCATATGGATATGGGGCGTTTCCGAAATAATAATAATAAAAAATTGGCGTATTGGTCATTATATAATTAACAAAGTATTGCAAAAGTGGATATGGGTCAATCCGGAACTAAATATCTTCAAAACGGTAAAAGCCTAAAACCTAAGAATTTGTTCCAAAGTCAAGAAAAGAGAAAGTGGCTTATGGAGCCTTTCAGAACTCTGCCGACGATATCATTTTTGAAGAGTATGGTCTCTCTGATCTGATTTTTGTTTTTCTGTTTTGTTTTCAATTTTTGTTTGTGTTCTTGTTTTTGTATTTTTTTCTATAAGTTTGTGTTGCCTATTTAAAATGACAGAATTTTGATGAAGCCTTTTTAAAAAATTGTCCGTGATTGAAATTTATTTTAGAGTATAGATTTCGCTCAACTTGGAAATAACCGTCATTTATTTGGTGTAAATATTTGAAGTGTTTCAGGTATTCATCACCAAGAACTTGCTAAAACTTTAATATTTTTGTGGTGTAATTTACTATTCAATTATCCTTGCTTTTTTAATCACCACGTCGTTCATCTTGTGTATTATATATAATGTTGTGGGCTTTGCCAAATCGCAAGAGCTACTTACGTCAGTTAAACGTACGTGATTCGAAATCAATTAATTGTGCTAAATAAAAATCTAATCGTACTTCAAAGTAAACGAGGAATTATAGTGTATATCAATATATGCTACATTTGTACACAATTGGACACATGTTACTAAAAATTGCCTTCTCTAGAGAAATTCTGCAATGAAAGTCAAAGCTCAACATGAACCTTAGATTTACAAAATGATGATTCTTTGATTGTGTTTTTTGTTATAAACACGAAAAGTTGATTCTACCTAAGTTACTGTAAGAGTGTAAAGAAAAAATAATCAGTAACCAATAGAAAAGCCCCCAAATGGGTGAGAAAAATAGATGTTAATAAGAAATAAAATACTTGAAGTAAATTTTGATTTTTCGACTTTGGCGTTGATATGTAGATTAGATAATAAATATATCAGGATATATCAGATTGCGAAGTAAAATAAATTTAAAAGAGTTAATTAGATCACAGCTTGAAATTTTGGTAATCCACAGGACGTTATATTGTTGGAATATAGTATATCTTCATTTATATTTAGACAATTAAAAGAAAATTTTTATAAATATTATAATATTGAGTATTAAAATAAAAAATGTTACAATTTTAAATTATTTATTTTTATTCTTAAATCTCCATAGAATATTTACTTAAACTATTAATTATTACTCTTGGATAAAAATGTCCCCAATTTTTTTTTATTATACGATGTGGTGCCTACATACTCGTAAAATTCGTCAAAAATCTATATATTATCTGTACAGTATACATTAATACTTCTTAAATCTTTTGTCAGTTGATTATTATTCCCTTATATTGACAGTATTATTTACCAAAATATGTACCATAATAATAATATATAAATTAAGATTTTCATTAGTGAATTGAAATATGTATGTTTGCAAGCCTGGTATATGTCTGCCTATATATATATATATATATTAAATCCAAATAGAAATTAAATCTTTACATTTAAGACCTGAAACATAACAAAAAAAAAAACTAAACGACAAATTAAAAAAAAATCCTCGAAATTTACGAATAAAGCAGAATTATGAGTGCGAAAGAATGAAAGAGAAAGAAAGCCTAAAACTTTTAGGATATCTGTCTGAACCTTTTAGTAAAAAAATGTTCACAATATTTTGTTTTTTGTTTTGATTTTTTTTTTTTTAGTTTTTTTTTCAGAAATTTTCAAATAACTGTTCTACTTATTTATTTTATGATACTTTTTCTCTTATTTTGCTTCTTTTTTTTTTAGTTACATATAATATATCCATACCTGTTTCTGTAGCAGGGTTGTCAACTATCACAAAATGACTGAAGAAAGAAATTTTATACCTTTTGGCGCTGAATTTAATTTTTTAATGGCTTAGGTTTCAAGCTTTAATTGAATATTTAATTATTTTTTTCACATCCATCATACTTCATCTACTTAAGGTGTTATGCTTCTTACTCCAGAATACTCACGTGCTCTGAGAAATAAATAGCGTCAAATCCAGTCCATTTTGGAATTAAAATTCTATTGACTAGAAAATTTTCTTCTACTCACTTGTCTAGTCATTGAAAATGGATTTTTTCACCAAATTCTGGACCATATATCCGATGAAATATTTTTTTTAAGACACAAAATTCATGCTCGCTTACCTTGAGTAGTGTTCATAAACAAATCCGATTCGTATAGAAAAATTGTCCCCTATGTTATTTTGATATTCTGTTCACTTTTTCATGACATTTACTCAGGCCCCTTGGTATATTAGAAATATCAATCTACATAATGATTTAAACATACCCTTAGTTTATGAAGAACTTAAAAAATGCAAAAACAGGTATGGAACCAGAATAATCCAGCACCCTAACCCTATGGCGAGATATCTACAAAACATTCCAATAAACCAGCAGGATAAAGAAAAAGTCGCCAGCAGTAATATAAGGCACAGCATTGGAAAGAACGAGCAAATATGAAGGGTCAAATCAATGGACTAGACCTTCCAACATTTTTAGATTTTTAAGATTTGAATATGCCGTAAAGGTCACATTTGTTAGAAATTATTGTCATTTTCTTTTAGAAAGATTCAATAAATACAGTTAAAAGAGAAAAATTTTTTTTTCATGACAATCACTTTTTTTAAAAAAGCAGCTTTGTACCGAAATGTTTTAAACAAAACTGAAGTAACAACAGTTTTCTAGGGTTATTTTTCGTCAATTTTATACATTCAGCTCGTTTGTGAATTTTTATTTTATAAACAGCCAAGCGTTAGGATGTAACCTGTGGTACTAACGTACCGCTTGGATGGGTTGCGATAGGATAGGTCATTGGAGAAAGCAGAATATTATTGAAGAAATTTATAGAAATTTATAGAATGAAGCTATTGATGTTTTTCTTGATTTTTGCAAGTTGTACATAATGGTGTTGTTTGAATGTGGAAACACACTAGAAGGGATATGATTCCAGATTCGTGAAGTCCAGACTATGAACGAATTTCCGTAATTTGTTTTATGCCATCTAGGCGGTATTTCTACTGTGTATGTGCATCTTTGGTTTCTATTTCTATTGTGTATCGGCCTCTACGGTTCCTCTTGTTTGAGGATAGTCTAATGAGCATGTGTCAACCCACTGCGACGAAATATTTATAAAACAGAGGAAGTGTTCCAACTATACGACAATGTCCACGACAAATTAAGGACAAAGTTACAGTTGCGTTGTCGATCAGACGGATTGCGCGATTTTGAATGCGGTCCTAATGCTGAAAGGGAAGCACCAGCCCAAATGTTTGAATACCATTTTGGGTCGTATATAAGTGATTTATAGATATTAAGAGGTTCCGAAGGTGAAAAGAGAGTTTTACATCGACTCAAGTATACCCGAAACATTTTGATGCCTCTTTCGCGATGTCAGAAATATGATTGTTGCAAGTCATTTTTTAGTTCACCTAACGTGCATACCTAAAATGCTTATGAGCATTGTAAAATAATTAACACATTGGAAAGAGAGGTTTATATCAAATTTTGGCAGTTTGCGTGAAATTGAACAATTTTGACTTTTAGACGTGTTAAACTCAACTCTGTTTGTTTTGCTCCAGTCAGCAATTTTTATTAAATCATAGTTAATCATATTAATTAAACATAGATTGAAAACTAGTTATAATTCTCAACATTTTCGAAATTGATACTGATTTCTTTCACAATTTTGATGTCTTCTACTACACCTAGAGGGCTATTTTTTTGTGTGGCGACATGTATTTTAAGATTATAAATATGGAAACAGTAATTTTGTGTTTTTAAAAATGATTTTAGCTAGTTTTTATTTTGTAACAACACTGATTAGAAATCTTGTTTACTTGTAAATAACGTTGATTCAAAATCTTGAAAAATAGAAGATTTAATTAGTAGAAGATTTTATAAAGATTTTAATTTATCTGATGAAAGTCTGGAGGACTATTCGATAAATATCGAAAGTATTTTAAAGCATATCAAGAAACCAGATAGACGGGCCAGTTGTTCAAAACACAATTATAGATAGTTATATAATATATTTTTACTAGAGACCCTATTTATTAATTATAATTCAAGTTAAAGCCAAATTTAACGTTTTTAACAGAACAGGGATTTAAATATACTGATATTTTTCCCTATCAATGAATAGGTATAAAAACAAGAAAATAATAATTTTGTTTACAACTTACTAAGATACACATTACATTGTCTATACCTAAGTACCAGTAACGGGACGTGGAATTTTAAACTGGGGAAGCACTATAAAAGGAAACATCAGTTTGCTTTGGCTTTCCTTTTCTATTGAAATTTTTGTTAAATTCGACAGTTAAAATTGTTCACATCTATTTCTCAAAGTAGTTTTAATTCTGTTTAGGCAGAAAAACGATTGCTCAACTGAAATAGTTATTATAGAGGAAATGTTATTATCAATTAACAAAGTTTAGACTATTTAGAAGTTTAAACTATTTAGAGATTTAGTTTAGAAGTTGTATATTTCTGTTTCAATTAAAAATGTTAATATTTCGCAAATACTGTTTTTGTTATTAAAATTTTCATCAGAAAATATAACTTTAATTTAAGCTCTGACTTTAAGAAAACAATGTAAAAAAGTATGAATTTTCTATATTAATGTTGCAAAATACCTCGTATACGAATTATAAGATTTTATTGAAAAATGCTGATTACACCGTTTTATTGTTGTTGTTATTAGTAGAGCAAGCATTGGTTTACCATTCTTAGCAATTAATAATTTTTCCTCAAAGCTTCTAGCAGAAAATGATTTTTTCTTAAGCTTTCTATAACATAGTTACAATTTTCTATTTTAATTATTTATAAATAATAAAAAAAAAAATGTTTTAAGTTTTTACATTTGTTAACAAATTGTTTCAAAACTGCATAAAACAAAATTATGGCTGAAAATAAACAATGAAGCATTCAATAACAAAAAACTAAAGAATTACTTAACACAAATCAATACTACTCTCTAAAAAAAACCCAAAACTATATACATTATTTATATATTAAGTCAACAACCACAATAACGCACAAAATTAATTCATTCCTTGCTACTTTTTTTGTTTGTAAATTCATTTTGTGTCATGCGATATTTTGTTGTTGTTTCCCTAGATAATCTATTTTCTATCAGATATTTTCTAATTATATCAGTTAGATTTGGAATGAATATCAGCGACTCATTCAATTTTTTTTCTTTGTACGATTTTATTTTATTGTCGCTTCATTTATTATTTTGTTGCTATTGCTAAAAAAATAAATCGTGGTGAAACTAGATCGTGGTGTGGTGATTTATTTTCTCTCATTTTTAGTGAATAGATTGAATAATATTTTGAGGTGAAATGTTGACAACTAATTCTATTATAAGATATGATAACATGATTGTACTTCAAGTAGTACAATTTGCATTAATATTTAACTTGTGATGAAATGAATATATTCAAAATGTTTGTGGTTATTCTTCAGTTAAATGTGATATTAAATTACATTGAATGAGATCTTAAGCGAAGATTAGATTCACAATTCAATGTTGCAGTGTCATTAGATTATTTCCGAATATATGCTACATTCGATTTTCCAATGAATTCAAATTGGTCTTAACAAACCATTAGCATAAATTGTAAAAAAAAGCGATTTGTTAAAACAAAAAATAAAATAAGAAAATAGGTTAGATAATCCTAAAAAAAGAAAATTATAATGGCAATCTTGTTACTCATCCATATTTCTATGTATAAAATATATTTTTTGTATTAATATGAATGGTACCACCTACCTATATAATGTATATTATTTTATATATATATACACTTGTTATGGCATTAAAATGTCCTATTTTTTTCAAACTTTCTATTATACTTAATATTTTTTTTTTTTTGTTATTTTGATTTTTTTTTGTTTTTAACTACTTTACAATACATACAAAAATAAAATGAAAACGAAAAAAATATATATATATTTTCAATCTCTTTACTTGCACATAGAATTCGCAAGGATAATAACAAGAAAATAATAAGAAAATTAACTAAAAAATATTTTGTTTTTTATATGTGTACATTATTATGAGTTAGAGAAGAGAATTGAAGGGTAGAGATATTTCAGAATATTATAGAGAGGGTGTTTTTGGGTTGGGTGTAGGTATTTAGTTGATTTTCAGAGCAATGTCAAGGAGGTCTTATTTAATGATTAAGTTTAAATCTTTGACAGTCTTTTAACTAAAGATTAATAGTAGGTACTTTTCTTGTTTTTTTTTTTACTTTGTTTTGTTTTGTATTTAATATAATATGTGTTGTTTTTTTTTTGTTTTGTTGTTATTAAATAAGAAGAAAGGGACATGGTTTACTTTTTTTGTTTAATTTTATATAGATTTTTTTTTTTTTTTTGTTTAACTAATCTTGAAAATAAATTAAGAATTTTAAGAGTGATGAAATTAATGGTTACTGTATTGGTGTGAAATTTTCAAAAATTCGTCAATATATTTTAATTACTTTTTATTTTATTTAATTTTAAATATGTTGGTCAAGAGATGGCCATAAATAACAAAAAGAAGTTAACTTAACCTTAGATGTGGAATTAGATTTAGGTCACTTTCTGTAGCATCTTAAAACTAATAAGCAGTTTTATTTTATATTTTTCATGACGGCCATCGATGTACATATTTTCGTTAATGATAATGTAAGAAATAATCATCCCAATCGTGGTTATCAGTTATCAGTATTATTTATCAGTATTTATGACAAGTTTCAGAAATTCTGATACGCCCCATCGTGGTTGTCAAAACTATCAGTTTTTCTGATCGATTGTGAATTTTATTAACGTCAATGATAAATTGGTATCGGGGTGCTTAAAATTTGTCATATTTTCTGATAATTGTCATAATCTGTATCAGTTACAAATAAGTTGTGTGATAAAAATAAATTTACAAAACAATGCATACAAGGATAATATTAAAATTTTCAAATAATATACATTTAGATTAAAAAAACTTTAAATATAATTTTAAAATAAAAAAAACAAAAAAAACTGACTTGAAAATAAAAGAAAATTATCAAATACTAAAAGAAAAAATACAGGAGAACCAATAAAAAATAGAGCTGGATTCAATTAACAATTTTTTCATATGAAATAATTTTTAATTGGTTTTGTTTTTTGTTGTTTTGATATAAATTAATTTTAAATTTTCTATAAATAGGTGTGTGATATAGCAAATATAGAAGCCTGATAGTTAGTTTGATTCAACCACAATATTTAATTAGATTATTTTTAATTTTATTTACATTTGATTTTATATTTTATTTCACAAAACCTGCTTTTGTTTACTGAAAAAAAAAAAACAATTTTCAAACTTATTTTATTTCACTTATATTTTTGTCTTTTCTATGAAATTACTTTATTTTAAACCTTTTTTTTATTTTATTTATATTAGGTTAACACTTTTATTTAATATTTTATTTCACAAAACTAAACAAAAAATAATTAATTCAATGAATCAGCTGATTTTCGAAATGTCAAATTATCAGTATTCACAATAGTAATTTTTTTTAGTAAGTTTATCACTATGTATCAGTATCAGTACCACGATTTCATTTCTGACAAATTTTTTCGGTTATCAGTTTACTGATAACTGACAACCACGATTGAGGGGAATAAATAAAAATGCAATAAAAAAAAATTTCAAAAACATTTCGGCCATCGATGGGTATTTTTATTTATTTATTATAAAGCCATGTAAAAAAAATTTGTGCTTTTGTTTTAATATTTGAAGGTGGGGTAGGTAATGTACATTTATATTTCTCATTAGGCTTTTTTCAAGTGGATTTTGGCTATTATTTTAATCTTATGCTTCTATAGTTTCCTCTGAAAATCTGTCAACTAAATCCACAACCCTGTCCTACGATATGGGGCTGGGATTGTGCTGAGGGGCTATACCAATTATATACATATTCAATGTATTTAAGATTTCAACAATTCTGCAAAAAATATGGTGTATGTCCCATAGTATGGTTGCAATACAAACTTACATAAAGTTTTCGAGCTTTTAAAAATATCCGAGAAGATAAAACTGTATACAGTAAAGTATGATGATCGTTTTCGTTATAACGTTAATGTCATGAATGTCTAAGGTCCTTTACTGATTGATAACCAAAAGAAGAATTGTTTAGAAGACCATAAATAATTAAAGCTTTCGAGGTAGCATAATTGGAATATAGCAAGCTTTGTATAATGGCAGCTAAAAATTTTTTGGTTAATTGTAGGATTTACTAAGTTCAAGAAGAAGTTGGAGAAAAAATATCGCAGATCCAACTGTGTAGGGACACTTCATAGTTTATCTCAGTGCCTTCTTATAAAATTTCCTAATAATTTCTATGTTGATTTTTGAAGTTTAAAAAACAACGTTGTTTTTGTTGGCAGGCATACATTTAATTTTTTATTAGAAATCATATTTTCTGGTATTAGCTATCTCTCTTCAAGTATTAGTTCTTTAATTTTCTTTTTCTAAGTGTGGTATCTAGTGTGGCTTCGTCTATAATGTCTCGGTAAGTTATTTGACTATATTTTAGTGTACGGTAACTTTAAATCGTTAAAAGCTTATGCATTATATTAAATTTTTTGGTTTGAAAAGCTTATAGCCATCAATTCAGTTTCAATTTAGTTTGCGAATAAAGCTGTAATCGGAAATGCCATTTGCACATCAAATGCAAAAGCACCTAACGTCAAAAATTTGCATTTACAAAATTTAAGCATCTGACGATTGCTTGCAAAATTTTATTTTTACTATTGCTGCTACAGGACCTATGTCTCGTTTTTTTATACTAAAGTAATAAAAAAATACCAAAAATAATAATTATTAACCAACAAGTAATTTTTTTAACGTACCTGGTATTTTTCAATCAAATTTATTTAAATTTTTTTTGTTACAGCGTTTTTTTGTAATAATTCCAGCTAGGTACTCATTAAAGAAATTTTTTATTTACTAATTAACAAATAAAAATAATTTTATTTTAATTGTCGAAAATTCTGCATCTATTTTTAAAAACTGCACAATTACTTTTTTTTTATGATGTTATGATGTATAAATAACATTTTCTGTCAGATGAAGAAAAGCAGTCGCCATCTGCCTGCAATAAAAGCTAAATGATTTTAGCTCGTTGCGTTTTATGTTACACTTCTAAGTCATTTGATGCGCAGCTGACATTTCCGATTACAGCTCAATCCTGCATTGTTTGGTTCAGCCTTATTGGCATTGTTGAAACATTATTCATAAAAATTGCTACAGTTTAACATTAGCTTTCCTGTAGTTTTTGTTTTGTATCATGTATTTGTTCCTTTTTATTCATTCTTATCAGCTGTGATGTCCAGTTGTGATGTATAGATAAAATAACTAAGGTACTACTTTTCAAATAAATGAAATTACTATCATATAAAAAATAGTTCATATTTCTGCTAGTTCATATTTCATAAAGAGCACATTATTTAACTACCTGCTTAAACCAATGTTGTTAAATATGTTATCAGAATGCAGGATATTTGTTAACATCTTTTTAATTAATTAAAAACAAATTTTAATAATAAATAAAATATAATTTTTGAATATAATAATTAAAGCAATTTTTTTTTTTCAATTTCAGGTAAATGGCTTCAAATGAAGAATTTAAAATAATAACAAAAACGTTAAACTATAATTGTCATTCACGATTAAACACAAATGGTTCAATATACTTTAGTAGCACTTAAATACATCAATTTGGGTAATATACTGTTAATGCTGTATACTTTTAAAAGAAAAAAAAAAATTTTGTAACGAAATCCAGCAATGATACTACACTAAAAATGTATAAAATATGAAGATACTATATACCGGGTATTGTCCAAAGCATGCGTATCAGATTTTTAGGAGGGAAAGCAATAACGGTGTATTTTAAAATAAAAATATAAAACTGTTAACTAAATCGAGGGCAGTATATCGATTGGTGATGTTTTAAACTTCCGGGAAGGACCGGAAAAGGGTGTTTTAGTCCAAAATTTACCGAAATCGAGATTTTAAATTGTGAAGAGGTACTGTTTTTGATTGCACGGTCCTGTCAAAACGGTGATTGCACGGTTCTATCAAAACCGTTTGATGTAATATAATTGAAAAGCAATTTTTAAAATACCAAACATTAACTGTAGCAACGTCAGAAATCCCCCCCATTTAGTAATAGAAAATATAAAATTCAATAAAATTAGAAAATATTTTGGCTTTTCTACAAATTTGTTTCATTTACATCTTTTGGGTATGGGTTATATTGCTCATATACATTTGAGATAATATAATGTGACTTTATGTCTCATTTTAAAATGACACAAGTTAATGTTCCGTTAATATGTTTTTTTTTTCATTTATTATATTTTTTGATAATATTCCAACCAATAATAATCATTTACTAAATTATAAACAATTAAATTTGGTTTTCATATTATCATATTTATTTATCTTTTGAGTTTTGGGTACCTACAAATTTAAAAAAAAACAAAAAAAAAATTAGTAAGGCAAAAGTTTCTTATTTTTTGTTGTAGAAACCGAATTTGTATAAAAAATTGGCTCTTCCCTTTTGAAAATCTCGATTTCGGCAATTTTCGGCGAATTTCAGATTTAGAAACCTATTTCCCGTCCTTCCAGGAAGTTGATGAATTTTTTTTTAAATTTTGAATTAACGGTTCCCTTTCTTCTTAAAAAGTTGATATGCATGCTCTGGAACCGGTATAAAATGCTATGATGCGGCTATATTTACCTGGTAACTTCTTACCGTACTAGAGTAGGTGTGAGCACTCGACCCTCTTCACTGTCCATCTCCTATTGGGCTGATTTTGTTCGATTATCATTTTGACCTTGTTTTCCCCTTGGTCTTGTATAATAGAGCGTAACATTGAATATTTTACACTTTTCTATATTTTTCGGTTTCTTCACAAAAATTAGTTGAAGGTAACTATTGAAGTAAAATGCGATGTTATTCGATATTGTTCATCATTTATGTTTGCCAACAACAACAATATAGCTCTAAATTTAACAACATAGCTTTAAATTCGTCAAGTTTTTATTAAATGAAAAAAAAATATTTGTTTTTTGTTAATGGCACTACTAAAAATATATGGAAGCGGGCCGATTGTTTATTTATATTTCTAGGTGATGGATCAATCTTTAAAATTAATATAATTAACAAAATTAATTGTCTTCAAATCGTAGATAATTCTCTTTACAAAAATTAATGAAAAAAAATGTAAAATAATACAAAACACCATTTTATTAACGTTTTTTTATAATTATGGCAATTTATAGTTGACATCCATTCAACCTTTCAACAAACCCATCAATTCTCACAATAAATCCATAAAAATTTTCGAATCTAGAGCTTCTTAACGGTATATTTCGAGATTTGTTTTCTTAACATTGTGAAATATTTCATTTTGTTCTCCTTTAATTATTAAAATTTCAGCCAATGCTACAACATTATCAAACTTAGTATCCTGCAACGTCTTAAAATGGCATAGGCCAGATCAATTCACCAAATCATAAATACCGTGACTTCCATATTGTAAAAAAAACGTTATTTCTAAAATGCATCATATTCCACATTATACACAAAAAAAACCTTACAATCTAGTCTATTCCATATTGTTTAAATTAAATGCGCAAAAAAAGCAGAGCACGTATCGAAAAACTTTTCGATGCTTTTTATAAACTTTTGGTATACAGTTTTTCATTTGACTGGATATTGGGATATAACCCTCGCGAAAAAAAATTTGGTTTTGTTTCTTAACTTGTCTTTAGTACAATGGCTCTGAAGCACGATGCAAACAAGAGGTCCGGCGTCCGAAGTGTCAGGGCGGAAGACCTTGATTTTTTTTTGTCATCAGTGCAATGGCCCTTAAATGTGATGAAGACAATAGGTCCGGGGTCCAAGGAATTGGGGTCGAAACTCTATATCACCTGTTTAAATTGTACTTGTCTGAAAAAAGATTATTAATATTTATTATAAATAATTTTAAAAAAAATTTCGGATTTGTCCGACGGTCCGAAAGTCGGGACTAAAGACCTTGAACAAAAAAAAACAAGCAAAAACAATTTTTTTTTGATACTTAAATTGATATACGTAATGAACATTATTGACATTTTGGTTTTTGGACAATTTTTTTGTTCAAGGTCGTCGGTCCCGACTTCTGAACCGCCGACCTATCCGAAAATTTTTTAAAAATTATTTATAATAATTATTAATAACTTTTTTTCAGACAAGTACAATTTAAACACAAGATATAGAGTTTCGGCCCCAATTCCTAGGACCTCTGACCTATTGTCTTCATTACATTTAAAGGCCATTTGCACTGATGACAAAAAAAAAATTTCAAGGTCTTCGGTCCCGACACTTGGGACGCCAGACCTCTTGTTTTTATAGTCGGGTTGCTGCCACCAAGCCGCCCGCTATTCATTTAATAAAACCCTGTTTTTGCCGACAACAAGTAAACGCAGACGGCAAGGTTTTTCGATAAATTCTGGACTTTTTCTGCTAAACTTCGGCCATAATAGAAAATGGCAACAAAAGTTTTAAATTGTGTTCCATAATGTAAAAATATTACAGCAAACTTTTTACTATGTAGAAAGTAAGTTTTAAAAATTAAATTTAAACACAGTTTAAAGGTGGTTTAAGAAATGTTTTTTTACAATATGGAAGTCACGGTACTCATTAGAGACTTATAAACAGATTGATTTTTGTATATTGTTTTGTTTAAAATTTCATTAATTAGAATTGCATTGATACCATATATATATTGTTATGTTCCTATTTTAATTTAAAAATGGATTCATTTCTTATTTGATGACCTATTTTGTATTTAGTGAATTCTCAAAAAGTTTCTATTTGTTCCGTTTCAATAAATTCAGTACAAATTTTTTTAATTCAGATAAAAACCTCGAATTTTGTAATTAAAACATAAATTAAATAACAATATGGCTTATCACTATTGGTCTATAATATGGTTTAGACGCCCATTTTCTTTATTTGCCTATTTATATATTATTTTTTTTTTTTTTTTAATTATTTATTTATTTATTTTTTCACTTCAATACTCATTTTTAATTACATTGAATTGCCTGTTGGTAATAATATTAAATATTTTCAAAATTATAATGAAAATATAACAAGTCATCTATTTAATTATTATTAAGAAAATTTATAATACAAAAAGAGGAGTACGCAAATGTCTTTTTTCAATTTAAAAACTTTTTTATTTTTCGTTTTGATTCAATGATTCTTAGTTTTTCCATTCCCAAGCGATTTTATTTCTTGTACTCTATCAGAGACATCAAAATGAATTTTCTCTTTTTTTTTTATGATTTAAATTATTCAAATTTGCTCACAGTTAAAATTTTAAATTCTTGAAAGAAAATCTGTACTAAACGAAAAATAAGATTTATTTTTGTTTTTATTTTCGTTTTTGTTTTTTTGTCATTTTAAATTTTCATAAATGAATTGAAATATGGTGGTTGTTCTTGGTTCTTCACAAAGCCACTGTTCTCATCAGTGCTAACTATACTAACTATAATCTTATTTTGTTTTATTTTACGTTCAAAAGAATTTGAATTAAAATTATTATAAAGAGTGAGAGAGAGAGAAAGAAAGAGTTGAAATAAGATATAATTTTGGTACCATGACACCGCAAGTGACTGAAAATATTTGAAATCAAAAGAAAAAGATAAGCAATACAGAACACAAAAAAAAATATCCTCCATGTTTTTTGGTTTCTTTGTATTGTTGAATTATGATTAAAAGAAAATACCAACAAAAAAGCGAAAGTTTCTTAATTTAAACTTCCGCGAATTACATATAAAATTAACTGTTAAGGTAAATGAAAAACTAAAATACAAAAGTAAACAATTGAAACTAACAACTTAAAACAAAAAAAAAAAATAAAACAACAAAATAAAAAAAAAAGAAAACCGAACAAAAACAATGAACATTTCATGACGAGTAAAATAATCGCTCACAGAACAATAAAAGAATAAAAAAAAAAATGAGTAAAGAATTTAAATACTGTGAATACAAAAGAGAATAGTGACTTGAGAGTTGAGAAGGATAAAATATATTTTTTGTTTATGGTTTTCTTTTTTTTATATACTTCAAAATAGGGTTATAAAAATGGTCACAGACAATATCACATATATTAAAGAACCATTAGCCAAAAGAATAATTTTAAGGATACTAGGTATGCGAGTCCAACAACAATAACAACAAAATGCTCGTAGAAGGTATATCTAAAAGTAAGAAAGTAATGAAAAATATTAAGCAACCAGATTTGACCTTTTTGTTTTTTTTTTTTTTTAGAAGAAGAAATTTATTTTTTGGAAATAATATATGAATTTAGATTAAATTACGTATTTAGAATGAGTACAGGGTGATTTAAGAATATATATAAGAAATCATTTTTTTAAAAATATACATCAAAACAAAACTTTCCCTCTAAAAATTAGAAAATAAAAATAGTAGTTAATGTTGAGCAGTTAAAAGTATTATAAAAAAAGAAATGAAATTTACTGGTATATTGTTAATGAAAATTTGGAATATTTGCGTCTAAAAAAAAATTACGAATATTAAATTAACATTGCGAATATTACATAAAAGCACTTTATAATATAAATAATACCAAATTTTATAAATCTGCACCGTTATACAAGCATAATATGTAGGTAAATATAATTTAATTCTATTATCAATCAACTTCAATTTCCAAAAAAAAAAAATGTTCAAAACAAAATCACTTTCTTATCCTGCCTCATTTATTTTCATATTTCTTCTTATTAATTTTCCTATTTTCTTTATTTATTTATTTATTTAGTTTAGCTCATTACAATAATTATTATTTTTTTTTTTTTTTTACAATACACATTCAATTTACGAATTAAAATTATGTCTAACTTAGAACTAGTTAAAATACATTGAAATAAATTACACACATATTTTAATATTTTAATTACTACAGATTACTTATATAATTTTAGTTTTTGAGTCTGTTTCGAAAGTGTGAAGTCAATATAGTTTATGTGTTTATTACCAATTAGTAACATTCTATAAAATGGCTCATAATTGCCATAATTGGTCCTATGGAAACTTAATGTAAAGAAGTTTGTATTTCGTAGGCGATTATTTGAATTAATGTTGTACTTCTGCTCTTTCACGCAAGCAGCTGCGCCATAAATATAAAATATCATATTATAATAGAGTTAGTTGTCAACATTTCACCATAAAATTCACGAATTCTATATTATTAATCTATTCACCAATTTATTCAATCTATTCACCAAAAATTAGAGAAAATAAAAAATTATAAAAAGTAAATTGGAATTAAATTCACCACACAACATTTGCAAAACAAAAAACATTTTTCGTTTACGTTTTGTATTTATTTTCTTTGTATTTTATATTCTTTCTCTCTCAATAATTTTGTTTTACAAAATATCAAGTAAAATTTTAAAGAAAAAAGTTGCTTTTGCTTCTTATAATATATTTAAAGTGTGAATGTGGTCTACGACAGATAAAGTATTAACCAACGATTGAAATATTTTTTTTTTTTATGAATATGAAAAAACAAAAAAATAATTTTGTTTTTGCAGTTTATGTAACATTGATGTAAAAAAAAATATATATACCTGTCCTACCTATTGTTAAACAATAAGTAAAACATTGAAATAAATAAAGATTTATTTCAATGATGAAAGATTTATTTTCGCTGATTTTTTTTCATATCTTATTTATTTCATGATAGTGATTTGGATTTTACATTAAAATTTTAGGTGGAGAAAAATAATTTTTTTAGAATATGAGTTAATAAGTAAATAGTATTGTCTTTAAGAGTAAAATCTAGCGGTGTTTTAACAAAATATTTCCATTTGTTAAAACAAGTAAAAATTACTATACCATCTTTAAGATTGCCGTATATGAAAATGAAAATGAAAAAGAAAGAGAACACAGAATATACTTACATAAATCACCACCACCACACCTACACCATCATCCTATTTACATATTTCAAGAGAGTGCATAGCATATGAGTTTTATTTTCATTATAATTTTTTATCATCTTTAATATTTATTTATTTATTTATTTACTTACTATTTAATTCAAACATTTTACAAAAAATAATTTAATTTAATTATAAAAATTCCCAATTTTCAAATATAATATACAACGATGTAATATTTAAGATTTCAATATCTGCTTTGTTGCTGCTTCTTTCTTTGCTGAAATGGTGGACTTAAAAGTAAGACCTGATTCGTAGTACAGTTGAAAAATAGTTTCTAAAAAAGCTAAATTATTTTGACTTAATATAGGGAAAAGGTAGAAGAGGCAATTAAGAAGTATTTTGTTTTTTCAAACCATACCAAACCACAGCTTCTTATTAAAACATGACTGGTTGATATTGAAAAATATCAGTCTATTTAAATCCCTGTTCTATTAGAAACGTCGTTAAATTTGGCTTTAACTTGAATTATGATTAATAAATAAGGCTCACTAGTTGTATTGTAATAGCGTAGACTTATTACTTGTTTTTGTGTTTTTTATTCTCCTTTTTTTTTAAATTTACTTCGATTGTTTTTGCGTTTAGTTTTAGTATCAAAAATGACAAATAAATATCCATACAAATAATCACATAAATACTGGTAAATTAATATAAGTGTACAAGTATAATGCCATTGCTAATCTAGTAAAGTTTGGGTGCAGTTTTGCTTGCAACTCAAAACACCAACAACAATGTAAATATTTCCCACTACATTCTATACATTCTACCTATTTATTTATTCTTTCATTCATAATGAACTATTTTTTTATTATTATTGTTGCTGTTATAATTATATTACATAAAAGCACATTATAACATAAAAATTACCAAATAGGGTATTTATTTAAAACGTGTACGGTAACTAAGGCCTCAGACAGAAAACAAAAAATAGTATACACATATTTTATAAGATATAAATATCCACGACGTATAGGGTATATGTATCCACGTATATAATAACACATAATATGATGTAAATGTTGTCATGTTGTGATAGTGTTCTATAATATAACTGACTAAAGTGATTTATGAATTGCAGAGGTTAAGTGATTAACGGTGCAAATTTTTACTAAGCCCTTAAAATTTTTACTAAACGCTAAAATGCTTAAAATTTCAATGGCTTAAATTATTATTGTCAGCTTTAGTAAAACCATATGAATTTCAAAAGTAAAATCTGAATTTAAAAACTGTGTCACAATTAAGCAAACTTTTTCACAATGAAGCGAACGCTTCAGATCTTATGAATTCTTTAAAGTAAGCAAAATTTTGTTAAAAATGATTTAATAATTTTTATAGCGCTTTAATTAACTGAAAGCAGTTATGACATAAAGGAACATATTAAATTTTCTGTACAACGGGTTAGCAGCAGTCACACTGTATTTTTGGTATTTCATGTTTTTGAAAAAAATCCAATAAAAAATCTTCAAATGATTATTGTCTGTTGTAATTAGAAGAAATGACATTTGAGAAGCATCAAAACATTTATTATTAGAACATTGGAGATATAAAAAAGGGTTAAAACTCAACTACTAATGGGATAAAACCCGTTACAAAAAACAAAACAAATATAAAACTGTATTCTGCTGCCATGCTTACGTCAATTTACTTTTTCTCTTCTCTTTCGTTTTCTCTTATAAATTGTCTTGTGAGTAAATTAAAAGTCATGTAAAGAAGTCATCATAATATTATCTTTTTCATGCTTTTTCTTTTTTTTTTTTGTATAAAAAATCCTCTTGAATAATAATAAAAAAGGTTGTTTAATAACCATGTAATCTTCGCCACAAGAAAATAAAAAAGGCAACAAAAATGAAAAATTATTGTTATTTAATTTAAAAGGAGGTGAATTCATATTTGATTTTGTTTTTTGTTTCTATAAAATGGTGTATATCTCTTTTCATGAAATCTACCGTTAGACTATTAACAACAAGCCTTTTTTGTTTGTATTTAATTATACAGCAAATGAAATTTGAATAGATTAAGTAAATTTTAGAAGGTCTTTGCACTACCCGTTACAAGTTTAAGCAATGTTTTCGGAGAAAAAAAATAGATATTAAAACTCAGATTAGGAGTGATTTAAAGACTTTTTCGGGTGTAGATTGTCTGCAATTTTAGGTTTTTGTTTGAATCATCACTCCATGGTCTTCTCTATAATGCATGATCATTTAAGCTTACGCTGATAATGGTGATTTGGAATTAACCTAGTATGGAAATGTGAATTAAAAAGATCATGTGACACGGCTCACTGATCATGTGGCACTTTATGCTATAATGTAAGTTTTGAAATCTGTCCAGTCATTCGACTCATTTCAAAAAATTGTGTTCTCAATTGAAAAACTATAAAATCATTCATGTCTTAAGTGGTATTAAAAAGTAAATAAAAATTATTTATTATTAGGAGCTTTTCATAACCAATAAGTGTTAATTCAATTTCGTTTTGTTAAATATGTCTGGGTATTTTAATTTCTTTCAGTGTATGGAAGATAAAATCGAAATTAAAAAAAATAATAATTTAGAAATAGAAAATAATAGAAAACTAAAAATTTAAGTTGTAAAACTGAGGTGATCATAGAAAATTTCAAACTTTCAATTTATTATTTATATTTGTATACGTTACAGTAAATATCCGAAGTCTGTTAAAAAATAAATAAAAAAAAGTAGTTTAAACTATACAATAATGAAATAAAAATAATGGTTTGTATTAAAAAAAAAAAACAAAATAGTTAAAACAAGAATTAAAATTTAAGTTAAAAATCGAAATAATTTCATGAATTTAAAGCGTATCTATGTTTTTCGTGAATCTTGTTTTATTCTGTAAAGTGAAATTTACTGCTTCCCATATAGTAGATATTATAGGTAATATGATTTGATTAGCAGTGAAACTAAAATATAAATCAAGTTCAAATTTTGGGCACATGAAAAAATTGTAGAAAAATATAAATCCTATAAAGATATGGAAAACAGTTTTTATTCAAATCGAATGTCCATCAACCGTAACTTCATATGAATAATTAAATATGTAAAGGCGCCAAAATCGCCAATTTAAAAAAACTCTTATAATCTCGATTCTGCTTCATAGATCAGGCGTTTTAGGGAAGAAATATCGGATCGAATTATTTATTTATTTATTTATACTATTTAGCTCAAACAGTTTACAATTTAGTATATTACATTTCATATATTAATCAAAATACAATTAAATTTACTTATGGTATACTTTCAAAAATAACAAAATTCAAAATACAAAAACTGTAATATTATTTTTTTTTTTTAATATAAATTAAAAAGGTTAAGTTAACAAAATAGTCAATTAATTTCATATAATTTTCATCTTAAAGTATGTTTCGATATTGAAAAATTTATACTATTTTATTACTAACTATTAACATTCTATTAATTGGTTCATATTTACCATAATTGGTTCTGTGTAATGTTAAGGTAAAAAGATTTGAATGGCGTAAACGAGTTATTGTGGTAATGATAATTTTATTTAAATTTGAGTGGGAAATAATACCACCTATATATAATACCTATACTCATACAAAGGAAGTCTTGTAGGATCGTCCCAATGCAAACTATGTAGTGTAAACCTGAAAAATTTTTTTTTGAACAGCTTCTATTCTTTGTATATGTGAATTATAAAATGGAGATCATACTTGGCATGCATATTCAAGATGGGGCTTAACAAGGCATGTATACAATGATTTAAAAATGTAAGGCGATCGAAGATTAAACTCCTTTGACCAACGTCTTATAAAGTCCAACATTGAATTAGCTTAATGCTATATAGCTTAATGCTTAATGCTTAGATGTAGTGGAGTTTGAATGATATTTTATCATCAAAATAAACTCCTTAACTGAATTAACCTTTTCAAAAAGCTTCGTTGTTCATAGTATATCGCAGAGTATATCGACGTGTGTAACACATGAATGCACATTTAATAATGTTTAGTAAAGGATTGTTTCTAAATCACCAAGTATAAAATTTATCTAGATCATCTTGAAGTATATAAATATCTTGCATCGACGTTATTTTTTTTAAAAACCTTCATATCATCAGTGTAAATTTTCAAATGGCTATTACAAATTATAGAAACCACGTCATTGATAGCAATAATGGTCCTAAAACTGATGGTAAGGCTGTTTAATTGAGGTGTTTGTTGCTAAAAAAGCTAAAGTCAAGAGGCTGCTGTAGCTCAAACACCTAAATTGCAAAGAATAAAATGATGATGCCAATAGAATCTTTGGATCCAGAGAGTACAAGAAATAGACGGTGATGATATATCAAGTTCACGATCTACATGGTATGTAACGCCGATCAAGTAAGCGTAGAGAAGAAAAAAGTTGAAATTTTCTAATAAATAATTTTTGCAAAATTTTTATGTATTTCGGGTTTTAACTGTAACATATATTTAAGAAACATGTGCATCCTTCAAGGACTAAGATTATCCTTTTTGTAAACAGAATTTTTTACTGTCTTGTTTTTTTTTTTTTTTTTTTTTTGAAAATAAATTAAATATGTCGTTGTTTTCTGTTTGGTTTTTTTTTATTTTGGTTTTTTTTAGTTGTTGTTGCTGTTGATTCTCTAAAGTTTTGTATTTGTTTTTATTTGCCCAAATGTTATTGAAATGAAATGCTAAAGGATAAAAAAAAAAAAATTAATCCTTTTGGAAACTGTTTCTACAAGGTTTTCATATATTAGAATATATATTTATTAGAGTTATATTATATATACATATATGTATATACATGTAGATCTATATTTACGCAAGAGATTAGAGAGAAAACAGAATTTTGAATTAAATTTTAAACCCTTTTTCTTAGAAATCTGAATTCACTTTGAATACATACATATATATTTTATAATAATTATATTTGTATGAACATTATTATATAAACACCATTATTGAAAAAAGGATTTTTGAAGAAACATTTTCATTTTTATTTTCTTTTTTTATTTTTCTACTATTTATGAAAGAAAACAAGAACGAATAATAATGTCTAAACGAAATACTTTAATTAAATATATATGATTTTTTTTTTGTTGTGAAAAGGAACAATTAAATAAATTTGATATTTATTTAATTCCGGTGAATTAGATACAATTTATTTTATATGATTTTATAAATGTGTTTTATAATAATAATTATAATAATATGAAAAAATCGAAATATTTCTTAGAAAATTAAGAATAAATTCAGAAATGGAAAGTAAATTCCACAATATTTATGAAATTATAATTATTATTTTGTTCCTGAAAGTAGGCAAAATTCTTCATTTTCTATTTAAAACTAATTAATATCGATTACATAAATTTAAGTAAAGTTCTAAATCTTTATTCGTCACAATTGGACAAACTTTGTTTTATATTAATAAGATATTATTAAACATTGTTTTTGTCACATACTTGTCTTTAAAAATTGGAGAAATTGATATGGCTACAGTATGGTTGCCATTCTTGCTATAAAATGTTAAAATTAATATTGATTAATCACTGACCTCTGACTAGGTCAGTTTTAAAGGGAGAGAAATTGTTTAGAAGAAATGTTGTAAGGTGTAAGAATGGATTGAAAACATTACAACGAAAAAGTAAACTAATCTTGTAATAGTTATAAAAAATATTCTTATAATTTAATGTAAAGCAGTGATTACACATCAGATAAAATGTACGATTAAATCTGAATCTGATGAAAGTTTGGTAAACGCAATCTGACACCAGATTTTATCTGATGGAAATATCCGATTCTCATCAGATTTTTACTCAGATTTTCAAAATTCAATATGGCGATAATTGAATTTTTAGCACGTTTTGCTGCCATCTGATGGTTTTTATATTTTATTCGATCATAATATTTTAGTAGCAATTTAATGTTTACAGGTTGTGTTGAGTAATTTTAAACTTGAAAAATTTATTTTACATTTTATTGTGTAGTTTGCAAAAGTCAGTTTTTTTTTTTTATCTTTAATGTACATCTATAATTATAATTGACAAGCATTTAAGGTCCTGCACAGTAGACACCTTTTTATTTTATTTCGATTCTCCTACTCCTTAATGAACTTCTAATATATATAATATATAAGATTGTATATAAAACAAAAATGCCCACACAGTTGAAAATTTTTTACTCATATGATTTTATTATTCAGCAAATACATTATGCATATCTGAGAACTTATTAAAATAATAAACAAAAGCAAACAATTCAGTTTTTATAATTTACATTATGTACTTGCAAATGAATCTATGTACATATGCAAAAAAAAAAACAAAAAAACAAATTCATCTAAAATAAAAAATATAAAAACAACAAAAAAACAAATCACTTGAATTCTTCATTTTTATCTTTTTAAGTAACTGTTTCTAAATTTTGGTTATTTGTAGTAATAATATAGTTTTTATTAAAATTATGTATTATGTAGGTATATATATACCTCTTTAATGACAAAACTTTTTATTTTTAGTAATTTTATCACTAAATGCCACTTACTATAGGAATATATCGGAAACGAAGCAGTATATGAGGGACGTGTATTTATATGTGATGTATAAACACGAGTGGTTTCTGCTATATCGTGCGAAGTCCATGTCAGTACGTAAATTACTGTTTTTTTAAAAACTTTAAATTTGACTTCGACTTGAAATATAATTACCCAACAGGGGCCCCTAGTTTTATTTATAATATAATATAAAAATAAAACAAAAAATAATATTTCTATAGGTTCAAAATTCAAATACCAATAAAATAGTAGGAGCTGAACTATTGCAATTTATAAAAATGTACAAGAAACAAGAAAATATTTTTTTTAAAGAACAAGGCTATAGTATTTAAAATTGCAATTACGCCACAGTAAGTGAAAACGAAGATTAATAATTTTTGTTCATATGTAGTACTTCAGGTTTTTTTTTTCCAGATAGAAGAAAATCATTAAAAGAGTTTTCAACTTCTGTTCTTGAACCGGAGAAAAACGAAGTGAAGGACTGTGCCAACCTTAACGCACCAAGCACTTCCATCCTTTTGTTAAAATTAAAACTTATCCTTTTGTTAAAATTAAAACTAGTCTGTAAGACTAACCATTAATACAATTTTGGCTCTATTACTTCAGATATTTTTGATCAAACAAAATTTCATTAGGAATTATTGTAAGATAAAAGATTTTATACTAACATAGTTTGAACGGTTGCGTCCGTTTCTTCTAACAAAGTTTTGACAGTCAGCTAAACGTGAAACTTCGACATTGACATGTTGAGAGAGACAACTTTTACGGCGTACATCCAATTTTTTTATATCGTCTTTTATGAGAGGAACGCTGAGATCCCTATGAATATCAGCATTATGAACAAACCATGAGGCATTGACAATGTTTCGCAATACTTTATTTCGGAACGTTTGGATAGTTTGAATATGTAGTTGTTTAGCACAACCACATATTTGAATACTGTATGCCCAGACTGGCTTTAATATCTGATTGTAGATCGAAAGCGTAGATGTTCGCCTAATTAGCCAATACAGCTGTTTGTATTTTAAATCCAGTTCTAGTCTTTTTTTTCTTAACGTGTTCTTTCCATCTTAGTTTTGCGTCAAGCGTCATACCAAGAAAGTTTGCAGAATCATATCAATGATGATGACATTGTTTAATCTTACTGAAATGTGTGACTCAATTTTTTTATTTGTAAATTTATTTTCATTCTGTTTAATTCTCCACCTTTTGCACCAAATGGAGATTTTATTATTGGCTTGTTGCAATTTATTTGTAGCTTCATTTATATTTTTACTGACTGCTAATATAGCCGTGTCATCTGCAAAAGTAGCTACCGTCGCATTTTTATCTCCGGAATATCACTAGTGTACAGAAAATATTATTGGGCCCAGTATACTACCTTGTGGTACTCCTGCGTTAATATTTTGTAGAGTAGAGTAATCTTCTCCTTGGTTAATTTGAAATAATTGCTTTAATAAATATGACGAGATCAGTTGGACATATGTTTCAGGGAGCAAGCCACGTAGCTTGTAGATAAGCCCTTCATTCTATATTTTGTCAAAGGCTTGCGTAATATCAAGAAACATTGAAGAGCAGGTGCATTTTCCTTCTAATATTTTTTTAATGACGTCAGTTATTCTATGAACTCGTTCGACAGTTGAATGGTGTTTTCTAAATCCAAATTGATGATTTGGTATAATGTTTCCGGATTCAATCAGAGTTTGCATTTTTTTAAGAAGTAGTTTCTCAAGCAACTTAGATTTGACTGGTAACAATGAAATAGGTTTGTAGGACTTGGGTTCGTTTGGGGGTTTTCCTGGATTATGAATCATGATAACCTCAACAATTTTCCATATACTTGGGACAAATTTTTGTTTGAGTACTGCGTTCATTATTTTAGTTAGAACTATTAAAGCTTTGGTGGGAGTTTCTTTAAGATATCAGCTGTGATCAAATCTAACTCTGGAGCCTTGTTTGGTTTTAAGCTTGGGTATTTTTTTACCAGATTTACGTCTATATCAGATTCAATATTATTTGGGTTAAATGTTTCATAGAGGTGATTAGGTGTTTTATTCATCGGTTTTTTCAGCTTACTTTCTTTAGTAGCAAATAAGTACTTCAAATCTGTAATAATGTTTTATATTACTGTAACAAATTTTATAAAAATATACTTTAAAATCTATTTTTAAAAAATTTATTGGAGATTTTTGATTATATATTACAAAAAATAATTCTTAAAATTAGAATAAAATTAAGATTAGAGACAACAAACATAATTTTTAATTTACATATAAAAAAGATATTAATACATACTATCATAATTTTTAATATTCCAAATATTAGTATAAAAATATTCCAATTAATATAAAAAACACTCTGTAAAATGCAAAAAATATTTGACGTAAAATCGTAGATAAAATCTGAGAAAAAATCTGAATAAAAACTTATCCGACTTTGTCTACGATAAAATCTTAGATTTTGTCTGACTTGTAAACGCTGCCTAAAGATAGATTAAACTTTAGTAATCAACAGCAATAATTATCTACTGTAGCATATTGCACCTTCAAATATTGTAATACAATTTGAAAAGTTTAATGGTGTGGTGATGAAATTATAAAATGAACAAGTGCAATTTTCATTCTACATTCCAATCAGAAATTACAAAGAGAGGAGTAAAATACTTTGAATACTAAAATTAAATAATTGAATGAATGTTAAGTGGAAATTCGTAATTGGCTTAAAACTAACTATGAAAATTTGTTTGTTTTTGTTTCTATTTGTTACAATTTGCGTATTCCCAATTAATATTTCATTAAACATGTTCCGAAAGTAATTCATCAGTTACTAAAATTAATGATGATTTTAAGTTTATTATGAAAAGTGTTATAAATTAGATAATTAAGATATTAAATTGAATTAATTAAATTTCGAAGACTAAGAAGAAGTAAAACTAAAATAATTAAATTAGTTTGTTGGCAAATAAACTTTCTAAAGTTTAATTTTGCAATATTTGAAAGGGAGTGTAACACTTGGTAAAACTCGAATGGCAAAAATCTATTTCACATAAATTTACTTATCAAAAAACTCACAATGCAAAACAAATCAAATAGCAAATTTCCCAACAAATAATTTGCGACCGATAAGACACATGAGACCGCATGCGACCAAAATTTAAGAGTAAAATTTTTTTTTTAAAATCGCACAAATTTTTTTTAGTCTCATGCGTCCATATGCGTAATGTTTAAAATTCAATACTTATAAAGGTAAATTACTTAAACACTTGCCATCATTTGCAATTTTTTTTTTTTATAATTTTGTTCACGCATATTGACATTTTACTATTAATGTAATACATATTAAACGTACAAGTGCGAGTGAGATGAATAAACAAACTTTACTAACTGAAATACAATATTAAACATACAAGTGCGAGCGAGAATATGTATTGAATTGAAAATTAACAGCATATGGATGACTGATGTGAGTGTAAGTCAACGAATTAGAATTAAATGGAAGTGGCTATCCATACAAAAAAGTGTCCAATGTTTTGGGTATATTCCTCTCTTTCTTTGGTATTTCCGATTGTCAAAAAACAGAAATAGACGAATATATTCGTTCAATATATTTTCTCTCTTTTTAATGGAAATTATTTTAATAAATAAACAGGATAGTGCTCAGAATTTAATATGCCTCAATTTGTATGTATTTTGACTTAAATTTTTTTTAAAAATATGATGAGTAAAAATATCTAACAATAATGGATAAATTAATCAAAATTTATTATTAATACATATATGAAAAAAATATGAGAAATACAGCGCTTTCTAGTTTTGAATTTTAAAATATTTATTCTTTTTTTTAGATTTTAAATTCTTTTCTATAAGTTTTTTCAGTAGATTGATTATAAAATTTTTTACATATTTGATATTTATTATATAAAATTATATAAACTTATTATTGCCGATTGTCTATCCTATACTTATAAATATGTAAATAATATGTTATTAATATATTTGTATCAAAACATTTTCTTTTTTCCACACCACCATTGAGGTAAAGAAATAGGAGCGTTTTTTTTAAAGTGGTTTCCCCAAGAGGCCTATTCCACTTCATTTTTCAGATTCATCAACAATTAGCTGAAATATATTTAATAATTTTTGTTAACTTCATTATATTTACAAATTTCAATAATATACTTACCATCGGCTCCTCTGTCATTATCGTATCATACGCTAGATTTATAGGGTCAGTTTCAGATTCATTAACAATTAGCTGAAATATATTTAATAATTTTTGTTAACTTCATTATATTTACAAATTTCAATAATTTACTTACAGTAGGTTTTTCATGAATATTTGTATCATTTGGTATGGAATTCGGTGGAATATGAAACATTTTATTTCCTATCCTTGTTTTTACTGCAAAATGGTTAGAGCATATTTTACTATGCTTTTTTAAATTTGGTATCCATTTTGCAGTTTGAATTCCTTCAATCCATCGTTGTTTCAAACCATCGTCTTTTGCGAAACTACAAACATATATATACTTTTTTTAAAATTATATCCAATATATTCAAATATATATATAATCCAATATATTCAAAATAAATATTTAAAATGATATTCAAAAAAAAAATTTCTTTGTCCGGATATTTAAATTATCCTAATACTACACTGTTTTGTTTAGAAGTTTTTAAAAATTCAAAAGATGTAAAATATAATACTTACATATGTAAAGACACGTAATTTTCTTTTTCCAAATGAGACTTACAGCCTGGAATGATACAAATCTTCCTTTTACGTTCCATTTTTCCTTAAAATTTGTAATTTTTTAACAATTTATAATAAAAATCAAAAATTTTATTGACTTTTTTTAATATTTATTTGACAATAACAAATTTTATTTTTGCCTACTTCATTGCTAGTGTTCGTACTTTTTGAAAATTTCATATATCCATATATTACACACTACTGCTACATTTTCAATATTTCAGAAACATGAATGATTTTTTTTTTTTCAAATAATTTAACAGCAATACTTTTCTGTGTAATAATAGAATACGGTAATAAAGTAAAAGAAAGTTTAAATTGAAAAAACATTGTTATTTTTATTAAGATTATATTTTGATACCTTTTATTTTATTCATACTCAAAGATTTTACTAATTTTCTACTTAAAAAAACTATATTGGCCTAACACTGAAAAAATTTTTTTTTTGACAATTGGAAACCAAACAGAAAGAGAAGTACTAAAAAAATATGGACAAAATGTTTGTATTTTTGTATGGGATAGCCACTTCCATTTAATTCTAATTCGTTGGTGTAAGTCATTTATTTAGTCATAATATGCCAGTCACAATTATTCGGTCAGTGGGTTCAGTTAATGTAATTTAAAGAGTGATTTAGAGAAGAGGATAGAGAAAAATATTTTAATACAGGTATGTAAATGCAATATAAATGGTAATAAAAGTGTTTTTCAACTGAAATCCAACTAAAATAATATTATGTGTACCTACGGGTAAATATAATTTTAATATGAATATGGATGAAAATGGCCACGGGTTAATGGGTCCTATGTCCCATGAGTACAATAAAATTTGAATTTTTAAATCTAAAATGATAATAACTTTAGTTCATAAATTTTTTTGTACCTGATCATAAGACATAGACCATGGACCCATTTACCCGTTGGAAATCACTTTATTCAAAATTATTTTGAAAGAAGATTTTAATACATTGATATAAGTTTTAACGGGTGTTTTTTAAAATATGTTGATGTGGATATGGAAATCCAGGTGTAAATGGGTCCACGCGCTATGTTCCATGAGTACAATAAAATTATAATTTAAATTGGTAATGACTTTAGTTTATAAATTTTATTGTACCTACTCATGAGACATAGACCATGAACCCATTTGTCAGTAGAAGTGCTGGTAGAAATGCTGAAAAGAACTATCGAAACAAAATGAGAATGAAAGCCAGAGAACAACCCGAAGCACCGTCATCGACAACATTGCAGGCAACAGAAGATACTACTGCTGAAAACGATTTATCATTAGTTATTTGTTGAGATATAACTATTTTTTATTTTTATTTACATATATTAACTTTAATAAAATAAAACAGAGTAACAAACAAATATAAATTTAATTCAATATTTTTTGTTAAACTATACTTTAAAATAAAAAAAGACATAATATGTAAAGAATTAACAAATACCTATTATTACTTTAACTGACCACTAGAAGCTATAGAGTGCCAATCCAAAAGCATGAAACGCTATTTGCTGTGCTCTTGTCCATCGCATGAGTGCATTGCATTGCTAACTCATGACCCCATATAATCCCTCAAAATATTGCGAATTTCGTTCACAAGAGCACTAGTTGTGCTTGACTCAAACCGATGCATGCAATGCTATAGACTCTTATCCACCGCATTAGTACATCGCATTGCTGACTCATGAGTCCATATAATCCCTCAAAATATTGCAAAATTCGATCACAAGAGCACTAGTTTTGCTTGACTCAAACCTACTCTTGCATTCAGAATTCGTCAACCCGGACCCATGTAGCGGTATTTTCTGACTCTTAACCACAATTTATACGGAAATGCGACGACATTATGTTAGACTTTTGTGTGGCGACTGAGCGGACGCGAGCGGTCGCATTTTTATGCACAAATTGAAAATTATTTGTTGGGTTTTCACTTAAAAAAATTTGTAATTTGCAAATTTATCAAAAAATTAAAGAGAAATTATTTCTTTAAATTTAGTAAACTAATGTGTTAATACTCTACTAATTTTTTTTTGTGTATCACCAATAATAAAGTCCGTATCATAGCTTTTACTCAAGTGCAAGACAGGGTTTCAATAAATTAGTAGCGGTATCCTCTGTTGGATACAAAAAAGGAAATATCTCCTTTATTCAGAGAGAGAGTAATTTAGAAGAACTTTAGAGTTGGCTACAAAATCATGAATTATACGCCTTTTACAGAATATTTTTATATTATTTATTCATGTTATTTGATGTTATTTTAAAATTTACTAAATAAATGATCTGCAAAGTTAAAATTTGACATCTACAATTTTTTACAAATTGCGTATTTGTGAAACGAGCTATGAGTTTTTTGCCAAGTGATTTTTTGCAATGTGACTTTAGGTCAACTGTGCTATACCCATTTGAAAGTATTTTAATAAATAAGAAAATTATCTACATCATGACAATAAACTTAAGAAAATTATTGTGGACAAATTTTTATTATTTAATTATAATTTAAAAAAATTAATAATTTTAATTTTCAGTTGTTAATATAAGCCGTAGTCGTAGCTATAATATAAGCCGAAAAAAACACGAATATACAAAACATAAAAGTTTTATTCGGGCCATAATAACATATACGCTATCGAGATAACCGCGGACACATCTAAAACAAAACAAAAAAAGCGAACTACAGAAATATGAACTGTAAAACAAATATGCGACTTTACGTTAAAATATAAGAAACTTTGCAACGACATTATGGACGTATGCCAATTTGTCCAAAAATGATTACCAAATAAAAGTCATGTAAGCGTTATTTATGATTCATATTGGACGAAGGCGTTTATGAAGACATAATAAAAGCATTTAATAGAAATTTTTGAAATATAAAATCGTATTTTAGGTTAGTAACTGAAACAAGCCGATATACAATAACTGGTACTTTTATTAATATAGATCAATTGTTGATTTCTCAGATATACGAATAATTGCAGCATTGATTTAGAAGTTCATTAGTAAAAGTTGTATTTCGTTATGATATGAGTTAAATAATGAATTTTAGAGTATTACAATATAACAATTAAATATTTTAGAACTAAACTACATCATACAAAAGGCTTTGTATGATGTCCTTGTTGAATAATAGGTTATTTAAATGAACATGAAAATTCAACATATGTATTACTAGGGTCAAAAACTACGCATTAGGTCAAGTGATGTAATATTTACGATACATTTTTTTCTGATTTTAAATTATTTCCGCTACCCTATTTTCGCTTCAGTATATTATTTCATCATTAATTTTAGTTTACGATTACATTAAAACAGATAAGGTTTTCCTATATCAAAATAAATTATCGGATGATCATGAATCTATGTTTTTATTTTATCCCACTAAATCGTGGGTTTTCAGCCTTTTCAGCCTTTTCAGCCTTCTTATATCTTCTGTTCTATTTAATATCTCAATCACTTTTGAATTGATGTGTTGAACCAATTTGTGTTCGTGCTTCAGAGCATGGTTCCTAATGACTTCCTAATGAATCATACCGCTATGCGTTTGTTATAGCTCTAAGGAATTTATTTTGACAGCGTTGTATAATTTATAAATTAGATTTATTAGTGCAACCCCAAAGCTGGCTGCCATAAGTTCAAATGGGCTTAATTATACTATTAAATTTATTTTGAGACATATATGTTGTAATTTTGACGAGATTGATATTATTAGCAAAAAAAAAAAATAAATTAAGTTGATATGTGTTGTGAAATTAAACAATTTGATGAATTGAACTTCCGGTGTGATACACATAAAAATTTTTGATCAATAAATTCGATTGAGACCAGACAATAATAAAGTTTTTGTGTCAGTTAAAAATTTTAAAATATTAAATTTTCAGCGATCCGAAAAACAAAACTTCAATTCAGTACCGTTATATGTTGGTAAATTTTTACCATTTTGAAAGCAAAATTATAGACTTTAGAAATTATCAATTAAGTAATGTATATCAAAGGTTGAATTTCTTAGCTTTTAGTAATTACTTAATTAAAATCGTTTCTTTATTTAATATTCTACAAATTATACAAAAACGTCATTAAATCTATTCCCATTAAAAGCATGAAAGTAAATCTAAAAAAAAAAATATACAAATTAATAAGTCTACATTTTTAGGTGAATATACAACGTGTTATAAAATTAATGTTCAACAATTAATAAACTTACTCTTTTGTTATAATTACAAAACTCTTATACAACTGTTATATAACCGTTATATTATATAGCTATTATAGAACTGTTATACGTGTTGTTTTATTTTCTCTCCTCATACAATTAAATCATTCGTTTATGTCCTTTCCTTGAAAATATCATATAAAAAAATCATATTCTAGATTTTAATTTTTCTTGTGTACGTGTTAAGTGTAAATGATTCAAAGGGATAATTTTATTGCATTTACAAATGGTTAAACAGTAAAAACAGGGAAAGCAAAAAACAATCAGAGAATAAAAAGGAAACACGTAAATCTTAGACACATAATTTTTCTATTTTATTTTTATTCACATATAATATGGGTTGTTGGTAGGTAGTTATCTAGTTATTTATTCATAATCTAAAAAGCTTTCATTAGAAATTCTGAGTATATACAATGTGCATAATATAAAAAGAGTTAGAAAGAGAATTGCAAAAAAATGGATTACAATATTCAGTCCCTAATTTCCTTTTTTATTGTTTATTTTGTTTTTTTTTTTTTTATTTTACAATGCATATATAGAAAAAAATATAATATGTGGGTGGTTGTTTTGTTTTTGTTTTTCCAAATGAAATAAAGTAAATTTTAATATTCAGATGAAAATTATTGAAATCTTTATGAAATTAATGGAAATATTTTAATTGAGATTTAGTAAAATTAATTATGTCACCTTGACTTGAACTAGCTAAGCTAAGAGATTTTTAAGATTTAAAATTCATTTATTTTCTTAAATATAAATTTTTTTACAAACTACATCAAATTAAAATTGAATATTATCAAAACATAAAACTCTTAAATCTAATAAACTATTATAATAAATTCAATGAAATTAATAAAAGTAAAAAAAAAACTATAGTTTATTAGAATAGTTAATAGGAACAAAAATAATAATATAAAATTCAATAAGAAATAATTTAGTAAAAATAACAAAACTTTATAAATGTAAGAAAATATGTAGGATCATTCGAATATATTCCAAAGAATACGTGTTGAATGAAACAAACATAAATGAAAAAAGAAATATAAATATAAATGTTTTTGCTACACAAAATAAAATTATATAAGATTAAATATCGATGCTAGGTATTATATTTTATATATTATATGTATATACTTTATTTGGTACAAGCTAGGAAACTGCTTTGTTGATGTTTATCTAGATTTATCATAGCTACGAATTTGATTTTTAAATAAGTTACGCTTCAGCTTTTGTTGTAGTGATCCGTTACAACTCACTGTCATCCCATTTTGTAATTTACTACTTCGTCTGCTTTTATAAAATTACATACGGAATTGTAGCAGAAATGTTTAAAAATACAAGTGAAGTGTTCATCTCCAGGCTACATAGTTTAATATGTACAATATGGGATACAGAAACTCTGCCAAGCAAATGGGAAAAAGGCATTATTGTCCCCATCCACAAAAAGGGAAATAAACTTGACTGCGTCAACTATAGAGGTATCACATTATTAAACACAGCGTACAAGACTCTCTCCAATATTATAAGTAACAGATGTATAGCCGAAAATATTCTAGGAGAATATCAAAGTGAATTAAGACCAAATAGATCTACTATCGATCAAATATTTCTACTGAGTCATAGCATGGAAAAATGCTATGCGTACAACAAAAATCTCCACCTATTAATGATTGAGTTCCGCCAGGCTTTTGACTCAATAAAAAGAGATATGGTAGAAGCTGTATTTAATAACATGGGAATCCCAAGAAAATTGACAAATTTAAGTATGCTAACACTCAGACACACCAAATGCAAGGTAGCAGTGCAAAATAAAATAACGGACGAATTTGAAATAAAAACAGGAGTCAGACAAGGTCGAATGCCCTATCAACAACAATTTTCAATCTAATGCTTCACCACGCAATAAAAGATTTAGACAAAGGCGGACACATATTCATAAAATCATCTATAATAAGTGCGTATGCTGACGATATTGCTATTATAGCAACATCCTTTGACGAATTAAAAGAAATATTTCTGACTATAGAAAAAGAAGCTGATACTGTAGGATTAAAAACTAACGAGGCTAAGACCAAATATATGAAGATGGCGCGCACGGAAACAATATAACAATAAATAATTATAACTTTGAAGGAGTAAATAGTTTTATATATCTAGGTGCCTTAATAAATAATAAAAATGACATGCATCTGACAATTAATTATAGATTTCAAGCAGCACAAAAATGTTTCTACGCACACAAAGGCCTTTTCAGGTCAAAAATTTTAACCAGGACAATTAAATTAAGAATGTACAAGACCATAATACAACCGGTCGTAACATACGGATGCGAAACATGGATCATGACAATTAGTGACGAAAATAAATTGAAAGTATTCGAAAGAAGAATACTGAGAAAAATATTTGGTCCCAAAATAAATGACGATGGTGAATACCAAATCAGATAAAACGAGGAGCTAGAAGCACTAATTGAAGGACACAATTTTTTAAATTTGTTAAGGCACAAAGATTAAGATGGGCAGGTCATGTGGATGAATGATGAAAGGATGCCAAAAAGAATATTAGACAGACGCAGTACCGTACAATGCAAGGGCAAGAGGTAGACCAAGATCAAGATGGCTGGACGAAGTCGAGGGCAACTGTCGAAAGATTGGAGTTAACGGATGTAGGGCAGTTGCACGAAATAGAGCAGAATGGAGGAAAGTTGTGGACGAGGTTAAGGCTCACCCCGAGCTGTAGAACCAACAGATGATGATGATGACATACAAAATCAGATTTGGTTAAGATTTTTTATCGAATAATTTAATTTTTTTTTCCATGTGACTTAAATCTGATCAAAAATGTAAATAAAATGTAAATTAACGCTGACTTCTAAAAGAGAGGAAGATCATTCTAAAGAAAAGATAAAGAAAAATTTCTTGACTAAGGGGTTTTTTTATTATTATACGATAGTTGTAAATTTTTTTCACTTTTATAATGATTATGTCTTATGCAATATTTCTCATTGCTAAGATGATTGTGTTTTAAGTAAAGTTCTTAATTGCTGGGTATTTAAATCATAACATAATGATTATTGTCTTCAGTTAAATCTAAGTTGAAAACTTAGTTTATATTAGTGAGAAAAGTATATAGTAGCACGCTTGGATCAATCAGGATCAATCATTATTTATTTGTTGGACTACAAATATTTTTATTAATTATAGTTTTTTATACAAGTGGGTCTCAGCTACAGTAATTTATCGCTGTTACAACAATATGCCACATGAGTTATGTATAAATCAAATTAATTTATAAATAGTGCGGGTTCATAGCGATCCATTCACCACATCATAATACGAACTGGATTATAACCTATTCGTTGATCATACCTGTAACTGTGTGCGAATGAAATTTTTAGTTTTATCCTAAAAAGATCTTTGTTTGGTTAATTAAGATTGCGTTGTTAGATTATATAGATATATCTCAGAAGTCAGAATGTAGGTTTTCAAGACTCACTGACGTTGTTTTTCGATACTGAATTTTGAATTTTTTTCTGTTTTTCTGGATATTATAAATCAAATACGTCATAACTGATCCAAAACAAATTCGTGGTGAAAACTTACCCAGAAATTATTTAGCTAAAGTGAATAGATGTGGTCACAATAGTTTTGTTTTTAATATTTTTATTTGCAATCTGTTCTAATTTTAGGCAATAAACATATAGATTTGACGGGTGGCGGGTGTAGCATCCAATGATGGTTCAAATTAACAATTGAACATTTTTAACATAAAAAAAAAATTATATGTATCATTTATACATTAAACAAATTTGAACTCTCAATCTTCTATGGAGGTTTTCTTGAGTGTTCGCTGACTTTGAACTGTGTCCAACAATTTCTTGGCAAGAATGTTTGGATGCTTTTGCTGTCTGTGTTTGTATTATATAAGAAAAGTCTTAATTTCCTCTTTTACGCTAAACATCCTAAGATCATGTTGAATAATATTGTTGGTATTATACACAAGAAACATGCACTAATATTCGTGAAGGTTTTGATTGAAAACGCTGTATTTGATTGATGTTGGACACTGAGGCTTAGTCCCACAATTGTATCCCATTTGTAAGTTTATTTGTACAAGTTCTGTCGTTAATACAGGATCTTTATGGGTAGCCACGATCACAGTAACTTCAGCGAATGTTGTAATCATAGTATTGCTTAATGATGGCATGTCCGTTTGTCCGCTGCAAACAGTAAACAGTTTGGGCCCAAAACACTTCCTTATGGAAATCTCGATTTTATTGTGTACAATTGTTGTGCAGACTTTCTTTTTAAATGAAATAAATAATGGGCTTGCACCACGAAAGCCTGTGAACCATATACGACAGTAATTGTATTCTCCGAAAGATTTTCTTTGGTTTTAAATATTCTTATAATATCAAAATTATATATTGCTATACGAAATATATAAATCGTTCTACATCTAGATCAAATATTTCTCTATTCTAGCATCAGTTTTATTTATTGTTATAATTGAGAATTTCTTTCCATTTCTCAATATATTTTTTTCATATTTTAGGTTAAGTTATTCAGCGAAAATTTTGATTTAAATACTTTTACTGTACTATTATATAAATATGGCAAAAGGCTTAGAAGATGTTATTTATTTTTTGTTTTTTTTCATATGATATATCAAGTGTCAATATATTTATTCATACATATGTATATGAATTAAACTGATTAGTCGCTATATGAATTTTATAGGTTGATTTTGTTATGTAAGTGTTACAGTTTTGTTCAATTTATTTTTAAAAACATTCGTGTTCTTCTCATGTTATTTACTAGAACAGGAAATTTATCAAATTTGTTGTTTTGGTGAGGTTTGCGATGATGTGATTTAATTAGACTTATATTTTTGATTGAAATTTAACTTGTTTTTAACTTTTATGAATGTAGAACACTTTTTTTACTTATTTATTCCGTATTTTAATTACTTAATTGAAGCTAAACATTGGTTCATATTTTAAAATCTAAAGAAATTTATCAAATCTACTTTTAATAAAAATATTCAGATCATTTTTGATTACCAAACTAAAATACATTATAATCTAATATTTTAATACGCTAATAATGTCTCTAAAACTTTCCACCTTGTGAATTAAAAACAAGAAGCAATGATAGGAACTTAAAAATTTAAAATTAATTTCTGCAAAAATTAGAGATTAAGAAATAATAAAAAAAAATTAAAAAGTTCTAATTTTGCTACCCATCTTTCAAATAAATCATTTATAGAAAACATATCTAAGTTCTAAGCCCAAATAGGAAAACCATATATTTAGTACAACAATCAAATAATATTACCTGAATAATAGAAAAACATCATAAAGTCAATAAAATATGAAGCTTTTTCAAATTAGAAGTATTTTTTAAAATTATCAAAACAATTAAAATTTTTTAAATTTCCTAGGTTTGTGTCTTTGAAAATTAGCCATCTCAAAACGTTTCTAAGTCACAAATGCAGGTTTCTACCTCTTCAAGTTCAAATGAATGTTTATTTTATAAAACAAAATATTGACAAGCAAAGATATTGAAAAAAAAAATGTTTCTGTTGTTGCCATGGAGGTAAATCTTGCTTTGCCAATTTTAAAAATTCGCTAGATTTGCTAAAAATCCTTCTTATAGGAAAAATTCCAGAAGCAAAATATTATATAGAGAGGCAATCTTGATGATTTCTTCAATTAGTGCTGAAATTACAAAACCTACATCTTCTTCATTTCTACATGGTGTCTCCGTTTTATGCTAAAAAAAATTTTAAACCAGAAATGACAGTTGTACAGCAGTAACTCTACGGGATAACAACAAGCAGATTAGGGAAAAAAATAAAATACCGTGTATATATAACAAAAATATTATGCTTTAATTGAATTAGACGATATGGTAAGAAAAATGAATTGCTTTGCTAAAATAGAAATATTTTTTTTATTGCTATAGACCGGTGAATGTTATGCCGGGAATAGCTATAGTATTTAAACATAACTAGGGAATCCCCTGTGCAATTGCAGATAAGCAGTTCTTTCAAGTACGATTTTTATATAAAAAGAAATATTTCTTTTGGTATAATTGTAGTTGTTTTCTGAATCGCTTGATTATTGAATACATATATAATGAAATTAAAGTATAATACCTAATACTTTATTACGAAATTAATACTAATTTCAATATAACTTAATACAATAAAATCCCATTACTCTCAACGTAGTAGATCGATGTATTTTAATTCGTTTATAGTCAAAACGTTTATATAGTCACGATTTTGTTATAGTCAACAATTTGTTTGAAAGAAAGTAATAAACTTCATAAGTTCATACAATCGATGTCGTTTGTAGTCACATTAAAATATAATGCCAATTTTTTCAATACAACAAAAAAATAAGTCAAAATGAATTATTTTATTAAAAAACTGATTTATATACTGTTCTGTTCTTTATTACAAATATGTATATTTTGTGATTACATAAAAGAATTTCTATTACATATAACATGTTAGCCACTCATTAAAATCATGATCGACAAATGCTGATAATGCACAATCAGCAATTTGTTTATAAAATTTTAAAACAAAAATTAAGCATGTAAAATTATATTGAAAAATAAAGTCAGTCTTATTTCTGAACTAAAATAAAAAAGAACCGTTTTGCTTTTTTTTTAAAAACTGAATAACATTATTATATATTTTTTTTAATAATAGCAGAAGCAAATGAACTAACATTTATTATGTCATTTTTGAAGAGTATGATCTGAACTGATTTTTGTGTTTCTGTTTTGTTTTCAATTTTTTTTTTGTGTTTTTGTTTTTGCACTTTTTCTATAAGGTTGTGTGTTTATTTAAAATGACAGAATTTTTATGAAGCTTTTTTAAAAATTGTCCGTGAGTGAAATTTTTTTTCGAGTATAGATGTCGTTTAACTTGGAAATAACCGTCATTTGTTTGGTGTAACTATTTGAAATGTTTTAAGTATTCTGCACCAAGAACTTGCTTTGCTAAAATTTTAATATTTTTGTGGTGTAATTAATTTACTACTCAATTATTCTTGATTTTTTACTCACCACGTCATTAATTTTGTGTATTATATATAAGATATTTTAATTCACATATGTATGTGTTAATTTTACAATGGCTAATGTCAGATTAAATTATCGATTTAGTCCAGTATGTTAAAAATAAAAAAAAGATTAGCTTATATTAAGAGGTAATAATATGTACACAAAAAGAAAATTAATTTTGAAAAATATCTCAATACATTGAAACATTATTATAACAACTTACAAACACACGATTTGTGGAAAAACATGTTATAAAACAAGAAATGATAAAAAAAAAACTAAATACACAAACTATAAAAGGTTTATTTTACATTTTTCAAAACAAAAATATTTGACATAAAAGAATCAAAAATATTTGACAACTAAGGGAGTAAATATGTAGAAAATATCGTATTAGAATTTCATTTCAATATTTGCTAAAACAACACATTGTTTTACTGTATACTAAGAAATAAAATAGTGATTGAAGGTAATCAAAATTATGATAGAATAAAATTTTCTAATCCAATTTTTTTCCTATCAAATGTAAACACAGCTTTACCTAAGTAGTATTTTCATATTGAATATAATATACAATCCTTTTATCCTTTGAATTTAAAATTTAAAACTTACATTCTTTTAAAAACTATTTTACGTATTAAGAGTTTATAATTTTTTACATATAAAATAGTTCCATGTTTCAATAATATCTTTAGTAAACTCTGTATATTAAGGATATTCAATGTAAATTTTACAAAACAATAGTACAATAGTAGAAAATGCAACTCTTACGCTCATGTGATTCTCTAGAAATGCAAACGAGTCAGAAAAACACAAAAAAAAAAAAAACAAAAGACAAAAATGTTTTTTATTTAAAATTTTTCTTCTGTTTAAAAAGGGATAACTACAGTAGCATAGATTGAATAAAAAACAAAAACTGAAAAGATGAGAAACAAAAAAACTATAGGGAATTTAGTTGTGTATATGTGTAAATTCCGCAATTGTAATTTGGAATAAGAAAAGACGAATGAAATCTAAGAAAAGCCTCGGTGTTATTTTTTTTTTTTTTTTCTAATTCCTTTTAAGAAATTTTCTTCATGTACATTTTAACTTAACAAGAGATTCTATTTTAGTTCTTACGCAAAAAAAGTACAAAAAAAAAAAAAAATAGAAAATTCAAATAGTGTTATAATCACATATGTATGTTTTATTTTTTTTTTTGTTATTTTTGTAAATTGCAGATAGAATGAAAAAAAGTACTCTAAAATTAAACTCTGTAACTGCTGTTTTAAAATAATTCAAAAATTATTTCAATACAAACACACACATAAATATATTACTTTTGATCCTTGAAAATAATATTATTTAGTAAATATGTATTGTAGAAGTCTGTTACAAAAGTGTTACAACTCAATAAAAACTATGGCAAAAAACTAAGTTGACTAAATTGCGAATGTTGAATGGGTTAACATTTTTATTAACGTAATTGTTATAAATGTTATAAGTTATTTAATTGTTTTACATCAAACAGTAAAAAATAAATTAATTTATATATTAGCGAACAACATTTTACTACTCTATTGCGAGAAAAGTGTTGACCATATCTTGTTTGCATTTTAAATCCGTTTTCGTACTGGGATAATGATTTCCCAGTGTTTTCTAATTTTTTTTTTTCATGCCCATAAAATCTCAGTAGATGCGATATAGTACAAATAATACAAATCAAACCTTTTTTTGATAGTAATTACGTACACAACATTTTTTACTGTGATGATAAGTTTAGAAGTGGGCCAACTTTTTCGTATTACAGTAAGCAGTATATTTTGCTATATCAGTTTCATGAACTCCGATTACATTTTCCAGGTTTTGGATTGACATGAATGAAAATTTTTGTGATTAAATCAATGATGAGAATTGAAATATCAAATTTGACTGCATTGCTTACTAAATGATTAAGGATGTTGTCAACAATTTATTTATGTTCAGTTTGCGCATGTGCTGGAGGATTATATACTTTTTTAAAAGTGGAAATTGTACTATCTTTAGAAAATTTTTCATTTTTGATCCTGATCTCTCGTTTCAGGAAGATAAAGTTCACCGGTTTGAAAGCTTTAGTATATAGTTATGTACTTAAATGGAAAAAAATTTAGAATGATCGTATATTCGATGTCCTAAAAAAATCAGACAAATGTTTATGTTTTTTTAGTCGCTGTAAGGCTTACTTCTCCTTCTTACCTTTCCTTCTCCTCCTTTTGACAACCTATCACGCTTTAATATGACATAAAATTGAGTACATAATTTTCTTAATAAGTTCAAAAATTGACTTTTATGTCCAAAATGGCAGACACGGACTAAAATGTCACTGCTCATCTTGCTGGACATCGTCATAGGCGAGCCCTTTCCTTTTTTGATAGATATCTATTTGGCATGGACGCATCCTCGTGGAAGTTAAATATGTATTGCTTTCACTTAAGTGAGGTGAAACACGAAGTGCAGCACGTGCTCATACCCACACCGCATAAATCCGCAGATGGCAAAAGACAAGTTATGGAAATTTTTTTATAATCTCAACATCTCGAATGTCCAACAATATTCTATATTATGCATTCCCAAACATGATGATTATATTATGTGAACCCTTAGATTGCAGAAGATACGTTATAAAAATTCGTTTATAACTTCAAAATCTCGAATGTGGAACCAAATAATCCCCAAACATTATCAATTCTATATTAATGGCCAAAATCAATTTCTTTTACCCTTCTCCTTCCTACATTTACTTTCCCTCCCTAGTTAAACGTACCAATCGGCATAAAAGGTACCCAACTAATGTTTTTCTATATATATAAAAAAAAATAGGTATAGTTGATGTCTTAGATAACCTAGTTTTAGTTATTTTGTTAGATATATATGTTTGCAGTCAAACATGGCATTTCTGGATGCATTCAAGTACTTCATCAATTGCAAATCTGCAAAAAATTATTATTTTCCACATAGCCACTTTCTTCATTGCTCAAATTCGTTTAAAATTAATACTTCTGCGCTTCCACTTATGCGCTTTAAATGCGAACAGCGAAATTGAAGCACTTTATTACTTATTATTATATATTAGCATCGAAATAGTAAAAGCTCTTTTAGCAACACGTCAAAGATTGTTATTGTTTGATTCTTAATGTTAAAGGAGTCTTTCTGGTACATTTTTGACTATACGTGGCTTGGAGGTGTATTGAACTATGTTCGCACTTTACTTTTAGTTTACATGTAAAAGGGTGTTAGTGTTGTTTATTAGTAAGTTACCGTAAAAAAGTAAATAAAAAAATTGGAAAGTTTAAAATATTTGTGATAGAACGATAGACCTTGTTTTAGTACAAACTGCATAATTGTAACCACTTATAGTTGATGGTCAATCCAATTATACGATATGTCAATAATGAAATTTCCCATATCTATTCTTTTTTTATCCCAATAACTTTTGTATGTTTTATTTGTGTGTATTGTTCCCATACCTATTCTTACTCAAACAACTTTTGTGCGTACTTTTGTAGAATTTTTTTTTATTTATTTTTAATAGTGAAAATTGTTTCAAACGATTTGGATATTTACGACAAGAGAACATAAATGCTTGATTTTTAGAAACAATTTTGAGATATGTGAATTGAATGAAAATTCGACTGATTAAAAAATATTTGTGTCAAAATTAGAATGATCAAGTTGAAAGAGTAGAAATGTTTTTTCAATTAATAAACAGGCTTTACACATATTCAAGCTGCTTTTAAAGCCTTAAACTTGATCTCTATTTCCTTTGAAAGTGGTGAAATAATATCACAGCAGGCTTGAAAGTATTGATATTTAGTTGAAGTTTACTTTATATCTTGTTATACATGGAAATGAGATAGGAACTTTATAATTTTAATTATCGGTTTCATATACCACCAGCTCATGATAATATGATGATAACCAAAATTACATAGTTCCGCCGATGTGAAATTTACTTTTGACTGCAAGTTCTCAGCAAATTAAATTACTATGTTAACAATATTCATTGATAATTTTTTTTGCAGGCATAGGCTTTGAATAAAACTATATTTATCTTTTAGCTTAGTGCCTCTTTAGTGCTGTTTAGTGCATTATCATATCATACTCTGATTTCTAACTTTTTAGCTAACAATCTTTTACAACACAAAGCTTTTTTCAACTGGATTAGACAACTTTATTATAACTATTACGAATTACGATAGAGTGAAAAATTTTATTTATAAACCACAAAACGATAAAACTAAAAACAAATTAAAATTAACCTAAAAACAATTCACTTATTGAGCAATAGCATTGACTATATCTGATTATATGAATTAATTAAAAAAAAAAAAAAAGTAGCAAAGACAAAAACCGAATTATAAGAATATAATTATTATCATTATATTGATAAAATAGCTTTGTTAAAATATTACGATATTACAGCAAAAAAACTTACCGGTAAAACAAATAGTAAATTTAGAAAATATAATTTTTACCTCACCCAGACCATGTTCACAAATTTCAATAATTGAAATTTATTTATTTTGTTAACAAATAATTCAAACGTATAAAGTCAAATGCACAGTAGCAGGGTAGCAGTGAGTAAATATAAAATTGTACATGGAGAATTATAAACCGAAATTTACGATCTGCTAAGAACAAGAAAAACAAAATTATGTTATGACATTATTATCAAGTTCTAATTCAATACACGACAAATTTAGTACACATAAAAATTAATAAAACTTTAAAAAGAAAAATCACAGACTACTCTTACCTACATCAGACACCCTAGCCGTATCGAAATGAAAAAATTAAATAATTTTTAAGATTCTGTTTATAAATCTTTGGTAAAATTTATTTTTCAAAACAATAAAAACTGAATAATAAGAGAAAAACCATAATTATTGGCTTTACCCCTAACTATAATAGTCATAAAGCGTCATATGATGTCATATGATATTGTACGACAACATGAAATTCCATTTAACCAACTATAATAGTCATAACCATCATTCGTTGTCTATTCAAAATCATTCGTTAAGTCATAAGCATACGAGAAGAAGCGTACAAATCATAAGCAATCATAAGCAATTTTGACAGCAATGTAAAAAAATAAAAAAAATTTTGTAAGCAAAATGGAAAATGGCTATTTTTTTTCCTTTTAACTAAGACCTTTATTCAAATCTCAAAATAATAAAATAAAAACATTTAAGAATTTTATTCAAAACTCAAAATAAAAAAACAAAAATATTTATTTATAGAACTTATATTTTTATTTCACTTCTCTTAAATTTTGGTTTTGACGTTTTGGTATGATTAGGTATAACCATTATAGTTAAGGTTATGATTGGTTATGATTTTGTTAAGTCATATCGAATCATATCGGCCATTTAACGATTTATCATATGACATCATATGACTACTATAGTTAGGGCTATTATGATAGTAAAAAAAAACACAAAAAACGTATCTATGGCTATTTTAATGTGTTTATAATGTGGGTGTGGTATGTATTTACTTTAAATGCATTTAATTTCATATCTATACAGCCAGCGACATCTCTGTTCGCCATATTTTGTACGTCTCTATTAATAGTCTCTGTTAGGGAGCGTTTAGACATCAGATTTTGTTTCATGAAAGTTTTGTTTTACTTATTTTTATTACATTTACAAATTTTATTGCAACTACATCAAATTTTATTTCAAAAATTTTAATTACATATCTCAAAGGTAAACAAATATAGTTGTAAAGTATACTATATTTCTTCACGCAAAATCCACTTTCTAAACTTGCAAAATACGAAGATACGAATATGCGTGACGAGTACTAATAATAAATATTCAGTGTAATTTCAGAACATTTATGAAATATAAATATTTAAATAGTAAATCAATTATTCTAAGTATTATTTGTATTGATGAATAATAATAATATTGAATACACATTTTTTGTATTTTTTAATGTATATCTTTCAATATGTTGGCATAACACAATTATAAATTTATGAATACATTTTCTCGCAAAATTCACTTTTGCAACTTGCAAAATACGAAAATGCGTGTCGAACACTATTATTTAAAAAAAAAAAATTTATAATAACAAAGTCGCATGTGACACTTTAATGAACATCATTTATACGTTAAAAACACAATTCAAAAACGTATAAACCCTGCCTTATATAAAAGTTTTCTTCAAAACTATTAGCGGTCAAAATTTCCAATTTGATTCTATGAAAAACAAATAAAATTATTATTTTATATATTGTACATATTAAGTATATAATAAATATTGTAAGTTATAATTTTATTTATTTCACTTTATTTAATATCTTAAAAATAGTTTAACATTTTAATACTTTTTCAAATATTTCACTAAAAACACAATTCTCTATTTCACAGTTGTATGTTGTTTTGTCTAGAGTACGATCTTTTGATAGTGTTAGTGTAGTTTAAAATATTATGAAATGTTTGAATAAGGATTAAAATGTTAAACTATTTTTACGATATTAAATAAAGTGAATTTTAGTTTTAAGGTTTTCAATTTAACATATTTATTATGTAATAAAAAAATATGTAAAACATTGATTTTTTTTTAAGAAAATAAAGAAAATAAATAAATAAAATAAATTGTTTCATTTATAATGCTAATGCTAAACCGGCGAATGTTACGCCGGGAATAGCTAGTTTACCATATTTCCCAATTAATTGCACTGAATTAGACAAATAATTTTAACAAACTCATTTCATTCTATATTTTTTGAAAAATTCAATTTTTTTGAGTTAGTACACTTTAATTATACAACAAGACAGTCCCAATATAAAAAAACCTGAAACTAAAAACTTCATTGAAAAACCAAAATATATTTTAGAGTAAAAAGTAATCGAATTTAGGTCACAAAATTTTCCAGGATGAAAAAAAAAATTCGAATTCATTTGTATCCTTAATTTTCCAACTATCAAGTCTCCTTATGAGAAGGAAAACAAAAAAAGAGAAGTAGTACTTTTTTTTGCAATTTTTTCGTAATATGTTTTAAATACATTCGATAATTTAGAAACAATTTTTTGTTTTTAATTTAATAATAACAAAAAAAAAAGAACAGAGAAAAATTAATAATAAAATTTAATGTTTATTTTAAAGTTAAAGGACATACAGTATTGTTTTTAAATTTAATTAAAGTTTCTAACTAAATTGAAATCTGCAATATGTGAATTTTTTTATTTAATTTTATAATAGATTGTTAGTAAGTGTTTAGATTTTGAAAAATTAAAAATGAAAATATTAATTGCACTTGGCACTTATCTATCTGTTCCAATACATTGAATAAAAATTCAAAATTGAAATAATTTTAATAAAAGTTCATTATGTGTCGATTATTGTTGACACAACTTGTTTTTGTAATAATTTTTTTTTAAAACTCTTATTTACCTTTTTCCAATGCTATTGCAAATCAAATCTAACTTCTTCTATGCTTCTCTTCCAAATTTCATATTCCTACACTTAGAAGGTACCTACTTTCGTATTTGTTGTATTACGTAATGACATAAAATCAGGGTTATTTTAACATCAAAACATCTTAATTCAGATCGTACAGATGATTTGTTGAACTAAACCCAATATCGAAGAAAGACCAAATAACCAGAAAAACTAAAATTAAAATATTCAAAGCTTGTGTAATAAAACTTTTATATGGTAGTGAAACTTGGATGATTACAAATAAAATAAATGTAAAGATTCAAGTATTCGTGAAGAAGTTGACTTATGTTAACTAACAAGTGAAGAACCGGCAGTGACGCAAATTAAGCGCAGAAAACGGAAATAGATAGGTCAGACACTGAGAAAACCACAAAAAAATATAACCAGAATGGCCATTTAATTGATCCGCAGAGGAAGTAGAAGATTAGGAAGACCCAACAACACAAGGCTGAATTAGCTAGTTATGGACGAACTTGAGAGGAAATTAAGGTCATTGCACAAAACAGAAAATAGTGGAGGATTAATTGATAATAGGAAAAAAAAACAGCCGATTTTTTATAATTTACTTTTCTATCAGGCTTCCTCATCAAGTATCCTGCTCATATATTGAACTTCATGTATTAAACCAAATTAAACTAACTTCGACTGTTTTATTTCTTAATACAATCGATGTATTTCGATGGCTGTATCAAATTTTCTTTGATTTTATCCAAAATAATGAGATAAGCACCATAACTGCCTTCGCAGAATTTAAGCCATATTAAAATGAAGAAAAATGAAGTATAGTAAAGAGTAATAAAATTAGAAAAAATTAAAATAGAATAGAATAGTTAGTACAGAATTTACGGACATTTTAACAGATTTTTATTTACATGTCACACAACTTGTCAAATTACACAAACAAGAAGGGCACAAATTTCGTTTTCAAAGATATACAACTATATTTACGGCTAAACACAATATTTAAAGTACTCGAGTATATTATGAAAATCTATTCCCAAAGTATATCTAGTACATCCTTTAATACAAAAAATACAAGGAATGATAAGTAATAAAAATCAAAAAAAAAATATTTAATTTATGTGGATTCCAAGTCATATCGTCATCCATGGTAATTAAATAGTAGACAATCTAGCAAAAAGCTCTGTAAACCAATCATACGATAACCATCCCCTTTTATATTATAAAGATGTTGAAAATATAATAAATAAGAAAATATATCAAAGTGTAGAAGTAGAATGGATAGAAACAGACGATAGTAACAAACTAAAAAAAAATATTAAGCCAAATACGAGACCTTGGAAAAATTTGATCTTACTTATTAGAACAGATTCGACCACGATTACTAGAATAAGAATAGGGCACACTAACTTAACACATAAATTTATATTTGAAAAAAAACACCACCAAAGTAGACACCTTTCATTATATTTCGCTTCTTCTTAATGAACTCTTAATATGTAAATAAGTTGTACATACGACCGAAATGCGTATACGGGTTAAAAAATTTCTATTTGGTTTTATAATATTCAAACTTTTAAATAAAATATAGCCATTTTGTATCATTCAACATCTTATTATTTGTATACATAATTAAAGGGAATTTATTCTATTAATTTTTTTAAGTAACTGTCTCAAATTATTGTTTTCTATTGCTATCTATTGGTTGTGGTTAAAAATATGTAAAATGTATATACCTCTTTAATTACAAAAATATTTTATTTTTTATTAATTTTATTCATTAAATACCACTGACTATAAGAAATATATCGGAAACGAATCAGTGCCTATATGAGGGAGGTGTATTTATGTGTCCAAAATAAAACTTTTTAACCTTAAAACTTTTTATTAAACACGAGTGATTTCTACTATATCGTGAGAAGTCTATGTCAGTACGTAAATTACTGTTTTTTTAAAACAATTAAATTTTGCTTCAATTTGAATTATTATTACTCAACAAGGGCCCCTAGTAATAGAATATGTAATTAGAAAAAAAGAAAAATTAAAACTAAAAAAAAATAAAAATAATGTAAATGCCTGAAAAAAATTTGTATTGTGTTCAAAGGCCACTTAAATAAAGTTATAAAAAAAAATATTTTTATCAAAATTACATTTCACATTTTTATTTTATTTAAATGTGATTTTACTGCCTCTTATTACCTGCCATTTATTTTGTTTAAATGATTACACTGGCATAACTAATAATATATTGGTGTTCGAACCCTGATTTTGACTATTATTTGATTCGACAGAAAAAGAATATATTATTTTCTATGCCCTATAGAAAGAAGTCCATTTGCAACTGCGGTATAATAGGGCCAAAATCGATTCAATACCGAAAGTATATGTGATGTGATCTAATCTATGACTTAAGTAGGTAATATAACTATTTCTATGGATTTTTAATTCGTTAGTTTACATATCAATTTATACTTATTTTCGTTATTATTCTCAGTTTTTTGCCAAAAATTTCAATTTTTGTTTTCCATATGTATTTAAAACAAGTGTCACGGTGATTGTATTTGTATTTATTATTAGTCCAATTCAGGAGTGGCAGCATGTAACTTTTTACGTTCGCTAAAAACACTTTTGGTAGCATGTACATTTTTTTTAACGTGAACGTTGGTTTTTAAACGTCTGTAATTTTCTTACCGCAGATTAAAATTTATACGGGAAAGTTTAAATATTTATAATAAAATTTGAAATCTTAATAACATTAAATTTTATAGTTTTTAATAATTATAGTAATATATAATTTTTAATTTTTTTTGATAACATTTCTATGGTAATTGAAGTATTTTTGTTTGCAATAAAAAATTTATTTTATTTCTGTGATAATTCAAGCCTTTTTTTATATGATAATAAAGTTTTTTTTAAATTTCTTAATAATTGAGTGTTTTAATTTATTTAAAAAAACTATATTTATAATTTCATTGAAAATATCATATAAAATATCAACTGAATTGGTTTGTTTACATTTAATTTATTTTAGTCTATTCTAAATTCTATATCTATTGAAACGGGCACATTATTTTTATTATATAACAATTTTGTTCTTTAAAACTGAAAATAATAAGCCGAATTACAAGAAATCAAAAAAAAAAATTCTAAAAAATTCAATTTCTTTCCTTTTTATTTCAAATCTCCATTAAAATTGAAAAACATACGTTTTTTGAAGTTTAAATAAGTCAATTTGATTGTCAAAATAATTTTCGAACATTCGGAATATTTTTTCGAATTTTCGGAATAAATTTTAAACGTGATGTTTTACATGCTACCAAAAAAAATCTTTGACGTTAAAATACTTTGCGTTGGTTTTTCAACGTAAGCGTTTTACGTGCTGCCAATTCAGATTCCCGTAAATTTGATTGTAAAACATTTTCTTTGTGTCGCATGTCAATGCTAATTTTTGTATAAGTTTAATGTATTCACTGGGTTGATTACATTTGTTTTAAACTATTTAAATATTTTATAGCGTTGTTTTGGATAACACTCAAATACCGGCAAAACTTGTATTTTCGGTTTTGTAAATTTTCTCCAGAGTCCAGAACATTCAATAACATTAATAATATAATAGGGTCAATATCGGGAGCACGAATCATCAAGCAATGTATCATTTAAACTAGGCAATTCACTCAATTGGTTTGTTTTAAATTTTTTATGCCTTAATAGTTTAGAAATGTTAAAATATTGATTTTCTGTTTTTGTTCAACTTTCCTGAAGAAGTATTTGATTATTCTCTTATTTACTATCCCATTACAATACTTTTAGTAGTGTTGAGAAGACAGAAGATGAATTTTAATCTTGTAAGAAATTTGAATTCGAGCTTGTCACTTTATCGAATTGAATTTTGTTCTTTGCCCCGCTACCAATTAGAATATAAAGATATTTATAAAAAAAAAAAAGTAGAAATAATTTATATACATAGATATTTCGAAAAGTCTAGTTTTTATAGAAAATTTGTTATTTTTTTTCCAATTATTCTCTTTCAAAATCTTTCAATGCAATTGCAATTATTGAATTTTGTTTTTTTTTTTTTCCATTTTGCAAATAAATTTTAAAAATACTACTCACGTATGAAAACGTCTGCTGAACTATTTCTTAAATCTCAATAAAGCATTCGCTTAAGTATACATCTATTTAAGTACAGTTCATGGTACATGAATAAATACACAGAAATATTTTTTTAATTCAAGCTATGTGTTACAAAACCAATTTTAACGATCCACTTTGAAATTGAATGTTATATTTTCAGAGTTAATAAGTTGTGAAAATTTTTCTGTGCAATTTAGCCTAAGGTCATTGGATAATTAATGATCATGATTGAAAATAGTCAATCAGTTCTATTTGAATATTTTAAAGTCTTGCTTTAGGAATTTCTTGAATTATTGGTATGGTTTTGTTATTTCCATTAATGGATTTTTCGATCTAGATACTATAGTGGCCTATATCAAATAATCTATCCAATATGGGTTCTTCAACATTCCATATTTTATTTCGAAACTTATGAGTGTTGTTATCTTTATCTTAGAAGTTTTATATACTTCTTTATTTTTGCTATACATATATAGTCGAGGGATTATCTCAGATCATTTATTACTGAACGATGTAGTTTAGCGAGATAGGATTAATTGAGGATTCACAGATTGTGTTTAAATCATTTTTCATTTATTAAGCAATAATAATAATTTAATTTAATTAGGTCAATTTATTTGTTCAAAATATTTGTATAGGATATTTGCATACTGGGGGTCTATTTATAATAATAATTAGCTTAAATTATAGAATAATGTGCTTAAATTCAGTTTGAACAAGCTCTTATTAATGAATTAAATACAATCTCTATTAATCACTAAATATATCCTGGTTAAATATAATAAAGGCAATTCGGTACATTCATGTATATAATTATAATGTTGTTATAATGATGACGGTAATCTGAGATTAAAATAATTATTTAGTGATATGTTTGCTCTGATGGTGTTAGTGATCCAGAAAATTGCCGAGAAAGTTAAGAAATTGACAGAGAAGTTGATTTTCATCTTATTTGGTTTGAAGTGAATTAAAAAATATATCAAAGAACGATTTCTGAATAACATTTGCCATTTATCAAATTTTTTATGTAGTCTGTTGCGAGGTGTGTTTGGTTAAGCCCGAACTTAAAATAGTAAATTTAATTGAGTGTTTTATTGAATATTTTTATATGTTTAACACGAAATCCTAAAAAACACAAATAATTTTAAGAATTTTATAAATTGTTTCTATAATACCAGAAAAAAGGAAAGCAGATTCTTGACATAAGAATCCACTTCTCTAACAACTTTTCAGCTTTCTCGACAACTCTGTGGATCATTAATCCCAAGTTGAATGCTTATTAAATAAAAAACTGTTTTAAGCTCTGATTACCTCAATCATTATAATTATATACCCATCAATACCCATCAATTGCTTTAATTCAAGAAGAAGAAATAAAAAACGATTGAATTTCATTAAAAATATCAGGTGTTTTTGTTCATATGCCGCAGGTTGTACCCATAAACATTTCTATAGTTGTTATATGAAAAAGAATAAAATCAAATAGGTAAGTAAATAGTTGGGAACTGTAATACAATCGTTTATTTCTTTAAATATCCATTCGTTTATCTTTCTTCTCAAGTTTATACAGCATATATATATGTATATAATGTACCTTTAGGATGATTTAAATCTTTTTTTTTATTTTATAAATGTATTTATTTGTATATATATAGAATATATAAAGCTTGCTATCTATGCTTACAAGGATATATAGATGGATGTACGTTTTAATGATTTATTTGAATGTATTTTCAAATATATATATATATAATGCTTAGTAAATTTTTAGTTTAAATTGCAACCGGATATCATATGTATACAATGAATGCCCACTCAATTGAACCGAGTTCATTTTTTCTTTCATTTTGTTTTTTTTTTCGTTCATAAGCATAAATTTAATTTTTGGGTAGTGTTGTAGACTTGATTTACCATTCAGTTATATTGGTACGAAAATAATTTTTGTTATGAAATAATATGACTTGTTATGTCCTTATCTTGCTCTCTTTTCCAGTTTGTTTTTTTTTCTCTACTTTATCTTTATCGGGAATCGATTCTAATAAATTAAGGTTCAATATTATTTTGGATTGTTAAGGTCTTCAAGTTAATATTATGAATAATAACATAATTAGTAATTAATTATGTTATTATTAAGTAGCCACTGAACTTATTTATGTAACCTTAAGTCGTCTATCTGTCCTGATTTGTCTCTATCTAATGTTTTTCTTCTTAAAGAGGATATCATCATCTGATAACTCTGCCATCAAATATTATATTCGCATTTCGATTATAAACATACAATTAGAGCTTTGATTATAAATTGTGTTTCTTTGTTCAACCATATGAAGTGAAGTTTGGTTTTAGTAGGTATGAATCCCACACACATTATCCAACTACGAAATTCGCTGCGTTTTACAGAAGATGTAATCGTTTTTATATCGCATTGTGTGCTAATCAGATAAAACGAACACTGTTATTTAATTAAATTGGCTTATCTACTACGGTAATAAAATCACATATATTGAGGTGAGGGAATATAATTTTTAGCGATATATTTTATTAAGTCAAAAGATTTTGTAAATAATAAATTATTATATTTAATCTGTAAATTGAAAAAAGTAGGGTACAATATTATCTGAACCATTTCACAATTGATTTTAATGATTAATATTTAAAAGTAGACGTAGCGAAACTATTCAACATTTTTTAATTTTTAATTAAAAATTTCACTTCATATTTACACCCCACATATACATTTTAATATAGAAAAATTTTAATTTATCAAATTTGTCGCAACTCATCCAACTCCGTCCGTGTCTTTTTTCCTAACCAGAATTAAATTTAAATGTCATTTTTTTTTTAAAATAAATATTACATATGCGGTTGTTGTCTGAGATAAATCATAAAAAAAAAATTATATATTTCCAAGAATAAAATGATGGAAAACAATAAAGTCAGAATAAAATTATTGAATACGATTTTTTATTATACTTTCTCAAGTTTCAAGGAGCTGATGAATATTAGTTAATTTTTATTTAGCAAATATCGATATTTCATAATACCCATTTTATGATTATTATTTTGAGATATCATATATCTTCCATAACCCTAATTCAAATTAGTTCTGTATAGTTAAATGATGAATCGATGTTTCTTAAATTTTGTTTTAGTAAAATTTTTATATTTTCAAAAACTTTTCTTTCACAAAATATCCCATCATTGTCTGACTCAATAATAATTTCTCAGAATATTTATTTTCAGCTTTTCTTTTTAAATATAAATTTATTTTTTAATTCATTCCACAGATATTTTAACTTTTATATCATATACTTTAGATTTATTTATAAAAAAAAAAAAAAAAAAAAGGAGATAGAGTACGATAGTATCATTCGTATATTGGCATTTACCATTAGTAACTAGTTTTATAATAATAATAGGTACCTAGAAGAGTTAGTTCCAAGTATGAGAATGTAGGCATTTAGATATGTATTTATATTTGAAAATACCTTCGCAATTACAGTTCAATAATCTAATGATAAATGACTTTCTTATTTAATGTCAAATAAAATTTATGAACTTTTTAGTATAAAAGAGAGAAAAAAAAATTAAATTTTCTTAAAGATGTTTTTTTTTAACAGAGTTACCAGTGGTATTTAACCACTGTATTATGTAGATTGAATACAATTTTTTTTGTAAAAAATATTTTGAATTAAGCAATTTTATATGAATTATTTAAATTAATGTTGAGCACCAATTAAATCTATTGATTGTTAAAATAAATTTATGTTCGTTTATGTTCGCATCGTTAAAAACTACTATGTTGAACATTTGTTTTGTTCCTATAGAGTGGACGAGGGTGATGTGATATACTGCTTCAAAAAACAATTGATGATGCAACTATAAAATATACATCTTTTAGTTGAAAATACAAAAACCCGCTCAAGCTTAACTAGTAGTCGAAAACTAACTAGTCCAACAAGTGATGAACTCCAAATATATCAGTGTTAAAATAGTTTAATTTGGAGAACTGAAAAGTGATATACAAATGCAAAACGGATAAAGCTTCATTAGTCTATGATTGCTTATTTTGTACAATATGGAGACAGTATGCACACAGTGTACATCAATACAATAAGCAAGCTTAAAATCTTTAGAATATTCCGAAGTTCTATTTTATTTAATGTAGAGTAGATGCATCAACCATCAATCAAAATTTAAACGAACTGGAATAGATGTTTTAACCACATTGTGTACACGAATTTGGAAGGCCAAATGTTGCGGATAGAATAAAAACATGCAAATCGATGATGAATATATGGTCCTGAAAAACATGATGGGGGTGTGAAGAAGAAGGTATAATGCGTTGGACTCTATGTGATGTATGAAGTAGTGCAGAGTGACGAAAATCAAGAACCTACAATGGCTCGGACACTTAGAAATGGCCCAGCCAATTGAATCTTTGAACCTTTTACCCGAAGGTACAAGATGTCGGAGCAGACCAAACCTTCATTGGAGAGATGAAATATCGGCAGACATGAAACAATATTGGATCATTAACGAAGTAGAAAAGCCGCCCGTGACCTTAAAAAAGGAGGGATAGATACAAGATCTACATAGTCTTGTGGCCACCTAAGTAAGTAGGTAAATTTGCGATGAAGATGTAACAAAAAAGGATAGAAGGATGGACATGAATTGAATGGACACCAACCAAATCTACACCAAATATATTTGCCCCTGGACGTCCAGAAAAATTCCGACAATTAACAGACGCAGAAATACTATATATAATATAACCAAGTAAAATTTAACTTTTTTTTTCAAGTCTATAGGATGAACCACCCTAACTGTTTTTACAGAGAGATTGTGATACACAATTAAAATAATATATGTATATTCAAACGATTGATAATAAACTCTCCGACATGATCAGAAATTGCAAAGCTTTAGAATTATACTTAAGAGCTGAAACAGATTAAAGAGTTTTGCTGGACTCTCCGATCACCTCTTCATCTATTACTCGTTATTTCTGATATATTATGTAAAAGAAACTGTTGCAGCATTCATCATCAATGTCCTGTAATCTCATTCGTAGGACATAGGCGAATTTTTCACGGTTCTGTTATCTCGGTGTTCCGCTCGACACCACCACATAAAATATGCCGCACCCCCAAGTCTAATGTGCGGTTTACTACTACCGAGGCTGTAGGGGGATTCACCGTGATTTGAATACCTCTTGGGGACCTACCGTTTGTTGTCGTGTTTCATGAAATGTTATCAGACGGTTGACCATTTGGCATTTTCTGAGATATGGGTGATAAAATCAGCATTAGTAATTTGAAATTGTTTAAAATACTTAAATTTAAACATTAAAAAAATGTCCCGCGGCATTCTTTACAATAATTTTTTTTTTTTTTGATTTACTGGTTTTTCTAAGGTATTTTGATTTCAGACTGATTTGAAAAGTAAAAGTAAATTTGAAGTTGGAATTAAAAAACATAAAATAACATTTCTCTTTACAAATTACGAAAACTGTAATTACCAAGTCGGGTACAAAATACAGAAGAAGCAAATAGTAGAAGAAATACGCGCATCTACATAATAAGTATATGTGTAGTAAAATAAAAAGGAAAATATTGGACTATTTTCAACAATTGTGTAACTACCAGATTTAACATAATTATTTAGAAACAATATTGTAGAGAGAAAATCTGTCAACAATTTTCTATTAATTATACTTAAATTTTTTATAACTCTTCTTTAGTTTTTATTTCAGTTTTATTCTACAAAAACAGAACTAGCAATTTTTGACCAATGTTGTATAGATTTTCCGTTACGATAATAATCTAGTTTAATGAGCTTTTCAGTCTATTGAAGGGTGAATATACATATATTTTTTTTATATTTTATGCTCGGTAACAAATGTTATTTCCCACACTCCGAAAGAGAAAAGGACTTGAAGTTGGTCTGCAAATTTATCCGCAGGCCCCCTGAATAAATATATAAGTATTGTTTAAGGTCAGAATTCATAAATTAAATTTCCACAGCTTGAACAGACTAAATAAAATAACTGAACAATATTTAATATATATAATTAGAAAATTGTTAAAGCAGAGAAGGAACTTTAATGCGAAAACTGATAAATATTGTGCTATTGAACTAGTTTAAAACTTATGACAGAACATTATTACATAACTCACATTAGTTGTCTTGGCCCAAAAACGAACCATAAAAACAAAAAAAAATCTATTCAAAAAATATTTTAAAAAAAATAACCGGTAATATACGTAAAGATGGCATCTCACTTCATTAGACGCCATCATATTTAAAAATATCTAATAAAATTCTGTAATTTTTTGTTTTTTCTAGGATAATGCACATAAACACAAAACAAAAAAAAAAAAAAAACAGAAAATAGTGAATCCGTTTCATTTCATGAAATAAAAATTTATTACTTTAATTTATTTTTTGGACCCATTCTAAAAAAGAAAAATGAAAAAAAATTGTTTTTTAAGACGCCATTTTAAAAATATGTATCTAAAGTATCAACCGAAACCATTTTATGTCATTTTTGGCAACCGCTCTGATGTGTATTTTATTTTATTTTTTTTTCTTCTGTTTTTTTGTTTTTGTTTTTTTTTTAAACCTATACATTTATGGTCTAATATTACTTTGGCGCCTTCATTGTGATTTGACACAATTTATTTATTTTATTTTTTTCTTTCAAAATTTCAATGTTGCATTATATGACATCATTTTACATATAAAATTTATAAAATTGAACACATTTTAAAACTAGAGAAAAAAAAGTGTTTCTTTATTAGAACGAGAAGAAAAAAAATTAAATAAAAAGAAGTGAAAAAAATCAAAAGAAACAAAAAATAAATATGTGCAATAAATTTCATTACAATTGAGTTTTCATGGTCACATAGCAGCCATAATGTTTCATAAAACTGGGTATGTAGGGTAGGAAATAAAAATAAATTAGTAAAAATGAGCAAAAGAAGAGCGAGAGAAAAGAAAAAAAATAACTTTTATTATTCGCAATTTTCTTTGTCAATTGTAAATTATTGTCTTCCCTTTTAGTTTTCACATTAAATTTAAACGAAGTTGAACAATAATATCCTTATTAATTTATTTTTAATGCTGTAAATAGAATTTTGTAATTTTGATGATATTTTTTTAAAGGTGTAAATGAAAAACAAAAAAATGTTAAAAAATGTCAGTGACTTGTTTTATTCAATTTAATTGGAAGTGAGTTTTGTGGGAGCTGGTTTTTTTTTTCGAATAAAAAAAATTGTGGAAAAAAAATGTCGAATAGTTGACAAATTAAGGTGCCTTTTACAGGTATCATTTTTTTGTCGGATCCAAGTAATTTCAGGTGACAAAACTAATTACTATTACAACTGTCACGCGCCGACTGAAAAATACGACTCAATCGTCACTTGCAATTTATATGTGACAGGATTCCGTTTGCCTGTAATTTTGTAATTTTTTGTGTCTATATAAATTTAAATAATGGATTCTGAAAAGAAAGGGTATGTAAATATTTACAAATTTATTGAAATAATTTATATATTATATAATTTATATAATACATATTTGAATTTGAATTTATATTATATAATATATATTTGAATTTGAATTTATATTATATAATATATATTTGAATATATTAATTCAAAAATTGGATAATAAACATTTTTGTTTATTTTAGTTTAAAAAAAAACAACAAAAACACAATTTCAAAAAAACATAAAAAAATACATCAACCAATTTTGTATTCTTATAAAAAATTTTTTTTTAAATTCAAACGTCAAATGAGTTTTTCTGTCAAAGTACATAAAAAATACGTTCAGAAATTTGTTGCTGTCGGATGAGACTTGTAATACGAAAGTAAATTTCATTCGGGTGACTGGGAAAAATGACTGGAAAAGTGGTGTGACACCTGTAATAGGCACATAAATGTTGAAAAAAAAATAAAGTTGAAAAACCGGTTCTGGAAAAAGAAAATGTTGAATTTCAATGTTGGAAAAAAGTGTTCGAAATTTTTTTTTAAATTAGTCTCTAAACCGTCTTAATTACGTGAAACAATTTTGAAATTTTTTTTTTCAAGGGTCTTTGACCTAAAATTCTGGGACTTGAACCTCTTTAACAATTTCTCTAAGTGTTGTTCATTACATGTGACATGTTTAATAAAAAAAAGTACCGTCAGCCCCAATTTCTGGTACAGTGGTTCTCTCCAACAATTTTTCTAAGCGTTGTTAATTACGTGAGCCAAATTTGGAAAAAAATGTTGAAACCTATTTAGGTTTGAAAGGTTTGGATTTTGAAAGTTGGATTTTAAAATTTAGATTGTCACGCATATCCAAAAATAATTCATAATTTGTTTTAGTATGAACGCAAAGTCGTTTCGTACATATTCTGAAATTTTTATGAAATATTTTTAAAATTTGCAGTGTCCAAATTGATAATGGTTAGTATGGTTAATAATGGTTGGTATGAAAGTAGATAAATTATATTAAAACAAAAATTATTTTAAATCTACATACGATCATACGATTTGAAATCTACATATATTTTTATTTCAGCATTTTTTTTTCGACATTTTTCCATTCAACATTTTTTTTTATTCAACATTTTTAATTCAATATTTTGCTTTTCAATAAATCGACCCACACCTGAATTTTGTAGTTTTTCAATGAAATTGTAAAAAATATTCACATATTGTTAATAATACATACTGGGTTGGGCAGTCAATTATAATATGATATTAACTTTTACGATCTTGATGAACTTTAATTCAAGACGATACGATGTTTATAATAAAGATAAAAACAGTATCGTATTTTTAAATTCAATGTTTGTATCGCTTAATTTACATCCTGGTCATTCATAGTATCGTTTTAGTTGTTAAGCTTCAAATTTATATATTCTTCAATGTGTTTTTCATCAATATACAACGGTTTTTATTTATAATGTATACTTTTATATAAATTACCGTAAATTTATATTAAATGTGAGTTAAGTCAGAAAAATTTTTAGTTTGGAAATAAAAAATTTATAATTTTTTATTCTAAATACAAATTTAGGTTAAATTCTAATGTAGATAAAATTTTAAGTAAACAGATTAAATTTTTTACTTCATTATTATGCCATTATATCAATGTTTTTCCGTGGCTTGTATGTTTTTATGTTGTTGTCATATTTTTACGTTTTCTTAGAGTGTTTTGATATTTTGGTTTGTGAAATAATACGGGGTGGGGTGTTTTAATCAGTAGTTCTACACTGAGCAAAAAAATATCTTTGGCTCAACTATAAAATTAAATAACAATAATATGGTTGGAAAATATAGTTAGATTAACCATATTACATCATGTAACTATGAGTTTTATATAAAGTTAAAAAGTTTCTTATATGGTTGAATCAAATATGTATAATATAGTTGCAACAAAAATAATTTATAATCCTCACAACAATATTATTATATTCACAAACATAATTATGTTTGCAGCAATATTATTTATAATTGAAACAAAAATAATTATGTTTGGAGTAAACATATTATAGTTACTTTCTACAACACGATATTTTGTTCTCAACTATAATATTGTTGTTTTAAATATGATTCACTAATATATTATGTTAAAAATAAATATAATATGGTTGAATGAAAAATATTTATGTTTACACCAAATATAATTATGTTTGCAGCAATATTATTTATAATTGAAACAAAAATAAATATAATTAAGGTAAACATATTATACTTAAAATAATAACACAACACAACATATATTTAATTTCTATAGGATTATATTTTTTTGTCAATTATTATAAAATGGTGGTTTAAAATATATATTTGCAACGAATGAATTCCAATGAGTTCCAATAAATATTTGCTTAAATTGTTGCTTCTGTTTTTTAAATCATTAACTGTAAGAAATAAAAAAAAAAACATATTTCTTAGTTAAGATTATCCTTAAAATTAAAAGTACTTATATTATAGCATTTGACAAGAGACTCTAAGGAAAGCGTCAACTTTCGTAATAAATTGCCATAAAAATAAGTAAGTTTTTGATTTAAACAAATTATTAAATAATTTAACCAACCTGTATAGTTTTCTTTACTTCTTCTTAATCATGGTTATTAATTATTTTTTGGAAAGATTTTATCCAGTTTCTCATAAGCTACGTCATTGTCTATCAAAATCAAGAGAAAAATTAATGGTTAGTTTATAAAATGTTATGCAAAAATTTATGCAAACACTTACCAATCTAGATAGTTATATCCATTAACAGAGTATTTTTATATTACGCTTGCATTTATAAACACATTTTGACTACGTAAAGAACCACAGTAGACTGAAAATTACAATGAATTTTTATTTTTGAAGGATTTTATTTTAACGTCAAATATAATATGATTACTGCAACCATAATATGTTTGCTTCAAGCATAATATGATTACTTCAACTATATGAGATGATTGCTTCAACCATTATTATGATTACTTTAATCATAAGGCAACTATAATATGTTTGCTTCAATCATAATATGATTAATATTACTACAAATATTTGTAAAACAACTATAATATGATTTATTTAAACAAAATATGTTACAACTACTGGTTTATGAGCTTCTTAACCATAGTATGATATACACAATCATAATATTTTTGTAAGCAATGTAATTTAAAGTTGGTTTAAATTTTTTTTAAATATAGTTGTAGCAACCATAATTTATTACAACGTATATATTTCGATTAACTATAATATTTTTAAGACAAATATAATATGTTTCTATCAACCATAGTTATATTTATCATTAACATATCAAATGTTTTTTTCAACTCTAACATAATAGGTTTAAAGTAACCATAATATGTTTATCGCAACCATTGGATAAACATTTCTTAGTGTATGAATATATATTAAGTAAAAAGTAGTAGACTAGTAAAAAGTACGATGCAAGTGTGTAAATGAATGTCATTGTTGACAATGACCGATAACGAGATCAGTATGACAGTAATCGATAACGAAGCTAGTAAAACATAATTTTCATTAACGAATGTTAGAAAGTCATTAGTCGATCTAACATTGATTTGTAATACCAAAATAAAGATAAATGGGATTCAGTGAATTCGATTTCTACCTTACGTCAAATAATAATATTTCATTTTAGAGAGAAAATCTGTCAAAAATTTTCCGCTAATTACTTCAAATTTTTATAACATTCCACAAAACGAGGATAATAGATAAATATCATAATTCACAAAAAAAAAAAAAATAAAAAAAAAAAGCTAGTCAACATTTCAGGAACTTTCAAAAATCTTTTATTTAGCCTAATTAAATAAAGAATAAAAACAAATTAACAAACTTGTATAAAATCAAAATTAAATAAAAGAGCAACCAAAACAAAAATAAAACAAAAGAAGTTTTCAAGCAAATCAAAAATATCTTTTTCACATTCTTTTATAAATCCCACACAATAAAATTATATAAAACAAAAACAAAAGAAAAATTAACAAAATAAAAAATAAACAATTTTCCTGTTGTCTATTTAGTTTTAACAAAACCACATTTTTCCTCAATTTAAAGTAAAGAAAATTTTCCGAAAATTTCCTCAAAACCTCAGATGAGTGTTGACAGCAACAAAAAAAAAAAAATAACGAAAATAGGAATAACTAAAATTTTAATGTGGCTTATTTTTTTTTTTTTCTTATTTTATTTGGATACATTAAACTTGTAAGCAACAAAACAAAATACAAAACATACAGTAAAGAATTTTCATTGTGTTTTGTATTCAACTTTTTTTTTCTTTGTATTTAAAAAAAAAACATACACAATACTTACTTTATTCCATCTCAATTCTCTGTTCATATTCATTTAACATTAAATTTTATTGAGAAAATATTTCAAATTTAAGGAACATGTATACAGCAACAAATATTTATATTATAGCAACAAAATATTTAAACAACAGAGAATAAAAAGAAACATTGCAACAAAGAAAATCTCACAATTTTCTTTGAATGTTGTGTACTTTTTGTTTTTTTTTTTGTCCTTTTTGCTTATAAGGAGAAAAATTACAAAAAAAAGTAGTCCATTTAACATTGTTTTTATTTACAACAAAAACAAAGACTCGTTTTAAATTGAACTCAACTGAAAAACTTTGATAATTTGATGTCTTAAAATCCTTTTCAAAATGAGATGATGATATCCTTTTACGTGTAATAATAATATAATAAAAAAAATAATATGTATTATGAAAATATGTATACGTATGTGTGTGTGTATTAAAAAAAAAATATCTAAACCTTTGTTGTTGTTTTTAATATTCAGACAAAATTTTTAATCACGTTATAAACAAATTATATTGGTGTTAATATGTTTATAACATCATTATCATTATCACCATTGTCATGAAACTTTGTCGGTGGAACATACTACGAAATCAATAACACTATAACATACTTTTGAAATAAATTTTTATTTAAATAAATTTTAGATAAGTTTAAAATTCGTTATAGAGAAATATTTTTGAAATTGTGGAATGTTAAAGTGAATATCTAGTTCTTGTTTCATTATTTTAGGGGTATTTTTAAATATCGAATATTAAAGTCGTATGCATTAGTGCTTATGGATCAAGTTTTGGTGAAATGTCGATATTTAGAATAAGAATTAGAATTTAGAAACTAAGTTAAGTGTGGAGCTTATTAAGCATAATAATAACTAATGGATGTAAAGTTGATTAAACAAAACTATTGTGAAATATATTGCGTAGATGCACACCCACATTATCCCATAGGCACAATAGGCCTAGGACCTACGAACTGTAAATGGCCTACGAAAATGTATACATATTATTATTTACGAAAAATTTATATAATAAATATTCAACCAAAGCATGAAAACTTCACTTAATCCAAAATAATTCAAAATTTATTTTCAAAAAACCAAAAAAAAATCATTAATTTAGTAAACAATTTATTTAATTATTACCTAAACTAACCTTCCTACATTTTTTATTTGCGAATTCGACAAAAACATCATCGAAACTAGTTTCTCGCATTAAATCACTTTCAATTGATAAAAGCGTAAGAGATGATAATCGCTCCTGTCCCATAGTTGATCGGAGGCAATTTTTTATTCTTTTAAGCTTTGAAAAGCTCCGCTCTCCTTCCGCATTCGTTCCAAATATCGATAAATAAATTCTTAACACAATATTTACATTAGGAAAACTGGTAACTAGTTTATCATTTATTTGTGCAATTATTATTTCCTTCACTGATTTTTTATTCCCATACATTCGTGAAAATAATAAAAACTCGTCAACAAATGCATCTTCAACATCTGAAGAATATATTTGCACTAACTGGTTTGCTTTCGAAACTATTTCATTATTTTTTAAACTTCTGTCTACCAAAAAATTAAACCTTTCATATAACATTTGATATGCTCCAAGTCGCTTAGGCATTTCAATTATAAGTCTATTTACTATTGATTCTATACGAAATTTGTCACTTGCACTTAACCTCAATCTAGGATCTGTGTTGTCTAAAACTTCATCAAAAAATCTATTTCGTGTTCGTTTACGTTGTGTATATTCTTTATATTCGGAGGATGTAAGCTTTTTTGCCATGGTTTCAAATTTATTAAACTCTAAACGAATATCATGAAAGTAAGCTATGAGAGTATCAAATAATTTTACAATAGTGCATAATTCTATGCCAGTCTCCTGCAGAGCTTTATTGACAATATTAATATTTTGTAATAAATCATTCCAAATAATACACATCAATGCTGTTTCAAAATTGTTCAACTTTTTTAATAAAGATTTCACTTCCTGCACAGCCACAGCAGGTTGACGTTCGCTTTCAGTTATTTCAAACAATGCTTGTTGAATTTCTGAATAATTCTAAAATAGACCCTTAGTAGCATCATGTCGAACAGATCATCTGGTTTCTGATAAATTTTTAACAACACAAGTATTTTCTTTCATATTGTCTTTAAATTTGGACCATCTTTGTGGTGAAGCACAAAAAAAAGTGTATATTGCTTGTAAAATTCCAAAAAACTTTACTGCTTCCAAGCAACACTCCACAGCAGTTGAACCTACCAAATTAAGACTATGAGCTGCACATGGAACCCATTCAGCCAGACTATTTATTTCTCTAAATCTAGCTTGTACACCTGCATATATGCCGCTCAAAAAACTATTCGATAGGGTTAAAGGTAAAAGTGCCTAGGGCCTACGAAGAGGTTAATTCGGGCATGCGTAAATGAATTTAAAAATTAATAAAGTAGAGTTTCTACAGTGACATAAATTTAAAATTTCTTTACATAGTGTGAATCTCGTTTAAATTTTATAAAATTTTAAACCAATATATATTAGTATACTTAACTTAAATTACAGAATTCTTTTACTTATTTCAGTTTTTCTTAGAATTTCGTTTTCGTTAAATATTTTATTTGCAGCTGAAGCGTTTTAATTTTGGATAATGCAAAAATTTTTTGCATCAGCTTAAAAATATTTCAGTCATGTGAAGAAATTTTTCTCACCACACTCCATTTTTTATTTTTATTTTACTGTCAGCGTTATTGCATAGAGCAAGCAAATCAAACGTCTATTAGAAATGAAACTTTGCTACATTTTTGTGCAATATTTATCATCATTCAGTGAGGTTAGTAGAATTCGACATCGTTAGAAAATAAAATATTTTTTTATTCTTGCTATTTTCACCCTCCTTGCATATACATAGTTTTCAGTTTTCATTTTTTTAATAAAATGAATATAGTATTATTCTACTTTTTTTTGTTTTTTTTTATACGCGTGTACATAACTAAAACACTGTGTGGAAACACCTTTTATACCGATTGGTATGTTTGGCTGGATAGCGAAAGGAAAATTAGGAATGGTAAAAGGGAAGCAAGACAATTATTATGAAAGATGTTTTAAAATGTATGCAGGTCATAAATATAGATTTCATCATGTTTTGGGAACACATAAGATGATATTTGGTTCCACATTTGGGATGTTGATGTTAAAAACGAATTTCCATACCTTGTCTTCTACCATCTGTGGATTTATACGGTGTAGGTATGAGCACATGCTACACTTCGTGTTTCACCTCGCTTAACTGAAGGTAATACAAATTTAATTTCCACTGAGCATATGCCCGTGCTTACGAGATATATATAAAAGTAAATTGAGGGCACCAACTATGCAACGCTGAATAAGAGGAGCAAGATGAGCGATATTTGGGTCATTGATGATAAAACGAATAGATCGTTTTTAGACTTTACACAACTTGACTCGATATTTTATCTTTTTATTTAGTATATATATATACATTTTTTAAACAAGCAATTCGTAGCGATGTTAACACTTTTATTTCTACTAAAACTTCTTTTAATTTATATTTCGTATTGTTGTCAATGGTTAAAAACAAATCCATTAACAACGTAAATTTAAAATCATAGGAATATTAAAGGTTTTCTTCAAAATACAATAATGAAATCATGGAGGAAAATTTTTAATATTTTGTTTTTTTTTTTTATTTACTGTTTTGTTGTTTTTTTTTGTTATAACATTTGTGTAAAGTGAAGCGGTTTTTAATGTTTAAAAAAAAAAATTCAAAAAATGAATAAAAATTTAATTCGAAATTTCACTTTAATTTATTTTTTCATCTTTTAATAAAAACTGTTTTTCTTATGTTTTTCTTTATTTCTATTTTTTATTTTTTGTTCACTTTTTTTCATTATTTTATTCTAAGATAGAAAGAGAAAACAAAACATTTTATTAAATTTTTATGTGATATTAATATATTTCGGTGCAGTCAGAATAAAATAGGATAATTGAAGTAAAAAAAAGAACAATAAAAATAAAAAACAGAAAAAACATAACAAGACACGAAAATATTGAAACAATCAAATTGATTTACTGTTATGTCAAGTAAGCTTAATTCTTATAAATAATTGAAAAAAATGGCAAGTGAAGAATAATGTGTGGGAACTGCAATGAATGAAAAACCGATGACTCTGGTAGCTAGTGTTTACTTTTATTATAATTTTAATTATAGTAAATAAAGAAATAATAATAATAAAATGAATGAAATATATGAATTAGAAACAAATACAGTTAGATTTACCATACAAATATAATAATAAATATATGACATTGCAAAATAATATAATTTAAGGATCACTTTTAAATTTGAGAAATGTAGGCTAATTGAAGTAATAGCAGGAAATTTCATAATAAATTTAAAAAAATAAATCCGTTAACATATCAGTATTATTGTTTGCGTCAATTTCAATCATCAATAATGAAAATCCATAAAGTGAATCAGAAATCAAATTGAAGATTATTACATTAGAAATTTGTTAAAATCTTTTTTATTTAAATAATTTAATATAAAACCATATTCTTAGTTTAGTTTTTAAGTAATAGTTGAAAAATAAAAAACAAAAAAAAAGATAGGTAGTTTGGGAGTGACTATTGTTACAGTTGCGTCTGGAAAATCAATCAGCACTAACTTGTCAAATTGAATCTCACTCAAAAATTTATTTCTAAACCTTAGTTAAAGGAAATTTTATGAATGTTACCGATGGAAGCCGCTTTTATGCTCATCTAATTGTGTCTAAAATCATTAAAATTATAATTTACTCTACTTAACCCTTAACCATATATGTTATTTCAAATTTTAAAGTATTGCAATTACACATAATATTTTTAAAAATTTCAATTAATCCTTTAAAATGATAATATTTAAATAATTCGACCTATCCATGTAAATTTCGTGCAGATATAAGACAAAATCGATTTTATAAAAATAAACATTGTTATGGCGCCGCTGCGGCTCAATATAAATTTCAATATAAATAAAAAATGTCAATATAATGAAAAATTAAATAAAAATAACTTTCTAAGAAAAAATCAAAACGTGAAAACAATGTCATCTCTGCAATATCAAAAGCCAATTATTTCATTCAGCTATGCAATAAATGTGATAAAACAACATGTACTGACCATGCAAAAATTCATTGCAATACCTACTTGTGTCAATGAAAAACTTGAAAAATAATTAAATATTTAATTTTGTTATCTATTAAAAATCTATAATATTAAGTTTGTTATTTATTAATAATAAATGAATTTAAAAAAAATTATTGATTGCATTGCATTTATTTATATAAAATTTACATAAGAGCCACTGCGTAACTACAACAGTTTTTGTGTGATTGATTTTACAATAGTGGTTAAGGGTTAACAGTTGACATGATTGTGAATCATACAATATTTTTTTTCTTTAAAATAGTTTCTGTTAAACTCGTTATACACAAGTATACTTTAACTGAAACTATAAGCTCGAGCAAAACTAGGTGCGGGTCAAATTGGATTCTAAGAGTGTTATATATGAATTTCATTCGTATTATATTTAATCGGTTTTATTAAAATTTATCTGATATCTATACGTAAGTATTAAAAATAAAAACTATTATTGACAGTTGTTTAACAAAAGTGAGACTTAGGTTTACAAAATTAGAATAAATGAAATACAATTAAAGCAAATGTCATTTTGAAATTTACGTTAGACGAAAACGTTAACAATATTAGGCGTTTTCGTTTTTTAGTTCAGAGCATAGATCTGACTCAAATGAGCACGCTCTGAGCATAACAAGTACAAATAAGCTCCGAGCGCTCAGATTTAATAAAAAAACACGATTTTACTAAACTGTCATTTTTATTTTATTGTTGTTTCAAATTGTCAACAATCGAATTTGAACTTTAAACTTTGAAATTTACAAAAGATTTACAAACAAAATGTTTCAGGTTTCAATGTGCTTTTCGATGAAAGTTATTTAGAAGATTACATATCTGATAGTAATGCTGATATGCAAATAATAAAAAATCAGGATTATACTGAAAATATTATGTCAAGGTTTTCCAATAAAACTCATAAAAACTCAATAAAATTATTTGTAACGAAATACTACTACTATTCTAGAAAAATGTTTCTTTATCTTATTCTATTAAGTGGAGCTTTGAGTTCTTACTCAACTTAAACATTTTTAATTAAATATTAATTATTTACTATCACAGCTTATAACATCGTAGTCCATTACTTCTTAAATTCTAAAAATCACTTCGTTAATATTTATTTTAAAATGGTTTACATTCAAAAATATTAATTTTTATTTTTACTATCGTACAGGAGCGTCATCTATTTTGTTTTAAAATAAAAATCACGTTTTGACATTTAATATTTACTGAGCGCATGAAAAAATACGGACTTAAAGCTCTGAACGCTATTACGCATGTTTAATGTTTATAGTATACGGGTAGTGGTAGAAGCCTGCCAAAATTTATTGGTGAAGGGTGATTTGTTAAGGGGTAAGCAAATCTACCAAAATCTTAAATTTCTGGTAGGTTTTTGACGTTTAAATTTTTTTTCTGCGAATATGTCAGTGTCAAAATATATTTATTATTTCTTATTCACAAAAAATAAGGAAATTGTTGTTGAGAACGTAATTTTCGGATGGAATATGAATCAAATAAAAAAATATGAATTTTACAAATAATAATAACACTAGAATAACGGGTGTTTTCGTTTATTCATTCCGAATATTCGGAATATTCCGAATATTCGGAATATTCAGAATATGTCAAAAAGCGTTGTTTTATTCATTCGGAATATTCCAAATATTCTGTTCTGTATTTTTTTATTTATTCTGTATATTCCGAACGTATTCTTTTTGTTCCATCTCAGAGTTGGAATAAACAGAATAAAATTACGGAATGACAGTTCACTTTTATCATTCTATATAGTAATAACAATTTGACTACCTATATTTTAATTTAATTTAAAAAATGGAAAATATTGGTTAAGTAAATAAATGTTTTTTAAAAAAAATATAATATTATGAATAGTTGTATAAATATTAATATTTATGTATATAAAATTAGTAGTTGTATTTATTATTCAGAAAATACAAATTTTTAAAAGTTTTTATTGTTTTTTTTTTCAAGGAATGAGTCTATATAATGGTCGTAGGGAGATATAAAATGCCTGATAAGCCTTTACAAATTTTTTGTAACAATTATAACTATCTTAACTATATTAACTAATTTACACAAATTAAAAAATAGTTCACAAAAATTAATAAATAAATAAAAAAGCAAACAATGACATTGTTAATGTTAATATATTCTGTAATTTTTTTTATTCTACTCTGTTCGTTTATTCTATTTGTTCGGAATATTCTATCGAGACGTCATCAAGTATTCTATTCTTTCCATTCCTTCTTTAGAATAAATAAACGAAAACACCAATATAAAAAATTTATTTATTTATTTCTTTGCCAATAATTTCAATTGCGGCCATCTTGATTTTTCAATAATCTGACAGCGACAATGGCAGAAATCTACCAGTTTTTTTATACGTATGAACAATTTGGTAGATTTCTGCCTCGTATAAACATGGACATTAGCAAAAAAAACAATACCAATCTTTTTTTGACAGTTCGTGCTCTGTTCTGAACTAAAAAACGAAAACGCCTATTTTATCATCTTCGTTCCACACATAGATGTCTATGCAATATCCCACCCAGCACCAACGCAATCGATCACGCAAAAATATGTAAAGAATGTATTCGCTATCGATTCTATTTTGTTGAGACTTAATTTTTATTAAATTCAATACTAACTCAAATTACTTAAATATTTTTATATCAATAGACACAATGAATTAAAAAAAAAATGTGGTATTTCAAATCCTTAAACTATTGTAACACATTTCACAATGTGAATTTATTAATTTGAGCTCTATGTCTAATGTCTGAAATGAATTTCTTTTTTTGTCTTTTTAAAAATGTGTAAATATTTAAATTTAAGTTTTTTGTAACAATTTTTCATAACTGTAAATAAAAATTTTGAAAAAAAATTAATTTTACGTTTATTATCACTATTATGAATACATTTTAAATATGTATAGGTATTCTAAAATTGCATTTAACTATATTTCACAAAATGTATTCTGAATGTATTTGCAAAATATATTCCGAATATATTTTGCGAATATATTTTAAATGCATTCTCAGTATATCTTTACATTTTATTTTAAGGGGAAATACATCACGAAAGCGGACATCGTCATCGATAGGTACTAGTAAAACGTGATATGTAGAATGCATTCATGCATTACTCTGAATGTATTCTGAATATATTTTGAATGCATTCTGTGCTGACTGGGACATTGTGTAAATGTTTCATACATAAAGAAATGCCAAATTTATGATATTTAAAATTTTTACAGGAAAATTTAATATTTTATCTAATCGTATTTTTTTTTTGTGTGGAATATTTTTTTGCCATACCATATATTTCAATTATTTAAAAATCCAAAATACAAAAATTATCCTAAATACTAATTTAATAATGTTTTTGCTCCATATTCCAATTACACTACACGTTGTTTATTCTATTATATGGAAAAAATCCTGTACTCTTCCAACAAAAGGACGATTTTTGATTTGAAATTTTTGTCTTCGTAAATAAAAATTAAATAAAATTGAAATGGAAATTTTCTGATATCATTACCACATTGTAAATACAACGACGTGTAAGATATTATTAGGTATTTTTTTTTAAAATAAATTTTAATTTTATTTTTTTTTTTTTTTTGTAAAAGGTATGCAAAATAATGAATACAATTTTACTTTAATGAAAATCAGTAACCAAAATAAGAAACGTAAATAACAAAAAAAAAAAAACAAACCATAAATAAAATTAAACAATAACAAATCGATTTCCCAGTCTATTTTATTTCCCACTGTTATTCGCATATAATATTCTGTTTATATAATGTAAGTACATACGTATTGTCGAAATTGTACAAACCATAATGATGATCGTGACGAGCCGTTTATCAGAACCATCAACCAAAACAAAAAAGAAAACAAAATCAGAAAAATAAAAGTAACAGAAAAGTAATCAAGAGAAACGTGCGAAAACATTATTTTTCGTATAAATGAGACACAAGAGTTGCACACGTATAACAAGTAATAACATTTGATACAATAATATATATATATATATATAATACAAATACATCAATATATTCATTATATACATAAGATTTTATTGTAATGGTAGTGTGGGAAAATAACTAGAATTATAAAAGGTTATACTCGTATTATATGCATGCTGATATTGCTGACAATGTCTGATTTTGATATTTGCCGACTTTTATTTTTCCTTTTCATTTAATGCTACTGAATTTTCTTTTTTTGTTTTTTTTTTTTATATATTATTGTTGTCGGTATTCTCATCTAAAGAGTCACTCATTATACACGTATTTGTCATATGCATATATGGTAAATTGATGTATGTATATTGCATGTACAGTGGTGGAAAAACAATAATAAAAAAAAAGTTCATTAAATATCAATTGTACAGCGTTTACAACATCTGATATTACCGAATTACCGAATCAAAAGCTCATACATGGACATAAATATTTTAAGGTAAAAGCTACACAAAATTTGAATGTCGAAAACATGTAATTTTTTATAATTTAAAAATGAAAACGGGATCAAATAAAATGGTTAATATCACAAATACATAGCCTGTCATAGTGATGTGAGATGTCGTAATTCATATTTCCTTTTCTCGAATGAATTATATTTCAAATTGTTGTCTTTTCTAAAGCATTTAGATTAGATTAGTCTTAGATTGAAATCGTTTATATTTAATTTATGTTAGTAGACAGTAGATAGTAGAATTTATATTATATGAGGGGGTCTAACAGGGTGGTGATGCGTTTTATGGTCGTTGTATCTAGTTTACGCCAATCTTATTTTACTCTTTACAGCCTCTCCCACCTTATTTCTTACTTTCACCTTCACGTGGTGACCCCTGTTAACTCTAGCAATCCTTACGAACGATCGGGTTTCAATGGTCCTAAATTTTGGCTTTTTGTGCAGTTGAAATAATAAAATTTAATTTAACATAATTTTTTCTTTCTAAACTCAACCTAAACATTATTTAAATAATAAACCACGACTCTTTAATCTTTTTATCTTCTACTGTAAAAGAGGCTGAGGAACCATTTTATATAGGTTCTGCCAAATCTTATAAAAAGTAAGACGGTTCAAATATTGTTTTTAAATAAAGTTCAATCAGACAATGAATTGTCCTTGGATTAATATCATTTCAGTTTCAAAATTACCATTAAACTTATAATTATAATTATAATTCAGTAATTATAATTATAAAATTATTTGTATGAGAAAATATATTGAAAGATTATGTGAAAATTATTTTTTGCTTGTTTCATTATTTATGAATTATAACGACTAATTTAGTTGATGTTAGGTCTCATGCAGTCAATTGTCCATTACTAGTCCATATTTCCTTTCCCATTCTTATTTATTTTGTAATGGGATAGCAATTAGTTTTGCCATATGCCCAATGGATGGGATTACAGGACAATGATGATAATGCCATCAATGATGGCAACTTAGGGTATAATTCTATGTTGTTTATTCTGCTTGATTAGTCAGAAAGTAAGGAGAATGGCATCAGAAAGTAAGGAGAATGCTGAAGTAAGATTTAAAAAAAATCAAATTATGAATCAATTTATAAATGTTATCATAGACATTAATTGGAGGGTATATACAGTAAAAGAAGAAGAAGAATTCTCCTTGCTAAAATATTTTTCGAATTAAGTGGAAACAGATGCTTCCAAAGGTTTGTAATTTGTTTGTAAGCCTTTCTATTACTAGTCGGCTGTCTCAAATATGTATGAAGAAATGAATAGATGTGAAGTGAGGGTTATCTCAAACAACATATGAAGATAGCATAACCCTAACGTTACATATATTCCTTTCTGTATACATAGTTGGGACAGCTGGTAAGTAATAGGAAAGCTTAAAGGATAAACTGGACTTTTTGAAAATATAATAATTGTAGTAAAAGAAAATTCGAAAACACATATAACTTTTTAAATTCTTTACTATTGAATAATTTTCCCCTTACACTGGATATCTTCAAATATAATTTGATAAATTTACATGAATCACTGTAAGAGGTCAAATTTAATTTCTGTTTAATTTTTCATGCAATTGTCTATATTTTTCGCCCACTGTATGCACATGAAAATGTCAAATGAATTTGTTTTGTTTTATATTATTCGAATTTAAACCAACCGACAAACCAACAAATTGAATACAATGGAAGGAAAATGTTCAAAAAGTGTAAAACAACAACAACAACAACAAGCACTGGTAGCAAATAACAAAATGGCATTAAAGTAATGTTGTTTTAAGAAGAATAATAGAACCTTTTATTATAATTTTATTGGGCTTTTGAATTTTGAGTTGAGGCTTTCTAAATACATAATACTGATGTATCGATATATGTACATATGTATCTATGTGTATGTTTGCATAAAATGAATGAAAATTTTTAATGCATTTAAATGATATTAATGAGTTCTCCTCTACATTATATGACTTTATTAAATGTCAATTATTTTTTAATTTCCGGTATTGAAATACATATATTTACATGAGTAATAAATATGTATTTAAAAGTACATGTTTATTTTTTAAGTATTTGAAGTTCCATTAAAGTTTTTTTTTTAATGAAATTAATTTTTATTGACATTTTGTTTTCCAAAAATTCAAAATTTATATGAATTAATTGAGCATGTCGAAAATGTCGATATAAATTTTTATTAAATATGATGTAGGTTATTTTATATAATATTATTTTGGTCCTTTGATACATTCTAATAGAAAATTTGTGTTTTAATTAGAATTTAGTTTTGATGGACTTGATGGTGTTGGAGGTAAAATTTGCAATGTCGATTTATCTTTGATGTTTTTTTTTATATATGAATAGACTATTCTACTTTTATTTTTTATTATAGAATAGACTTAGGCTAATTTTATGTTGTTGATTAGAAAACGGAGAGAGGTTTTGACTAATTAACGGCTTTCTGGCATATTATTTAATTTGGATTGCAATCGATTTCTCGATTGTCGCTTACTAATTATCATTAATAGCTTGTATTTTCTGTATGGTTATAATGCGCTAGATGTTGTGTACTGCACCGCGATCCCAATAAATCTATATAGTTTATTGATTTTTCATATGGTGAAAAAATTAAGAAAGTAGAACTTTGGGTAAGCAAATAAAAAAAGTACTGGAAAATACACGAGCAAGTATGCCAAATCGATCGTATACAGTCTTGACAACACACAACTCCACCATCAAAGCAACCTATATTGACAAATATTGAAACCCCAGTTATTGACCAGTATTGAAACCAAGATGGGAACTAAAAAACTAGAAAGCAGTTAGACCAACATCTAAAATTAGACCAATAAAGAGATAGAAAATAGCAATCATAGCAATCTTTAAATGTAAAAATTTCAACTATTCATACATTTTTTTTTAACCCATAATACATTTTTTTTATTAATCAGTATTGATAAAATAGAAAGACATTAAGAAATTCGAAAATGTACGATGCAATAGGCGCAATTGGTATACAAGACCTTACAAATGTTAATATACCGCAAAGAAAGGATTGTTGTAAAAAAATTATTAGAGGGAGATTAACTACTTCAGTCAATATCATAACTGCAGAGACATTACACTGCTCAACGGGTTATCAATGCCCGTTCCTAGTAAAAATACTTTAAGGTCGTGCAACAAACATAAATTTAAAAAAAAAATAAGTTTTTATTCCAGTTTTCGTCAACATTGAAGTCACGTTTATCAAATTAACACCAATTGTATAATCTGCGATCAGTCGATATCAGTATACAATTATACATTGTTCTTAGCGATTTCAAAAAAATATTTTGCTCAATGAAATGCACCCATTAGAAAAAGCATTGGGAGACAAAGTATCACCAATTTACCTAATTCAAGTCAAAGTTCGTTGAATTATTTTGTTCAAATTTTATTGGAAATTAATTTAGATGAAATCAAATCGACGATAACTATACTATCAATAGAAGCACGTAACACTTAAAGCCGAAAAGACAACATATACATTATGTGAATAATTTCTGACATTACAACCAGTAAAAGTGCTCGAAAATACTTACAAAACAGCTGAAAAAAGCTGAAAAAAGCAAGGGCAACTTTGGAGTAATTGCAGTCGATATAAAAAGAACACGCGAATATCTACCAATACTAAATAACATAGAACATTCCGTTCATATATAAAACCGGTCCTGGGACACTTTGACAGTTAAACTTAGTTAATATCCTAGAACCTCAAGATGATTCAAAAAATTAGTTACAAGTAACAATGACCACTAAATGAAAAATACAAAGCATCAGAGCAGAGAAGAAGAAAATGGATACGGATAAGCCATACATTTTGAAAACTACCAAATAAAATTACATATACCTCTAAAGTGGAACCCACAAGAAACAAGAAGTTATACCGATTGGATCAAAACCTTACCAAAGAAAGCAGCGGATACACCCTTCATAGGGCCAAGTCCGTTCTGTGGGATTCCCTTGAGTACAGCGAAAATGCAATTAACAGCCTGGGTAGATAAAAAAACTGAGGATTTTTGGGCCAACGTTCCTGGAAATCGTCAAGCAAAAATGCTAATGCCCAAACGCTCGCTCAAGAAAACCAAAACGCTTCTTGGCCTCAATAGGAATCAGGTACGTATTCAGGCAGGGATAATAATAGGCCACTCCCAAATAAAGAAACACCTTTTTAAAATGAGTCTAATAGACAACAATTTGCGCAGAATATGCGAAATAGAGGAAGAATCTATTGAATATCTGCTCTGTGAATGCGATGGGCTCACTCACAGCAAACTTCGCCACTTGGGAAAAGCGTTCCCCGAACAATGGAAGCTACTCAGCATACCATTGAAGAACATCCTGAATGTTATCACAAAATCAGGTATTCTTAATTACTCAAACACTAGTTACAATAAATAATAAACACGGGTTATCATAATAAGGCCATTTCCGGCTGCGGTCATATAGGGGAGCGATCCCCTCCCGAAAATTTTTAAATCTAATCTAATCTAATCTAACACCTTACCAACGTATTATAATCTCAAAAATTGTCCATTAACCTGAGTTAATGTATATCAAGTATATCAAGTAGCCTTAAGCTCCCAAGAGTAATAAGGAAAAAAATAAAAACAATCTAACTGATAACCTATCAACAACAGAATTGTTAATTAGTCCTTTGACGAGTGTACATAATATTATTAAAGATATTTTTTCTTATTTATTCATCATCTATTTATTTTTATAAATCGAATTTTCTTTATTATTGCTGATGGCTGTTGTTGTTAGGTTTAATGCTCGTTTTGCAAATCATGATACAACAAAACAAAAACAACCAAAATGAAAAGCTCCTTTTTTTTTTTTTTTTTTTTTTTACTTTCTATTAACATAGGAATATAACAAAATATTATACAAAAAAAAAAAAAAAACAAATTCTTTAGAAAAAAATTAACTCAACTTTCTACAGTTGTTATTGTTGTTGTTGTTGTTGATGGGTTTGAATTTTCTTTGTGATATCAAGAATGATTCAGTTTTTTTTTTGTTATTTTTCATTTTTTATGCAAAAAGTGTTGAATTAATCTTTTGGGAGAAATTTAAAAAGTGAAAAAATACCATTAAAAAACACGAAAAATACTGAAATACTAAAAAAACTCGTCATCATTTTTATTTAACCGGCAATACATTCGTTTTGTAACCCAGTAAAGTGAAATAAAATTGAAGAAAACACGCGAACTCATCATTGTGTAGCATAGTTAATATTTTGTTTACCCGTTTAACAATTTTCAACTAACAATAAAATGTATAGGGTACGTAATGAAGTTGTGTATAGTTGTACTTTTTTTTGAATAATATTTTAAAAAATTTACTGTTAAGAGATTTTGCAAAAAAAAAACAAATAAATAAAAATAATTCATCACATTTTCGGTTCTTGTTGTAACTACTAATTATAATGTTCATTCATATTACGATTTCCAGGTTTAATTTTTTTGACATAACAACTTTGTAAAGCCATAGAGAGTTGAGTAAATCGTTTTGACATCAATCTTCACTGTACTCATTAAATGACCCTTCCATAGATATTTGATTTTACGAGCATATGCGGTTTTATACAGATTTCTTATAGTTTTCGGATTACTTTCCTACATTCAGATTTCTTCACCATTATTGTTTAATGTTCATTCTGGAAATATAACTTTGTTTGTTCTACAATGCTGTTAGTTAAGCCGCTAGTTTTGTGTACCTAAATAATTAAAGCTCATTTCATGCTTTTAAATGGAGTTTGACAAATTATAAGAACTGTGGGTTGAATGTTTTCATTAATTTTGTGACAAGTATTGGCATTGTGTCACGAATTTAATTCTGAATTACAAAATTCTGTGTATAAGAAAATTGTGAATAACAACATTCTGGATTACAAAATTTTGTGTCGCAAAATTGTTAATTTAAAAATTCTGAATTACAAAAATATTTTTTTTTCTAAATTCAGAAAAATTTGTAATTCAGAATTTTATAAGTCAGAATTTTTATAAACTTAGAATTATGTAAAATCATAATTTTGTAATACACAATTTTGATAGAGTTCTAACTGCTTCCAAGAACGTTTGATGAATTCTATATTAAATTGGTTATCCCATCTAATAATATAAAACCTCATTTATATTGGTTCGATAACAGCTTAGTCTGGGGTATATGAGTCCTTGTTTGTTTAATTTTTTTTAATACAAACCTTTCAAGAAAACTATTTGTTTTTAAAATTGTTAGACGGTTCACATATTGACAGAAACATTTCTTTTTGCATGCTTCAGACATGCTTTAGTAAATTATAAAAACAAAAACAAAAAAAAAATAAAACTAAAATATGAAAAAGGCGAGTAATTTCGCTTTTCTTTTACTTTTTTGTTTTGTTTTTTTTTTTTTTTTTGTTTTGGAAAACAAAACATACATAAATTGATAGTCATTTCATTCATGTTGTCATTTCACTGATTGCAAATGCAAATTTTATAGTTTCATTTATATATTTGAATTTTAATTTGTTGTTTTTATAAATTTTTATTTTTTTCTTATCGTTTCAGCTTGAAAAAAATTCTATAAATAAAAATAAACGAGTAATAAAAAAATAAAAAATAGAAGAAAATAAATTAAGGAAATACCAAGCATTTGAAGTACATATTCTTCTGTCCTAAGAACTAATCAAAACAAAACAAAAAAAAAAAAAACAACAAGAACGAAGCAAAAACATTCACAGTGAATTGGGTAAGTGAAAACCAATGTTATTACCAACATCATGCGGGCCTGGGCATAGCCCTAGGCCACCTGCTACATTTAAAATTGAAACAACGAAAACAACGACGACGACGACTCCCATCTCAAATTCAATTAACACAATTGAAGGATCATCATTTTCATTTTCTTCGGAAACATCATCCTTCTCAACCATCTCCTCTTATTACCCGGAATCTTTGTCCTCGTTTTCCAATAGTATCAATGATGAAACATTATTCATTTCCTCATCATTATTTAATTGCCATCAACAACAACAACAACAACAAAATAATATTAAAAATGGAATTGAAGTGTTCATGTTAAATTCTAAGAAAAAAAATATTTTTATTAATTTTAATGATCCCAATAAAATAAATCATAATAAAATTGTTGATGATAATAACTTAAATAATTGTGATGATAATAATAATAATAATAATAATAATAATAATAATAATAATAATAATAATAAAAATAATAATAAGAATAATAATAATAATGATGATGATGATGATGATAGTAATGATCAACAACAACAACAACATCAAAATTTCATATCGAATAATATAAATTTAAATAAAAATAACAATAATAATAACAACAACAACAACAACAATAATTATTATTATAATATTAAAAAAAATAATAATATTTATTTAAATAATAATATGAATTTTATTAGTATTTTAATGAATTTAATTTTTTATTTGAATTTAAGTAATTTAAATATTTCATATAATAAAAAAATGATTTTAAGGACCAAATTCAAATTGATTTGTAAAAATTTTTACAATTTAAAATTAACATATCAATGGATTTTGATGGTGTTAACATTTTTTTTAATAATATCAACAAATTCTGATCATGGTGGTGGTGTTGCTGCTGAAAAAAGTAAACATTGTAAGTACATTTCATATATATATATATTTGTTTTTCATTTTCCATATTAATATATTAACTATATTATTATTAAATATCTTATACAGAGTGGTTGAAAAAAAAATGAACTGGTTTTTTGTTATACCATGGAAAATTTTATAAAAATAAAAAGTCTAATTGTTTGAGATATCAGAAGTCGAAAAATCATTGTTCGAATTATTTGTATGTTGAATAAACTGAAAAGTAAATGCAAGCTGATTTACTTTTTATCATTTCTTTTTAATTAATTATAATTTCCGTACCTTACCATGAAGTGAGAATAATTATTAAGAAGATTCCTTAATATCCCGAAAAATGGACTGTTTTATGTGTTTGACATGTCAAAATCATCATTGATCTATATTTATAAAAAGGGCTAGTTGAATGTTATTGTCTATGCGATCAGTATGGTTTTTAATTATTTATTTTATTTCATTTCTCAAAAACGGCTTTGTTGCTGGTATAAAGTATACATATATATATATTTATAATAAAAATATGTGTTTCCATATATAATAATTTTTTTTATATGCATCTGTATTAGAAACATTACAAATTCATATAATAATTATTTGTTTTCAAATTCGCTTGAGATCGACCAGACGACTTTTGGATTCAGATTAGTGTTACGCCATATACATCGATCCAAATAATTGATTTATTTCAAGAACAATTTTCATGACAATATTATTTCAAGCAATAGTCCAATGAATATGTCTGCCAAATTATGTGATTGAACATCTTTGGATTATATGCTGTGGGAATATTTTAAGCCACTGGCTGGAAAACAACGAATTATATATTTATTTATTTTAATAGTTGATCCTACAGGTAAATCTGTAGGCCAACTTTATAGGTCGTTTTCCATTTCGAAATGTGGGCCTTTTTTTTATTAAAACAACGAGGCCTTAAATAATTTATTTTAGAAATTTGATTTTCATTACTATACAAAAAGTAACCCAAAACTCCACTATTAGTCAAATACGATTTATTGGGCATTATTGTGGTGGACATAAAATTAAAATTGAAAATTCATTTATAAGATATTGTAAATGAATAAATAGAAAAGAATAACGAAAAAAAACTTTCCACATCAGCATCCATGACACAAACAAGATTCTATGTCACTATAATGAACAACGAATTAGCTATGTATATTTAATTACGGTTCGGAATATGAGAGAATATTTATATACTTAATTGTACGATATGTCATAAATGTATTCACTTTTGAGTCCTTTATGAATTATTATTAAAAAATTTACCTTTAATTGTAAATTTAAATATTTTATATTTTGTAAGACCAGTTGAATAGCCATTTTGTAAATTGATCATACTCATAACATTACTCATAAAAATTGTGCAAAATATAACCACTAGAAATGCATACAAAATAGTAGAATAGTAGACCAATAGTAGTAGGTAACCAATATATAGGCCTATAGTATTACCGCATATATATTGTTCACTTGCCTATCTTGAACTTTGGCCCAATTTATTTTTCCATCACTTTACACATTCGTATTAAGTGAAAACTGCAAATGTTGACCACAAAAATGATTTTTTATTATAAAAAACCAATTTCAAAAAAAAATTCTAGAACAGTAACGAATTGTTACTATATTTCTGTACCTTATCTTAATTATCTTTAATTTTTTTTAATTTAAATATTATTTAATATGTTTTTACTTTTATTCAGAACTACCAATAAGTATTTTATTAAAATTTTATTTTTTAAAAAAACAAGTGCCATTATCCTGACAGAATGGTTAATTCTGATTAAAATTTAATCAATTTAAATTGTACCAATTTAATATAAAATTCAGTTTAATGAAATGAACATGCTTTAACAATAAAATTCTTAAACAATTTTTGTTCCACCCTCTTGTATATTTCATTTTATAATAATTATAAAAATAATGAAAAATTTTTTATAAATATAATATTATAAACAATTAATTGTGATTTCAGTTAATTAAATTTTCTGATAATTATATTCAAGTACTTATGTATTTGAAAAATTAAAAAAAAAAAAAAAACAACAACAACAACAAAATATTTCTTTTAATCGATTTTGAAAAATGGTTGCACTTTTTTTTTCAAATTAACTTAAAACAATTAATAAATAAAAACAAAATAAAAAAAAAAAACCCAATTAAAATAATTCTTTATCGAATTGATTGAATTATTTATAATTAAAATTTATTTATTTTAAATTTCAATTAAATGATTTCATTATCATTATCATTTTTAATTCTTCTCATTCCAACAAATTAGGAAACAAATGGTGGTAGTAGAGTTTGCAACTGTACTTGTTAAGGTTTTTTCATATACGTATATAGTTTAATTTTGTTCACAGTTATTATATTAGTGAATAAGCAGTTCTGATTGAAATATTTTTTGATAATAAATTAAATACAATTAAATTGTTTCACCCTATGCCGCCCCGGAAGGAGTTACAGATAATAAAACAATAAGGTCAGTTTTAAAAAATATAATCAATCAGAGCGATTACAGTACTTAATATATATAAGGATTTATTTTACTGAATGTTCTACTGTGGACTCTATGTTATTATGAATTAAGCAATCCTATTTTATTCTAATTTAATTTTATTTTATTTCTAATAATTTGAATTTTAATCTTATTATTTAATTCTTATTTTTACTAAAATGTTACTAAATGTGAAACATTTTATCTGTCTTCAGTTCTTTGTATAATGCTATAATGATTTAAAACATTTGAGATTTCTAAAGTATGTGTATTAAATGGAGAAGAGAATAAGAGAGGTGAATTATTATAAAACAACAAATTAAAATACATTCTTCCTGACTGCAGTATACCTTAAATTAAATTGTATATTACTAAATACTGTGGTGAAATCGATTGGAGGACAAACCATAACGATTTTGATTGTCCAATCTCTTCAAAATAATTTTTATTAAATTAAATTTTAGAAAATAATTGAATGATAAAAGAATGAATTAGGATTTCTCTTAAATTCGGATTAAAACAATAAAATAACGATTTATTTTATTTCTGCCATCGACTACGGAGACTTAAATCAATAAAGTAAATGAACCTGGGTTGTTTTCACTAAATTTTTTTTTTATCAAATACCTTAATGGACTTCAGTTTTGAAATTATTTTCAAAGTAAATAAAAGATTTTTTATTTTAATACATGACAATTAATGGCAAGGATTTGTATCACATTCCATTAAACCTCTTTAATCTAGAAAATAATTTCTAAATATAATTATCATACATCTATAATAGTTTCTAATTACCATGCTTTGCCACACTTCTTCCGTCCAATATACATCTAAATTGTATACGTATATGAATTAAAACTATTTGCGATACATTATAAATAATTATCCGTTATTGAATATTTACAAAATATAGTTTTAATTAAAAATATTTAAGAAAAATGTAAGTTTTGTATTTAAAAATTCTTATTAGATACTCTACAATACCCATATTAATATTTTGCAAATCTTGGGTCATTTTAAAAACAAAAATTAATTTAAAAATAATAAATTATATTAAGATAATTCACATGACATAATTTTGTAAAAACAAAAAAGCTTTTAAATTATTTTTTTTTTTTATGCTAAAGTGTCTAGTTTTTAATAAAATACAAGTAAAAAGAAAAACTGTCAAGTCCTTGAAAAACAAAAAAACAAAAAAATCACTACTATCCTAAACAAACAATAATTTTCAATTTCCCAAACAACCCATAAACATTAACTGATACACAATATAATACAAGTTATAATATTAATATAATATGGAATATCAACAGGGAAATATACAGGGTGAATCATCAATGAAAGTAAATGTTAAAAATTAGTTTTGGGTTTCACAAAAAAAAATTTTTTTTTTTTTTTTGGAAAAAATAGTGAGATAAGCACCTTAACTACTTTTGCAGAATTTAGCCTAATTCAATTTAAGAATAAGCTAAATTAGAATATAATAGAATAGAATAAAACTATTAAATAGATACTAAAAAATAAATTAAAAATGTACAAATTTCAAATCGTATAAAAATAATTATTATCTTAAACAGGGATGGCGAACCTTTTTTTGTTGTGCGTGTCAATACAAATGATAAAATAAAAATACATAAGTGTCGTGCCTTATTAAAAAATTATATTTACATTTATTTCTATAATTAAATGACATAATTTTTATTGAGATTTTTGTTGTTGAATAGTTTTCGATAATGCATCAATATCAGGATGATAGTTTGATAATTTTAATGAAATACAAGCCTTGTCAATTTTATGTAATTCATTATCGAAAATAAGCTTTCGTATAGAATACGAAACAGCTATACGTTGATGAAAAAATTGTATGAATAGCTAAAGAGAATTTTTTCATCACATTAAATGTCTCTGGAAGAGAACATCATGTCTTCAACAACATATTGTCCATGTTTTCGTATTCTTCTTCATTTAATATTTTTTTCATTATTTTTTATTTCATGCCTCAATTCTACAAATTTCTGCTTCCAAATAAAGCTTGATTTAAACTCTGCCAACTGCATTCTTAATTTCTCTAACTTTAACCATTCTAATTGATAAATTTTTAGAAGTTTAAAATCGAATTTATGTTGGATTATTTAATAAAGTTAATTAACGGTTCAGATATTTTAAGATCTTGAAATCTCCTTACAAAATTGTCTTGTATGTCATTTATAACTTGACTATAAAAATTTGCATTATTTTCATAAATGGAAAATTTTTGAAAATGATCTTTCAACAAAGGAAAATACTTAAAGTATTATTGTCAATATCACGTTTAAATATTACTAATTTGATCTCAAAATTTTTAATAATAGCGAACATAACATCAATTGAATTTCCACGGTCTTGCAATTTAATATTTAATTCATTTAAATGGTTGCAAATATCCGTTAAAAACATTAATTTTGTGATCCAGTCATTAACAAAAAGTTGAGGAAATTCAAATTTCTTAAATTAAGAATCATTATAATATAATTTCATCAAAACATTCTACAAAACGTTGTAACACAAAGCCGCGACTAAGCCAGCGTACGTAATTATTCATTAGCAATCCATGGTAATTTGAACCAACTTTTGGTAAAAGCAACTGAAATTGTCTCTTATTCAAACCTCGGGTTTTAATTTTGAATTTTTGAAATGTATACATATGTACACCTACATATACAAATAATATAACGTTGAAATAAAGGCCCCAGAAATTCTTTATTTTGTTTTTTAAAATATTATATGCATTGAATAGATTTTATTCAAAATTAAAAATTCATTTGGTTTTGTACATATGAATAAAAGAATGTATATGTATGTGCCAATGAAAATTGATTTGTGTGTCACTTCGGGCATCTGTGCCATAGGGCGAACCTCACTGATCTATAATATAAGAGAAAAATTCTAATAGTAAAACTTTTTTAGTGAAAAAAATTTAAAAGAAAAATTAAAAAAATTAAAAATTAAAAATTTACACCGACATTTTTTTTTATTTATTTCAAGCTTAAATCAAGCATTTACAAATAATATTTTCTTAAATGTACGTTACAAATTTAGAAAATTTACAAATGTTAAAAAAATTTTAAAAAAAATCTAATCTAATTCATTTTGTGTTATTATTTGTATTCATTTTTAAAAATGTATATGAATAGTCAATTAATTAAGAAAAATTAAAACCAATTAAAATAAAAAAATATTAACCGATTTATTCAAATTTATTTTTGTACCAATTTTAATTATTCACTCTGTATATATATATATAGATGGAAAAAAAAATACAAAAATGAAATCTTAATGAATTATTTTCAAAAATGACTTTTATATCCTAAAGAGTATCTTTGTAAACACAAATATTATAATTTTTTAGTATTAGTTTTATTTTATGTTCATTTTTTTTATTTTTATTGTAATTTATTTATATTACCTTATAAATTGTAAATAAAAAACGAATTTATTATTCTTTATAAATATAACTTACATAAAATTTACATATCTATATATGTATGTATACACTTATATATATATGTTATGTATATACTTATATATATATTTTAAACTTAAATATACACCATTATAAAAAACATTCCAATACAGACGTATAAATCCATATTTACAAAATACGTCATCATAACACACTATTTGAATTTTTTAGTTTTCCTTTTTTACTTTGATTTGATTTAGTAGGTGTAGTCGTTTGAATAGATCATTGGATAAGTAGTATAATAAGAAGGACATATCATTGTCCTTAAATATTTGTATATTATTAAGAAAATTTCAAGTTATAATAAGTTTATTATGAAAAAATTATTGAACCTAATTTTTCATATTAAAATTTTATAAGTAAGGCCCACATCCTAAAAGGACAATTACTATGGTATATTTTTGTGAAGAATTATAAAAAAAAAATGTCTAATTTTGTATCAGTATATTGTAGCCAATTGTTTTTAATGCTAAATACGTTGATTTATGTTGGTATTGTTAAATAGAGGGGCATATGTTGCAGTAATGCCTTCGACAGACATGTAACATCAATATACTATAATATCAGTATTGTAATATTCCAGATATTACCCCTTGACAAACATAAACGTAGTTTTAACGTAATATTCATTATGACATGTAAAATCGAGGATATATAAACTTTTTTTTTTTTAAATGGTAAATAAATCATTTTTTTTTAATTTTATTTAAAATTTGCCTTTTCCTTAAATTAAATTTCAAATTTGCCTCCATTTTGCCATGTCAAATTTGCATTTTGACTTGACAATAAAAAATTTTGTTTAATTTTGAAAATGTGTCAAATATACTATTTTTTAGTACTAATTTAATTATTTATTTGACGATAGACTACGCTGATATACATCATTGCCGCGCTGATTCGTAATAGTATGCCTTTGTTTGGTAATATCAATACTACGATTATATGTTGCAATAATATCATGATATTAGGTGACACACACATATATAGGAATATCACGATATCAGCAATATTACAATATCGATATTACATGTCTGTCAGTAGCATAACAGTATATGAATACAACTTACTGTCCAGTTTTATTTTTAACATCAGAGAGAGAACCGTAATGTTATTAATTATATTATAAGACTTTTGATAAGAGAATTTTGTTTCTATTCATCATTGTAAGTCTTATGATATGTGGGAATTTTGTATTGAAATTTTTTCTCAAGAGATTAAAAAATACTATAGGGTGTCTGTTATGTATTTCGGTAAAAATTTTTTTCCATTTGAAATATATAATACTATGACGGAATATATTTGAAATATATAATACTATGATATAACATAAATGACGGAAGCAAAATAAATTCTAGCATTTCTTCCTTCATTAGAGTTCTTATTTCAAGTTTAAGAAAAATATGTATTTGCTTACTAATTTATCAATATCATACCTTTAATAGAATTATTAGAATGCTTTTAATTACCATATAAACGGAATATTTGTTGTAAGGTGCAAAATTTTCAATTCCCTAAGGATTATTTACTCGATCATTTTAACGACATCTTATATACCATCATTGGAAATTTAAACATATATTATCCTAAGACCTCAATAATTCTAAATAATCAATATTCTTAGACATTCTATTGTATTCAATTAACTATAGTATATAATATAAGTTAGTCAAAAAGATAATTTCAATTTAAATTCATATAGAAATACTAAATTCAAATATTATTTTTAATGAAAACAAAATCTAACTATATAATATAAACTTACAATAATTTTATATTTTCACAATCATAGCAGCGTTCTACTGTAAAATTCAAATTGTAAAATGAAATTAATTAAGACATAATAAAAGTAAAATGTTCTATGGCGCCATCTAAATTTAACACTTGAATGACATGACAATCATTACGAAATGATGGGCAAATGACACATATAGCAAATGACAGATGACAGATGACAGATGACAGATGACAGATGGCATATATAAGCAATAAAAAACAAATATTATGTTTATGACAATTACAAGATGTTACGATTTGTATATATATTGTAATTTGTATTTGAATGACATGGCAATCATTATGGAATGATGGGCAAATGACACATATAACAAACGACAGATGACAGACGACATATATAAGCAATAAAAAACAGATACTATGTTTATGACAATTACATGATGTCACAATTTGTATATATATTGTAATATGTATTGGAGTATTCCGTCGAACTTACAAACATCCAGACAAATGCAGAAAATTATATATATCATCATAGCGCTTTGTATCATTACATTACGTATATGAAAGCGTTATAAAAGTTATAAATTATTTTTTCATAATCAAATGTACGATAGCATTGATTTCGAATTGATTTAGAATTCAGTTTTGATTTTAGTGGTTTTAATTTTGATTTAAAAGTATTCGGCAAGAACAATAGAATGTGTAAAGATCTCATTTTAAATAAACGAGAAGTTAGAACTTATGAATTTTAATAAAATAACCTACATGTGTATGTACCTAAACCTCCTAAGGGCGTTTCCGAACCTCTCGCAAGTGCACTTGATACTCGCACTAAACCTGTCAAATCGCACTTGATTTATTGTCAAAATTTTAATGTAGTCTCAAGTACACTAGATATCGCAAAATTAAATTTATTAAATTTAGTGCGATTTGACAGGTTTAGTGCGAGTATCAAGTGCAAGTGCGAGAGGTTCGGAAACGCCCTAAATATATAACCTACAAACTACATTATGTAAATGATATTTGAAATAAATGAATTATTTTAATAATAAAAAAAAAAATATAAAATAAAGGCTCCAACAACAAATTTATTTACATACCTGATAAAATATTACAATAATATAAAATAAAACAATGTATATATAAAGTTATTAGTTGTGGTATGCAGCGGCGTAACTGTAAGTTATATCTGAATTTCAATTTATATCATTCACTTTGTAATACACACAACTACAAAGAACTCTTATCTAAATAACTTTTAAAATTATTTCTAGATTCATATATACGTTACGAATACCATAGATGAAAACTGGTATAATATATTTAATAGTTGTTATAACATTTTGCCCCTGATGGGACTAACTCCCTCTTATTTAATAATAATTCAATATCTTCACATCATAACATTAAAATAATTAATTTCAAAACTTACTGTAGTTATATACATTACATTTTTTATTTATTTATTTCTTATTTTTTTTTAAATAAAATTCAAATTCACAAAACTTTAACTATCAATCAAAATCAATTTTTTCCCTTTATTTATTTATTATTTTTTATTTTTATTTTATTTTTATTTATTTATTTTTGTAATTCAATATATTGCTGATGATCTCTAAATATGTATAAAAAACTAAAAAATAAAGTAAAAACAAAAAAAATATTATAAATACACTCATATATCTATGTAATATTCCTAAATAATACAATATTATATACAAAGAAAAAGTAAAAAAAAACAATGAAAACAGTAAAAAAATAACCTGTTTGCAGCTGTGATATACAAAATGAAAGCTTCAAAAGTAACAAAATGGTACCTCAATATAGGAATTATTATTGAACCTAAAATAAATATGTTTTTTTGTGTTTTATTTTTTTTTTTTTTTATTTTGTTATTTTTCAATCCAATATTCTTTCAGTTAGTTTCATTTTTTATGTTATGAGCAAAGTACAAAAGTTATCTAAATTCTAATCATCAGGGGTGAGGAATCACTTTATTTGTGAGTATCATATTATTGAAAATGATATTTATTGTGTTATCAAAGAGGACGCCATGAATGTATTTTCAGATTGTGACAGTTTTAAACTTTTATCATTTAGTTAATTTATTTACATACATAGTTAAATGTTATATGTCATATGTCTTTTTATGTAAAACAGAGAGATGAATATTGAAATTCAGTCACATGAATTATTTGAATATGTGAAAAACATGAAAAATATGAAACGAATGACATGCTGACAATTACTGATAAATCTTAAGCACCGAAGATTAAAAATTTTTTACATATACAAGTTTAATAACTCACTCTATGTACAAGAGAGCTACTACTACCTTAGGATATTCTTAAAATAACAAATCAATTTAACACTTCCATACATACCCATGTAACAATTTTATTGCTGCAAAACTCTTGCGTACTCTTATAACACTAATATAAAGACGCTTATAGCAGTATTAGTGTTAATTTGAGTGCTCCGCAATTGTTGCGAAACGTTATAAATACGTTATAGCACTAGAATGCAGAATCCTATAAGGCACCGGAGCAATTGCTGTAATATTATAATTTGTAAGTAAAGAAAAAATACTTTGTTAGACGTACAATAAAATAGTGATAAATAACCAATAGCATATCCATATGAAAATCTGATTATACTGCAGCAAAACATCTCAAAAGTAAAATCGCAAACCCAAACCACTAATTGAAAATAATTTTAACATTCTTAATGGTAATATCTTAAATCTCAATCTCACAGGTCGACGAAATAACAATAGAAAACCCAATTAATACAAGATCAGGTTTTTATCACTGTCTTTAATCTCTTCATCCCTGTCAACAATGATCAACGTTGAACAGAATTCGCATAAAATAATGTAAAATGCGCAGATTCGATTTATAGATTTGTGATTGCAATGCTCCTCCACCTATATTTAATAAAGTGTTGTCGGTATAAAGAAAATGTTCCTAATATTTTAAAAATATAATCCATCAAAGTAAAATATCCCAATCTGATATGAGGTAAATATCCCATTTCAAGGATAAATTTTCTTCTCAGCTTTAGACTGGATAAACAACTTATATATTAGAGCTTAATACATTGTCTTGTTTTCCGTTGCACATTCGAATTTTTGTATCTAATTGCTTTTAATGAATATAGATATGATAAATAAATAAATAAACGAATCAATTTAGTATAGGATAGCTAGAATAAAAAACCAGTAAAAGAAAAGTGTTATCAAATTTTATCTATAAAATACGCACTTGAAGAATCAATGTAAAGAAAATATCATTAAAAACATGATTGGGAAGTTTGATTCAAATCGTACAGATGAATGCAGAGATAAAATATAATTGTCTGAAATTATTGCAATTCAACTGACGATGAATAAAGGGTAGGCAGGTAGGTTGCTAAACATTTTAAAAATGTAAATATTAATTGGCTCTAAAAAGAGGATTTTATATGAAAAATTAATGCGTCCGACAAGAACAGTAAATATCATTTACTGGTAGTATTTATCCATGACATGGGATATTTTCATATTTGATAAGGATATTTCGATTTTATTATAATTCGATGTATGTAAAAATAAAATATATTTTTTCAAATAGATAATTTTGATGATTAAACAATGTTTCCTTGTATAAAAAATAAAATTTCCAATGAGAAATTTAGCTTGTAGCAATCTATTTTTTTCTTATGTAAAAATTCGAATACAAAATATTTTCACGCTTAATATTGCTACCCAGTAACCATAGTACTGACTACGGTTTAATTTAATTTAAGCCTGCGTCTAGAATGTTACGTGAATCTAACTCGAGAGCAGCTTATTTTGATGCTAACCTCAGTAAAAGAAGTTTAAAACTAAAGCTGTATAATCGATATACATATATGTAGTTATTGTAATTGATATTTGGTCTTTTTATACTTTCTTTTTGTATTTGAATTTTTCTTTTTAACATTCTATAATGCTTTCGTCTATAATATAGGCGTCTGATTTAGTGATTTTCTTGCTCTAAGCAATATCTGACAGTATTATAATATGTTTAGCAGCTAAAACCCACCTTAATAAAAATTATTTGGTTTTCATAGTTTTGTTTTTATTTTTTGATAAATTGTACAACATGATTTGGTTTACCACTTCTGTCATAAATATATTTTTTTTTGCCTTACAACCCCCATTTCACCTCATATTTCAATATGTTGTCATATTTTTCGATTTCTATTCAACAAATGCCAAACTACAAAAGAAACAATATAAGAAAATAGGAAAAAAGTAATAACAACACCGCCCTCTATATTATAAAATCAAAACTATAAAAAAAGAATAAAAAAAAGCAAAAATAAAAAAGAGGGAGGGAAATAAAATAATAACAATAACAAGAAAATAAAAATCAAAAACCATTATTTTGATATTCGCAACATGTTTATTTTTTTTTTTGTATATTTTTTTATTTTTATTTTTTTTTATGCATAAACAATGACAAAAGGTATCAAAACAAACGACACACGACACACAGACGGTATAATATTTTAGGGATTTAGAAAGGACATATCTTTCTAAAGCTGCTCACTAATAAAAATCATCATGCATACACAGATTCTATTTTCCATAAATAAATTTGTATGTGTGTATGGATATGTAACATTAAAATTTGATGTTTAGATTCCTAACTGTATAGATAGTTTGCTTTGAGGATAACATTTACTTTTTTTTTTGGTTTAAAATTTATAAAATTAGACAACAATTGGATGAATCAACAATTGGAGAGGAAGAGAAATCGGAAAAAGAGTATGCAAGAGTGATGGTGAGAGAACGTAAGAAGTGAAGAATGTATTTGATAAACAGTGGGTTATGTGAAATTGTAAAATAAATTTGATCAATATGAATGTTACTGCTTCAGCCTGATTTCTCCCCCTCGCCCTCTCTTACGTTGCCCTTGATTTAAAAAGTAACATTTTTGTTTTTGTTATTTATGAAAAGTGTAGAAAAAAAGTAAATAATTTATTTGTTTTCAATAAACACCATCGTTCACATATTGTGACATCTGAGAAATGATAAAAAAAAAAAATTAGAACAATATTGTAAATATGGCAGCAGCAGTAACACTTCCCTTCACACATATAAAAAATGAAATGCTGTATAAATGTGTTTTAATGCTGCAAGTGGTTTTAAATTTCCATATTCCAGTTTTAATGAATGTAATGTCAAAGATTGTGAATGTGAAATTTTAGATTATAAAATATTTAAAAAAAAAAATGTTTTTCTGATGATGTTTTATTTTAATTTGAATTTTTATAATTTAACAATAAAATTTCCATGATTTAAATATTAAATTGCATCTATAGATTATATCTAAAAAGATATAAGTATATCTTTAAAAATTGAATAGCCATATAATCGAAGAATTTGATTGAACATCGAATACATCGAAAGTTGATAATCAAGATAAAATTTCATGACTCTTAATGACTGAAAAATTATATTCTGGATAAGATTATATTTTGGGTAAGATTATATTTTGGATAAGATTATATTTTGGGTAAGATTATATTCTGGATAAGATTATATTTTAGGTAAGATTATATTTTGGATAAGATTATATTTTGGATAAGATTATATTTTGGGTAAGATTATATTCTGGATAAGATTATATTTTGGGTAAGATTATATTTTGGATAAGATTATATTTTGGATAAAGTTATATTTTGGATAAGATTATATATATTTTGGATAAAAAAGATATATTAAGTTATTAGAAATTGATTCGATTGGAATATTTTTGACACATTGGATTTTTGACATATCATTTGACATGTGATTTAATCATACTCAGGATCAGACTTTTATATATATTATATATTTACTTTGTTTGAAATTAATGTAGCTTACTGGCGGTCGACAAGTGCAGATGTATTGAATTTTGAGTAAAAATGTTCATATTTTCGGCATTGAAATGTTCTGAAAAACCGAATTGCAATATTTTCGTTGTCGCTTAACAGTCTTATTATATTCAACTTACATTAGAGTTTTTACTGCTTACTAGCGGATTCAAAATTTTCATTTAAGTATTCATTTTGAGCATACTGGTCGTAATAAATATATAAATAAATCTTAAAAGCCATACAATGAGTCGCAATCCAAATATAATTTGTACAGTTTAAATGGCACATCTCTATAGTAGACCAATAATTTCTATTACTTAGATAAAGTAGGAAGAAGTCAATACCTAGGAAGGCTACGCTAGAAAACCTTTACATTAAATCAAAATTTTTTTTTTTAAATATAAATGCATGAATACATAACTGCATATTCGGGAGTACCGATATGCCAAGGGATTCATTAATAATACTACTCGTTTAATTGTACTAAGATTACAAATTCTGAAACGAACAACGATATTCATATGAAAAAAACTCTACCAGATTAATTTACCGTCTAAATGCAAGAGTATAGTTAATCTTTTCTTGTTCAAATAGCCAAATATTTCTGCTTCCGAAACTAAAATTAATTTTCCTATAATATAAATGAGTCTCAAAATTAGATTTGAATATTTTTACTATACTAATTTTATAAGAAAAATTACTATACCATATTTATAAGAAATATTCTAACATGATTTGAATTGAGTCTTTCACAACAGGAGTACTCTAGCCTGTTTTTACTATTTGTACCATAATTAACTAGCCCTTGACAAATTATTTAATAAAAGTGGCACATAATTGATTTTTTGGAATTAGAAATATGAAAAAATTTATAGGTATAGTGAATGCGGATAATCCAAAGGGTAATTGTACATTATAATATGATTTAAAAAAAAGTTACTGGGATGTATTTTTCGAAAACTGATTCATATAAGAGTAGCATACAGTTTACTGAGGGAATTTTAAAAGAACCTGAGAAATAGTTTTGCAATGAGCTAAAAATCGATCATGTTCGATATTCATATATGATAACAAATTGGGTTTTCTTGCATCTACTGATAGTGAATGTTAATGTTCTACTTAAAAAATTGACCTATCTTGAGTGGGATTTATTAGCAATACCGCAGATTTTATTATTCGCTAATTTGTCATATTCAGGGCATTGAAGGCAATTTCAGACCAACGTCTATTGCTGTGTATTATCTTTCACTATTATCTTTCACTATTATTTTTTATATATTTGTGTATTAATAGCATACATGTATGAAAAATCATACAAAAAATAATATCTGTTTTTTCTGATACAATAACAAGCCCTTAAAAATAGTTTTAAAACTTTATCAATAGCACTTAAAAATTCTATTGATTTCTTTGATTAAATTATGTGTCTAAAACATTACTTCTATATTCAAAATCTCTGATTATAAATAAATTTGATATTATTATGAAATATTCTATTTTTGTAAAATGCTTTTTCTATTTTTAGTGTTTGGTATCTCTAAATAAAATAAAATTGAAATAATCAATCGAAGCACGAAAATTTCATATTAACATAAATATTTCAAAATTCATTCATAAAATTTGTTAACATCTCTCAGATGTTTATGTCCAATCTGAGCTATAATGTAAATTTATTTACATATAAATTTAAGAGCCATTTATTTTTAATAAAACACATATATATATATATATATATATATTATAATTTTATACATATACATTATGATATATGTAATATATATAGATATAGATAATATATATACATAATAATATATTTATTTGCCTAAATTTTGTGAACATATCGTTAGTACACGATTTTCATACAACAAGAAATCCTTTTTATCAATATGTCAAAATAAAAAAAAAAAAATTTATAAAAAAAAAAGAAATAAATAAAATTTGAACTAAAAAAGAATATGACAATGAAACAAAATTATGTTTCTAAATAAGGTAAAACGTATGTTATTAAATATAGGACAGGGTCCTTGACATTTTTTAAATTTCAATGGAAATCTAAATTCTTTGAAGGAAAATTTATATGATGTAAATTTTAAAAATTTAAGACATGAGTTAATTAAAAAAAGGTCCTAAAACATTTAATTCAAATAAATTTAAACATCTATTGAAATTTATAATATCAATTTATTGTTTTTACAACAAATCTTTATAGGGTCACTAAACATTTTTTCCTCTATATTTTGTTAAAAATTAATTTTATTATTCTTTGCAATTTCTTAAATTTAAAACATAACGTTGCATCTATAAAAATTTTCTATCATAAACATTACTCTACTCAATGTATCAAAAGTTAATTCTACCATAGTGTCAACAACATCAAAAAACTCGTCTTATCACTTGTTCACAGTAACCATGAATAATAAAAGACAGTAATGAATATGGACATGACAGTAAAAGTACAATGATGACTGTATTGATGTAAAATTGGTTTATTTGTATAGGTACAGATATGTCATCATATAAAAAGCATGTAACTAAAACTATTTAAATTAAGTTAGAACAGTATCAGATAACTTGAGTGAAAATAATTAGTTTTTCTGACTTTGACAATTCATATTATGTAGTCCTGTGAATTTTATATTAAATTATATTAATGCCCATTTATTGTGAAATTAAACAATTAAATTACTATTACCTTAATGTTTTAATAATAAACGATCCCTGAAGTCTTATAATAAGATTTATTCTGAGTTGATTTTGTTGAATTTAAATTTTCCACATTAATTTGATACTATATAACCTACTAACCTACCTAACTAAATAAATTTTTGTCTTGAAAAACTCTGTACATTTTTTTTTTTTTATTTCTTTATTACTCTTCATCAGTTTTTTAAATGAAAAAAAAAAAAAAAAAACAATTTTACAAATTTCAATGATACGATTGTCTTCATCATCTCTATACAACAAAAATAAAAATAAAAAAACAATAATCAACAACAACAACAAACATCAACTAACAATATATAATTTATGCAGATCAATAATTTAATTTAAACCTAAATGGTTATAAGTTATAACTTTTGTGAGATTATTGTATTTACGTATGTATACATTTTAGTTGTATATATATATATATATAAATATTGCTTAAAATAACATACATTTCTATATTAAGGGAAAAAAAAGAATAATAATAATAATAAAAATAAAACTGAGAACAAAATATATAAAAAAAAAAATGAATAACAAATGATTTTACAAGTGACAACAAAATAATCAACAAACAACAATAATAATAACAAAAAGAAACAAATTTTGAAAATTTTTTAAGGTAGGTGTTGAAAAATGGGTAAAAATTTCAGGACATGAATTTATTATGTACCTACATATATACATGAAAACGTTATATTGTATATGAACGAAAATGTAAACAGGAAATTGAATTCGGTAGATATTTTGTTTACCGTTGTTTTTTTTTCTGTTCTCAAATAGAAACAAAAAAAAAATGTTCAATATGAAATTTTTTAAAATTTGGATATTAAAATGAAAGTTAAACACATTTCTATTGAGTTTTATTATTGTTTTATATTTTCTTTCTTTTGATTTTTTAATTTATCTAACATCTATAGTAGAGATTATTAGAGCCTATATTTTTTTATTTTAAGTCGATTGAAAATCTATATTAACTGTAGATTTAAATATGTTTGATAAAAATTTTTTTTTTAAAAACACCTAATGTTGAATTTATTGATAGTAATCTAGTAATTAAAATACATACTAATAAATTATTTTTCTTTAAATCTTAATTGGCTACGTTTTTAGAATACAAAGTCTTATCCTATGACAGTCTTTTTGTTTATGAAAATTTATAAATGTATATTATAATTTTATTTTTGCCACAATTCAAACGGTTTTACTCGTTTTAATCTTCGTGTTGTATCATCATTGTCCGATAGCTTCGGCATTGATATGTTTTTGTATAGTTTTTTTGATGACTTTGTGCGATTGTTTTGATAACGCTGTCAATGATTTCTACACCCATATCCTTATGTAGATTATTATTGCGTATGTACCACGGGACATTTACTATACCACGTAGTACTTTGTTTTGGAAACTTTGTACTATGTTTCTATTGCTTTGACTGGTACAACCCAGAGTTGAATTACATATGTCCAAATGGGTTTTAGAACTTGTTGGTACAACAGAAGCTTATTTTTAGTTGATAGCACAGAGTGTCTACCTAATAGTCAGTACATTTTTTTATACTTTAAGTTTAGTTCTTCTCGTTTTTTCTTCACATGTGGCTTCCATTTAAATTTTACATCCAGTGTCATACCTAGATATTTGGCTGTTTTTCATATTTAACAATTTGGTCGTTAACATACACAGGTTCATGTTTGATATGCTTGTTGGTGAAATCAATATGTACTGATTTCGCTTCATTCAATTTAATACGCCATCGGAAGGTCCAGTCTTGAACCTTTCTAATAGCTGTTTGTAATTTTGGTGTTGTCTCGATGTTACTATCGCCAATGGTTAAAATTGCTGTATCATCAGCAAATGTGGCAAATATGTTCTCTTCGAATGTAGGCAGGTCACTAGTATATAGTTATTCTAAATTAATTTTTACTAGTCTTATCTACCTTATAAATGCCAAATAATAATTAAATTTTTGATTGTAGGGCATTTTTTACAACCAAATTATTTTTTTTCTTTCGAATTTCATATTACATTATTCACCATATCTTCATACAATTTAACAATTTTTTTAAAAATCTTAATCTTAGATATTATATTGCTGGGAGCTATGGAAATTAATAGTACATAGTAGTAAATCTGTACTATCCATGTTTTTATTCATGAGTTGTGGTTTTTTGGTTTTATTCTATTGACATTGGCTAAGGTAGAATACCTATTAGGTATATACATATACATTTTGTACTGTAATTCATTATTTATAGTGAAACAAGTAATATTTTGCAAGTATTTATTTATTAAATATCTGTTATAGCAACTGATTAAGTCTCTGAGAAGCTACTACCATTATCAGGATTGTATTTAAGCTTTAAATTTAGGTTAGATTAGATTGTGGTGACTGGAACTAATGTTTGCAAAACTCTAAAAATGAAATATTAAATTATAAAATGAATATTTTACTCTCTTGGGACTTTAGGATAAGTGACAATTCTTTAGAAAGCTGGTTGGTAGTTAACCCTTAACGCTTATTTGATTGTTTGTAATTTAAAATATAGTATAGAAAAATTAAATTAAAATATAGTTTTTTTTTTGTTTTTATTTAACATTTATTATGTGCCTTTAACATACAAACTTAAAACTATCTTAGCCTGTAAAAAGTTGAAAAAAACGGCTTTAATGGAACTAGCTACTATTAATATTTAAATTAATTTTAAATTTGTATGTTAATTCTAATTGCTTAATAATTTGCTTCACTTTTTTATATGTATAATATATTGTAAAACTAAGGTTGAAAAAATTAATATTATGTCTTGTTATTTTAAATAAAATCTAACCTATACCTAGCTAACTTAACATTAACCTAATAATTAACCCTATCTAAACTAACTTAAACTAATTCTTATACCTAGAATGTACATGTTTAATATCTATTACTAATTGAATGTGCTTTCTAACCACCAATATACTCTTTTAATGTTTTTGTCTCTGCCTGGTATGAACATATCAAATTTAAGATTATCTCCGTTACCGTTACCCAGTTCATATTCTATCGCTTTACATATGGCCTGTCTACTATAGTGATATAGTATGGGAACATGATTTTGGTTTTGTATAAAACCATTCTGGTCAAGAAATATAAAATGCTCAGGGCTATGAATTCTGTGCATAAAGTTTTTTTTATATACTTCTCATTGTTGTCAAATATATGAGATATTAACCCATTTTCTGGATTATTTTGTGCTTTTACATAATATTTTCGAACAAGATTTATCATAAAACTGTCAATTCTGTTTATGTTTGATTCCTTGTACAAATATTTATTTGAATAAAAATGTTTTTAATCGGATTCGGGCTTGCGGTTTTTATTAATACAAGCTCTTATGCACTTTCTTTCAAACTTGCGGATTTTTTTCATTAAACTTGCGCTGATATTATACCATACAGGTATACAATACACAAGTGTTGGTCTAATTAATGTTTGATAACAATTTATTTTTACCCTATTACTTATGTTTTTATTGTAAAAAAGTTGTTCTACTGCCATGTGTGACCTTTGGAAATTGTATATTTTAAATGTCGGAGTAATTCAAGTTGCGATGTAGAAGAACTCCTAGATATTTAACGAAGTTTTTTGTTAGCCAGAGGTGAGTTATTTGGCTATTTATTAACAACGTGTTTTCAATTTTTGTTAATGCTTGAACTTGTTTTGTCAACTGTGTTACGAAACAACACGGTTTCACATTTAGTATAGTTCGCTTAAAATATCCATACCTTACAATAGTCCAAAATAGTATTAAACATTTCTTGCACTTTATGTTGTATGGTACATGCTGTACTATTAGCAGAGTACACTATAATATCATCAGTGAAAGCTAGCGTGTACGAATTAACTTTTACATTGTCTAATAAATTTAATTAGTCTGATATATAAATCGAAAATAGTATCGGGGCATTAACAGTTTATGCAACCCGTTTTCAATAGAAAATTTATAATTTGTAGTATTTTGTTCAGCCTGAATTACAAATTTGTTTTCATATAGCATGCTTTGTATAAGGGCAGTTAACTGGAATAGAAATTTGTATTTATCCAACAATTTATATATTAACACATCCAGCCATACCGAATTGAATGCTTTTTCAAAACCAATTAGTCAGGCTCCAATGCCATATTTTTTATTTACAAACGAAGAAATATCCGATTAAAATATAGTAAAGAGAACAATATGACACTACATATTTAATTTAATTTAATTTTTGTTAATTTTTGTCTAGTCGTGTAGTTTTACACTACTCTGCTGTAATCGATTTTTAGCCAATATTTTTTTTCACCATCAATATAATTTCATTGTAAATGTGCCTATTATTAAATATATCTTTCTGTGAAATATCGCAAATGTACAATAAATATAAAATTGGGCCTTCTATGATACTTTAGGCAACATCTTCCTTAATTTGTTCTAGCGATGAATATTGTGCTTGTTATTTTATTCTTAACAGTCTAACTGATATAATATATACAACACTTTGGTATGGTTTAGTTTGTGGATTAAAGATATTTGTTATTCGGTAGATTTGATATTTTATTGTTGAGAGATTTTGCAAAAAAATGCAAACCCTAATATATTAAATTTTCTAGGTAGCTCTAGATAGATAATTTTCTAGGTAGCTGGGTAGTCTTATCTAAATGAATTCATTTACAAAATAAAATTATCTTCTATGATGCTTATCCTAAAAATAAATTGATGAATTTGATTGAATGTTCCTTATATATACGTATAAGGTATGGACAAGGTATAACGCTACAAATCATTGAGTTAATCTTCAAAAAAGTTTGGACCTGAACCTGATACCTGATAAAATATTTTATTAAAATACTTTTGACATAGAACAAAAATTTAAAATGTTTGTTTTATTAAAATTTTCTCTATTTCTATAAATTTTTTTTTTCAAATTCTTATATTATTCGTTATTTGTTATACTTTTTTAAACTATTTATATATATGAATATGAGTTTGAATTTTTGTTATTGTTTTCTCTTGTTATTCGTGAAATTTCACAATTCTAGTAAAGCAGTTTTATAGTAAAAATAATCTTGACCTTAAAATTTTAAATATTTACATACAATTCAAAATACTGCTTTCCTTAGGTTTTATTAAATTAAAAAAAACAATGTATAGGTTAATGACCGAATAATTTTTCTAAGTTGGAAAACATGTTGATGGAATTATCAAAAATTAACTGACATTTTTAAGTAATATTTAATTTTAATAACTATAACCTGAACTCCAATAATAAAAACGATACGACATAGTCGTCCTAGAATATCGACCTAGAATGTCGCATAGCTAATTCAATCCATCTGACATTTTCATTTACATTTTCAAACAACGATTCAAAAACAACAAGTAAAACATTTTTAATTTAATGATTTAGAACTGAATCTGAATTTTCAGTTGTTATTGTATTTTCATATTAAATGATTCACATAGATCTTAAACTGAGATGAAAAGAAGACAAGTAAAATAGAATTTCTAGAATTCCGAAGATAAAAAATTTACCTATATACTACCATGTGAGGCTAACTAATTTCAATCACTAAAGGTAATTTTTGAAGCTACCTACCAACTAGATTGATTTTATTATTTCTGCACATTATTATTCTTTCTTAAAACGGAAATGAACTTTCTTATGTTATTTGGTTCAAAATATTTTTAATTTTTTTTTTCAATAAAGGATCAATATTGGATACTATAAAAATCATATTTTACAGTTGAAGGTTTTTTATTTGTTTTTTTTTTTTTTTTCTTTTCTGTTGTTTTTGGATAACAATATCACGGTTTTCTATATCATACGCACGCTACCTCACACGCACACATTCTATATGTATATGAATTGATGATTTTTTTGAAAGACATTGTCATCTAATATGGTTTTTTTATTATTATTATTGTTATTATTATTATTATTTTGTTTTTATTTTTAGTTTTGTTTTATTTTTTACTTCTCTACATGAATTTTTTTTTTTATACTTGTATACAGTAATACCTCGGCTAATACTGATGATGCGTTCTTAGAAAAAAATGTAGATAGGTTATGACAAAAAACAAATGTTTCATACCTATTCGAAATTTCAAAATGCAGAAGCAAACATACATTCAGAAGTAAATATACTAAAAAACATTTTAGTTTCAATTTAATGTGTTAAACATTTTTTTTGCAATTTTTTTATTTATAAATATGCAGATTTTAAACAAGAGAAAAGTTGATTTTCTTTAATAAAGTGTCGTTTAAAAAATCGAAAATTTTTATCGTAGTTTATATGAGAATAAATATCCGGTGATTTGAATGAAATAATTTGATTAAGAACTTATTTGAGCAACAAAAATATTACAAATACTAAATCCACCATCAAAACCACTGAGACTTGTTCTTCAGAAGACTTTTTTTTTTATAAAAGTGTGATCCAATGGTGTTTGTATTAATTGAAATGTGTTATAAATGAAAAATTAAACACCCTGACAATTATATATCTAACAACAAATATTTATTAAAGATTATTAATTTTCAGAAACGGTGAGTTGGCTTTTCTCTCCATTAGAATTACATATTTTTCAATATAGTAATAACCAATTTGTCTTTTTATAATTCGTACTGAAACAGTTCTTGTTAAAAAATATATTAAACTTGTACTATTCATTTTGTGAACTATTAAAATTGGAAATATTCATCAAAAAATGGACGAAAACAACTGATATTTTGTCAAAACTGTTATTCTGCTGTTATAAAACTGTTATTAAACTGCTCTAAATCTGTTAAAGAATATTTGATTTATAAATTATAGCATTTTCGGCTATTATTGCTGGAAGCTTATCTTGATGTTTATACATTTTGTATTTCAGCTATTAATCTATTTTCAAAAAATCCGTTTCTTTAAGCTTCTAAATTTTCCAAGAGGTTCTTGAGTACTTCAAAAAGAAACTTCTAAATATTTATAATTCGATTTTTGACTAAAACATTTTTACAAAAAAAATATAAGCTCGAAATCGTAATTTAATAAGATGAATGATAAATGGAACTAAGAATGATAAAATGAAACTAAATTTAAATAATCTAAATAGAAATCTAAGTCTTCGTTAAGAAATCTAAGTCTTAGTCTAATTTAATGTAAAAAACATAATCATGAAAAACAATATTACACTTTTGTTATTTATTTTGTGAAGTATTTTGCATCATTCTGTGTGGACTATTTTGTATCATTGAAAACCCAAGAGCAAAATTTTGAATTATTACTAAGAAATAAAACTAACGCAAATAATTTAAATTTTTTTTATTCAATTCATTAAGTTATAAAAAAATATATATGCATGCATGTATTATATGACATGAGAAATATGATTAATCTATTTTTTATATCCAGTAAATTGATAAAGTTATTTTATTTTTGTTAAAATCAATTCATTACATATACAACACAGTATTTAGTTAATAGACAAATGCAAACATGTTTCCTTAATATTTTTTCTAATTTCTAATTATTTTATCTTTTTTTACGTTTTTAAATTTTTCTATGCTACACTTAATTTTATTATATATAAGTAAATAAGGTAATATATTGTTATAATTTATTCTTTAAAAAATTCCTTTTTTTTGCTTACCATATACACACTCTGTAAGAGCTTGTCAGTTCATTTGAGAAAATAATAAATTAAATAAATACATAAATAAATTTATTCAAATATTTACATTTATGACATTTAGTTTTACATAAGATCAGATTTTATACTAGTTACACAACTATTCAAATACAGTTTATTTTTTTCTAAGTTATACGATTTCTTGTTTTTAATATTGAGAAATATATTAATAATATTGAAAAGTTTATTTAAATATTGTATTAATCAGTTCATTTGTTTATAACTATTTTGTTATATTGTTGCAATTGTTGTATGCACACCCCTACAAATTTATATATTATCAAATAAATTTGTGTAATCGCTTATCACCAAATCATCATCAAATAAAATAATTTTTCGAATTAAATATTCCAAATTATCAATTAATTATTACTATATTTAATAAACATTATTTTTTGTGGAATTTATCGAGATATTACTGTATATCTGAATATATAAATATAGAAAAATATAATAATAAAGAACGTGAGTGTGATTTGTGATATTTTTTTTCTAATTTTTTGTTTTCATTTTTTTGTTGGGCCCACAGTAAATATTTTAGGAAAACCACAAGACCATTAAATTTTATGGAATCAAATCAATTTTTATGTTGACGAATTATTTGTTGATATGAATCAGAAGGATTTTCTTCACATGCATTCACACGTACACATATTATGTACTTCACAATACACATATTATACTTATTTGTATTCTAATTCTATATGTAGAATAGTAATATAAATAAGAAAAATATATTTGAAATTGATAGACATATGAATAACAAAACAAAACAAAAACAAAAACAAAAACGAATAGAAAATCCATTAAAGGCATGTCCTAAGATATTTATTTATTTATACCCCATAGTCAGATTTTTAATAAATAAAATTCAATGCATATGAATATTGGTATGAAAAGGACCGAAATTCGAAACCTTGAAATACTATTTGAGTGATAATGAAAAATTTGATAGTTTGACATAATATAAATTCAACCATACAAGATATAAAAGGAAAAGCAAATTGAAAAAAAAAAAAAACAAAAAAACAAAAAATCAATTGGATTTATTGAAAATGTTAAGTTAAGAATTTTCTTTTATAGACTAACATTAAATAATGATAGATAGTGTGATTTAAAAAATAACACAGAAAAGAAGATCCAAATTGATGATTATAAAATTTAATATATATGTATATATATATATATATATATATATAGAATATATTATTAAAATATCTACCACCTGGTGTTGTGACTATACAGAAATCAATATAAAACTAATTAGTATAGGATATTATTAAAATTTAATTAAGAATACGAACAAAATAGTGTTCTATAAATTTTGTATTCAATAAAATCTAAAGTTCAAAACTTTAATTTTTTAATTTTCATTTAAAAAGAAAAATGCTTTACGCACACACATATCTTTCAATAATTTATCTTTCTAGTTATAAGATAAAAAAAGAAATGATTACTCATATTATGTCAGCTATTCTAAGACTTCAGTTCATAAAAAAAATTATTTATTGTTTATTGTTTTAAAGTTTAAACAGGTAGAAGTACAGAAGGAAATTGCAATTCAATTATGTGGTAAGCTCCAGTTGAAATTCTGTGGAATATTTCATCTCTCCTACTAGACACGAATGACATTAAAACAATAATATAGCAAAATAATAATTTGCTTTGTCAAAATTTTACAATTCAACAAAAATGTATATCTTCCTTAGGAGATCACAACGAACAAAACCAAAGTATCACTTCACAATCTTGAAATACTCAAATGAAAAAACAAATTTGCATTTTTTACTTAAAATTTCATAATTAATTCAATAATAAGCATCATGAGCCTAAAACGCGTGAAAATTTAATATTTCATCCGTAGGGTATGCAATTTCAATCGTATGCTTAAATATACCAAAATATATAATGTTTATCCACCATACGAGTAAATAGAAATTATTGGTGGTTAGAAAACACCTACTCACATTAGATTAAAATTAGATCATTACTTAGAATAGACAGAATAAGGTAGATTAAGTTAGATTAAGTTAAAATAGGTAGTAATCTGGTTTTATTTTTCAAATAAAATATTTTTACCAAAATGTGTAATAAAATATAAGTATATAAACAGTAAATCACATGACAAAGCTTTCAAATAACATAAAATAAGATTTACAATTAATAAAATAAGAAAACACATTATCTTAAGATTAATTATAGAATATAATTATTTAACCCATCTTCTTGTAATTTTTTTTTTTGTAGGCTGTAATATCAGATATAAATGAAGAAGTAAAAAAAAAATCCACCATACGGTAAACTTTTATGTATATGTTTGTACATTTGCGCTTCAATCATAAGCATCATTATATTATTAATTAGTTCAATATCTTACTAAGTAGAACTTATTTTTTAAAATATAGTCATATATTGGAGCTTACTACTGGCTTGAAACACTTAATGGTAATCAAAATAACTTAAAATACAACATGTCTATACCCGATAGAGACAAAAAAATTAAAAGAGAATATTAGTGTTTAGAAAACACATTCAACCAGAATTAGGTACTAAATACATATCAGATTTAACAATTAGGTTAAGATAGATTAAGTAGGCTTAATAATTAAGTTAAGTTAGGTTAACTTAGTCTAGGGTTTTATTTAACAAAAAAAAGATTTAATATTGATTTTTAAGCCTTATTTTGACAATATATATATATATATATAAGAATAAACATGTTAACATACAGTAACGATTACAAGAGAACCAAAATATGCAGTAAGAAAATAAAATTACCATAAAAATTTAAACTAGATTTAAATGTTAAAAGTATTTAGTTATAATAAAGCCATTTTTCTTAAACTTTTTCTAGGCTAAGATTTAAGTTTATTTCGAAGGCAAATAATAAAAGTTTATATTTAAAAAAAAAAAAAAAATTGGTAATCAAAAGACGGTTAATTAAAATCATCCTGTTTGAGGAATTAAAAAAAAATACAGCTTTTGCAAATGGAACAGTAACAGAGAAAAAATAAATAGAACAATCAAAAAAGGCAATAAAAACAATAGAAAAAGGCAGGACGTGCAAAAATTTTAAACGAAAAATCCTTCAATTTCGAAATGAATTAATAATTTAAGTATGATATTTTTGTCAACGCAATGCCATACTTAAATTTGTGTACTACCTATGAATATTACGATAATATTAATTCTAATTTGAAATGCCTATAAAAAAAATAATTTCTGTATAATAATCGGAATTCAAAATATTTAAATTTCTTTAAAAGAAATTTTGTTTTTATTTCTTGCATACAAACATTTTTTTTTACTTGTAATAATAATATTTTCAAATTTAACTTTGAACTTGAAACATAAATTTAACATTGACTTTACACTATCAAAACATTCCCAAAAACAAAAATTATTCAATCGCTATTTTTAGGATATTGATATTTTTTTTTTTATTTTGTTTTGTTGTTTTATTAAAGTTTATTTAATCCATTGATTCAATTTTAAATTTAGTTTTAATTTTCAATTTTTTCAATTTGATTTGCAAGAAATATATATATAATAATTTTGTTTTCTGAACTATAAATAAATAAAGAAATGAAACTATCAGTGGGTTCCAAGATGCTTTGGATGGAAAAATTATTGAAAAATTTAAACATAACGGTTGTGATAAGTAAAATTTTTATTTTATTTTGCAACAAAAGACTATATAAACCCTATGGTAATCGTGCTGGCCATGTATTATTTATAAATTAGTAGAATAGATGACTCTCAAACAGGAATGTAAGAATATTCTAAAAATTTATTGTCAAATGATCGGTGTTGCAAATCCATCTCATTCATTGCTAATACAATTTGTGGTGAGTATTGCATACAAGTAGCTTGGGAAATTATAATATAGGTTAGATATACCGTTGAATCAACTATAATCTATAATAAATAAATATAGATTTTCGTTTACCCAGTTGAATGTATCCCTTAAAGCGTTAATTTTACTAACTTTATTTACTATAAACATCACTTTATTTGATAGTAAAATCTAAATTTTGACTAATTGAAAAATATTCACCTCAACCATGTAAAAAGTAACATGCTAGAGTCATTAATAATTAAAACTTGACAAAATAAAACATTAAAACATAGATGAAAATAGATAGAAAAAATTAAGTTGAACTATACTGAGATAAACCGAAGTTAATTACTAACAACTATATACACATTGTAAAAGTATGACTATACAAAAAATTCATAATATACAAATTTTAATTAAATCTCGAAATAAAATTATAAATCTATTTTATGTAATATTTCCCATTAAAATTTGAATAAACAACAAATAATAATAAGAAGGAAAAAGAATGTAAATAAAAAATTTAATAAAAAAAAATCCTTAATCCAATTATATTTAAGCCAGCATTACATGCAATGCAATTAAAAATTTCATGCTAAAAAAAAAAACAATATTTAGAAAAAATGAGACTTCAAAAAAATAGTTTTTTTTTTTTTTTTTCATTTCTCTACAATTCAAATTTAAATGAAACTTGGACATTTAATTTTTTTTTTTTTTATTCAAATAGCACAAAGTAACTGAAATCCGAATTGAAGGGGGATGAAATACTATGGCATATAAAAGAAAAAATAACAAAATATGATATTTTATTAAAATTAAAATTTTCTCTAGAAATTTGTAGCAGCAAATGTGAATTCAAAAGAAAAATAAATTTAAATCAAAAAACCAGCTTAATAGCATGCATGGTATTAAATTTAAATTTATTAAGAAATTACGACTATTTCTCCCAACTGAAGTTTGCATTAAAATAGATTTTTCGGAAAACTTTTAGTGTTATTGAAAATAATTTGCATTAAGTTGGAAATTTATTCAAATCAAATTGATTGAACTGATGTTGACTGTTACCAGAAAAAGCAACTTATGGAATTACTTTTCCATGTCATAAGTCAATAATTGGAGATTAGATAAATATTTTCAGAAATATTACTGCCAAGATCATTTTTTTTCATAATTATAGTTCCAAGCAAAAGCATTCTTGCAATTTATCAGTAAAAAAAAATCACATTTTAAAATACACTCTACGCTTTCTGACTAATGAATTCATTCAATTTTATGTTCTCATCATTTAGTAGAGCTATATGTACAAAATATAGGTTAAAATTAAAAAATTTTCTATTTTCGATTCTAATTATTATTAATTCAAATAAAAAGCCAGTATTACAGAATATCTGCTCAAATTATAAAAAAGCCAGTATTACAGAATATCTGCTCAAATTATAAAATTATAATAATTTGATGGTTTATTTATATTTTTCGAACTCTGAAAATTTTCATTATATTTAATTAAATAGATTATCATTATAACCATATGCATACCAATATACTATCTCATCATAATCCCGTTTGTATATTTTCATGATACCCTGAATCTGTTCAACTGACTTACTTTTCTTATATTATGAACTTAAGTTTTTTATTACTGTCAGTTTTAATACTTGGAGCAAGCACAGACATCTATTAAGCACGTCTATTAGATGATCACCATCCAGTAGGGTTAGTAAAACACCGACACCTTTGATTACAAAAATGTTAAAATAAACTAAACAAGAAGAGACATGCTGTTAGGAGAAAAATAAAAATCATAAGTTAATATGTCCATATAACAGTTAAGCCGAACTATAGTAAATAGAAAAAAAAAAAAAGTTGGTAGTTAGTCTCACTTATACGTACATTTGAACTTAATCGTTTTTTAAAAGTTAAAATACTTAGTTGTCCATCAAAAGAATAAGAATTAGAATTTACTTCATGGAGTATTAAAATAATAATAATGAAAATCAGTTGTGATTGACTGAAATGATTCTTTTATAGCAGTCTTACATTACTATGCAGTCTATTTTTAAATGTCTCAACCCAGTAATTCTGTCTTATTTGCCATATGCTGTAAGGTGAAATGGAATGTACAACATTACAGCGGTCCTAACATTCTTCCGATTGGTTCATTCAAAATTATGGGCGCTAACGTTTTGTCTGTGAGTATTTTTAGATAAAAGAAGCCTCCGTGATTATTCGATGATCAGATAGTGACTGTAAGTCAATAAATTTATGACGGTGGGAATAAGGTGTTAGTTTTAGTGGATAATTCCTCAATTCAAATCTAATTGCGTAACCTAAAAATTTCAACAGATTTGATTATCAGTCAAGGGTAGAGCTGTTATATTGAACTAACATAAAGATGTTAAGCGAGGTAGGGGTTTGAGAATTCTTTAAACCAAAGTTTGAAAAAACCTAAAGAAAGAATTAGCTTTACTGTGATGAATTTAACTTTCGTAAGTAAAGAACCATTTAATTCGTAGTTGAAACAAACTGACTATAGCCAAATTTTAAATTTGTTGTAATCTTTATTATATCAATTGCCATTACACAGATTTTTTTCTGTTTTATTTAAAAATCAAAATCTGGCTTTTTTTCTAATCACCTAGTAATTCACTCTTAAAATGTGTGAACCGAATTATTTCAATCAGGCAATATAAACTTTAATTTCTTGGCAAACGAAGCCCTTGAGGACATATATATGAACTTATCATTTGTCGAAATAAAATAATAAAATATACAATTTAACTGAAATAAAAACTACTCTAAAAAATTTCCCACACATCTAAAATCACTATGTAATAACTAAAAAAATATTTTTGTTTATATTTTAAAAAAAAATTATAAACACCCTGTATGTTAAAGTTCACATATAGTTACGTAATAGAATAAATAATATATAGTGCACGTCTACATACATAATAAATATTCCCATGTCTAATATACAAAAAAAAAAAAAACAAATATAAAATAAAAAAATGCAAAAATAAATTCCACTTAGAAAATTGGTAGAAGTAGAATGATAGTGAAAATGAAATAAAAAAAATCAAAATAGTAACGAATTACCCGTATTCTTTATTTTTACAATGAAAATTTTTGTCTTTTATTTTGATAATATTCTCTACACATACAAAATAATAATATCTCAAAGTTATATACACGTCATCATATGATGAATATTTAGTGTTTACAAGCACATACACAGAGCTACATAAAATTGAATGACAAAAATAAATTGCTTTTTAATAGTCTTAACATTCTTTTTCATAACATTTTTTTTTCTTAATTTAAAAAAAAAAAAAACAGAAATGAAAATTAAAGCCGATTTGCAATGGCAATAGCTACTTTGAAGAAATCCTAATGCAACAAAAACAATTTATTTTTTTTTGTAGCAAATCGTTTCAATTTTTTATTTTATTTTTTAAATTTTTTGTTTTCTGTAATGAAATTAATATTAAAGTGAAGTTATATTTAATTAAAATATTATTATTAAAAATATTAAAAACTAGAGAAAAAATAGAACTTAGAAATTTCATCAAATTTTTTAATAATGCTTGGTATATTCGAATAATTATATAAATACTCAACACAAGCTCTGAGATTATAAATAAATAAATAAAATAATATGATTGCATATTGTTCTAATTAATTCTGTATGTTATTGGTATGTTCGTTATATATAGAATATCCTTTATTTTCAATTATATATTTTAAATAGTATAAATCTCTTAATCGGTTTTCTTAATTGATTATAATAATTCATTTTAAATAAAAATATTTATATATATACATATACAATATCTAAGAAGCCATTAGATACATTTTTTTAAATTCAATTTTTTTCTAACAATGTTCTTTTTTGTTCTATTTTAGTTGCAATGAGTTAATGTGAAATTTTTTTTTTTTTAAATTCCTTAACCAAAATTGAATATGTATACCATATACACATATGTGTTTGGAATCGAATTTAAGAATTTGTTAATTTGTATATGTATTGGTTTTGGTGTTTTCATGAAATAAAAAAAATTATTTTTTTTAATTAAAAAGTCTAGGATTCATTATGATGGTTAGTATTTACATACATATATAAAAATGTACATGCTGTACGTATATTTATATAATATTTATATATATATAGATACATATTACATATTGTATATATAAAATTAATACTAGATACGGTACTGTAAATAATTTTTGTCTATCAGTTTTTTTTTTTGTGTTGCATGCAGGGTAGCAAAAAAAAAACAAAAAGTTAATAAAATTTGTAATGACAGTGCCAAATTGCTTAAATGGTTTGGCGCCAAGTAAAATAACAACAACAAACAATATTGTTTTTTCTATTTTTTTTCTTTTTTTGTTTTTTCTATTTATATAATGTATACAAACTTATATAATATATATTTAAAAAAAATAAAAATAAAATAAAAAAATACAAAAAGTTAAAATAAAAATGGCGGATTCTGTCATTATTAATTACTAAGTAGTCACACTAGATATTAAATTTGTCCTATATTACACTTATTTGAATATGAGCTGTATGTGGTAATTTTTATGTCAAAAAAGTTGCTTTAATGAATTTTATAAATTTTTTTATTTAAAATTGTTTAAAAAGTGAATAAATAAAAAATAGTAACATTTATTTGAGGTTTTTTAACATTAAAAATTGTAAATTAAATTTACGAAATAAACATTAATGGTATATGAATAATTTTTATTAGAAAATATTTTGTTTTTTTTAATGGTTGCATGCAAACAAGAGGTTTTTCATTTATTTTTTCAATTTAAATTTCTTCAACTAATTTCTTATATCAAGGTGATCTAAGTTAATTAAAAAAATTAATTTATTTTTGATTAAATGTTAATTAAAAAAAATAAAAAAAAAAATAAAAATTAAATTAAATTTTAATTAAAAAAAATTAATTTGTATTATTTAATACATATGTAAAATTTAATACTTATTATTAACTCTTATACTAACCAATTAATATCAATACTTTTCCACGTCATGGGTGTCAAACATAATAAAATTCTTACCTTAAATCTATAAACACAAATAAATACTCAAAAAACATTACGCGTAATTTCACTTTAAATGTAACAAAAAATTACAGTATCGTACTTAATGTACGAAAAAGTAATTCTAATACCTAAATAAGCTACAGACAAAAACATAAAATGAAAATAAAATTATTTAGTACTTATTCAGTAAATCATTCATAAATTCACAAATAATCATATCTATTAGGTTTTGAATAAAATGCAGAGCACTAAATTGGAACACTCAATTGCACTGTCTTTCAAAAATGTTTAGCGTTCTGTTTTCCTTCAATTTGATTCGAATAGCAAAATACCTTATATATTTTATCTGTTGAATGAAACTAAACAGTAACAAACTCTGCATATCACCATAATATTTCATTTATTTATTTATTTATTTCACCGATTTATGGCTGAAGAGATAATTCTCATAAAAAGTCTATATAATATACCAATTAGAATGTTTTTAATTTATTAATATTTTTTATAAATTTGTTGACACTTTATCAATTAAATCTATACAAAATGATCACTGTATTTTAATAAAATAAATGGTGTGCCAAATTTTGAAAAATTATGTCTCGATATAAAAAGCATGATGCAATTGTTTTGGTGTAGGTTGAGAATAAAATGTGACAGGTAGATATAATATATTTTTTTTGCAGTATTTCGAGCACCTGGTTTTCACCAGAAAAGTTCGATTCACGGTAACAGTAAAATTCTTTGCAGGTTCTTCCAGTTGGCTTCATTTTCTTTGTAATTAGGACAAAATAGAATATATACAATCGAACAGATATAGGCACTCATCCCGAAAGGAAAGTGGATCTTAAAAGTTTGCCTTATTATAATATAGATAAACTGATATATATATATATGTATATAAATAAATGAATATATATTTTTTTCTTGTTTGAATATAATACATATTAATTATATTAACGTAATAAATAAATGTGAGAAAAAAAGATAATCCCACTATCAACATTTCTGTTTCAATTTTTTTTTTTACATAATATTAATTATTACTATAGATACTGATTTATTTTTAGAAATTTAATTTATCACTAAAAAGAAAACAAAAAAATTTAATTCATATTCTCAACTAACATCATGGAATAATACAAAAAAAATATTTGCAGTGTCTAATACAGACATGTTACAAAGCAAATTATATAACACTTGTTATACCATGTAATTAAAATCGAACGTTTTTGTAATAAGAACTTGCTTTTTTACATTTTTTTTTGTACAATATAAATTTGTTCAAAATAAATCGCTGTGATTGTCAAAATTTTATTTTACCTTCACGTTTCACATTCAAAGGTATTCTTAGTAAAAGCTTGCATTATCATATAATATCAATTTCATTTTTGTTATAACAATCAATTCATTAATGTTAATAGTTATTTAACATAATTAATTTCTTAAAAATATTTCTGTTAAATTGACAGTATATATTTTGTTTAGTTGCTTCCTATCTTATTGATAAATTTAAACTTACTGGGTGATTTTACTAGTACCAATATTGAATCCGATATTGATAGTATAATGTATGCATGAAAAGTAGATTTCACTGAATTACAATGATCATTATATACTTAAGTGTGTCGAAATGACAACGTTTATTGTTTGTCAAATAAATTGTGAATTTTAGTTAAGCTTAAAGATAAATATAAGCTTTGAGTGTCAATTAGCTTGAATATTGTTGTCTATTGATTTTATGAAGAGTTTATGAAATTTTCCAGTTTCCTTTAATTTAAAAACAAACAAAAAATTGTAAAATGCCTTTAATCAAATAATCTATAGACATAGTGTAATTTATTATTTTTGTATTTGTGTAGGTGAACGTAAAACTAATAATAAAAATGAATTTTCTTTTTATAAAGGTTACTCTTTATGTATGGCTTGAATTAAATTAAATCAAATTTGTTGTTGTATTTTTTTTTTTTTTTTATTAAAAAGACAACATGTCACACCTTAGAATGTTAACCCCTTCAAAATGACAACATTCTTATATGCTGTCATTTTGTTTAATTTACTATCTATATATACAATTTTATCCTTTGGCGATATATTACAATTAGTATACATCTCCATTTGTATGTGCGATATACGTAGTACAACGAACAAATCTGTTATATATATATTTTTTTTTGCTTCATTTTTGTTTTCTTACTGTCTATAATTTTATAACTGTTGATGTTTATCTAAATTACGTTTTATGACATTTACGAAAAAAGGCAATGGTGGCGACGTCTACACGTTGTTAAAGTGACTCAATCAAATTTTTTAATATTTAAAGGAATACAAATACAGTGGTGGATATTGTTTTGTATTTTTGCAATAACATTTTCCAGGACTACGAAGAACAATTTCCGTAAATAAATAGATCAGTTAGAAATTTATTAATCGCTTTGCGCTATATAATAGAATTAACTAATAATATAATTAATATTTTAAAAGTTCAGTTGGACATTTTTACGGTTTTATATTAATTTCGCACTATTATTATTTTTTGTGCACTGATATTTAAAAAAAAAAAAAAAAAACAATTGTATTTAAATACATATGTAACCTGTACGAGCGATTGGGCTCAATTGAGAAAATAATGAAATAAATAAATAAACATCAAAAACATTTGTTATTCATATATTATATAGTATTTTAAGTAGTTGGTTATGCATATATAATTTAGATTTTATGAATGTTTTATCGACCTTTTATACAACACATTTTGAGTGACTTTCATTTCGAGTCAATATTTAAAAAAATATTGATATTCTTTAACACAGATTGTCTGTACTGACTCAATATTTTATGTTTTTAGTTTTGTTTTATGTAATTTCGTCTTATTATCTTTTATCCGTATGTCCACAATTAATCAGTAAAGTATCAGTGTTACATTTTACATTATTCTTTTATTGGAATCTTATTTTGTTACAAAATATGACTGATCGAATCATTTACATTGCAAAATGGTATATCTTGACATTTCCATAATCAAATGTCAGATTCAAATGATTAACTTATCTGTTAACAAATTTCAGAACTAATTGGCAAGCTTACCTAACATGTAACGATAACTTAAACCAATTTAGTCATAGGGCCACGTGATGTGGGCATATTATTTATTATTGTAATTCGTTTTTATTCCAATACTGAACCAGGCCGAAAACAGATAAAATTATTAGTTTTCATCCGGAATCGAACTTTCTGGTTGAAAGGCAGTACACTTGTTACACTATGTACAAATTTGTGCAGATTTTATTATTAACTTTTTCAATGCATTTCATCTTCTTCTTCTTCTTCTTCTATATTGTTACTGATAATGGACATGGTGCTACAGATATGGTGTTTTCTTTTATTAAATATTAGCCTACTCATTTGTATGAGGATCTCAGTATAATATCAATTTTTTTTTCCAATGCGAAGAACGGTTAATTTAATAGTTTCCAGGTCACTACTGGAGGTAAACAAATCAAACAGTTCTAACTTAACACTAGGTCAACAATAAATTGAACTGTTCCAATTCAAACTACTTTTTGGTGCACTTTTTAAGTTAATTTTTAGTCCGCCACTGCATACATAAAATTTTTGTTTTTTGTTGTTTTTTATTATTGCTATTATTTATTTTTTCTATACCATACTTATATTGAAATCGTGGTGGTCGCCTAAGTGATTCCAAAAGACAATAAAATTTTGTTAGTCGAGACTGGTGTTAACCATTTCATTCAATCAAATTGAAAAAGCAAAAAAAAAAAAACAAATAAAAAAAATTAGATCAAGTTCCCATTCTATGATGGTCCTGTTTGTTGTTGTATATAAGTGAACGAGTTTTCAATTACAATAATGATGTATGTATGTTACGTTCTCTACCAAATAGAAAATTCGAAACAAGAAAAATGCAATATAATTTAACCATAGGTACTAAAAAAAAAAAAAAAAAAAAATTAAAAAAAATAAAGTCCTTGAAGAAGTTCACTTATATATCCTTTATATATTATTATTATTATTATTATTGTCTTTTGTTTCTTCGTAAGTAAAAACTTAAAAAAAAAAAATTAATATTAAGGCGTCTCAGGGTCTTGTACGTGATTGAAATAAAAGAAAAATTATACATTTCCAAAAATGAAGGCTGTTTTTGGTTTTAGGGGATAGATGGCGAATATTAGCTTTTATTCAGGTTTTTCGTTTATTTTTTATTATTTTTATTTTTTATCGTTTTTTGGGGTTGTAATTTGTTTTCTTTTTTTTTTGTGTTTTTGACCAAGAATTTTGTGTTTTTTTTTTTACTTTGTGTTCAGCCCATTGGTGTTTATTTTAGTCGACAAACCTGAGTGGAATTTTTTTTTGGTTTTTGAAGAATAAGACAAAAAAAAAAAATTATAAAATTAATTTTCATTGCAGCATTTGGAAAATTTTTCAAATTCCTTTCCATATTTTTTGGTTATTGTGGAGGAAGAGAAATTGTTTTTCAGTTTTTTATTTTTAATTTTTTTTGTTATTGTTTTATTTCTGAACGAATTTTGAGAAAAATTTTAATTAAAGTTAATTCTAAGAAGTTGTTATAATTTTTTGAGGGTTGAAAATTTAAAATTTTTTTTTTTTTTTGGAATTTTAATAAATTAATTTATGTTTGAGTTAATCTTGAAATAATATTGTTTTTTTTTTGTTTTTTAATTTTTATGTATTTCGCTGGTTGAATAAATGAATATGCAAAATAAGTATTTGAGATATTTGTGAGAGAAATACGATAAAAAAAAAATGAGTCTGAAATAAAATTTAGGATTTAAATAATTCAAAATGTAAATAATTCCGAAATGTCAAAATTAAATTAGTACATGAGTGATAGTTACTTATATAATTATTAAATTAAATATATAATATAATAAAAATAATATAATTATATAATATAATTAAATTAAATTAAAATTTGGATCAAAATTTAGTCACTCTTAATAATATTAACGGTTCGTTGTAAAATTATTTTGATTTCACTTTGAAATTAGTTGGTGTAATAAAGTGAAACTTTGCTATTATGAAGGTGGAGTTACTTTAAAATATAGAGTGTCAGCCAAAATATAGACATACCATACTATTGTGACCAAATTATTGATGTAAATTCCGAATATATTATCACCGTATGAACTTAATAAAAACCGTTATTTCATTATCATGTCCAAAATAAATTACATAGTAAGTAGAACTGCGCAAATGTAAAGCACAGGTGGAATGTTTTTTAATGGAGAGACGTCCGGACAACTTTTTTAACCAATTAAAAAATGGTATCTTACCAACACATGCAGAAAAAATATTTTCCTGACAATTTACTTCATTCATTTTCTTAGTTAAAATATTTTTAACTTTTGGTTGAAGGCTGAAGTAAAATAAAAGGATAGTTATATAATTATGTGATAAGTATTTATTTCTATCTCGATTTTTGTGTGAAGCCACAAAATTCACAATTCACATATAGAATTTCAAAAGTTTTTTTAAAAAATCATATTAAGTGTAATTTTTTTGTTTTTTAGTATAAGTATAGTTTTTTTATTATTCATTATCATTCTTAGCAAAATTTTCAATTCTTATAATAAAAATAAATCTATATATATCTGCGCATGTAAACAATTTTTTAAACATCAAAACATAACCAATTCCAAACCTTCGAACATTGAAAGTAAATTTATAATTTTCTTATGGAAAAACGTAATAAATATGACAAAAACAATTAAATTTGAAACTTTTAGGCTAAGCAAAAGAGTTCAGATCTTAATTTAACTTCCGTTGACATCAAAGCATCATCTATAATTATAATTGACAAGCGTTTAAGGTCCTGCGAAGTAGACACCTTTTCATTTTATTTCGATTCTCCTACTCCTTAATGAACTTCTAATATACATAATATATAAGATTGTATATAAAACAAAAATGCGCACACAGTTGAACATTTTGTACTCATATGATTTTATTATTCAGCAAATACATTATGCATATGTGAGAACTTATTAAAATAATAAACAAAAGCAAACAATTCAGTTTTTATAATTTACATATGGACTTGCAAATGAATCTATGTACATATGCAAAAAAAAAACAAAAAAACAAATTCATCTAAAATAAAAAATATAAAAACAACAAAAAAACAAATCACTTGAATTCTTCATTTTTATCTTTTTAAGTAACTGTTTCTATATTTTGGTTATTTGTAGTAATAATATAGTTTTTATTAAAATTATGTATTATGTATGTATATAAATACATTCCTCTTTAATGACAAAATTTTTTATTTTTAGGAATTTTATCCAGTATTTATTATAGGAAATATATCGGAAACGAAGCAGTATATGAGGGAACATGTATTTATATGTGTCCTAAATAAAACTTACTAACCACAAAGCTTTTTATTAAACACGAGTGGTTTCTGCTATATCGTGCGAAGTCTATGTCAGTACGTAAATTACTGTTTTTTTAAAAACTTTAAATTTGACTTCAACTTGAAATATAATTACTCAACAGGGGCCCCTAGTCTATAATTATAATAGATAAGCATTTAAGGACCTGCGCAGTAGACAGTAGACATTTCATTAGACTTTTCATTTTATCTCGCTTCTCCTTAATGAACTCTTACTTAATATGTAAATAAGTTGCATATACAACAGAAATTCGCATACGGGTTGAAAAAATTTCTATTTTGTTTTAAAATATTCAAACTTTTAAATAAAATATAGATATTTTGTGTCATTTCACATCTTATTATTTTTATACATAATTAAAGAAAATTTATTTTATTAATTTTTTGAAGTGACTGTGTCAATTTATTGCTTTCCATATATATTTTGATCATTTGTAGTAATCATATAGTTTTGTTTAAAATTATGTATGTATAATGTGTAACTCTTTAATTACACAAATACTTTATTTTTAATTTTATCCAATAAATGCCACTGACTATAGGGAATATATCGAAAACGAATCAGTCAATGAGAGAGGTGTATTTATGTGTTCAAAATAAAACTTACTAACCTCAAAATGTTTTATTATCGTGAGAAGTTTATGTCAGTACGTTAATTACTGTTATTTTCAAAATTTTAAATTTGGTTTCAACTTGAATTATAATTATTAAAGAGGGGCCCCTAGTCTTATTTTTTATTTAAGAGCAAAATTGATTAATGTATTCTTGATGCAATTCGTTATGTATTGCTGAGGTAACAAAATAAGCAGATTTCAACAAGTTAAGAACGAAATCAATGACTGAAATAATATATTTTATAATGCTAGTACAAATAAATACACATAAAAAAAATGATTAAAAATTACTTAAGTAATACAATATCCTTGCATTAAACCGGTAATGCATTATCAAACAGAATCGAAAAGTCTTGATGTAAAACTCTTGTTTTTTGTAACATTTAGTACTTTTTTTATGAAAAAAAAACAATAAGTAATTGGAAATTAGAAATCTTATTTGTATTAAATTTTTTAATTTTTTTTTATTTTCGAAAATATTGGTTAAAATAATAATAATAATAATAATAATAATAATAATAATAATAATAATAATAATAATAATAATAATAATGATAATAATAATAATAATAATAAAATAGTCTTTTTTCAACAGAATTACAAAGCTAGTATCAAATTTTGAATACATACAAATTAAATTCATTTTTTGTACAATGTATAATTAATAATTAACTCAAATTAAAAATTAGTATTTAAAATAATTCAGATTACATTTTTAAATTATACTAAAGAACAATTAATTTATATACTATTAAAAACACAAACATTTGAATTATGAATTAAGAATTAATAATTGTCACAAATGTACAGTATACTATATATATATAGTAGAAGATTAATACAATTATTTACACTACAAATATATATACAATTTGAAAAATATAAAAAAAATCAAAAAATTTGTACATAATATATCCTTAAATAGTCAATTTTAAACTTCAAGTTCTGGATGTAATAGTTAAAGACATTCTATTGCCACAGTGCAAGAGACGAATGTTTTACTTTATTAAAATAACAGTTTTAATAGTATTAATGGAGAAAAACAATATAAAATTACTGTAGAATTTTTTGATATACATCTGTTCTAATTTATTTAGAAAACAGGGAAAGACTATATTAGATTGAGATAATTAATAGTAAAGAAATTTTATTGACATTATAAACATCTTCATCTATTTTATTTGGGAATATTAAAACCATAATCTATAATGACTTTTAATTTGTTAATACTTTTTTCAAATTAATTATATTTAATTTTGAAATTAATTATATTAAGTCTTAAATTTTATTTCTTTATTCTTTTGTAATATTTTAAATATTCATCAGTTTTTAATATAACTAACCTTAATAGTTATATAACCAAACAATGGCATAACAACAAACTTTAATAGAAATTTTTCACATTATCAAATAACAATTAAAATTTATTTAAAATTTTCAAATTATCTTAAATTTTCCTAATTATTTATTTAAAATTATAAACATTTTTAGTATACACCTTTATCTTCATTAGAAATCAAATACAATACATTTCTTATTTTCTAATACAAAAATTTCATTAAATTTTAACATTCATTTCTATACAAAATTTCTTTATAATATAAACTTAGATATAATATTATTGTAATATGTAAGTATCTATCTATATATGCATATATATACAAATATTCATAGAAATAATTATTATTATTTTTTTTTACATGACTATGTAATGTTAATTCATTAACACAAAAGTCATCATTCGTGTGACATTTTTCACATACCTGTAATTACATTACACATCCATTTACGTTGTGTAATGTAAAATGACATCCCTATACAATATTGTGTATATATGTACATGTAATAATACATATTATTAAAAAAAAAAAAAAAAAAAAAAAAAAGAGTCATCTCTTTGAAAACTCCCTTTGCATTTTTAATTTTGAAAACAAATTGGAGTTATGAGAAAAGAAATTTTTTTTTATATTTTTTTTTTTTTTTTGCGATGTAGAACATGAAAACATTGAATGAATTTGAATAGAAGTGTTTTCATTTAATTACGGATGTCATATAAATACGTATGTTATATATAGATATGTATGTATTTATGTAAGTTCATTTAAAACGTAATTATACATACTCATCTATGGTTGGGTATATAATAATAATATGTAATGTAAGTATCCGTAAAGTTATGTTTACCTATAAGGTAAATAAGAATTATGAACATTATTGTTTTGCATCAAAATGAGAATATCTGTACAAATAGTAATTTTAGTAAATTTACAATTTATGATATATTTGTAATGTCTCAAGAGAATTTATGTTTAGAATAGAATTCTCTTGAAGAATATATATTATATATGATTAAAACGAAAATGTAATGTATTAGAGTTGTCAATTGTCTTTAAATTTGATTGAATTTTTTGTTATTTTTGTTTTTTTTGAAAATAGTTTTGTTTTGGAATTTAAATTTTGGACATTACAAAATCACTGATTAAATTTTGATAATAAAATTTATATTTTATATTTCCATGAATCATGAATTACATTGTCCAGCATCTTTATTTAGAATTTTTACTTGACATTATGGAAATTAATTTTAATTTACTTTTCTCATCTTAAAAATACAATATATTTTAATCGTTTCAAATTTACTGCATCATAATCGGAATTATTATGTCTGATCTATTTACTGTTATTATTCCACGAGCAAACATATGGGATGGGCTATATGCATTTCCATCTAGAAAACCTAACAGCGATTCCGTTGATTTCGGTTTAAGACGAAGGTCTATTACCAGCTCTATTTTGCCTGAGTAATCGCCTATCCAGTTGAATTTATGTCTCTTTATGTATACTTAGTATTTTGCTCAACGCTATTTTCGGTTGTATATTTAGTTATATGTCAAATACTTAGTACCAAAAAATAAATCAACGCTGGGTGGCGCAGTAGATAGAGCGCCTGTCTTTCAACCGAAAGGTCCTAGGTTCGATTCTCGATGAAGCAGAAAAATAAAAGAAATGCTTTATGGATTTTTCGACCTGGTCCAGTACCCTTTGTCATTGGGATATAATAAATGGCAAAAGATAATTGAGAGTTAATCTGGTAACAAATTAAATAAAAATGAAACTATTCTATTTAAGAAGGCTTAGTTCCTGACAATAGCAGTAGTTTTCCTCATTTAATGAGTTGATAAGCCTGCAGTAGTTTTCCATATTTAATAAGTTGATGAGTGTTAAATAAATACTCGAAATATTGTAGATTGTAGTGTAAAATTGCAGTACCGTACTTAATTAAGCGCGAAAAGGTGATTCTACCTAAGTTACTGTGGAGTGTAAAAAAAACAAAAAAAAAAAAAAATTGTATATTTTGAAAATTTAGAGAAAGAGTTTAAATAATTCTGGTATTGAAGTTTGTTCTGCATGTGAACTAAAAATAACAAACATAATAACATAAGAAAACTACGCAGATACATTGAAGATACTACACTTATCATATCATATGAATTTAACGTTCATTTTTGTATTCCTATGGAAATCTATGGGTATCTCTGTGAATGAAAGAGTGAACAAATAAGCTGTGATTCAATCGAACTAAGATTTTCACAAATTTATAGTTTAACTTCTCTAGATTTCTCCATTTGTTCACTGGCAAAAACTAATACCATTGATACGTCTTACTACAGAGGTATAAAATTAAATATTACAATTTTGCTTAAAATAAAAAAACACATTTTACAATTTTACAACCACGTTTTATTACTTCTTTCAACTTCTTTATATTTTTTTTTTTTACAACGGTTTTAAGTTTAAAATTTTTCTAGCAAGGCAAGTTGCGTTATAACTATTAAAATATTGCTTGATGGGAGTATGTAAACTCGATGACAATTCACTGAAGCATTTAGCATTTAGAAATATTAATTTAATTTACTTAAAATAAACATTAATATACATATGTATGTAGTATTGTATAAATTCCAAAAAACTGTCATCCTATATCTTGCTATGTATTCAAACTAATATATGTGTTTATGTGTATGTATATATAAACATGGTTCTGTTGATCTACTTAAAATTTCCAACCAATTTTAAGCACCTTTAAAAGCTATAATTTTATCAACACTATTATATATATATACATATATATATTAATAATCATCATCATCATCAATATCGTTATCATCATTATAATCACGAGATACACAGGGAGACAGAAAATATTAAAAAAAAAAAAAAAAAAAATACAAAAATTCCTTAAATAGTTTTTTATATTTTTATTTCTAAGGATAATATGTATATAAATCCTTCCTGTATGGAATACCAAAAATTTTACGGCATGCAATTAATTTTTACATTTACATACATGTATATAATCAAACTACATTTATATACATGTAGTCAAATATTATGTATGTTTATCGACTTCCTTCTTCTAACAGTTATTTTTTATTTTTTTTATTTTGAATAAGAGGCTAGCCAGACATTGAGTTTTACTTTTTTCTTTAGAGAAATGGGATTTGATATTCTATTTTATGGCAGAGTGCAGTATTTTGTTGTATATTATGTACATTAAATTCATTGTTTACATGTGTATTATGTAATGTAATGAGAAATGAGGTAAAATATTAGAAGGATAAAAAAAAGGCTTCCTGAAGGCGGATAAACTTTAATTCGAACATGTGTTATAGATGCTTGTATAGAATATTTAATTCAAATATTTGTTCGAACATGTCTTAGTTCGAATATGTTTGTGTTTAAATCTTATTGTAAAGCTATACAAAATTTTAAACATTTTAAAGATATATGATACAAAAACTCAGCTTAGGATAAGTTGCTGTATAAGGTAGTATGATAAGGTTGCAGCATTCAAAATAATGATTTCTGTCAACATCATGATCTTCTATTGATTTTACAACTCTGGGTGAGCCCTGAATTCGTTTTCAATTTTCATCTGTTCTGCTCTATCTTATGCAACTGTTCTCCGCCAGTTAACTTTAATCTGTTAACAGTGTTGTTCTCGATTTAGTCCAGCCATCTTGATATTGGTTTACCTCTTTTTTAGTATTGTACGGTACTGCGTTTAATGCTCTTTTTGGAATCTTTTGATTATTCATCACATCACACACCACATATGTTCTACCGATCTCAGTCTTTGTGCCCTAATAAATTTTATAATATTGTGTCCATTAATTAATGCTTCTTGAAATGATTGCTTGGAAATTTAATAAATTAGATTTTTAAACTCTTTACTACATATGTTTCTTATAAGAAAAATAAGTTTTAGTAAAGCTTTACTAGAATTTTACTTTGTTCCGAATATTTACTTTTTTAACGGACTTATTGTCTATTGAGCATAGTAAAGTGTATTGATGAGTCAAAAACGAATTAAATACGATCAGTGTAAGTCAAAAAAAAAAGAAGTGACAAATGAGTCAACAACGACTGACACCATAATTTTAGCATTAATTTTAAGATATACCTACTCTTTTTTTAATTTAATTTTTGTATATTTAAAACACAAATAAAGTTGAAATACCTATATACTTTACTACAGAAAATTATTAAAAACATGTGAAAAATATCTAGAGTATATTATGTACAAAATTATAAACCAATAGACGATAGAACGATGACATTTATGGTAAATATATTCCATAAATGTTCAAAAATTAAAACTGACCTGTCAAATTTAAAAAAATCGATATTAAGAAACAAGATAGGTAAAACAATTAATAATACTGACAATTATACAATAGTTTGATAATATATATAGTGGTTTATCAAAAACATGATCAAAATATCAGAAGAACCCGATAATATTGATATCTTCTTCTTCTTTCATTTACATTATTCAGAACGTAGTGACAACATTTTTTGTTCCCTAATAGTCTGGATACAAGTATTCAAAAAGTATAATATTTCAAACAGAATAATAGCGCAGCCTATTACAAAAATAATAGTATTTTAAGATAAAATCCATACTAATTTACCTAACCTAAAAGTGGGTCTTATCTGAATTCAATACAGGGGATAGTAGTGTGTGTACTATTTGCGATTGTTTGTAAAACAATTTCCAAAAACCAATTATCTTCCAAAGAAAACCAATAAAACTATTATTAAGGATATACTGAAGTTCTGTCATCCGCATTATGTCTTAAAGAATTTAAATATCCATATAAAAATCTCATAGATAGATTTTATTATTATTCCGGAACAGAGTATTATTACTACCGAATTACTTTCCGAAGTTTTAAGTTATAAAATGTTTGCCATATAATAAAGTAATATCGACCCAAACTACTCATATTTTCTTTTTAAGTTTTATTTATTTAAATCTGTATATACAACACATACATTTATAATTATGTACATATATTGAATTTATACAAAATATATTATTATCAGAAAATTGAATTTCATTAAAACACATCTAACCTTTATATTATAATAAAGTTAAAAAGTTAAAAACCAGTTAGTCAAAAATCTAATATGATAAAAATAATTACCAAAGAAAACTTACCAATACAATTAAATAACATAAATTTGTAGTCGGATAATATTTTGAAATTGTATAATTTGCATATTGCAAAAACATATACTTACTTACATTATATTATATGTTTCATTAAAAATATACAATAGAAAAAGATAGGTATATTTTTAATTGCTATTGAAGAGAATTAAAGAAATTTGTTCTTTTTTTTTTGGTTTTTTTCTATTTTCTTCTTTCTAAGTTGGCTTGGGTAAGTTCTAATAATTTTTAACAGTAAAATTTTGAATGGCATTTTAATGCGTATAATATACATCATCTATATCATTATATATACTTATATACGTATATATGTATATGTATATAAAATAAAATTATGATGTATAAGTGTTTATAAAAGTTTATGAAAGTTTTGCAGATGCACTCTTGTATACATTTTTCTTTGAAAACTTATTTATTCATTCCTATAATTTTTATAGCTTTTATAGTTATTTAAGATTTTTTTATATAACAACATTTTGTAGTTGAATAGATTTTCATATATTATGTATGTAATATGTATATGTTCATGTTTGTATGAGTATAAAAAAAAAAAAAAAAAAAAAAAAGAGTGAAAAATCAAGAGTAGAAAATGGTTTAAAATTTTTGGATAGAAAATAAAAAAAAACAAAAAAAGTAAACTTTTTCTTTTGATCTAAAAATATCCATACACACACTAATATAAGTACGTAGCAGGCACGAAGCGTCCATATATTGTGTTGAACTAGTGCTTCCCCAAAGAAAATATTATTTTATTATTTTTTACAACTTAATATAAAATATATATTTAATATAAAAATTACTTAATTACGAAAATTCAAATCGAATGAAAAAAAATTTTAAGCAAAAATTGTAGGTATGCATAGATATTAACTATGTACGCTTAGAAAATAATGATATTTATATAGGCATTATTTTCTAAGCGTACATAGTTAATATTCATGCATACAAATTTTTTTTCATTCGATTTGAATTTTCGTAATTAAATAATTTTTATATTAAATATATATTTTCAATACAGAAACATATTTATTATTCTTTTCAATCATACAATAATAGATATTTAGCAACCGAAAATTTAAAATATTCTAAAATAATGTCTATTAAAAATCATTCTTCTCTTACCAATCCAGCTATAATAATTATACATTGCATAAAAATAATTACGACAAATTAAATATCATTCTCCTTATTTACATACACTCAAACACACTGTTTCGATTTAATTTTCTAGCAACAACAAGAAATAATAAATGAAGCGAAAGCAACAACAAAATAAACGGTAAAAAAGAAAAAAAATTTAATGAGTGGCTGATATTCATTCCAAATCTACGTGATATAATTAGAAAATATCTGATAGAAAATAGATTATCTAGAGAAACACCAACAAAATATCGCATGACACAAAATGAAATTACAAACAAAAAAAGTAGCAAGGAATGAATTAATTTTGTGCATTATTTGGGTTGTTGACTTGAATGAGAATTAATATTTATATAAATAATGTATGTAGTTTTGCGTTTATTTTTTTTTTAGAGAGTAAGAGTATTGGTTAGTTAAGTAATTCTGTAGTTTTTTATTACTGAAGGCTACATATATATTGTTTATTTTCAGCCATAACTTGGTGTTATGCAGTTTTGAAACATTTAATTTGTTAACAAGTTTAAAATTTAAAACAGTTTTTTTTTTTATTTTTTATAAATAATTAAAATAGAAAATTGTAACTGTGTTATTGGAAGCTTAAGAAAAAATCATTTTCTGCCAGAAGTTCTGAGTAAAATTATTCATTGTTAAGGATAGTAAACCAATGCTTGTTCTACTAATAACAGATTTTCCAATAAAATCTTATAATTCGTATACGAGGTATTTTGCAACATTAATATAGAAAATTCATACTTTTTTACATTGTTTTCTTAAAAGAGCTTAAATTAAATTTATATTTTCTGATGAAAATTTCAATAACAAAAACAGTATTTGCGAAATATTAAAATTTTTGATTGAAACAGAATTAAAAAATTATTTTAATCAATATTCCGAACTTTGTGAATTGATAATAACACTTCCTATAACAACTAGTTCAGTTGAGCGATCGTTTTTCTGTAAGTAGATGTGAACCATTTTAACTGTCTAAATTTAATAAATTAAAAATTTCAATAGAAAAAGAAAGCTAAAACAAACTGATGTTTGCTTTTATAGTGCTTCTCTAATTGAAAATTCAAAGCCCCGTCACTGACGTAGATATATGTATAATTGTTTAAAAAAAAAAAAAAAAGACATCTTTCAGAAAATGAACTGTAAAAAAAAATTTGTAGTCCTTAAAAATTTAAGAAGTGTTTATTTTTTTGGGGGAAAATCTGGTCTTGACACAATTTAACTATATATGTAGGTATATCTTATATATAGTGTATTTTATATTAAGAGAAATAGAAAAAGTATATGAGAGGAAGGGATAGGAGACATGATGAGAGAAAACTTTAAAATAAATTTATTGTACCTAAATACAATGTATAAAATATCTTTATATTGAAGATTTTTAATTTTAGATATGTAGTGATAATAAACCATATATTTTTTTTTTTTTTTTTTTTTTTTAGTAAAAGGCACCTTTGTTATTCTCAATATATTCCACTTTATACTTAAATTTAAGTTTCAGAAAAAAAATACAAAATGTCTTGTCAATAGTTTGTCAACTTGCTTTTGTAAATTTTTTTTGGATTTGTTTAAAATTTTGTTTTTGTTTGACTACAGCTTTTATTTCTTTCTACGATGATTTCTCGGATCAGGAGTGTATCATTACTAGGATCTAGTGTGCACAAAACATACGTAAGGTAACTACTAAACTACTACAGGCACATAGAATATAAAAAAAGTTAATTAATTGCATTTTTTAATTAAAATTGGACAAATTATACCAAATTGTTTTAATAGATTTTGAGGCTTCAACTTATTTCATATTTGATACAAGTTAATTATACGATCATGCGACCAGTTAAAAGGTATTCAAAAATAATAATTTTCGCACACAAATTTTTATATATATATATTTTTTATACTTTTACATAGTTGTTCTTCATTTTAATAGCATGCTACCACCAACACTGAGCTTGTTTCAAACCGTAGTATAATTTTTTTTTTTTTTCTTTTTAATGGCCAAAATAATGGGATAAACACCCTAGCTGCTTTCGCAGAATTTTAACCAGTTAGTAATAGTAATAGAATAAAAGAAAGTATAAAGGAAATAAATAAATAACATAAACGGAAAATAAGAAGAGAATAGATGAGAAATAGAAATAGTAACACAGGTTTACAGACAACTTAACAGAAATTGATTCACTTGTTTTTTGAAAACTTTCAAGTTGTATTTTTGGGGGAACACATGAGGTGGTAGAGTGTTCCGTAGTTTAGAGGTTCGGTTAACGAAAGAATTTTTGTATTTCACAGTTCTGGTTCGAAGAGGCTCGACTACAAATTTGTGGGAAAGGGCTGCTCTGCGAGTATTTCGTTGGAATGGTTTTATTTTTGGCATAATACTTTTAATTTCGTCAGAACAATTACCCAATAGATATTTATAAAACAGAGTGGCTGCTCCTACATTTCGAGACGGTGACTCAGCGATGTTAGGTGTTGTGTAACATCTCCATCATTAATAATTTTGATGGCTCGCTTTTGTACTTTATCTAAGTACTGGAGGGTACTGTTGGGTGCACCGCCCAATATGTGAGTTATACTCAAGTCGTGGTCGAATGTATGCCTTATATATTAGAATTAGAAGAAGGTTGGATGATGTAAAATATTTTTTACTTCTGCTTAAGAATCCCAAACATTTCGCGGCATCTTTTGCAATTGCAAAAATATGGTCCTGCCACGAAAGTTTGTTGTTTATCTCCATTCCAAGAATTCTTAAGGTTTCGGAGTTTTCAATATTTACATTATCGAAAAGGATGTTTGCTAATGAAGGCCTTTGCTTTGTTGATATTAGGCAGCTCTGGGTTTTTGAAGCGTTAAATTTTACCCTATTTACACTTCCCCAGGCTTGAATTTTTTGGAGATCGCTGTTTAGAGCTCGAGAGATGTTATTTCGTTCTCTATTTACCGAAGTCTGGGTCACTTCAGTAGCTTTCTCAAAAAAATACAAGGAATCAAGGGTGCTATCATCAGCAAAGTAAGCAAGATGTATATGATTTGAAAACGTGGATAGGAGATCATTTATAAAGATTATAAATAATGTTGGAGAAAGAACTGAGCCTTGAGGGACACCAGAATTGATATTGAATTTTTGGGACGTAAACCCATCCAAAACAATTTGTATTGAACGGTTTGAAAGGAAACTTTCAATCCACGTATTGAGTAAGTTTCCTAGACCAATTGCTTCTAGTTTTTTTAGTAATGCTGCGTGCCAAACGCGATCAAAAGCTTTGGAGATATCTAGAGCGATAATTTTAGCTTCACCGTATTTTTCTATGCATTGGTGCCATTTTTCAGTCAAAAGATCACCAGTTGACCTTTAAGACCTAAAACCATATTGGCAATCGCTTAGAAGGTGATTGCTTTCTAGATATGTTTTTAACTGGAAGTTAATTATAGTCTCCATGACCTTTGATATTACTGATGTTAAAGCAATTGGCCGGTAGTTTGAGGGATTTTTAAGGTCACCCTTTTTTGGGATTGGCTGGACATGAGCTATTTTCCATGAGGATGTGTAAATACCAGAAACATATGATTTGTGGAAAAGTTTACTCAGCGGTCTGGCTAGGGTGTTTGCACAATTTTTTAGTACTAATGGAGGAATGTTGTCAGGCCCGGTAGATTTGTTGGAATTTAGATCCTTTAGAACTTTTGCAACAACTCGAGGACGGAAGTAAACTCTTTTAAGTGAGCATTCAGTTGGTTCAAAGGCAGGTGGAGTTGCTGTTGTTGCTGGTAATGTAGAGTTTCCTGCGAAAATTTTTGCAAGCAGGTCTGCCTTGAGTTCGGGATCTGAAATAACAGCATTGTTATCAATCAGCGGAGGTGTTGCTGATGATGAAAAGTTTTGTTTGACTATTTTAGCAAACGACCAAAAATTTTTACTACCTTTTGGGTAGTGAATAATTTGTTATTTTAGGCGACTATCATATTGGAATTTTTGCTGTTTTAATACTGAAAAATGTCCTTGTGTGATACAATAAGTTATCTAATATTATTTTATTTTATTTATTTATTTTTATTTAGCTAATCTAACTATTTTTAATTATTATACAATTATTTTTATTATTATTATTCTTTTTTTTTTTGTTTAAATTCATAATATTACACAAAACTACATCTTACATATTCAACTATTTTCTTTTTGAATCTATTTGTATTTGTTTCACAACTAATTTCAAAAGCTAATTCATTAAAAAGCTTCAAATCTTTATCAAGAAGCATATTTTTAGTTTTTTCATTCCTAAATAAGTTTAATCTAAAACAATTAACATTTCTTAAATTATAGTTGTGAATATCTGACACATACACCAACTGACCATATAAATAATTAGGATATTTACCAACTTTCATTTTATGAACATTTACCAATACATTTATTATAATTCTTTGGTTCACACTTAAACATCTCAAGGCATCTAACATAAATTTACTTGAAGTATATGAATTCACTTTCAATATTATCCTCATTGCTTTATTCTGTAACCTTTGAAGCCTAATTTTGCTGGTATTATTTGCCATGAGCAAAATGGTTGAACAATATTCGAAATGAGGTTTTATGATTGTGTTGTATATCGTTATTGCACTTGCCATTGATAACCGTTTCCGAATTTTTTTAAAAAAATAAAGTTTTTTAGATATTTTTTTGCAAATGTAGTCAACGTGTTTCTTAAAATCTAGCTTATTATCTACAATAACACCTAAATACTTTATTTCTTCTACTTTTTCTATTATATCGTTATCTATTTTAATATGGTCATTTGTTTCTCCATTAAATATCATACATTTTGTTTTTGCGATATTTAAGCTAAGTTTGTTCATTTGAAACCACATACTTAAAGTACGTAAATCACTGTTAATTTTTTGTATACATTCTTCGACAGTATCAGCAACAGCATAAAGTAACGCATCATCTGCAAACAAAACCATTTTCGATAGTATAACTAACTCTATGTTATTAATATAAATTAAGAACAGCAGAACACCAAGTAGAGAGCCTTGTGGTACACCAAGCTTTACGTCAACATAATCAGATAAGTAATCTTTAAATTTTGTCCTCTGTTTTCTGTTGGACAAGTACGAGCGAAACCATTCTAACTCAATATCTCTTATACCATAACTTTCCATTTTTTACAGTATCTAATATTAATTACAAGGAGATAAAATCCCTCTTCTTATAATCATTAATTTTATTTTTAAAAGAAATAGACTTATCGTAGTTGATTTAATAGTAGATAAAGTGGTTTGTTGATATTTTAAACTTTGTCATTTATTATCAGTAGTTTTAAATCACAGTGTAGATCATCATTTCAATTCATGTCGAACTCTTGCGAAAGTAAGACGTGTTTTTTTTTTCTTCTCTTTCTACTAGTGTGAGTTGTTATTAGTAGTGTTGTAGTAAATTTTAAACCGTAAAATAATTTAAAAAAAGTGAAAGTTACATTGTTTAAAATAATCTATAACACTGAAATAAAAATAATAACAGACAACTGTCACTATCAGAAGTTGACAATTATAAACAACAAAAATTTGTGTTACCATCGTACAAGCTAATTGAATCAACAAAGCCGGCAAAATTACAAAATATTTAAATTTACTTATTTCATAAAAATCAAAAAAAATTCTTACTAATATAATATGATTGTCGAAATGATACAGAAACAACTTTACCACCAATAAAGAACCAGATTACATCAATAACTACAACAACTGTAACGGATCCAATCAACTCGATAGTATTATCAAAATATACAACCACTAAATCGACTAGTACATTACCATCATCAACAACAACAGCATCAATATTTGCAACTGCAACAACTATAACTCCAACAACAGTTAACTCGAACTACATCAAAACAACTCCAATAATAAAAATAAATACTGTCATAACATCGGTAAGTGGAAACAAAAAATTGCCACTAAAAAGGAATCGAGGATCTCCTGAAAAATTATCAACTCCACCCCGAAATATAAAAAAGTTTAAATCAAAAAACCAAAAAACCCTAAAAGCATATTGGCTAAATCAACCCACTACAACTACTTCGTTTTATTTTTTGTCGTAGAATCTGATTTTGCATTAAAAATTATGTCTCCCATTTGGAAATCTCGATTTCAGCCAATTTTGGGATTTTTGGTTTTAAAAACACTCTTTCCGGTCCTTCCCGGAAGTTGAATATATAACCAATTGATAGAGTACCGTAAATTTAGTCAGCAAACTTTTTTTTTAATTTTAAAATAACGGTTTATTCCCCTCTTAAAAAGCTGATACGCATGCTCTGTAACACCCGATATAAAAAAAGTGATTGTCTTATCAAACTGCTCACTGACGATTAACAGATAACAATAATCTGGCACTTCTTCTTCATGAATTAGGCATCATCAAAATGCTTGCTGATGATTAACAGCCCAAAAGAAGAACAGTATTAGGATCTAGTGAGATTTCTTTCCATCTTATATTAATAAGATACACTTTAGTATGCAGGAGCTTACAGTACAAATTAAATTATCTAATATTAAGTCTTAAAACTATCTCTAAGCTATTGTTTATTAATTTAAAATCGAATATCCTTTCGCTAATAATTTATTTTTATTGTGGAAACATCTATATTTTCTTCAATCCAATCCACAGTTTTGCTGATGACAATACTGTGATGTTGATTTTCTCCGTTAATCTAATGCTAAAACTACCGAAGTTTACAATAGGAAACAAATAACGGTTAACATGATAAGTCATGATCTAACTCAAATTACTGACCTGGACAAAAAACCAGATTTGAGTTTAATTCGTCTACTTAAAGCTGTTTTATTTCACGCAAACTTCCAGGATTTCAACTTAATATTTTCTTCCAAAGTGTTACTTTACAAAACACGTATAGTTTAAATATTTTAGGTATGCGCGTAAATCAAAAAAAAATATTTGAAATTACCATATTTTTAATATCGTGAAAGGAAAGGAACTGCCAAGTATTTAGGCTAACACCTAAGCATCTGCACAGCATCTAACATCTAAGTTGATGTAAAGCAGACCTTTTACTTTTGGAACTCCTTAATATTCATAAATCATTTACACGTTCCAAGATGGAATATAATTTATAGATTTATGCTGGCAGTCCCCCTATAGCTATTATGCTACTTTGATCGTGTTCAAAATCGCGCTACTCGCTTAATTGGCGACGCAAATTTAACTTTGTCCCTAAGTCTTCTTGAACATCTACGTGTAGTCGTAACACTTTCCCTGTTTTATAAATACTTCTGTGGTGCGAACATAATCAAAGTACTGTTTCCTGTTCTTAAGCAATTCCAACGCGTCACAAGAGGAGCCGTGAATTCACACCCGTACACTGTGCCAACCCCGAGATAGCATGAAATAGGTTGTGGAAGTTAAGTTATCATAGTCCACACTTCAAGAATGTAGATTCATATTTCTTCTGATGTGTGTCCAAGTTCAACTTTTATTTTGCAAAGATTTAAGAAAAATATTAATACCTTTACTCTTTAACTTTCTTATACTAATCCATATTTCAACAAATTTAACCACCATATTGCAACAAAAAGCTGACACTTGCTTTCCTGGAAAGTTGCTACAACTCAAAATAATCCGCTCATAAGAGCAATTTTAGTATAGGTTTTAATTTAGGGTTATTTCTTAGTATGTAAGTAGTGGTAAGTTTTATGAAAAAACATAATTATTCATTGCCGCCATTTTTCCTTAAAATAATAAATTAATTAATAAATAAATTAGTCAGCTAAGTAATAATTAAGAATAGTCATAGGTGTAAATACAATAGTATAAGCTCTTAAAAATTTAATATTGTTAAAAAAAAATTATGAATATGTATCGTGGCATTAAATAAATAAATAAATAATTATACTAATCTATCTCACTTTTTTCATCCTAATTTATCCTATTCTATCTCAAGCAAGCGGTACGTTTAAGGTAAAAAATATTTTCCTAACGCTTTGGCTGGCTATGGCTTTGGCTTTGTGGCGTATCTCGTTCTTCTAATTGTAATAATATTGTAATTTTAATTTTAGGCATTAGGCTTCTTTACTACACTGTATGTAAGCTTTCAATAGATTTACTCTGCACTACTCTAACAGTATTAGTTATTATACTAAAATCAACTTAAAATTAAGAATTATATATAAGATGAGTCTTAAGCTGTACATCGAGTTAATTAAACGTGAAATAAATTAACAAAAACAAATAAACGTCTTTCATTTCCTCCAAATATAAAAGTAAAAATGAATGGCTAAAATGGTGACCCCGTATAACGTTTTCATTAATTATATCGAAAGTAACAGCAAATAAATTAATAAAATTAATAAAATTAAATATATCATTAAAAATAAATCTGAATATAAACTACTTTTAATAATTAGTATTAAGTTCTAATCCTATCTTTATATATTTAAAGAGATAGAAAAAAATTGAGTTTACTTTAAATTTTATTAAAAGAGAACCAGATACATAATGCACATACATAAACATTCACGCTCCGTCCCTGCCTAAACTTGTAGCAACAATTTGACGTAATTCTGATATTATGTAGCTGATTTCGTTATAAGTTTTTTATTTTTAGAGCAGATGTCACTTAAATTAAAACGAAGTTAGAAGATTTAGGTGGAAAAATGGATTTTGTTGACTATCTTTAAAACCAATTTAATAAAAAAATTTAAAACTTTTTGTTTTGTTTGTGAGTTAGAATTTTACAACAATAACAATGCAAGAATATTATCACTAGTTGTCTAATACATTCCTTAGTAGAGTAGTAAAAAAGATATTTTTTAGTTAAAATTTTAGATTTAATAGTTTTATGATAATAAATTTAGAACATAATATGAAAGACTATCCTAGTATGCAATTCAAGTTTTGCTTAATCTAAACTTCTTTCAATGTGTATGAAATGTTAAAAATTTTCCTAATTGAATTTTAAAATTTTTTTGGTGTTAAAAACAAAAAATTTTAATTGAATTTTGGAATTTTCCGTTTAAAAAAAGAATTTCCATTATTAAACGTCATTTATGAATAATATTCATTTCGAATATATTTTTGGGAAAATTGTCTTTTGGATGGTTTTAAATTTTGGTATTGCTTAAATATTGTTATTAAACGAAATTCAAGCCATAACGAATGCAAACATTTTTCATTTTAATTTTATGTCTAATAATCATAAAATGGTAGAGCTTAATTTTCGTATAGTTTTTCGTTCAAAACCGAGTTTATATAAGTCTGCATCGTATAGTGTGTCTGTTATAATTGAATATTCTGGTTAAATAGTTATAAATTTATCAATGTTATGCACTTGCAATTTATCAATGTTATGCACACATATTAAATTTCCACTAATTGGAATGACGATATTTGTACTTGCGATAATGTTTTAGAATTTTGTTGGGTTAAATAATATATACATATATGACATGCTTTCATTAATTGATTGAAGTCTAGTTTTAATAATTCTACTTCTATTGTTGTTTAATGCAAACCGCGTATTGTCTTGTTATCTTAACAAAAGCATAATAATTAATATGAAAACATCGTGTAGTAATTATAAATATTTTGTTTTTTTCCTATTGAAAATCGGATCGAATCGGATTGGATATAGGGCCTGCTTAGGTAATACACCCAGTTGCCTGTTAATATTTGTATTTATATCCATTATTTATTTTATTTATTCATTTAATTTCTCAAAAAGAGCTAACGAAGCTCGTATAGAGTGTTTACAATTCGTTTTAAAGTGCTTAGTCAAGTTTGTACAAATTCAAGTAATATAAAATAATATATAATGCAAAAAAAAATATCAAATTAAGAAAGAAAAAAAATATTACATGCAATAGAACAGAAGTGATGAATATGTGAATAATTTAATGGACAATAGTAAAAATATGGTTAAATGGAAAACAAATTAATTACAAAGTACGAGCTCAATATTGTGAAATTAGCATTTTTTTACATTTACTCTTAAATATATTCTTTTTTGACAGCTTAATATTTAATGGGAGACTATTAAGCATTTTAATAGACGAGTTTATTACTTTCTCTAATCCAAATAGATTTGTAGTAGTAGAATAACGTAGATGAGTTGCATTTCTTGTTGCATATTCGTGTATTTGAGTACCGATTGTCATTTCAGTTTTTGTTTTAATATGATTGTTCTGTATGTTGTGTATGTGGGTCATTTGTGTCAAAGTTATGAAATTTAATATTTTATTTGCAGGTTTTAATATTTGCAGGTTGTTGTGGATTTCATTTGTCGCATATCTTTTTTCTAGGCCGAAGAGATTTTTAATGGCTTTGTTGTGTATTCTTTGTAAGTTTCCTATATTTTTTTCAAAAGTGTTACCCCATATTACAATTCCATATGTTAAGGTACTGTGGAAAAGGCTATGAAAAATTGCAATTTTTTTCTCTTTGGGTATACGTTTACCTATTTTGTTAAATATTCCTGCTATTTTACTGACTTTTGACTTAACTTCCAAGATATGCAGATTCCAACTCATATTTTCATCGATTGTTACTCCTAAATATTAAATAAATTTATACTTACTGACTTTGTCTTTATTACAATTATTAGATACTATTTTGAAGTTTTCGTTTTAGACCTAATAAGCATTGACTTAGTTTTTTTCGTGTTTACAGTTAGTTTATGCAAATTCATCCAGTGTATCATTTTCATGTCAGAATTTATTATGTTTTGCAGTTCTGTAGTATTTTTTCCTGTTATAAACAACAACCAAATCATTTGTATAAAGATAAGTTTTTCCCTGAGGTATAGTAGAAAAATCACTTATATACCATTACTGCTCTACTGGTTTGATCATCTACTCTTTTCTCTTATTAAAAAATATTATCTGTTAAAATTGTCTCTGAATCGGATTTTCATCGTTTTTAATCGGTTTTTAAAATCATTACTATAATGTGATTAATTTTTCGAAATTTATCCAAATTTTTCATAGTATTAAAAACAAAACATATTTTTCAAACTTTATACTTTTTCAAAAAAAATCCTGTTCTTTAAATCCTGTTCATAAAATGTGGATTTCTTCTTCATGAACGTCCGGACAAATTTTTTAACCAATCAAAAACATTTATTTTACCAACACATACACAAAAAATCCTCTCAGGGCAATTTACTTCATCCAATTTCTTATCTAAAATATTTTTAATTTTTGTCTGAAGGTTGAAGTAAGAGAAAAGGATAGATATATAATTGTTTGATAAATATTTATTGCTATTTCGATTTAAGTATGAACGTATATTCACATATAGAATTTCAAATGTTTTTTAAGAAAAAGACATGAATTGAATTTTTTTTGTGTTTTAGTATAAAATTATTTTGTTTCTAACAAATTATTTATATTTTTAAGATAAAAATAAAGTGCTATATTTTATTTTTTCAAATCTTACAATGTTATTATTCATTATTACTCTTAACAAAATTTAAAATTTAGAATCCACGCATATAAACAATTTTTCAAACGTCAACCTTTTTTGATTATATAACAATAATGTCAGTTGTTCGCGCATTAAGAGGAAATCATAAAATTTTCTTTAATGGTATTTGTGTTTGAATTATAGTGTAAAATAAAATTGTCCGGACGTTCGTCCATGAAGAGGAAATCCACCAAGTTTATAAAAATTTGGTACCCATATGAAAGTTTAGTTATCGGTTTCATTTGTTTCTATAATTTCTTTTACATTTTGCAACGTCTTGAATTGCCAGAATTATTTCTGCGTTTGGATTGTGATCGATTCTGTGTACCCGATGTTGATTGTTCGGATTTGTATATATAATATTTCTTTTTCCTTTAGTAACACACTATGGCACCTTACAAATGTTATTATATTGCACATCCCTGGAAGTAAAATTAAGTTGTTTTCTTGATCGAACTAATCACTGATTAACTTCGTAGTTCGCTTCAATACTGAATCTATCCCTATAACATCGGGACAAACATTAATGTTGCAAAAACAGATGAAGGAAGTAAGTTGCTTCCGAAATATCGATATTTGCATAGCAAAAATAAATTATTAGTAATAAAGGAAATTAGACTGTTAATTAATAAATTAAATATATAACTAAAAACCAATCTGATTATCAAAAATTATCTGGGATATTGAGCCAGTCAGCAGTGCAAAAATTAAATTTCATTATTTACTCAATGCATTTACTTCTAACTGTTTTCTTGTATTCCTAATACTGGAGATAATCTCGACGCTTTTCAACGGCTAAAATATATGAAAGTTAAAATATATGAAATTGTATGTGAGTAGACATTGTACAAAATTCATCGTGAGAAAGTTGAATTTGTTTGAACTTTTCACGGCGTAATACCGCTTGAGACGTCACATTTGAAGTTTTTAATCATTTATAAAGGACATTAAAAATTTTTTGTTAAGCTAGTATAGTTTAAATATTTAAAAATAAAAAAAAAACCCAAAAAGACTATTTAAAAATCAAAAATAGGGTTTAATTAATTTAGTTCTTGATAATATCTTATATAATAATACACAAGATGAAAGACGTGGTGAGTAAAAAAGCAAGAATAATTGAATAATAAATTACCCCACTAAAATATTAAAATTTTAGCAAGTTTAAAAAATTTTAGCCAAAACTGAAAATATGTGAAATGGTGGTGAATATTTAAAACATTTAAAATAGTTACACATTCCACAAAACCAAAAATAAAAAACAAATATTGAAAATTAAATACCAACAAACCAAAAATAAAGTATAGAAGTAATAATTAATATACAATTGTATATTTTCCGGCATTCAATCATGGGGTTGTTAAATATTTAAAAATGAATTGTTAACGCTCTGTGGTACATAGGTAATACAAAATTGCAATTAAATTTGCTCACTACAGAAGTAAAAAAATATGGGATAAATAAATTACAATCACATTAAAATGATCACATTGTTTATTTTTATAATTTTTATAATTTCCAGACTGAACGATTACCATTCTAACTCCTTCAAGGGATTGGTATTTACAATAATATCTACAAGATGGCATAGACAATAACATAGTCTACCTCTCATAATTTTTTTCTTCTAATTTTTGGTACAGCGATTAATTTAAACGTGGAAAACTACATCTATTGTAAAGTAAAACTTTGCCTTCATAATAGCAAAGTTCCATTTTATTTTAAATAACAATGAACATGTATTCCAAATTAATTTCTAATAATAACATTTGGGACATAAGCGGGATTCGAACTCGAAATTAATCTTTTGCTATCACATAATATAGTGGATAACATAACCACTATCTTAGCCCGTTTAAATTAATGGATGTCTTTAATAACGAATATTTTTTGATTATGTAAAGAACCAAATCTGATGAATTAAATGTTTAAATACGCTTCAATATATATTTTACAATAAAATCCTAAACACATTTTGATGTCTACCGCGAAAACACTAATTTATCGATCTACTACGTTGAGAGTAATGGAGTTTTATTGTGTTAAGTTATATTGAAATTAGTATTAATTTCGTCATAAAGTATTCGGTATTATACTTTAATTTCATTATTTATATATATTCAATAATCAAGCGATTCAGAAAACAACTACAATTATACCAAAGCAAATATTTCTTTTTATATAAAATTGTGTTTGAAAGAACAACTCGTGTGCAATTGCACAGGGGATTCACTAGTTTTCATATATAATAGAATATGTAACATTATTCACTGTATATCATGAATTGTATTTGTAGGTATGTAGAACGAATGACATTTCTTTACTCATGTGAAAGGCGTTGACATTATCAGTAAAAAAAAAATTTGATTTCCCTGTGAAATTTCACAAGTGGCGCGTATTAAAAGCGTTGAGACTATCTACAGAGTATGAGCCATTCAAAATCGTGACTGATTCAGTTTCGTAGATAATCTCTTTTTGAATTCGAAATATTTTATTTACAAAAACAAAACAAACAAAGTGTATGAATTCATAGCATTTCAATCAATTTCGATTGTGGTTCTAAAAATTAAAAATAGTTTTAAGAAATTATGAACTTTGTTTACCGTTTGTATATTAAAATGTTATAACAGTTGACTTAATTAGAGCCAAAACTGTGAGAAAAGACGGTCATGGAATTTAAAATTAACTTAAATCGAAGAAATTTTAATATTAATATTTAATAAATAATATTAAATTACAAATATTATAATAATTTTTAATTATATGAAATATTTAAAACAATATTAAAATGGTTTTTTATATTATTAATAAATAAATAAAAATATATTATATTCTCTTCATGTGTTTAAATTTAAGGATGAAAAATTATTTTGATTAATTTTAAGTTTAAAAATTCCAATTAAGCAATTTAAGTGGAAGTTAGATTAAGATGGAAAGCCACCTAAAAACATTGTGCTTCAATTAATTGTGAAATATTTACCCAGTAAATGAATTACGCAACAAAGAACAAAGACAAAAAAAAATAAAAAAGTAACATAATAAATCATTATTGCTGTATCATGGCGGAACTTTAAATCTGAAAATCTAAAGCAAATTTTATTCAACATATTTTTTTTTATTTTTATTTTCTTGTTTCCATGTTTTTTTTTTTTTTTTTAATTTAAAGAAGGTAAATGAATTTATGTAATGTACAGTAATAGAAAAAAAACATTTTTTTTTTCTTGTAAACACCATTAAACTCAAACGAAACCCACACCTACTGAATTTATGTATTTTATTAATTTAAAATACCGATTTTTTTTTTTGAGGTGACTAGCCATACTAAATAATCTTAATATTGTTTTTTGTTTATTTTTTTAAGTAACTTTAATGCACAGTATTTAGTATACAAGATGAAATTTTATCGTTTTAATTATTCAAGTTTAGTTTGGAAGATTTTTTGCACGTATATAAACTGGAATTATTTGGTTTTTAGAATTTTTGAATTTGAATTTGAAGGATTCGACCATCAGTTATATTCTTGTATAAATTTTAGTATAATTTTTTTTTTTTAAATTTTATAATTTAAATCCTAATTTTTACTACTAAGTATATAAGTATACAGATTTTTATTTTGCATAACGCTGTTAAGTGACTCACCCTATAGTTTTGACCATTAAAAACTATAAAAAAAACTAATCTTTTTAAATATCCTTCACCGTATTAGTAATTAGTATTATTATAAAACTGGTATTCGATATCAACCGATATCAAACCGAAATGTAATGTCAAATGATAATTGTTTTTCCTTTTTTTTCACAATACCATTTTTGATATTAAACAAATACAATTGACTAAAAGTTGAATCATATACAGCTGAAAACCCATTGATAATTCATATACAAAATGAAAAATTTAACAAACATTGCTTCTTTTGTCTTGTACTATTATTTACTATATTAGATAACTACTAGGGGCCCCTGTTGAGTAATTATAATTCAGTTGAAGTCAAATTTAAAGTTTTTAAAAAAACACGTCCCTCACATACTGTTTCGTTTCCGATATATTCCCTATAGTAAGTGGCATTTAGTGGATAAAATTACTAAAAATAAAAAATTTTGTCATTAAAGATGTACCTACATAATACATAATTTTAATAAAAACTATATTATTACTACAAATAACCAAAATTTAAAAACAGTTACTTAAAAAGATAAAAAATGAAAAATTCAAGTGATTTGTTTTTTTGTTGTTTTTATATTTTTTATTTTCGATGCATGTATTTGTTTTTTTGTTTTTATTTTATAGATGTACATAATTTCAGATGAATTTGTTTTTTTTTTTTTGTTTTTATTTGACATATGTACAATGTACATTATATTCACTGCAAGTAATTACAATAACTGATTTGTTTGTTTTTATTTTTTATTTTAATAAGAACCCACATATGCATAATGTATTTGCTGAATAATAAAATCATATGAGTTAAAAAATTTCCACTGTGCGCGCATTATTGTTTTATGTACAACTTATTTATATATTAGGAGTTCATTAAAGAGAAGCGAAACAAAATGAAAAGGTATCTACTGCGCAGGTCCTTAAATGCTTGTCAATTATAATTATAGATAGTTGAAAAACTATAATCAACTAGAAGTTCTGCAAATACTAAATGGGGATTTTGTTTAGTTTTTATAGCTCACATATTAATTTAAATATTACATCTGGATTTTCTTTGAAGACTTCTTTCGGTTTTTATGGTGTTATAAAATATCTTATAAACGTTTGGTGAAATATTTAGGTGATAATGCCTGTATTGTAGTAGTATTAATAATAAAATCCTCCACTAGCCACTAAGTGGTATAGGAATAAGACAACTGCTAATAAAACGATAAGTGGAACCACATGTAGTAGCTAATAATAAAACTGTAAGTATAGTACTAGAATAGGAAGTTAAGTTAAGTACCAATGTAAGTAGTTAAGAAAATAACTATTTTTCTTTCGATCTGAACTTGTCAGTGAATATATACCGTTCATAGGAAACCTACTGTATATAGTCTACATAAAAAAAGTTAATTTTATCTTGTATTGTAGTCATATGCAGGTCATAATGAATGAATTAGTATAAATTAGTGTCTGACATACCACGGACCAAAATGGAAACATCAGTTATTGATTGGAATCGTTGTATTTAGTTAATGTTACGCTTAGAGCACCACAACGGCATTTCATACATAATTGAATAATAATTTGAATGAAATTTTTAGAATTAATTGCAAATATCTGATTTTTAGATACATACGAATTTGTTGCTATTCACAACTTTTAAGATAACCATCAAAATTATGAATGTTTTGAAAAAGCATGATGTACATGTTTTCACAAACCAAAATCAATATAGAATAACTTATTAATGCTCTAGGACATAGAATAACAAAAAAGTTAAAAATTTATAATAAATAAATTTTTGGTAATTTTTATCCCAAAATAATTAAATTAGCTTTCTTTAACCAAACAAATAAATTTTTTGTTTTTAATTAATTCAAATAATTTTATTTAATTTTTGTTTATATTAAATTTAAAAAAATCTGAAAAATAAAATATGAAAGCTTTTTCAATAATTTAATATAGAACTTTTGAAAAGTGATCCCGAAATATAACTTTGAGTAAAATTTCTTAAGATTACAACACTTCAGGCATTCATTCAGTCTTCCTATCCTACCTTTTTTTTTTTAAGGTAGTTTCATTTTGTTTTTGAATACCATCCAGTGGTATAAACTACCGATTCTAAAGAGTTTTCATATTGGTTTTAGGTTTCGAAATTTTTTTTTTCCAAATAATTTTCCAAGTCACCTCTTTTGCGTTTTTTAATTTTTTGTTTACATTTTTGTTGTTTTCTTTTGTTTTGTGTTTGCTAACTTCTACGTTTAATATTTGAAAAAATACTTGAGCATAAAAAAATTATAATAATTTTTTTTAATAAAATTTCAAAAACAAGATTAGCCTTAATTGAATATCTTACACTCTCTTAAAAAAAAAAAACAACAAAAAAATACTAAAACCAGAAACAAAAAAAAAAAAAAGAACAAAAAATGAACGCAACTTTTTCTTTAAAATAAAATATTTTTTTTTACTTAATTTTTTTTTTTATTTTGTTTTTATTATTTTGTTGCTATTTTGTTTTTTTTTGCAAAAGTTCACTTAATTCAATTAAAATTTTTTTACGCTATAGTTTTGATTCTTCATCTTGGAAAATATTCAACTTCTTTGTTTTCTTCCACTACACACCATTTTCATTGTACAAATTCACTGAATATACAAGAATACAAGCATTATGTAAATATATGTGTATGTGTATGTATGTGTAAGAACAGGAATAACAATAGTAACTAACAACATTATTAACAAGAAAAATGATAACAACAAAGAAATTATAAGTTGAATAGGAAGATGAATAATATAAAAAGAAAACAACAAAAATCAAAAAACAAAATTTAAAAAAAAAGGACATCACAGGATATAAAACTTTACCTTTAATCTTAGAAAAAGAAAGCAAAACCAAGTCATATATAGTAATAGTATAGAATTATATAAGAAACAAAAATGAAAAGAAAAAAAAATAATAATAATAAAAATAATAAGAAAAAGAAAACAATTTTTTTTTTAAATTAGAAAAGAAACCAGTAAAGAAAAAACGAAGATAAACGAACAACAAAAAATGGCATTAAACATAACCGTAACAATAACAAAAACGACAACAAAAGTTTTCTGTTCTATATTGTTAAGTCTCCTAAGAGCTTTAAAGTAATATGAACATAGCGCACATATATATTTATATATATATATATATATATATATATGCAAACTTACAACAAAATAAAACCAGTTAACAGTTTTCAATTATGAAAAAAAGAAAAAGCAAATAAGAAAATAAATTTTAGTGACAAGCTAATTCTAAGATATCGGAATTTATAAAAATTAAATTTAATTAAAGAGTTAATAGATATAATTGTATTATATTAGATTTTGGATAGGCTTAGGTCAGGTTTATTTAATAAACTTAATACGGTGAAGGATATTAAAACCGATTAGTTGTTTTTTTTATTGTTTTTTAATGGTCAAAACTATGGGGTGAGCCTCTTAACAGCGTTATGCTAAATTTTGAATTAAGAAATACACACAATAATTTTTTACTTTATGTTTTTTTTATGTACCGTCTACTACACATTTGTTGTTGAGTAACCTGACATTTATAGTAACATAGTTACATTTTAACTTATTTATATTCACAATTAATGTGATGATCACATTATTTCAATTGAAAAAAAAACATTGTTTTGCAACATTCAACGAGATTCGAACTTGTGATCATTTGGTTAGTAATCATATAACATTAGTATATGACCACAACATCATATCGATCGGCAGGTGTATGAATAATTTGTATCTTAGAAATTTTTATTTTAAAATCTGTTACAAGTTTTAGGCAAGAAATTAAAAGTGACTTAGGCTATTTAAGTTCAATGTTATATTTCATATACTTACTATATTAAATATTTTTCTTTTAAACATAGTATTTATTCATAGTATTTGACAAATCTTAAGATCAATTTGGTCTCTGATATCATTTTAAAAAGATTCATAACTCAAAATTACAGGCATTTTATCATATTTTGTCCTTATATAAAAAAAAATGTTGCAATTTATTCATTATTTAAAAATGACATTTTTGCTACCAAATTCATTGGAAGCCATGCGTAGAAGTCTATTTCTAGAGGTTTAATTCTTTCAACTTTATTATAATTTGTTTAATCGAATAAATAGGTCCGACAAATACGTTCACGAAAAATAATATTTTAACTTTAATTTGTAATTTATCAAATTTGAATAACAGTCTTGTATCCAAGCCAAGCTCCAGCTAAATGAATTCATATAATTAGAGCAACGAAATTATGAGAGTATCAATGAAGTTATTTAATCGGTTTTTCTGTTTTTTTTTAGAACATAATATTTTTATTCGCGTCTTTAATGGGCTTAATTTTTTGATTAAGTCAAATATTTTGATTGAAAATAATAGGAAATAAAGACATTACCACAGTATTCCCAGTTATTTAATTGATTTTTATATTTTTATATCTTTGAACTAGAACTGTAAAACATAAAAATTCTTTGTTGATGAACCGAACCTTTAAGCTATGAAACACCTTGCGCCAAATCTTTTGTCTTCCCACAAATATATAACTCAGAAGTTTTCAAGAGACTGGAATATAAATATTTTTTACTTTGTTCGTAAATTTTTAAAAAATGCTTACTCTTCTGATATTATATTATATTATATTATATTATATTATATTATATTATATTATATTATATTATATTATATTATATTATATTATATTATATTATATTATATTATATTATATTATATTATATTATATTATATTATCTTATATTATATTATATTATATTATATTATATTATATTATATTATATTATATTATATTATATTATATTATATTATATTATCTTATATTATATTATATTATATTATATTATATTATATTATATTATATTATATTATATTATATTATATTATATTATATTATATTATATTATATTATATTATATTATATTATATTATATTATATTATATTATATTATATTATATTATATTATATTATATTGTATTATATTATATTATATTATATTATATTATATTATCTTATATTATATTATATTATATTATATTATATTATAATTCTTTTATATTATATTCTATTATAATTCTTTTATATTCTGTTCCGATTTTGCTTATTATTCTTTGCCATCCTTCTTTGCCTTTCATTCATCTTTATATGGCTGAAATTCTGCAAATACAGTCAAGGTGCGTATGCCATTATTTTGACAAAAAAATATTTTACGCATTTAAATAGAAAATGTGAAAGTTCTTTTTTTGTTGTAATGATTTGGTGAAAATTTATAAAAATTGACTTCTAACTAGTAATAGCTTTGATGACGAATATTAATCCTATCCTACTCAAAAAATATTAAGATTCATTGCAGTTAAATTTTGTCCTTAAATTTATGTAAAATATCAAAAAATAGTATCGATGAAATCCAAGCAACATGATATATATGAAATAATATGCTTATATGTTTGTTATTAACCGTTTTACTACTAATGTACATTATAAAAAACAAGGGTTTGATCAAAATCCCTAGAATTTTATATATTTGTATTCCACAACATATAAGAAAATAATGAAGGTGGATTTATTTTTATCACAAATAATTTGGTAGTGAAAGGGTTAAATATTTTTATTATTTGTTTCTTCTTTATATTAATTTTATTGTATTTATATTTTATTTTGTTTATTTTTATTACTAAAACTATTAGAGTGCGCTATCTAGTGTACTTGATATAACATTAAATGATATAACAGATAATCAAGTGTGATCAATTCATTTAGTGCAATGTTTTCGGACACACTAAAAATTTCTTGAGTTTTATTAGAATAAATTTAGTACGAAGTCCGAAATGCGATAGTTTCGAGGTAAGACACGATTTAAAAAAAGAAAGCTATGCATTTTGTCATTTCTACACAAAAAAAAATGTATTATTGCCTATACGTTCAATTTGAATTTATAATGAATTTATTACAAATCTTTGAAGCCATTTTGATATATTTAAATTTAAAAAGATTATTCAATCTAAGTCGGTTTATTTTTCGAAGATATAAAGATGAAATATAAATTAAATATTTCTCATACAACAAATAACAATATTGTTACTCAAAAAATGTCACCGAATTGACTTTCACTAATAGACAATTGTATACCTTCAAATAAAAAATTAATTCATTGCTAACATTATAAACGAATATCGAATAATATTTAGTATACACTTCAGCATTTTATTGTCATCAATTATAAACAATGTGTCTAGTAATATTGAATAGAGAGGAAACGAACTTTAACCCAAACTGTTCTAAACCATACCTAATGAAATTTATAGAAATCTGTATTACCAAATAGAATTGTTTTTTTTTTTTTTTGTTATTTTGTTTTTTTTTCTATGTGGAATATACCCATATTACAGAGGCTTTTTAATAAAATAAAAAAATAAAAAAAGTTACTGTTTACTGTTTTTCACAGTTACTTTTCCCTCATGTTTTTAGTTTTGGAATTTTCTATTTTGTTTTTCTTTTTTGTTTTTCAATTTGTTGTTTTTGTAATTGTGTTTTATTTTGTTGTTAGGGTGATGGTTTTTCTCTGAGAAGTTTTCGTTTCCAAGTACATACAATATAAAAAAAGTAAAAAGAAAGACAAAAAAAAATAGTATAACTTAAAAGGATCAAGTTTTATAAATGGGGAGTTCTTATTTTTACTGGCCCTACCGCATTTTCTTTTTTGTTTTTGTTTTTTGATTTTATCTTTTTGTTTTTTGTTTTTTTTTTTTTGATGATCTCTTGTATTACCTTGCAATACACATAGAAACATTGGCAAAGAAAAATATTATAAAGGATACTACTATATACAGTAATTTGTAATAGAAAATAATTGAAGGAAAAGGAAATTACAGGATCTTTGAATGTAATATCCTTAAATAAAATATAGGTTTATTCTACCATTTTTTTTGTAATAGAATCGAAAATGAAAATAATTTACTATTGAGTTCCGTTCTATTGAATTCTATTTTGTTAATTTTGATCGATTTATAAATAAATTAATTTTATTGTGATTATTTTGTGACGATATTGTGGCAGTTAAATTAAAAAAAAAAACTCGAAGGATAAAAGTTTTATTGCATTTTTAATTAGAATATTACTTTTGATAGTTAGTTTAGATAAACAAAAATTGTTGATTTAATTGAAATGTGATTCTAAGTGTATAATGAATGACATATAAAAGTAAATGATGGCTACCATTTTTCGATTTTTCATACTGATGGTTATACAAAGTTATCCAAGGTATAATAGTAGTTACAAAATTCTTAATGTTACGAATGAGTTAAGTTTACGAACTCATTTTCAGAAATAACCAGATCAATTCATTTCTAAAATTTCGTCCTTTACTTGCTTTCCATTTCTTTCTTCCATCTTCCTCTAAACGAAATATGATAATGTATGTATGTATGTATGTTAAGAATTTATGTTGATCTTTTTCATTTGAATACCTTCTTCTACAGAATTTTTTTTTTACAGTTACACATGTCCATCAGTTCATATTATATTGTTGTTCTCAAGTGTTCACGTTGTAAAGCTCATCATTTTAATTATGACCTTCACAAAATAAATTACTTACATAGTTTTTGTTATTTAAATTTTTGAAGGGTTTATTGCGATACATATATTGAAGGATTTTTTTTCCAATACATCCCACATATCTCTTATTAAAGCACTCTTTTCCGACCACAACATTTGGGATAAAATATATATATAAACTGTTAAACTGTTATATCACGTTCTTCTTTATTTCAACTGTCAAACTTAAAACTACTGTTACATATAGCAATATCTTAAACTATGTTTACATGTAGTAATCTACTTAAACTACGTTTACATATGTAACATCTCCATTTTATAAAAATTTCAAATTTTAATCTAATCGATATATACATATATTCATTTTATAGTTTTTTCATTCAATTAAATTTTACAGTTATTATAATGTATTATCTTGTTTATATATACTAATTTTCAGAACAAACTTTATTTCCTATTCTTCCCCTTTTTTATTTTTTTTTTTTTTTTTTTTTTACAACTCAGTTTTTATTCCAATGCTGATAAGTTGTACTTTAATTCAATTAGTTTTTGTGATATATTTTTTCCATTCAAATTACTTTTTCGTATTTATTTGATCGTTTTGAAACGATCAATAAGTGTATTAATTCTATTACAATTCTAATAACTTGTGCCTTAATTTAATATTTAGTTTTAGTTTTTGTTATTATATTTTGATTAATTTTACGCAAAAAATGTGTACTTCTTCTAAAAATTTTGCCACTCTTTAGAGTTTTAACCCAGTATGACCTAGGTGCCGAATCTTTATCAATTACTATAGCCTACAACCAAATATTACCATTTCTTAGGTAGCATTTCTCATTTTTCTCAAATTGTTTTTCTTTTTGTACATTTCGATTATAATATTGAGCCGATTTCTTTCTTTTAAATTCAAAATTATCTTTTATATTAGGGAATGTTTTAATATTAAAATGACTCTGTTTTTCAGGTAGCAATGATGATGTTTTCCTACCAAAGACCATTTGACTTGGCGATAAATCTAAGTGTTTTATTGGTGTATTTCTATACTCTAACAGCGAAAGCCAATAATTTCCCTTGTCAGCCTTTTTTAAAATATTTTTCACTATTCGCACTGCCCTTTCCGATAAACCATTTGACTGAGGATACAATGGGCTGCTTGTAGTGATCTTAATATCTAATTCTTGAGCAAAACTTCTAAATTCAAAACTTCCGAACGGAACATTGTCCGAAATTATCTCTTTGGGCAATCCAAATGTTGCAAATATTGGTTTTAACGCCCCAATAACCGAATTGGCTGTTTTACCATTTAGTTTAATGACTTCAATATATTTAAATAATCCATTAATACCAAAACAAAATTTCCTTCAAAGTCAAATATATCCATGCCAATTTTTTCAAAAGAATTTTGAGGAATTTCATGCGATAGCAGAGGTTCCCGCCTTTGAGTTATCTGAAATTTCTGACAAGTGCTACATCGTTCAATCATGTTTTCAATGTCCGTCATCAATCCGGGCCAGTAAATAATTTCTTTAGCACGAAACTTAGTCTTTTCAATACCGAAATGGGGTTTATGTAAGGCTTCTAACATTTCCTTTCTCAAAGAAATTGGTATTAAAATTCGTTCATCAAAAAATATTAAATTATTATCTATAAATAAATTTTCTTTAAATTTCCAATAGTTTTTTATATTATCTGGAACCTGCCTTTTATTTTCAGGCCAGCCCTCTTTTATAATTTTCTTTAAATTTAACAATATTGGATCTTTGTCGGTTTCAGTTTGAAATTTTATTATCTTTTCATCCGACACATTTATCGAGTGAACTAAGCCATCTAAATCATTGACTGTAGGATCATTATTTCCTTTTTTATAAAACCTAGATAGCAAGTCAGCTATTAACATAAATTTTCCCGGTAAGTACTCTAATTTTAATTTGTATTGCCATAATTTCATTTTCATCCTTTGCAACCTACAAGAAGGGATCTTATTCACTGCTTTATTCATAATTCCTAACAATGGCTTATGATCAGTTTGAACGGTAAAAGTTCTTCCGTAAACCCAGTTGTGAAATTTTTCACACGCGAAGCAAATTGCCAATATTTCTTTGTCTATCTGAGAGTATCCTATTTCTGTATCTGATAAACTTTTTGATGCTAACGAAATTGGAAACCCTTGTTGTAATAAGCAACATCCGACTCCACTTTTGCTGGCATCAGTTTGTATAGTAATATCCAGGTTTGGATTAAATGGTTTTAATTTTGGAGATTCTATAATTAATTTTTTAATCTCATTTAAGCAGTTTGTATGTATTGGGAGTGGAAATCTCAGCTAAATTCGGCATAGCTTTCCGCTAATAATTTACCATCCCCAACAATTTTTGTACATCTTTTTTGTTTTCAGGAACACTAATATTCTCTATTGCTCGTATTCTGTCAGGATCAAATGAAACCCCCTGTTCTGAAATAATATGCCCTAAAAATTTGACCTGACTTTGACAAAACTGAAATTTTTCTTTGTTAAATTTAACATTATTTTTTTTTGCTTTTTCCATTACTTCATTTAAAATTCTGTCATGCTGCTCAATTGTATCAGCAAATATTAAAATGTCATCAATATAGATAACTATACCTTCTATACTTTCATTACTACATTATATGTAACAAAACTGGCCTACAGATTTACCTTCAGGTCAACTATCATCATATTAATCTATTTTTACACCTAGCTTATAATACAATGAAATCATTTTAATTTTTTGCAACATTTTTTGGATTAATTTTTAGGACCTAAGTTAGTCAATAAGAATTTAAATATTAAGTAATTGAAATGCAATTTTAATTTTATTTTGTAGTACATAAGATAGCTGTAAAAGTTTGACAATGAATTGTAACTAATAATTTATATTTTTCTTTTTAATTGTAAAATTTTGGACCTGAAGTAGACCTTTTTTTAATAGGCCTTTTTTGAAGTAGGCCAGGTTCACTGATATATAAATAAATTGAATATTAATACAAAATTTTGATAATGGTTTGTTAACTTTTTCAATGATGGACTAACTTACAACATTGATAATAAATTTCACAATGTGACTTCATGGTGCTAACAAATAAATAAAATGCTATTAAAACAGAATTAAAAATTAAATGAAACAGAAAGCAATTAATATTCATTAATTATTATGCTGAAATAGAAATACTATGTCAATATACCATATTATAGCATAAACTGACCTGGCAATAAGTTCAAATTTAAATTTTAATTAATACGTATATATTTTCATTTGGTCTGACGCATATAAAATGAGAGCCGATTTTTTTTATCTGCTTAGTGACTTTATCAAATTGCTTTTCTTCAAAAACTGTTAATTAAAAACTCCTAATTAAATTTGCATATTAAAATGTTTGGTTTTATTTGCTACTAGTTGTAAAGCCCATCTCAAGACGGTTTTGTGAAACTGTACAAAAAGTGAATTCTAAGAAATGTAATCAAATATTAGGTGTATTACGCTAAGTCTTTTTATGAAATAATTCGATAAATTGCAAAAGTGTTTCTTACAATTAAGCAAATTGAGTTAAACAACAATTTTTTTATTGAAAATTTATTTTCTTTTGTCCGCACCACCCAGGCGTGGTAAAGGAAAGGTGCGATTTTTTTTGTGGTATCCCAATATGCCTACTCAACACTCCGACGCACCGTTGACAAAGGCAGCATTTTACCATTTTTTCTCTAAAGATTAGATGTCAAAACCTCTTTATACACAACATTTTTTGTATACAGCTTATTGGAATGTCGAATTAATTTGTCTTGTTCCCTTCCTTTAGTAAGTTTTATTTGAATATCACTAGTATGGCGTACTCTGGAAATTGCAACATACAGTTGCCAATGGCTAAATACTATTTCAGATAAATAAACTGCTTCTTTTTCCAATGTTTGACTTTGTGACTTATTTAAGGTCATAAAAAATGCCAAATTAACAGGGAATTTTCAAAGTCTAAGAATAAATGCCAGTTCTGTGATCGTTGTAGCTAAATCTATTTTAGGAATAAATACAGTTTCACCTATAGCTTACACCAAGGAATTCCGCAATTATTAAATTTAATTTTAGCGCTTTTGCTATATACTTTGGTATATAGGTTTCTCAATTAGTACTATTATACTACCAACTTTCAAATTAAGTTTATGTGGAGCCGTGGAGGGATTCCATATGGACAGAAGCCGCTTAAAAACTCTACAGGAATTCACTGAATCATTTTCACCGCAATCATCATCAGTGGAATTGGAATTAAGATACGTGGAACTATTTCCCCCCAAAATGTAATAAATTGGTTCGTTAATTGTATCAACATCAAAATTTTTTGGGCAAAGTATTGCATTTTTTGAATAGTTAGCAAAATTATCCACATTTAGACTATCTTCAAATATTTCTTGTACGATAAAATTATTGCAAATCATATTCGAAGAGCTTCGATTAGATTTGGCAAGCTTTGGTCATTCGTTAGATCACATCTACCACAGCTAATACACAGCTTCATAAAAATAATTATTTTGATTAAAACCCTTTAAAAAAATAAAATTGAAATCCGAAATTATTATCCATACTATTCATAACTTCATACAGCATTTACAATAACAACAACTTATTCATATGAAATAAATAAAATATACTATATAAATATATATACATATAAATAAACTACATATATATTATTTATCAATATACCTGTGCTCATAACTTACAATTATTCATCATATTAAACATCATTTAGTTATATATACATACATAATTTCAAAATCAATTCCAGAATATACATATCTACATACATATGTCACAATTAGAAATCTTTTCAATTTTCATTATGCATACGCACACACACTAAGTACAGATACGATTTTGGAGAAGCAGAAAAGAGAAAATTTTTGCTTACAGATTTTTTTTTTACAGCACGTTGGCAGCAGGATTGTTACGTTTTATTATATGTACTAGCAAAAAGGCCCGTCATATGACGGTGGTAAATAAAAAAAAATGTTTTAAGACACTGCAAAAAAAAAGTGGTATTAATAAACGTACTTAAATATTATATAAGTGTTTTTGTGTAGTACAAAACTTTACAACAAATTAAAAAAAAAACCATACATTTCCCAACAACCGTGTACAGAAAATTGTAACAAGAAATTGATTTTTGATTATTTATCATGTAAATTTTATAAGTCAAGATAAATAAAACAATAAAAAATTCTTTGAATATTTTTATTATTTATTTATTTAGAGTGCGCAACTTGATTCCAAAAAGAACAATATTTGTTAAACTATAATGTTTTATCTATATAGATTAGTAATTGGATATTGCCTTTTCTTTATATCCAATGCTTCTAAATCTTATACTTATAAATTTGGTTGGTATACACGTATTTTTTCAACACATTCAACAAATTTATTTGACTAAAAAACCAAAATTTTTTAAGGTATAGTTACAAAAACTATACAGTTGTTTTCTTTCTCAACTCCTACTTTTTCCAATGTCTAACCTTGTGTCCTATTTATGATAATAAAAAAGGCTAATTTAACGGGGAATAGTCAAAGTCTGAGAATAAATGACAATTCTGTCGTAGCTGGAGATAAATATATTCTGGGAATAAATTGTTTCCCTTATAGTTCCAATTAGGACTTCTGCGATTATTAAGTTTGATTTTAAATTTTTGACTGCTAACCGGCTCCATTGCAGAGACCACGTGTGGTATTTAGGTTACTAAGTAAAATTATTATAACTTCAACTTTCAAATTAAGTTTATGTGGAAGCATTCCACAGCAGCAGCAAATGAATCTTGTTATAGTTTTTCTAAAATGTTTAATACTTGTTCGTTAATTGTATTCGATATCAGAATTTTTAAAGCAAAGTTTCTACTTTTTTGAATAGGCCGCAAAACTATCTGCATTCAAACTATTTCCAAAAATTTCTAGTATAATTACGCTCGTGTTTTTCTTTTTTTTCTTTTCTACATATTATCCTCATATAGTATCCATGAATTATTTCTTAAATCAAACAGAACAAAAAAAATTTGATTCAAAACAATATTTTTTTTTGTTATTTCCTTTCGACATTATTCGCCGTTCTCTTGAAAACAATTTTAAAATAAAAAAAAAGCAAAAACAAAAAAAAACAGGAAATTTCAAAAGAGAGAGATTAATTTTATGTAATAAAATGCCACGCTAACGTAGCAGCAGCAGCAGGACATTGCGTTTTATTATATAAGATAAGATATTTAGTAAAGGAGTTAATTTTAAAATTATTAACAAAGTCGCTTAGTATACAGTATATACTTTTTTAGAGCTTAAAAAACATAGTTTTAAAATATACCTCTGATATATAGAAATTGTTTGTAATTTAATTGCTTTTTAGATTGATTTAAATTTCCTTGAAATATCTTTTTCTTTCTATCTTTTCGGTAACTGTCCACTATACTAATTGTTAGTGATTATTTCCTTTGCTTGTTATGTTATTATATATATACATACTGACTAAAAATTGGTTATGTGCCATGTACCGATATTTGCGATACAGCTTTTCTTCCTTTCTCCTTTTTAAAAATTTATTATAAGGTTTTTTGCCATTTTTCCTTAACGCAAAATAAAAATTAAACAAAATATAACTCATTGTAGCTTAATTGCTGACTAAATATAAATATTGTAGATGAAAAGGATTTCCTGTAATACTATAAATAAAACTCTATTTTTAAGTAATAACATAGAGTAATCATATAAGTAGAGTATTCACGTAGAACAATATTTGTTAATCATTTTCTTCTAAAAATGCCGTCCCATTTTCACTCAATACCTCAAAACACTCAAATATAATTTATTCGAAACTTAATTATTTTTACTCAAAATTTTTTATTTATTGAGGAGAATATTTCATACAATGCCTCTATACTTCTAGCCTATTCACAGAATGATTTTTTCGGAATTACGATTTCGTTTTAAGTTTTGTTTTAGTTTTGTGTATAAAGTGAGTAGGCTAGGAGTATACAGGCATTGTTTGATAATTTGAAGAGTATACACATACGTATGTACTTTTGATTTATATGAAGAATATATATCGTATATATTGTGTTCACCATATATTTACATATCTAATTCAATATATAAAATGTATATAGAAAAATGTAAACAAAAAAAACACAATTAATCGCAAAGATAATGAATGAAATAGTATGCACACAATAATAGGTCAATTATAGAATCACATAATCTAAAAAAAAATTCTAAAAAAAATAGTAATAAAAGAATAAAATTTATTAGTTATGCATTACAAATCGTGAACTTTGTACGGAATACCGTTTTGTTTTTTCGCTCAGAACTTGGTTAAAAATCGTATTTCTATTTCAGATGAAATAATCTTTGAAGAAATAAAAACAGCCAACAATCCATATAAAGAATAAAATGTCCAGTTTTACTTTTTTTACTTACTTTTTTAAATTTTGATAGATTGTTTGTTTGTTTGTATTCATAATTATATTATGTATTCATATATATACTATTCATATTATTATCTACGGTAAGAAACAGACAAAATTAACAAAATCAAAATTGCTGAAAATTTAAAAATACATGTAGGTACCTACTTTTCAGTATACTTTTCAATAGAAATCAATTTGAATTATTTTTAATTTTACAAGACCAACATTAATTTTTTTGTCCCTTTCTTCTATAAAGTTTGAAATCACAAATTTCATAAATCACATTGATCAAGTCCAAATAAAAATATTAATTCTCCAAATTTTAAAAATTAAAGCAAAATAACAACAAATACAGTAATAATCTTGAATTCTTTAATTTCTAAAAAAAAATTCAATATTTTGATTTGTAATATTATTTGTGGTGTATTGAAAGGACTTTAAATGCATGTATAGTTTTTTATACACACATTGTGAAATTTTTAATTTTTATCACAAAAGTAAAGTGTGAAAAACAGCGAAATAAAGAAGTATGTATATACTCTAGCATTCACATTCGCATATATTCATTTTTGAGTACCCATATATACAACTTTTATATCGTTGACACTGTTGGCTGACATAATTCAAAATAAATATGTTCATAGGTAGTAGGTACATAAAATTTTTTTATTTATGAGTACAAAATTCATTGCGCTCAACTTATAAGCATTTAAAAATTGAGTAATATTATTTTGAGTGAACACAGAATTTTGATATTTGAAAAAGTGACTAGCAAATTTTGTTCTACATATACATAGATTACTCTATGGTAATAATTAGACAAATTAAGGCAAAAAAAAATAAATCTAAAGGCTTTCAGTTTTTAAAGTTACCCAATTATGATATTTGATTTTTAATTGTCTTACTCTCAAGTTTTCCTCGTCGTTTTTAACCACACTTCAGTTATTCGAATTATTTTTGGTTCTTATTTCTTGTATTAATAATTTCATCATTTACTTTAAGTAATTATTTTATTTTAACTATATATACCTTCATACTTATATATACCTCATCATATTGCAACATATAAATTTCAAATTGGTGCAATACAATAATTAGACAAGAATCTTATAAGACAAGAATTATATTTCTCATCTTATCCTTTTCAAAGATTTTTCGCCTTCAGACTGATGTATTACAATCCACTAATAATTTCATAAATGCTACTACTATTACAATGTTGATTTTTTATAAACATTTTTCTTTTGAAATTTCTCTTTTCATTTTCTTTAGAAGTTTGGAATTACATTTGTTTATTAATAATAATAGTAACGTAATCCCTGTAAATCTTCCGTATTATAGGTAAAACTTATTAAAATTTAAGTGAGATAATAAATCAAAACAACTTCTTAAAACTTTTCTATATAAGTAGATATATATATATATAAAACACCTACCTAACATATAGATTATGTACATTCAGTTTCATATAAAGTAAAAAGAAAAAATAATAAAAAAAATGTTTTTTTTTAAGAAAGAAAAAAAGGCAAAAAAACATAATTGTATGAATTCTTATAATCAGGAATTAAAGCAAAATATTTTAATAGTTAAGTAAATACATAATAAAAAATACATATATATATATATATATATATATATAAATCATATTTTTTTTTAGTAATATATATATATATACCTGTAAATATTTATTTGTATAATATATATCTATATTTTTTATATTTAGTGCAACATCTATTAAGAAAAACTTGTATCATATCGTATTTCTTATTTAGCTGCCTTCAAGCTAAATAAATTCTTTTACTATGAAATAAACATTTATGAAATTTAAAGGAAAATATTTTTAAGAGGTACAAAGAACTTTTATTAAAGTCTATAATATTATATTATATAATATAATATATATATACACATTTATTTATATATGTACAGTCATAAATTCATAGTTTTACAAACATTGTAAACAGAATAAAAAAAAATAAAGATATTTTTTTTTTCTAATTTTTTGTTTTGTTTTTTTAAGTTCTGAAAAATTTTCTGGGAAATTACTAAAAAAATATTCTTTTGTTTTTTATTTTTCTCTTTATAATATTTTTTTTTTTTTTTTTTTTTTTTTTTTTTTTTTTTGCGTGGATTGGTGGGAATCTTCATAGACACAATGAGCCCCGTAGCTTCCATTGTGTGCCAGATTTTTACTGACTAAACCACACCCCTCCCATTAATACTAGTCCAACGGACTAACCATTAATTTATTGCTATTTTGATTTTCTTAAAGAAAAATTTTACGAAATTCTATCGTATTAAATCTAGTGGCTTAGTTCTTTTAAGCCTTCTGACATCATTTTGATTATCTAGCAATTGAGTGGCCTCAACGTTAACATGTCCCTCCAGACGAGCTATATGCTTTGTTGCATATCTTTTTATTTCATTTTCTATGCAAGGAATTTCTAGATCTCTGTGCAAATCACTGTTGCGAACATACCAGGGGGCATTTACCATGTTGCGCAAGACTTTATTTTGGAATTTTTGTATACAAAGTACATGTGTTTGTTTGGCACATCCCCATATTTGTATGCCGTACAACCATATTGGTTTGAGTATCTGATTATATAACAAAATCTTGTTATGTATAGGTAATTTAGAATTACGACCTAAGAGCCAGTACATTTCTCTATACTTATTTTCAAGCTCAAATTTTTTCTTTTTAACGTGCTCTTTCCATCTAAGTTTGACATCTAATGTCATTCCTAGGTATTTAGCATTGTTTTCTTGGGGTATATTGACCCCATTCAGATTTACCAATGGTGGTTGATTTTCTAATTTTTTATTTGTAAAATTTACATGTACTGATTTTAACTCATTGAGTTTAATTTTCCATTTCTTTGTCCAGAGGTATAGCTTGTCGCTTGCTCTTTGCAAAATTATAATATTAAGAGAAAAAAAAACTAATATTAATGATAAATATGAAATCGTAGTTTTAATTGCAAATAATGTGGTTTTTTGTTTTTATGTTAATAACGCTAAAACTAAGGTTAAAAAACCTATATACTTTCATACCGTTGGCTTTTTGTTTTGTTTTTTTAAGTTTAGCCAAACATTAGGTTTAAAACGATAACTTTAAATGCACGAATGCATAGCTTGGACTATACGTTTACAACTTTAAATTGGAAATAATCAATTTCAAATTGGAGATAAACAATTTGAAATTTAAAAACTTAAAAAATATATACCAAATTAAAAAACCAAATCAATTAAATTTAAAACATCTGGTATACATTTTTGAATATATGTATGCAACATATTTAGCGCAATTTGCAACAGATATATTTTGTAAATTTCGTTGTATAATATTTTCAAGCCTTTGTATACGAACTTCGGTTTGGGTCAAATTTGTCCAACTTTCACTTCTTTCACTTTCTAAAACCTATGCCATATCAGTTGATAAATATCGTTTAATAAAAACCTTAAGAACTGACCAAGCAAGTTCTATTGGACTTAACATTGGACTGTACGGGCCTAATCTTAATAACCAATGATTGGTAAATTCACTTGTTCCTCTTCTTACTTCATGATGAATAAGACCCACATTACCAATGCATCCTATAATATGGACTTTGGCGCCACAGCTTCCTTTTTTAGTTTGTCCTTTTGTTCTTGATATGAAAAGTTTGAAGTTTGTTCATCCATATATACGATTGGTTTATTTCCTGATTGATATGCCAGAAGTTGTTCAACATATCGGCATCTTTTCTTTATTTCCAATTTTAAATTGTTTATTCCCAATTTGAAATTGTAAAGGTGTAGTTGAGAATTTGAAATAAAAAAATGTCCCTTTGATCAGTAACGACATTTTGAATAAATTTGTTAATACAAACTCTTGAACTTTTGTAAATTTAATGTAGGAATATTTTTGTATTGGAGAAATAGTTTTGTTGGAATATGGTTCTAAATTCGAGTAAATTTGACTACAAACGAATTTCTATCGCCAGTTTTGAGCAAGGGTGGAGGATATGTGGATTTTTGTGTAGGGGTGTTCAATTTAAGTCTCTCTTTCTGTTGTCCGGAAATTTTTGAAGTGCATTAGCATTTTTATTTTCGTCTGAACACGTGTACTTAAACATACGAGATATCTATAAAATAGGGTAAGTGTTGCACCAATACAACGATTTTTAAGTGGTATAATGGAGGATTTCACAATTGGGTTGTCGATAAGAGGAATGGTACGCTTTTGAACTTTTTCTAGAAAAATTTAATGCGGCTTGTGTTGCACTCGCCAATATCTGTGAATTCCATTCCAACTTGGGTTGTTTGTATTGTTTGATTGAAAAACGGGAAGTGATACTTTAAGAAAACAAATAAAATTATATGAGGTTCGGTGAAAAGTCGTGAATTATATTGCTTAAATTTCTGTAAATGGAATGCATAGAAACTATCCCTCCTTGGGAATGCCCTCACTGCAATGAAAATTCTTCATTCTAGATATTTTAACTATTAACCGATTTTCATTGTGCACTGATGTAGACTACTTACTATTGTTTACTTACAGAAAACACATTCATATTTTAATATAAGACTTTAATATTATGACTACATTGACTTTGATTTGATATACAAATTTGTTATAAAAAACATAAATACCTTCTCATTTACGTATATATGCTTTTTTATACATATTCCCTATATTGATTCAAAATAAAAAAAAAATCAACGAATTTGTCATTCACCAACACTACAGGAGTTCATTTAGTAGGTATATAATTGTGTTGGAGTACATAACAGTTGCTACTTTGAATTTGAAAAGCTTTTAAGCTTATATATAAATTTATTTTTTTAAGTTAACCCAAACATTAGGTGTTAAAAGCTAGGACTAATTAAGGATTGGTCAATTGATCAGTTAGGGACATTTTGAATAAATTTGTTTATATTATACTCTTGAAATTTTAGGTAGGTATAAATTGTATGTATGGGCATATTTCTTCATTTGAAAAACACATTTGTCATGTAAAAATCAAATCAAATTCGCACTTGCAAAAACACAAGACTAGCTAGATGTTAAATTTTACCATATGTATTTTATTAAATTAATTTTGGTAAAAAAATTATTTAAAATTTTCTGTAATTTTTCAACTGATCGCCTGTATTTGATTTTGGGATTTAGAAGAATTGTACTTAAGAACAAAAATATTTAATAAAATTTCAAAAAATATACAATAATAAAAAAATAAGCCATACACAGTCATACCTTACTAAATGGCTAAAAAAGAAAATAACATAAAAATAGTTACTTTTTTACTGTTTTTACTGATGAGAACGATACTAGGTAGAATAGCAACGATGGACTAACCAACTACTTTGTAAGAAACTTAATGATTAACTGCACACTCTCAAATACAGTAGGAAAGAAACAATCTGTTATAAGTGAATATTGTTTTGTCTAAATATTGGTGATACCGATTTTTTTATATATCTGACTCTTTGACGTACATGTAAACAAATTTAAAGGTACATAGGTACTTTTCATACACGTTTAAATCTGTTTAAAAATTTGTTTCGAAATTTGTGAAATTAAATCGTGTATGGGGTTGTTTCGAAACAATTTCTTAAACAGTTTTAATGGATGGAGTAATAAGTTTTGCAATAGGTTTAAATGTATATGGTGAAGTTTCGAAACCAGAATGTAAATAAAATGGGGGTCTACCGCTTATTCCGATTTTCGTAAAACGAATTTCGTATTCGAAAGATTAGTACTCAGTAATACGAAATTCGAGTTAAAATAAGTTTGACAAGTCGCAAATTCGAATTTAAAATTTCGTACCCTGTAATATACTACTTTCGAATATTTTTTAACATATTTTATTCAAATGGTTTTTTATTATCGAATGGAAGTAAGACTTTGCTTGTGTTTTAAAATTAAGTTAGTTATTTAAAAATAATATAATTATACTAAATATTACAATAATAAAAGAAAAATAAAAAACGACATTTATATTTAATTTAGTATTTAAAAAAATTTGCATTATTTCATATTTGTATGTTTTATATTTGCAATTTAAAATATTAATGAAGTTTCAAATCGAAATACAAATACAATAAAATTGATATCATTTAACAAATAAGAAATAACTTTTCAAAATAATAAACACACATTTTCAAATAAATTTAAAGTAATAAAGTATACAAAAACATTACTGACAATTAGAAATTCGAAAATTTACGTTACCAACTTAAATGACGTTTATTTCCTTTCGAATTTGATACGCGGTATCAATTAATTTTACATTCTAATCGCAAATTCGGATTATCGTTCGAATCCGAATTTCATACACGGTAGGGGAGGGGGCCAGGTGTTTATGTTTTTTGTTAAAAGTAGCTTATATTTTTCATAATATTTATAACCAATCTAATCATTCCTTTTATTTTTTTTATAAATAGCTACAATTATTATTAATGTTATAATTTTATCTGGCATTTGTATCTTGACTTAACTATAAAAAATAACGAAGTTTCTGTGCTTGTTTAAGCAAAAGTTTCTTAATGTGTGGCTAACAGAAAAATTAGTTTAGAAACAAGTTTTTAAATTGATTTAATCGTGTATGGAGCCCATAAAATTATTTTGGAAATCGTATATGATTGTATATCCAAAATATTTTTTTGTTTAATTTATATTGAAATTTAATTGATCTGGTTTTAAAATATTTTTCTTCTTCATTTAACCGAAAAACGGGACTTTTTTTTTAAAACATAAATGCCAACAACAAATTTAAGCAATAAGCCTCAATCAGTCAATCTGAATTAAATTTGTTTTAATTATTTGCCGGTGAAAAACATATCACCTTTGATAATTGTGTAGGTTCCGTCGGCCATAGGTTGTTCTTGGTTTTGGTTGAAATTTTGCTGAATTTTGAAATAAACTATCAGTTATAGAATAAATTAGTTAAATTATAGATATATATGTAAATATGTTTTATTAAAAATAAAGTTCTAGACTGTAACATTATGTAAGTGGTATTTGAAATAATTTGGATTATTTTAATAGTAATAATAAAAATAATTCTGCTAAAATTATTTGATAATGTAAACACAGAATTAAAGACAACTATCGTGAGATATTTTAGATATTTTTTTTTACTTTTGAATTAAAATAATGTCTTGTGTCAAAAGTCATACAATATTGAATAGCCAATCGGTCTGTATTTACGAAATGAGAGCAATAATCATATAATGGTCAAAAAATTCTGAAAATATTCACTTTTGCAAAAAAAAAAAGTAAACATACACAAAATTTGCAGATATTTTTACAAATTTTTAGAAAAATTAATCGATTTTTAGGTTATAAGATTTATTTTAAAATTAAAATTGATTAGTAATTTTCTGAAATTTTTTGTGGGAATTATTGAATGTGTTTGTTGTAAAAAATTAAATAATTTTTCTCGGTTTTGGTCGTTTTGTCAGTAAAAACTATAAACGTCATTTTTAAGGTTAGGTAGACTACTTATTAATTAAATGAAAAATATTGGTTTGACATTTAAAACAACAACAAAAAAAATTTACAGTAAATTTGTGCAAAGTTTTACAAATAAAAATTTGATGTACAAAATTTTTATTTAAGAACGAGCTCTGCCATCACATTTTAAACTCTAAATTCTTTTAAATTTATAAAAAAATTGGAAATAGCATGCAAATAAAAAAGTAAACATACTGGAATTTGGGTAAATTTGAACAAATTTATATAAATTTGCGAGTTAACATTCAGGTCTTATAATATGAATAGCTTCAAGTTCTTAGTACTAGAAAAATTATATACAAAGAAATCAAAACCTATCAAAATTATGACATATTATAGTTTTGAGTGTAAATGTCAAAATAATTATAAAAATATGAACAATGGTAGCGTTCAGTGAAATTAACTAATGGATCTGAAATGCACAGATCCATGGATCTGTTTACTGATGTTTACTACGGTGTGGTAAATGTATCGCGGTTAATGAAAATGGATCTGCAAAAATTCTAGATACATTTGATGGATCTGACTTTTTATATGTAAAAACAACAACAACAATCTTTATGTTGAGTGTTGTGACAACTACTGTAAGAAAAATCTAATTTTTATTTTTTTTATGAAAGTTGTTAAATTTAAATCGCCATTAGTTTTTGAATTAGTGTGAAAATTTAAGTTTTTAAGGAAGATTTATGTACATAAAACTTTAATTAAGATAATTATTTTATTTTTGAAAGTACTCATTATATTTTCCGGTGATGGCGCTAGTATTGCGGTAAATTTTTGTGGTGAATTGCGTTCAGTGGCCAGATATATGGCACATAGATCCAAAATGGATTCCAGATCTACCGGTTAATGCTACTGAACGAACCCATGTAATTAGCAGAAAACTATAAGATACTATACACTTTGTTGACAGTTATATACAATTTACATTTATTTGAGATTGCGATCTTCTAACATTGGATATGTTTTTATTTTCCGTTGATTTAATTTTTTCAAGTGTAATTTACATTATTACTAAACTGAAGCTATTCAAAATGAAAAATCTACTTCAAAAACCCACTATCTATATAATGCAATAGAATATAAAATTTCATTGTTACACAATTTTGAAAGATGGTCAAACAATTAAATATTAAACGAAAAATTTAAATATTTTTATAAAATGCAGTATGTATTAACTTTGTTATGGCATCAAAAATTTTATCTTTAAATATCAAAATTATCAAAGAAAAAAAAAATTAAAAATATATTATATTTTTAAAGAGAAATATGCAGAGTGAAAAGAATTTTTTAACTTTTTTAAGAAAAACAATTTGAGAGGATAACATAATATAACATAACATACGATACAAAAAAAAAAAAAAAACAACAACAAATAATAATAACATAATCATAAATAAAATATATTATGGTAAAGTTGCAACTTTAGATTTTACAAAACATTAGGTAATTGCAATTACCCAGTATATGTAGGTTTTATATATGTACCTGCATACATACTATAGTTAAAAGAAATATTTTTCAGAAATTGTTACAACAAATAAGCAAACCAGCAACAAAAATAACAACATTGTTTCAATTTTTAAATTCTTTTACTTGAAAATTTTATTAGAAAATTAGTTGCAGAAAAGTATTTTAACTAGATGGGTTTCTATAAAATTTAAATTCTTAAGAATATTTTATTATTTTTTTTTTTATATTAATTTTTTAAGAAAATCATGAAAATATGTGAAAATTAAAATATTTATGTAATAGAATTTATTAAATAAAATGTTGCATTTGAGAGTAAAAAGCTTAAATAATTTTTGATATTTTTTGACCAAGGAATATTATGGTAAATCATATATGAAATGAATTATAAAACCTAAGTTATATAAGTACACTAAAATATACTATGTTTACCATTCACAATGTTTACAATTGTTGTTCAATATTACTTATAATTTTGAAATAATAAGTAGCAAGTTTCTTATATGAAATATGCTTTAACGCTTAGTTAGTTTAAAAGAGAATGAAATTCCGTCACTGCAATAACACTGGGCCACAGTGAATTGATAACAATCCATTGCAATACAAACAAATGCTATCTATTCCAGATGATGTTTTTTACATATCTCCTAAGTTATCAAAATACACATAGAGCATAGTTTTCATTAGGATGGGGATATTACAAAACATTCTTTGAGTCATGTATATAATAAAACCGTCACAGATTTAATGTATACCAGTACTAACACGTTTAATACGCTTTGCATATTTATTGATTCATTAACAATAATGTAAATTATTTATATAGCATATTTTCTGGAAAATAATACGAAAAATGTATATAAATTTGAAAAACTGGGCAACAAGTTGACGTCCTATTTACAAATATTAGCAAGGCATTTGACAAAATTTCTCATGATTTAATACTAATCAAGCATAAAGCAATAGGTTATTCTGATCACAGTCTTAAATGGATGGTGTCATATTTATCTAATAGGAAATATCAGATATGTTTTCGTTCTTCACTTTCTCACCCCTTTGTTGCCTCATCTGGAGTACCCCAGGGAAGCCACTTGGGTCCATTTTTCTTTACTATTGTTTATTATTGCAACCAATGATGCCTCACAATTTATGGTATCAGGTAAGTTAAGTTGTTTTGCTGATGGCTCCAAAATTAGTAAAACCATTGTCTGTTAATGATTGTACCCTACTTCAAAATGATCTTAACAATTTTGCCGAATGGTGCTCCACCAACAACCTTGAATTAAATGCATCGAAAAGTCAGGTTATTAGTTTTAGTAGAAAACCTCAAAACTCTATTATTGAATTTCATTACCATCTTGGGAATCAAATTTTAAGCCGTTCTGAGTTAACTCGTGATTTAGGTGTTATTCTGTATCACAGGCTCAATTTCAAAGCACATTTCAATTCCATTATTAATGATCAATTATTAATGCGCTGGGCCAAAGAGTTTACAGATCCGTATATTACAAAACATTTATATATCACATATGTTAGACCGACACTTGAATATGCTTCTCAAGTTTGGTCTCCATATCGTAATGTTGATATTTTACGTATTGTAGCAGTTCAGCGTAAATTTTTACGCTTTTTAATGGTCTAACCCTTTTCAACTTCCTCCTTACGAAGATAGGTTGCTTTTAATTAACAAGTTAACACAACAAATTATTGCGGGGAATATCCTGGCACTTAAAAATATGGATTTAATAACTTTTAGAGAGAATCCGCGTAGTTTACGTTCCGTTGCGACCTGTTTCATATTGCTAACCACAGTACTGATTACGGTAAATTTGAGCTTGTGTCAAGAATGTTACGTGGATCTAACTCGAGAGCAGCTTGTTTTGATACTAACCTTAGTAAAAGAAGCTTAAAATTAAAGCTGTATAATCGATAAATAGTTATGGAATTGATATTTGGTTTTTTTCTATTTTCTTTTTGTATTTGTTTTTTTTTTTTATATTTTTAACATTCTACTAACTATAGCATGTTAGTTATTTATTTTTCTTCTAACCATAGCATGTTTATTTATTTTTATCTCTTACTAACATTAGTTGCTAACGGTGATGGATACTAACCCACTGGATGATGATCTCATCGCATCGCAGCAAAATGATGCAAGCTTTCGTCTGTAATAGACGTCTGATTTGCTTGCTCTAAGCAATATCTGACAGTAATAATAGAAACATGTGCAACAAAGAACCACAACAAAAGAAAAAGCAATCTGGCACATTATTTTAGATAAAAACATAAATCAATATTGAAAAATTATCGGCAAAAACCTTTAATAGCTCTTATATAATTGTTCTCTAGTATAGATCTATTAATATACTTGTTGAATCTTAATCAATGTGTACTTCACAATAAGCTGACTTGATTGAATGTATATTCAACTATAATAATATAATGCAGCAGATAAAAATGTTCTTCTTCTTTCTCTATTCTAGTCACGTGTTATGTACGTATTATATGTCCAATCCCAAACTCGGTTATTTAAAAAAAATATATATAGTTAAGGTACATGTGTCCACCTAGTAAACTACAAATATGTCACAACTCTATGAGAGTTACTCTACTTAATATTTTACTATAATACAACTCATAGTCCCATTAATCTGATGTAGAACTTACTATGCAATATAATATTATGTTATTCGATTAGATTTTGAAAATATGACACGTTATTATTGTATAAAACGGTGATAAAATTATAAGTTCTAATACGGACGAGGTATACTCTTATATATATATATATATCTGATTGAGATCTATTTTACAAAAAAACATATTAAACAAAACAAATTCTATTATTGGTTTTATTTATTGGTTATAGACCTTTCCTACAAAATATATAAATATAAGGGAGGTTTTATGGTAAAGTCTTGAGGCATTTGGTTTTTGAAGAAATAAAATAAAGATTGTTTTCTTTTTCAAAAATTTTCTACTTTGAACTACAATATCTTCATAACGGCAGCACCAACATAAGATCAAATAAAATAAATGATCAAATCTGCTCAATCAGATTTCAAATAAATCAAATAAATGATCAAATATGCTCCAGATTAAATAAACGATCAAATATGCTCCAGACTATTGTTTTACCAGATAAAAACTGAATATATATATAATATATATCTAATAGATCAACAGATATAACGGTTTATATACAAAAACATTAAAACAACAAGGGTACTTTCAAATGTCCTTTTCGTCCTTAAAGTATAAAATGCGACTTTAAAGATATATATTTTTTAAAAGCTAGTAACACCAGGTATCCTTGGAATATAGTCATTAGATCCTACGCGGATACAACATCTCTCTCACAAGAGTCGCATTAAGTAAAGGTTATATTTCGTCTCTTAATATAAACTGTTTGCTAAGCTTAATTTTTTTTCGCATTCCAGACTAAGATTTGTTAATATAATTTGCTGTTTCATAGAACTAATTATAGTAAATATGAATCAATTAATATGATGATGTCTCTCAGTAATACATATAAGCCCCATATTAACTTTTCCTTAACTAAACAATCATTAAAAAAATAATCTGTATATGTGTAACTCAAAATTTGTAATAAAACTTTGTTTTCTTAATTGAAGTTTGTACTTTCATTTTGATTGTAAATTATTATATATAAGATTTTTTTAATTTTTTAATATAAATTTTTAATTTATGTTAGCTTTAGTATTAAATTTTTATCTTTATTATTTTTGGAATGTTTAATTTTAGCTTTTAATTTAATTAAGAATAAATCATTGTAACTTGTTTATAAATAGCTCGTAAATAAAAAAATAAATGTCTATTATTAATATCTATATGTAAACTTTGCATGACTCAGGCTTGCTAAAGGATTACTTAATGGCTTATTTTTGTCCTGAAGAGCATGGTTATGCTCTAGTATTATGACAACATAACTAACTGAGACAAATAATAGAGATTTTCCGATATTAAAATGTATTTGTCTAATCATTCATTTAGTGGAAATAGAATTAAAAAAATGTACCAGATTTATTGTATAACCTGTAATTCCACATACACATCAACTGTACATATCAAATCAGTCTTTAATGCAAGTTTAATCACTAAAACTTTAAAATTAAATTCATTCCAGAACATTATTTTCCATAAAACTATATTTATTTTAAATGAATTTCTTGTCATAAGATGTTATTTATTTCTATTGAAATAATATTTCTTACCCTATATTTGAATCCTTAAAAAATAATGAAAATATTATTATAATAATAATAATAACAATAATAAGAAGAATAATGATAATAGACATAATATATCTATCTACTCTTATACAAATAATATTTATTGAGCCTATTTGAATATTCATATCATTATCCTCGATTTTATATTATAATATGTATATTATTGTCCTTAGTACGAGTACATAATATATCCTTTATTCATATTATAAAAGATACCTTATAAATTTTATTTATATAATATTAAATAAAATAGATAAAGTGAACATAATATATATATATATACAAATATAAAATAAATGAAACAAAATATATAGATACGTACTAAAGAAAAACAGCTAATTGTTAATTACACATTCATCCTATTAGATAAACATATCAGGTAAACATAATATAATAAAAATGAAAATAATGAAATCTTTTCTATATATGTATACAATAAACAAATTTATATCTTCAAAAAGCAAAAAGTAGAGAGAAAAAAAACAATAACAAAAAAGGATATTTAAGTATCCTTATTTAAGTATTTATTTTCATACTTACCTTAATTTAACTTAATTTTCTCTATGTGTTATTTCTAAAGATATTTTTTCTCATTTAAAGAATAAAAACAATAACAATTACAAACAAACAACAAAAAAATAATTTCAGTTAGTTCTTTTCCCATAAATATGTTATTTTAATTTTATTTATATTTTATTTTCGTGCTTTTTTAATTCGAACTTTTTCAAGTATTCGAAAAATACTTTTAAAAATCTAATAACCTTGAAACTACACTATCTAATACAAATAGTAAAGGAATATTTTTAAGAAACGAATTTTAGATGGTGTGAGAAGAATTCAAGAGTATATTATTAATAGTCTATCTTCTACCACTTCTATATTATCTGTCTCTTTCTATCTTACTGTATATATTTACTTATTTCTCATACCACAGATTTTGTAGCCAGCAAAAAAATAAAACAAAATATTCCTAAATATGGATATAAAGGTGAAAATTTTCCAATAAAATATGACCGAAAAGAAAAACAAATAAAAAAATCAACTGTATATTCTATCAGGATATGCTATATTGCTTTTCTCTTATACATATAACATCTATAATATAATACCTATCTCTAGGTTGTATGTTGAAAATCAACTTCTGATATATACACAAACATTTTAAATAGATACAACTAAAATGCACACTTACACATAGTGTAGGTATATGCGTATAATTTTTTTTTTTTATAGATACACCTATTTGTGGACATTAACAATTTCTTAACCAATAATCGTAAGATTTAATGGCCCATTACAAAATAACCACTCGAAATTTTCTTTTATGACACCCAAAAGTTGAAAAAAGCCAAATTAGAAAGCTACAAAAAAAAAAGGAAAACAAAAGTAGAATGAAAAAAAATAAGAAAATTTCAAGCAACCTAAGAAACAAACAAACAAAACCGTAATAACGCTTTAATACTGAAAAAAAGATAACGGAAGAAAGAAGAAACAAAAAAATATTAGTGTTTGCCATCACTATGAGAATGATCAGAGTAGTTTTAAAAGTTAGTTGTTTTTTTTAGACAGTATTAGTTAATTTAAGGCACACATGAAATTGGAATTTTGACATAATTGAATAAAGCTAAATATTACATTTTTTATACTCCCCCTCAAGTATGCAAGCAGTTAGAAGAACTAGCAAAAAAAGTATTAGAAATTTGTCAGATTTTAACTAAAGGTTTGTTCTATAGCCCCAATGTATCTATAGTCACAATGTAGTTTCAATGTAGTTCCTAACAGTCCCAAAGTTGTAGTACCAATATAGTCCATAACAGTTCTAAGACTATATTCACAATATAATACCAAAATATATTATTGAGTTTCATTTCAGTTTTTCAACCACATTTTAACAGTGGAAAATGCCTCAAGTATACCCGCAGTTAGAAGAAGTCGCTAAAAAATGTTACAAAATTTGTCAGATTTTAAATAAAGGTTTGTTCCCAATACTCCCAATGTGTGTATAATCACAATATAGTTTCAATATAGCCCATAACAATCCCAATACTATAATCACAATATAGTCCCAGAAGACGTTATCCCTATACTATTTAGTTTCATATCTTTCGACCATATTTCAGTTATAGAAAATGGAATACCACAAAAAGTTAATGGCTGTATACAAACAATTGCATGCATAATCTGAATTAATTAAATCATTCTCAATTATGTTGTCGTCAATTTCAATATAAGCCGGCATGAGTATAACTCTGCTTGATTATTGCAGGCAAGTGAAATCAAAAACAAGTTGAACCAAAATATTTTAGCAGTTCTATTGAAAGACTTTGTCTTAAATTAGTAATTGATTGTCGCATAGAAGTTTAGATTTTATTTCTGCTGCTTGTAAGGGGCAATAATTATATTTCACTGTTCAAAAGATTGATATTTAATATCACAATCACGTACTTCAATGGCTAGAGTGCAGTTAAAAATTGATTAAACAAAAAATAAATTGCAATTCGAAATATTATATTTTTGGCATTGGGAATAAGAGTATAGTGTCAATCCATCGTATAGGAATAATTTTCTTATAAGTATAGCTTGAACAAATTTTCAATTAAGTATTTTGCAGTGCTGCAAATTATTCTTGAAACTATAATAGTAGTATATCAAAGACCTATCGCATGATTATAGTAAAATTTTATTTTATCGAGGGGATAGTTTATCATCGAATAGATGGGTTATTTAAAATTCTGAAATTGAAAAACAGTAAAATTAGATTTTGTGTGAGTGTTCCAAAACCGTTTAACGGTCATATTAATGGATTTTTACACTGTACATTTAAACGAATAACAATAATACCAGATATCAACTATGTATTTTTGATTAGTTTTCTATAGAAAGCAAAAAAATTATTGCGCCCAAAATGCATTCACTTGAAAGCTATAATTTAAATGAATGAAGTTGCAATAAAAAAATAATTATTCCCTCCATGTCTCACGCTATTGCAAGGTATTAAAGAACATGGATCATTATAAAAGAAAATAGTTTTAAGGTATTTAAAAATAATTTACACAGAATGATTAAATTTCTCCTCCTTCATTCTTCCACTCTATTCAAAATTCATTGTCCACTATTTTAATTAATTATCTACTTTGTTGGATCATACATGTAATGCCGCCAAATTGTTATATGTTCTCTTAACATTCTAAGTCAAATACTCTACATCTTAGCAAGCATGGTCGAATTTGTGAAATAGAGGAAGAATCTATTGAACAACTGATCTGTGAATGCAAACCCGTAGCAGACTTCGCCACTTGGGAACAGCGTTCCCCAAACAATGGGAGCTATCCATTGAAGAATATCCTGAGTGTAATCACAAAATCAGGTATCTTCAATGATTCAAAGATTTAAAAATCGGGTTATCACAATAAGCTCATTTGCGGCTGTGGTGATGTAGGGAATGGATCCCTGTCGGAATAAGTTAAATCTAAATCTAATCTAATCTAAGCATGGTCTAAAGAGTAATTAAAAAAAAATACATTCGATTGTCCTAATTTAACAGTTATTTATTAAACATATCACTGATTCAAAACAACTATGCACCTAACTACAAATTATAAAGTACGAGTATTACAAACGTTCACAAAAAATCTTCAAATTCTTCAATATAATTTAACTACAATCTACAAAAAAACAAAAAAAAAAAACAATTTTTATGATTTATTCCATCATAAAAGTATTTATAATCTAAATAGAAGACATATACATACATACACAAATATTTTGAAAAATCGAAAAGAGTATATTTGAAAATGCCAATATAAAAACAAAAAATAAAAAACAAAAAAAAAACAAAAAAAAAAGATAAATATGAAGCTTATAAAATGTTCATTTAATTCATAAATATTAATGCGTTGAGAAATCCTTAAGAATCCTTAAAAGAACAGAACGTTTACAAAAAGAAAAATAAAAATCGAAAACAACAAGAAAAATAATAACAAAAATTTAATGCCGAAAACTGTTTAACAACAGTAAATCCTGCCATTTCTTTTCATTTTATTTATTCGTATTGGTTAAATTGGTTTGGTTTTTAAGCTACCCAATTATTACACTATCTTAGAAAATCTTCTACCATGCTATTCTTGTCCCCACCCACCTCCATATCTTAAATTCTATTCAATAAAATTATTATGTAGAAGTTAAGGTGAGATGAAAAATTATTTTCTATATATAAGTATATAATATGCAAAGTTATGTACATATACATATATATACAATAATATGTAGGTGAAACCTAATGAAATACATTGAAAAAAAAAAAAAAAATTATAAAGAAAACATTTTTTTTTTTTGCTTTTCTTATTTTTGGGATGTTATAATATTCTAGAACGATATTCAAGGAGTTCTTTTAACTATATGCATGTATCAGAGAATAGAAAATTATTTTTTATTTTTTCTCTTTTTTTTTTAGAGAAAGTTATTAGAAATGCAAAAAGATAATATTTATATGTTTACAGGTTATTAATATGTATTTATGATTTATAAAATTGTTGTTGTTTTTATCATATATTTTAGACACAAACATTTATACATATATATATAATTTCTTCTCCAATAGATTAACCATACTTTATTATATGTATATAAAATATTATAGACAAAAAGACAGGATATTATAAAGGATAAAAAGTATTTCCTAATTTTCTATTGAATAGAATTTTCTTTTGTATGAGATTTATGAAAATTTAACCGCGCGTTAGATATCAACTATGAATTTTGAAAATATGTTTTTTTTTAACAACTTTTATAGACAGTGAATATTAAAAAAAAAAATATTTTATATATTAAAAAAAAAATAACAAAGTAAAAACAACAAAGTAAAAACAACAACAAATTTGTTTAAGTTGTTTTTTGAAGAACGTTTTATATTTTTTAATTTATTATTTTAGTTTTTTCTTTGTTTTTTCTTTTAAAAAATAGTGGGGTTAAATAATAATCTGAGATTGAAAAATAAAATTTTCTACTACATTTGATAATTTAATTGACGATATAAGTGGAATAGGTACATGTTAAAATTTGAAATTATTATGATTGATATGATAATATGTATATATATATATATATATATATATAACATAATGTTGTTTTGCTAGCAAATAGAAATACACGGGATATTCCATTCGTCCTTCCATTCGAAAGTAATTTTCAGTTATATGAAATTTGAAAATTATTTAATAAACTCGATAAATGATGATGAGACTAAATTCCTACAGGATATGGTGAGAATGAATGAACAAAGAATGATAAAAAGAAGATTGGATGTAGGATCGTATAATACTAGAGAAAGAAGTAGATAGTAGTTGTTGTAGAGAAGTAGTTGGTAAATGAAGAACTGTGGCGACTTTAATGCACTAAAAACTGCTATAATTTTAATAAAATAAAAACTAGTCTTTTAGACTAACCATTAATACAGTTTTGGCTCTATTACTTTAGATATCTTTGATCAATCAAAATCCCATTAGGAATTATTGAGAGATAAATGATTTTTTCGCAACACAGTTCGAACGATTTCGACTGTCAGCTAAGCGTAAAACTTCAGTATTGATATGTTGAGAAAGACGAATTTTGTGGCGTATTGCCAGTTTTTTGATTTTGTCTTTTATGATAGGGATCTTAAGGTTTCTATGAATGTCAGCATCGCGAACATACCAGGGAGCATTTACAATATTTCGCAACATTTTGTTTTGGAACGTTTGGATAGCTTGAATATGAAGTTGTTTAGTAACCCCATATTTGAATACCGTATGCGCAGACTGGCTTTAATGTTTGATTGTAAATCAAAACTTTGTTATATGTTGAAAGCGAAGATGTCCGCCCAATTAGCCAATACAACTGGTTGTATTTCAGTGCCAATACAACTGGTTGTTATTAACTTTTGTTTTTTATTCTAAACATGTTCTTTCCATCTGAGCTTTGTATCAAGTGTCATACCAAGATATTTTGCTGAATTTTGATATGGTATGACGACATTGTTTATTGTGACCGCTATGGGCGACTCTATTATTTTGTTTGTAAAATTAACATGTGTGGATTTTGATTCGTTTAATTTAATTCTCCACCTTTTGCATCATAAATAATACGTTCGAATTTCCTTATTTGAAAAAATAAGAAAATTCGAACGTAAATGCATAGTCTGCATAAATCTACATAGAAAACCTGAAACGGAATACAAACATTTTTATTTCAATAAATGCTTGTATACCGTAAAGCTAATATTGTCAGATTTGATAAAATTTTAATAAAATTAATTCGTATTCATTTTCATAGATCTCGGAAAACTTCAGAAAATGGTTTAATATCCCAGATATATTAGCATAATAAAGACTATAATAAAAACAGTTTAAAAACGGGATTTATAACACCCAAACATTTCATTTACTTAGATTCCAAGGGCTACATTCAAAACCACGCGAACATGTCCCCCTATTATATCACTTTTAATAGAAGGGCCACCTGCAAGTGCATAGCCTATAATACTTACAAAGTAGATATAAATTTGTTTAAATATGACATGTTTATTCCAGAAAGGGATAAAAAAAATACTAGAAATCACTATCACTGTAGTATAAATAGATAATTGATCTAGTATTAGAATAACTTTAGGTTAACTTAGTTTTAAGGTGTAGATTAGGTTACTTTTAAGTCATTTTATAAAACAGAGTTAAACAATTTTCGGCATTTTTTTTCAATTATTCAAAAAAATATAAAAACATTCTTTAAATAAGCAAAAGTAAAAAAAAAAGATTGGTAATAAAAAATAAAACTAAATATAGATATACTTGTTGGAAAAATATGCTCTATTTGCTACTTGGGAATAATCAATGCACTTTATGTCATAGTTAATGACATTATATATTTGTCTCTTATCTTATTTAATACATATATTTGTCTCTTATTGGTATATTGCTTTATTCTATTACACTTTCTATATTAAAAGCACATGTTAATACTCTTATGTATTTTTAGTTAGTTCTTATAGTTAGTATACTGTATTGAATAAAAAAATATTAAAGTTTAACAGATTATGGGCCCAGTACGCTTCCACTGCCCAAATAATAAAACATTGTTTTTATTTAATTATTAAGTAATTAGAATAAATATTAAGGTGGTATCGGGACATTCAATTTTGATTTGATTTTCAACTAAAATCGAAATATTTCAACTGTCGCTGTCGCGTATATCAATTTTTGTGAATTTTTTCAACTTTTTTTGATTTTGAACTTCAACTAAATTTTTTTAGTTGAAATTTGAACTCTTTTTTGATATGATGTGATTTGTTGTGATAAATTTATTGTAATAATGGATAATTTATAAATGAGGAGTTGAATTTCAAAAGACGTTAATTTCCACTTTCGACCGAAATAGTTTTTTTGATGCAATTTGATGTAAAATCCTAAATTACATTAAATTTTCAAAAAAATAGAAAATAACAAAATATTTGATTCCTTTTCTTAGTCCAAAAACAAATTCTACTAATAGAACGAAATATAGCTACTTATATATATTATGTATTTATTTTACATAATAAATACAGCTGCTGCGCCTATTATTATTACTAAACGAAGCAGTAATTATATTATTGAAATAATATTAACCTTTAAAAGACGTAATGGACTTGCATAAGGCAAGTTAATATAATTTTAAAAAAATTTTGGCCAGACAAATACAAACTAGAACGAGCTAAAAAGTAAATATTATATTGATATAACCATGATTTCAATAATAAAAATAGCCCATAAATGGAAAAGTATAACAAAAAAAGAAATATATAAAAAAAACATAAAATTTATTGAACACTTACTTATAAACTTATAACTTTTTTAAATATAAATAACTAACAAAACAAAACTGGAAACTCCAACATATTTTAGGTTTCTTAAAATTTTTGATTTGAAATGTCAAAAATTCAAAGTTGAAACAAATTAATTCAAATAGTTGAAAATTGATTCTCCCGACACCGTGAATTTTTTTAGTTGATTTGAAAAATATCAAATCAAATAAATTGAATTGATTTGCGCGACACTACCTTTAGTTTTCTAAGGGTTTTTACTAATATTGCAAGTCAAAATAAAATTAAATAAAGAAATAAAAAGTTTAAAAAAAAGCATGGAATAGAATTAACAAACGTTGGTTAGATCTACAAAGATCGATCTGTGGGATTTTTTTGAAAACAAAACTCTAAAAGGATCAAATATGTAATTTTCAAAATGTTTTATGTACGACTGAAGGTGACTAGACATAGCAATGTAAGACCTAACATACTTCCAAATGGTATTTGATTGTGATTTAAGCTACCTTTTGACTAATTAATTTAACAGAGCTGAGTTGAATTAATAAAAAAACACAAAAATTATTTCAAAATTAATCTATTGAAATTTTGTTTTTAGACGTATAATTTAAAAGTACACACACATGTACATCGACATCCATATTAGTATTAAATATTCATTTTATATGGTATAATCAATGTACAATTGATGAATCACAATTACAAAATCTACAGAGAAGATTGTTTTTTTTCTTTTGTATCCAACTAAAGAGGAAAAATAAAAAAAAAAAAAAACATTCTGAATAAATTTAACCGGTCTAGTCCAATAAATCTTTGTTTCCTTTTTTTGATTATTTATTTAATTTTACCAACACAATTTTTGATCCTTTTTTTTATACTCTCATTTATTTCTTTTTTTTTTCTTAATTATTTATTTATTTTGAAATTTTTCATTAGGATTTCAGTTGAATCCTTTAGTTTTTCTTATTTTTTTTTTTTTTATTATTTTATTTATGGAAATTCACACTTCAGACGATTGATTTCTTTACAAATCCTTAAACAAGTTCAAATATTTTGATTCCCACCAAATGAAATATTATATAAGAAAATCATCATTTGATTGAACTATTAATCATTTTCAATTTATTTAAGATTAAAAAAAAAAAAATTGATTATGAAGAAAAAAAAATCTTTTGTTTGAATTTATTTTTCAAATAAAAAAAAAAAAAAAATTCTCAACTTACAAATTTTAAATTCATTTCTTCAAAAACTCTCTTTAGGGAAAACAAAAATTTTTAAAAGAAAAATTAACAACAAAAAATTTCCCTCTCTCCTTGGTTTTATTTTAAATAAAATTTAAAACAAAAACAGAGCTCTCACGGGATTTTTTTTTTTTTTTTATTAAACTTAAAAACTACTCACACGTATCTATACACAAACAAACACACACACATATTTTTCTATATTAAAAAACAAAATCCCGTTTCAATATTCTAAAAGAAAAATTATTCCTCACTCATCTTACTGTTATTTTTCGTCTTCTGGAAATGATTTTAAATAATCTTTTCAAAAAAACAATTTTTCTTAACCTTTCATCAATGTGTATTATACATCCACATATATATAACATACATACATATATAATATTGTGTACATATCATTATACAAAATTTAACTGAACGATCGACCCCCAACTAGACCATTAATTTATTTATACTTTTCCATTTATGTTCAGTACATAGCGGCTTTCTGTTTTACACACTCATCCCCTTCCCCTCTCGCATTTTAATAGTCTGTGTGAAAAGTTATCAACTTGAAACGAACTAGACAAAACTGCTTTGAAATCAATTCTTTAATAAATAACAAAAAAAAAAAAAATAATAAATTTTGATTGAACTTAAAAAAAAAAAAAAAAAAAAAAAACAATAGAAAAAATGGCTGAATTAAAGGTTTCAAATGAAGCCTTCAGAGAATGAATGAGTAAAATAAAAACAAAAAAAAAATTTATCCAGTAATTTCGAATTTTCCAAAAAGTTTATTTTCTCTAAGAATAATTTTCCAATGTGTATACAAGAAAATGAAAATTTTTAATGTTGTTGTCATGAATTATGTTGTCAGTTTGTTGGGTAATGTCCAAAAATATTCATGACTTTTGAAACTCTTCTTAACAATTATCATGTAATAATGTTGTGGGTGTACAGAGTTATGTACGACTAGTTGTATGTCTATATAGAGAAGTGATCACATAACAAAACAAATTAGAATTTTCTAAAATCATAACCACATAACAAAATTTAAATAAATTTGACGAAAGAAGAATTGGAATTGGTACACTAGTTGCTACTTTTACAATACTTTATAAAGTAAAGTTGATTATGAAGTTGTTGTGATAATAGCTGTATCTTCTAACAATTTTTGCAAATAATAGAGTGTGGTGACTTTCATCAAATGAGAGTTCAGAAATTTTAAACACGAAAAACAACATCAATCTCCGGTACTATAATTAATGTAAAAGTAGTAGTGTCCTCAGAGCAAGCTCTAAATATATAATTAAAAGTAGTGGAATTAAGTTAGTCTAAGTATAACAACGAGACCAGTAGGATATAAATATATATAAATGAAAAATAAATATAGTAAATATAAACTATAATAGCTTGATACATGTTCGATAGGAGGTATGTGAACTTCACCAATATAATATGTAATTGCAGTAATCATACAACGCTGTACGAACATCGTTCATAAAGATTACCGTAATACCATACTGATTAGAATTTTTTGTATTATAACAGATAAACGAACATCTACCTTTAATTCAATGTTGCAATGTTCATAAGGAGTATAAAATTTTTAAGTATATACTTTTTTTAATACGATTCACAAAGTTGTCATATTGCTGTAATTTTATCAGTTTCTTAACGTATTTTTGACATATAAATTCTAATCGATTCCGTTACATATAAATGACTGTTCCAAAACGCAGAGGGGACTCCATAATTCTTTTACATCTACTTTGTTTTGTTCCAATGCTTCAATCCGTTCTTTTCATCTGGTTCATGGCTCTAGGTAAATCGATTAATATGAAAATACAATAACAATTGAAACACCACACAAATATTTGTCCGGTTTTTATATATAGGTATATTAAGTAATTTATATTTGTCACAAGTGACGTTTTAAATTTTTAAATTTTTTGTTTTTGAATGTCATGTGAAATGTCAGTTTAGTTTTGATAATTCAATTAAAATGTTTGCCAACATTTAACAAATATCCGATCATTAACCTTTACATCATTCTTTTGAAATTAATTGAACCTAGACCTTGAATCGTATAAACACAATACAGCTAACATTGAAATTGAATCTAATCTAGACATAATTAATCATATATTTTTTAAATATGAGAATCTAAGTTATCATAATTATTTTTTATCATAATTCGTTTTTAATTCGAAGAGTGAATTTCTGTTCAGTTGTCAGAATGAATATAAAACACACCTTTCTTATATAAATCCATTGAGTTTGGATTTCCAAATAAAATAAAAAGGATTTATTTTAATAATAATGATAGCATGGATAACTGGAAAAAGTGAATCATGATATGCTTTAAAAACTTAAAGCTAATGATTTCAATTTATTATCTGTAGTATATTAATAATGCATGTCTTCTATTTGATTGCTCGATTAATAAAAGTCGGAAATAGCAGTATTCATTTGACATTTGACATGACATTTCAAATTCATATAAATAACAATTAGTGTGTTTATATGTATAGAATTGTTTACATGAGTTTAAGTAAGAAGTTAAATACTCAACAATATCCATCTATTTTAAACACATCTCTCTCTGCATTTGTTATTATTGACAGGTGTGAACAGATCTTATTCAGTTTAACCTTCTAACAGGGGCTTGGTAAACAACTTTTTTTTTATCTTTTTTATCCGATTTAGAGAGTCAGTTTATATAAAATGTTAAAATCAATGTGCACCGACTCGAAAATTCTGGTGGGACTGTTCTTAATATTGCCAATACGATTAAGACTCTGTGATTCTCTAAAAATTCATTAAAATTTTCAATAAACAGATACTGAAAAAAAATTTATAAATTTGACAATAGTAAGATTTTTTGAATTTTATAAAAATTATATACGCCAAATGTATCTCAATGTTTAGATTCAATATTATGTATACAGAATAATCTTTTGCAATCATAGATCTATAAAGTATAAAATAGGGAGAGAGTTGTATTAACAACATCGATTTATTTTCAAAAAATACTAAAGAGTTAAAATTTAAGCTTTGAACTATATAATGAAATTTATATTTTGAACACATATAAAATAATAGGTATATTTTATGTAATCTAAATACACGACATGGAGCAAAAACTGTGGATCTTACAAAAATTTACATTAATTGACCATCTTAATAATTGATAGGGTTGTTCCTTTTTAAGTCCCAGTAAAAAACCAGTATTCTACAATGACTGAAAAATTTTTCAAGTACCAGTATGATTTACTGATTACTGGCACTTGAAAAATTTTCCAGTAAAAAATATTGGTACTGGTACTGACTGGTACTGAAAGGCGAAATACTGGAATATGAATAATTGTGATAATTTATCGGCATTATTGATCAATAGAACAACTTTACAACTGTTATTAACGTTCGTACTATTATTCTTATGAGAATTGATATAGATTATTTGAAATGTATTATTGGTTTAAAGTACATTTACACACTAGATAATATTTTACAGTAATTGAGACAATTAAGCTATATATATTTTATTTTACTTGTAGGATTAATATGCTTTTGTGTAGGGGTGTGTAACAAATATGACTTAAAAATAAAGAAAAATGTATACAACCTTCAATAATAAGTGAATTCAGCGACAAGCAATAATTAATATTAAATTTTATTGAATCTACTCTGAAAAGTAAATTTTTCGTTTACTTTGGGTATTTTTATGAACTACTTTAATCGTATTTTGTTTTATGGGGAACGAAATTCAACACAATTCTTTACCAAATCCATTTAAAAAGTAGATTTTAAGAATTGTGTTAATAAAATGTTTCATTCATTTAACAAACATTTGTTCAAAAAAGGTAGATCAAACACAGTCCTCCGTTCATATTTTATTTGTTTGCGACATCATAACTATTCGCTAAAGACATAAATATTTCCAGGAATACATTTCACCTAATTCTCAAATTGACATCAAAGCAATAATAGCAGTTACCATCAAGGACATAGACCTACAGTTTTAAGATAAGAAATGTCAAAGTAGAATACATTTTAAGAGGTCACATACACATAGAAATCTCCATAAAAATAAAAATGTCTTCCATTAATTTAATTATAATGTTTTAACACCAACTTAATATACATAAAAGTTAAAGTATTTATTTTCAAATATTTTTTTAAACGCAATTTTTGTAACGTCAATTTTTTTAACTCTTTCAATTTCTTAAAGGTTTATTTTGATCCTTCGAATAATATAATAGATAGGTTATATTTTATCTATATAAATTTTAGTTTACCGAAAGCATAATATAAGTAGTATATAGACACCAATATATATATATAATATATATGTATATATATCAAAAAGGATTTATGTTGATCAATATCATACAGAAACGTAACCCATAAAGTACTTTTCATTATTCTTTTTTTTTTCATTCATTTCATTTTCTGTTTTCTTTTTTGTTTGAACTATTATCCTTGTTTTTAGATCCTAAAATAACAAAAAAAAAAAAAAAAACAAAAACTATTTCTATCCTATTTCCTATCCACAGAGATTGATTTTTTTTTTTTTTTATTTGTTACGAGAAAGGCCATCAATTTATCATTTTAGTGATAAAATTTATTGAAAGTTTCAGTTAAAGTGAAAACCACACACCGGTAGATGTCGTCATTTGTGATGAAGGTAAAAATCTGAGAAGAAAAATAAAAACAGCAAATAATAAAAAAATAAATAATAATAATAAAAAAATCTTTTGATTACTTTATAAAAATGAAGTTGGTTGAATGCAGAATATAGTATGAGAAGAAGTGAGACAGACTGATTAAAAAGATAATATAGAAAAGAAAATATAACACCGTAATTTTTATATTCTCACTCACTCTCTACATATTTATTAAGCTGGAAAACAAAAGAGATGTAATTTAAAAGTTTAGAACATTAAAAAAAAGAAGAATAACAAAAATAAAATATAAGAGAGAAAGAGAAAATAAATTATTTTTTGTAAAAGAAAAACATCAATTTTGATTCCTTTGATTGGTTATTTATTATTCATTTGTATACGGGTACGACGGGTACATTAAATAATTTAAGCTTACGTAATAATACTAAGATTTTTTTTTATGTATTAACCCTTTAAGTTCCATTGTACACGCATTCAAACTAGTTGTTAATTTTTTTTTCATTTACTAAGATGTTACGTATATGTACATATAGATATGTATATGTTGCGGTTAAAGTAATAAATTGGTAATTACTAATGATAACCGGTCATTATTAATAATTACCAAATAGAAAAGTTAAAGTGATTAATTTGGACAGAACTTATTTAATTTATCACATAAACCGATAATAATTATTAATTAATAGTTCCCACCCATTTTAGGTAAATGAAATAAATATTATAAATAATTTAAAATTTTTTTTTGGATAGGTCCAACGGTTCGGAAATCGGGACCAAAAGCCTTAACATTTTTATTTTTTTTTATCATCAGTACAATGGCTCTTAAATGTGATGAAGACAATAGGTAATAATTAAAACTGGATAGGTCCGACCAGTCGGATCAGTCGAAATTAAAGAATTAAATATTTCAAAAAGATGTTAAATTTCACTAAAAACTTGCCGTCTGTCAAAACAGGGTTTCAATAAATAAGTAGCTTATTTAATACTGCCATTTTAAGTCTGCATAAAATTTTATGAAGTAGTTCTTTTTGTTGTTTTGAGTATTTTAGTTGTTGTTTTATTATTAAAAAAAAATTGTTATTTTCAAAATGTCAGTATTAATAAACAGAAACTTTGCAGAATTGTCAATTAAATGTAGAATATATGTAGAGTTTGTATTTGTTATTGCAAAGTACGCCAGCTGGTGGCAAACTTGTTGTCAGTTTGCAGCATTTATGAATACACCCTTTATTATCAATGATAGTGGGTGCAAATGCCGTAAGATTTATTATTTTTTTTATCAGCACTGCGTGTCCAAGACATTGAAATACCAACACGCGTAACCGTTTATTATGAATAAAATATTTCGCAAGATCAATAAAATAATGATCTTTATATCTTTATTTGAATTTTTGCTGTTTTTGTTAATAAATTTAATGAAATTAATTGAGTAATAAGACTGCGTAATTTTATAACCCGGAAATAGCATGTGCAGTTTTGGCAAAATAGAAGGGTTAAGCTAAAGTTTGCTGTAATAATAATAAACCAAATAATAATTTACAAAAACAAAAATTAATTCATCTAAGTTCGTATACGAGTTAAGTTGGTATAATCAATGTCTCAACATTTGTAATTGCTATATTGTACCTGTTGGGGTCAGGATTTCTTTTACAGCATATGATATAACATAATCAAAATCAGTATGTGTTAGGATATGATATTTATTTTACTAAGATGTAAAATAGTTTTATTCTCTTCATCATCTATGCAGGCTGTTTTCAAATTATTTAAAAGAAGTGCAAGCATGACTCAAGGCTTGTCATTAAAATACAAGTACATACCGGTTGTAAAACTGATGGCTATTTAAATTTTAACAAAATTAATATCAAATTTATTTTTTTGTTTTTATCATTATAGGGTTAAAAAAATGTTTTCCAACTAGTAGTTGTATATATGTTTGGAGTCTAATCGGTAAGATGGTAGAAAACTATACAGTGCAACGGTGTATGTCCTGAGCTTGATTAATATCGTTTTACTTTTTAATTGATCTTGAATAGGTTAAATTGTTCGTTGGATATCTGAAATTTTTTACACATACCGATATTTTTTTCATATTAATTTAGAAAATATGAAAATGCAGAAACTTTAAACAAGTCATCAAATTTAACATGCTCATCATATCATATATTTTTAAGTTCAGTGATTAGCAGCCGTATCATCAGCATCTATTGGTAGTAACTTGACCTCGTTCATAATCTTCTTCCATTCTGATCTGTCTTGGATCTGAACTATGTTCCATTGCAACAAATCATATTTTTCGAACAGTTTTAATTGACTGTTATCTAGATGGTGGCTGCACCATTAGGTGCACTACTTCAAGACAAAATCCTCAGACAAAAATATTTGCTTATTGTATTTTAGTTTACAGATTGTAAATAAAATGAAAAAGTAAAAAAAAAAAAAAAATTATCTAGATATCTTGATCTTGGTTTAATTTGTTATAATTTGCTGCATTTAGTATTCTTTGTTAGACATTATTTAATCTATCATCTTCATCACATATGCTATGCCACCTTAGCCTTTGTGACATAATAAATTTTATAATATTTTAATACTAATTCAGTGCTTTTGGCTCCTAATTTAATATTTTATTAATGTAGTAAACTTAAATTGAAAAATATGCCTATAGGTTGATATTAGAATGCATTCATCTACAAAATGACTCCATATACAGTTTAAAGTTTTATTATTTTTCTTGAAGATACAAAAAAATATAAAATTACGCAAAAACTTATTTCATTTTGGTTTCACAATAATTTCTTAAAACCTTTGCATTAACTTTATCACAGTATCAAATAAAAGAGACAAAATTAAATATAAAATTAAAATTCTAATGAACTAAATGAAAATTCTACAGCTGCTGTTCTTAACACCACAATCCTACATATACAATGGAATATATACCTATATATACTACCGAGTGATTACTAATATAGAATACTAACTGCTGAGTGATTATATTACTAAGATGAAAAAAATTACAATAACAACAATAATATCTTATACTATGAAAGAATACGATATTGTACTTACTATATTACTATCGCTCTTGTTATTAAGTACTACAACTATAATAATCTCATTTATGCAATTTTAATTGAAAACTTTTCGCGATTTTTAGAAAAGAAAAAATTAAACTATAGTGAAATATCAAAACAGCTGGCTGCAAAATAATATTAAAGAAAGAGTAACAAAAATAAAAATAAGAAGCAAAAAAAAAAAAACAAATAAGAGAAAAAGTAATACAACAGCAAATTAATTTCCATTAGGAAAATTTTTCAAAAAATGCAAATGAAAAAAAAACAAAACAAAAATTTTTGAAAGAAACAAAAATTAATTTATTTAGTTGGAAATCCAATCTAAAGGATTAGTTCATCTTGAATTAAAAAAATATTTAGCATTTGATGATATTTTGCATCATAAATTAAATATGTATACCAAACTACCGAACTACTACCGATTTAATGAAATTGTAAATGGTTATATAACTAACAGAATCACTCTTGGTAAATGGGGAATGAAACGAAAATATGTTTTGGTTAAGTTCAGTTGGTAATTAAGGTGTTGAATAATTTCATCAACCAATCGTGTAGCTCTCGAACCAACTTTTTCACAGTTCTATGAATTTTTAATTGAATATTAAATGAACTTATAAATATAACACGTTCCAATTATTAATATTGAACAAGAATATATCCCAAAATTAACCGCGAAGCCAGGATCAGTATTTGATTTGAGAATTAGTAAATTTTCTACAATATACGTTTATAGATATTAGATACTTAAAAAAATTACCTAAAAAATATAACATACTCCTAATTAAATCACACCGTACCCACCACAATATCTGCGATGAAATCTAATATACACCAATATACAAATAATTCAATATCTTGATCAAACCCACATAACATAAAATATAGTAATATTTGTACCAAGATATATACTTTCATTATCACATCACAGTATCACAATAGTATCATTATCGTAAAAATTTAGTTCTCAAAAGTTAACACAAATATTGAATTTGATGATATTATACAGATTTCTAATTTTTGAGCTTAAAAGCTTAAGAAATGAATTAACTTGATTTCATTTTTACTATGAATTAAATTTTTTCATTAGTACTATTATAGAATATTTATTTATTTATTTCTTGTTTAGATCAAATAGATTACAATCAAGTCTTAAATTAAAAAAAAAAAAAAAAGTAGTACATATTTAACAAAATTATTGTAAACTAAAGTACTCTACAATTTATAAAAGAAAAATAGAAGGAAATGGGAAAACTAGAACTACGTATTAACAAATGGTCATTAAGTGTGATGATAAGAGAATATGTTCTTTTTTTTATTTTTGTAACCATATATCTGTTCTATAAAAGCTCGAACTCAAATATTCAACTCCAAAAGAATTGTAGCAATAAATGCTTTTTAATTTGACTTCCACTTAATGAAAGATCAATGTAGTAGCTCTTATATTTATTGCATAACATAAAAATCATATTAATGGGTTCATAAAGGGTATTATGTTCTCTGAGCGAAACCGTGTACTAGTATTGACAATAAGATCGGAAATTGCATATATTTAATTTAATTAGGACATATTAAGTTACTTCATGTATTCGTCTACACGCCATCAGGTGTTATTTGTTCAACAACATTGTCTGATTTCTTGAACATTACTCTTGCAAACCATACATGCAATAATGTTTCATGGATCTAAATTAAATTTTGAAGATTCACTTACAAAACTTACATTCGAATATCATCGGGATTGGTCAAATATTTTAAATTTTCGGATCATTATAACGAAAAATTTATAAGTGAATTAAAAGTAAGCCCTGTGCTGAATAAATACGAGATATTTTATATAAACGAAAATAATAGCTTTAGCACCAAATAACAAATCAAACTAACACACTAACAAACAGTTTGTTGGTTGCAAGTTGTGTGATTCGAACTAAGTGCCACAGCATTTTGCAGCTACCCAATAGTCAGTAGAAATAAAGGGGTAAGGTTTAGCAATACAATGTAGTATAATATTAATATAAGTATAGAATGATACTTAATGATAATATGTATCATTCTATAATATCTTGATGATAATATGAATATAGAAATCATCCACTAGCCATTAAATGTTGCGGACATATAACAAAAATGTTATACAAACCACTGAATGTGACCTTCAAAGACAGATTGTGTTGTTTCAATCAAATAAAAAAACTATATTATGTATATATATATATATATAAAAAAACCGAAACCAGAATATGAAACCAACATACTTAAGAATTAAAATAGTTTTGTTGAAAAAGAGTAATTTAAAGTGAAACTGCCATATTTAATAAATGTATATACAAAAATTTTTCCTAACAATTTGTTTTAATTCAATTTGTTACTAATATATTTTTTATTCATTTTAACTTTTTGGTTTAAGTTTTTTATTTTTTATTTTAAATTTTTACCTCAAGGTGTTTGAATAAATTGGTATAGCTGAAATCAATAGCTATAGAAATTTATATTATTAGCACAAAACTTATATTTTGTTCATCACATCATCAACAAATTTTGAGATTTCATTGTTATTCTGTTTTACTCGAATTTTATAATAACAACTTTAAGTTAATTGAAAGCATTTTTCTAGGATACTTAGAATGTATTTTATTTACTTCTATAAGCTCTTGAAAGTGTATGATGTGTCAAATATCACATGTTCAGATATGGGATGATATTTACTACAAAGATTCTAAATATTATTATTCTAGACAATTCATATTATTGTTCTATATGCAAATTACTAAGTCTGTCATTATTATAATATTTCCATTATCGTAAAAGTTTAGTTGCCAAATTTTGATTTCACTACATTAGATTTTTCTGCATATTAATTTCATTCATTGAGTTTTTTCCCGTTATTAATTCAGAATTAAAATCAGATAACAAAAAATTAATTCTATTACGATATTAGTCACAGTCGTATGCGTCAAATATATGTCGTAAGCTTTTGCGTCGTTGTATGTCGTATGTTTCAAAGTCGTATGCGATTTAAAAAAAAATTATTTATTCTATCAATATTTTTTTTTTGTTTCAGTAATCATTTTTTAAAAATGAGGTTGACTTACTCTAGAATAATGTGGGATTCTAATTCACTTCGTTATATATCATTCGCAATTAAGACTATGCAGTCAAAATCTAGCCCCCCATCTTTTTGTTAAATTTAAATATTTCACGATTATCTTTAACCCAACAAATACCAAAATTAATTTTTTTCAGGTATTGAAAGGTATTATGAAGGTATTTTTCAGGTATAGTTTTTTCAGATATATATAACATAACTAGTAGTTATGTTATCAAAATGTCCCAGAATCGAACACCTGCACTTTACTTTATTCATGGCTAGGGCATTTTACTTTATTCAAAAATTATTCTTGGAAATTAATTTATGTAATACAATTTGATTATCACTTAAAATAAAATTGAATTCATACAATTATGAAAAATTGAAAGCAGCTCTGCCAGTTGATGTAGTTTTCCACATTAATTGATATAAAAAAAATTCAAAAGAGAAAACTATTGCATAACTGTACGATGTGATTGTGTATGTAAACCTTCTCCATAAACATAATTAAAGTGTTGCTTACTTACTTGGTGGCTGCTACAGACTTTGAAGGTGCTGGGCTTGATGCAAAATTTGTGTAAACGCAATTAAAGTGTTAGCAAGAAATAAAAATTAATAAGTTTGACTTAAGATTATTTCCAATTGGTTTTGTTCGTTTGACTTGCCCAACAAATTTTATCAACCAAACGTAATACTTCAGTATTGACATGCTGAAACAGATAAATTTTAAGCTATATCAATTGCATAATTTTATTTATTCTGTTATGTAATCCTATCAGTTTTTTCTGCAGCAGAAATATTTCAAATACTTTCGAAACACATGAATAATTTAAATATTGATCTAATTTAGCTCAGCTTCATAATATTGTCCATTAATAATAGTATTTATGAAGCTTTGATCTTTATGAAGCTGTGTATGATGAAGCTGTGCAACCCAAAATGTATAATGTTTTATTATAGCTCTTCTTGTTTGGAAGTTTTGACATTTATTGATACAAAGAGCAGATTTTAATTATATATCAAATCCTTCAGCTTTAGTTATGTCTCTATATCAATACATCACAAAACATCATATTCAAGATCTTGATGCATCTTTTCGTTTACATATATTCTTTCCATAAAATGGTTTTTTCTCGATCTAACTTTTTCACTATAATAATACAGAAATAAGTAGACGTTCTTAATTTTTTGAATTTGTTGATGACAGTATATTATCATTTAGTAGATCCTGCTGCTATTCTTGGAAGCTTATATAAGAAAATTAAATATATTTTACACGACCATTTTTCAAATCTAAAATTTGTAATTAAAAATCAAAACAGTAAAAATACTTTATTTTGGTTTTTCATTTTTTTTTAACCAAATGAGTTCACTAAACGAAACAGCATATTTGAAATAATCTTTATAACAAAATCTCATTTTATATTTTTTATCTTTTTGAATTGCTGGCAATAAATGAAGAGCACAATGGAAGAAGGATATTCTATAGAAACTTTTATAGAAGCAAATTAAAATTATTGTTTTTTGTTTTTGTATTTTTGGTTTATTTTTGTTTTTTTTTTTTCTTTTATTGCTGTGAACGCACATTTGCATGTACAGTAATGATAGCTTGCATAAATTTTATTTGCCGCTACCGTCTTATTGCACATACTAAGTAGTATATATAATATAAATAACACATAATTATATATATACATTATAAATAATAAGAATGCAAATAAATGTAAAATAAAATATTAAAAATAAAGACAAAATATAATTTAAAAGTTTTCAATTTAAGTACATTATAGTTTTCAATGACCTAATTGGTTAAAATTTAATTCAAAAATGTTATATAACAATATATAGTATGTTGGAAGACGAGTATATGTATATTAAGTTTTCTATATACTGTCTTTAAATAATTTAAAGAGAGTAAAAATTTAAGTTGGCCAACACTGTTAAGCTCATCAAATTATTTAAAAATAAAAAAATTAAATTAAAAATAAATTAAGTTTATTTATAAGTAAAGAGAAAAAAAAAATTAGAACTCAAACTTAGAACAAGTCTCTAAGTGTGGTTTAGCTTAAAATAATGTGTGATAGAAAAGAAAATGGAGTAGATAGAATTGATATTAAGAGTAATATAACTAGGTTTTTCAAGTTAAAACTGTCTCAAACAATAATTAATAGTTGAAAACTTTGAGCTTTGTGTTAAGTGAGGGCTGTGAGTGTCTTCAAATTGGCATTTTGGTTTTTTGAATGAAATTTTTCCTTTGTTTTAATGTGTTGATGGTACTTTGTTGCTTTAGGTAAATAATATGACTTTTTTATTTTATTTATTTTATTAATTTGTGCATATATACATAAGACGATAAGTTTTTACAATTATATACAAAGTATATGAATAGAATAGTTACTAACATTTAAATATAAAAGTAAAAAATAAAAGTTAATGACTAGGTAATACAATTTATTTACATATTTTATCAATCTCTCATTATTATATAATATGTAAATAATAATATGCCTTACTGAGCTTTTCACCATTACCATTGCTGTGACATTTTGATGAGATAACTTAGTATTATATTGACTATGACTGGTAGTTGAAAATGAACGACGAAAATTAAAATTAATGTGTTCCAGAAATTCAAAAAAATAATTTTTGTTTGAAATTTATGATTTATTTAATGATTTATGATTTATTAAAAAATCAAAAAATATCAAAAAATAAAAAAAGATAGAAAAACAATTAATCAGTTAACAGATAAGTATAAATAAAGTATAAATAGATATGAATTAATTGGATTATCATTGCTAGAATTATATTTAGTAAATTGGATTAGTTATGAAAAATAAATTGATTACTAAAAAGAATTACTAGTTTGGTAACATAAATACAAAAGCTTCCTCAGAGCATCTTTTGAGAGAGTTAAATCAATTACATCCTTGTATTTATTGGCAATGATCATCAATCGATGGATAGGTTCATTCATACCATAATTAGTACGATGAAACGCCTGACTGGCATATTTAAGCTGAAGCCTAACGAGACAAGTATATAGGGATTTCAAGATGTTTGGGTCGTTGAATTCTTTGGACCATCGTTTTATGAATCCTAACATTGAGCTAGCTTTATGAATGATGTTATTATAGTGCAATTTGAAAGTAATTTTTACTTTGATAGACTTGACTTTTTCTAAGGCTTAGTCATTAAGTAAATAGGTATATGAGAGACAGTTAATTCACCTATGGTACCTCATTGTGGCATATTTGTTTATATTTAACTGAAGGTTATTAGTTTTGCACCATAAAAAAATTATCTAGATCTTCTTGTAGAAGGGTTGAGTCTTGTAGAAATATAATTTTTTTGAAGATTTTCATGTCATCAGCATAAATTTTAATTTGATTGTTTTTATTTATGATAACTGTAATAGTTAGATACTGAATTGGAAAAGGGGTGACTGCCACAACTATCAGTTTCAGCCAACATTTTATTCAAAAAAGGATCTTCTAAATCACAAAGGAATGATTGGAATGGATTAAACAATAATATATTTTTGGAATATAACATGAAAATAATACAAGTTTTAAAAGAATTAGTAAAATAGAATCAGGAAAATTTCCTAGTAAGTGGAAAATAGCTACCATATTATAAAGATAAATGACCATGTCCTAAATCCTAAATCAGTTGATCATATAGCTCTATATTGGATGTGTTGCCTTGCCTACATTAATAGTACTGGAACATCATTGAAATTTTGTCAAATTTTCGCTGGTTTACAGATGACAGTCTGGTATATGTGGTTGATGATGATTCCCAAGATTGTGCAATAAATATATATTGTCAGATACTGCCTCATTTAAATTACTTCTATTAAATTTTATTCATATAATTAATGAAACACAATTTAACAGACTTCAAAATGTACAAAATCGAGCGATGAGAATCATTTTAAAATGCTGAACATTTATAAACTCGTATCAAAGATATGCTGAGTACATTAAAATGGATGGATGTTAGAAGTAAATTGAAGTGCAACGTTTATTGATTAAACTAAAATATATTTTGCTATTTGTACAGAAACATATTGAGTACATTGGTGGATATTATTATTAACAAAACAGTAGAGATTTCACAATACTGTTGTACAAAAAATTAAAAAATAGCACACAAAACTCACTTATGCACAGTGAAGTACAAATTTTCAATGAATTTTGCCATAACATTTGAATGAAATTAAAATTACTATATTTTAAAAGCCTAATAAAAACGCATATGTGGAGAGAATTCTAAATTCAATTGCAAAAACCATAAAGTTTCTTAGAAAAATACTAATATAAAAAATAAATCTAAATTTAAATCAAAAAGGGACCTTAACTCAAGCCATAAGTTATAGTATTTTCTTATATATTAAAATATACTATGCAAGAGGTGTATAATAGAATTGGATATATATCTATTTTCTATAATATTTGAATTCTATAAAATTATATACCCTTAAATTGAATACAACTTTCGTTAAGCCCACGAAGTTATCGAAAATATTATTAGTTGAGATATTAATTTACCCTCCTCTACTTTGTTTATTTTAAGCAAATGCTCCAATCTTTCCTTATATTCTTCAAAATCATCTCCTGGTGTGAAGTATTCGACGGCTTCAATGCTAAATTTTTTTTTGGTTAATTATTTAGTTTACTTATTCTACGTGTTTACTAATTTCAGCTGCGCCTCCAATTCTTTTATATTTTATTTCATATCACTTTTATTTATTTAATTTTTATTTCTTTATTTTTTTTTTTGTTTTTTGTTTCTATCCCATCCTCGTCGCCAATAGTTTTATTCAGATTCTATCAAAGTTCAATCTTAAACTAAAAACATGTTTTCTGATAATATTTAATATACATCTAACTTAACAGTTACAAACTTTCAATTATTATAATTAGGATTACCAGCTATACTTAATCTAATAATTTACTTTCAATACATATTACTCCCTATACACAAATTCTAATAGATCTGACAATTATCATCTATACTGAAAGTCATAAGCACTAAACTGTCAATATAAAATATTTTTAAATTACTGCTCCTATCGACTATAGGAAGCAGTGTATTTATAACTCCCTTCGTTTGATGTTTTCCGATGATTCCTGCTTACAAGAGCTCGTATCAATATATTAATTTATTTATAATCAACTTAACAAATTTATTAATAACTGTTTCATTGTAATACTACAAATAACAGTAATAATAATAGTATGGTCAAAAGTTTATTATTTTCACAACTGATTGACAATTTCTTATTATTATTTTTCAATTTTTCAATGGACTTTTATAAACAAAAAATTATTATTTTTTTTTTTTTATTTTTTTCATTATTATTTCATTTCCTTTTTTACATATTCAATCAGAAATTGAAAACATTTTTGAAATATTATGAAATATTTTAATACAAATACAATTTACAAAAATAAATTTTTAACATGGATAAAATTCTTTTAGTATATATAAGTACATAATATATAACATAAATGTAAATCATAATATACAAATATGTGTATTTCCTGTCAAATCTTTTAAAAGGAATTTAGATAGGAATCCCTGTTTTATTTATTTATTTATTGTTTTTTTTTTTTTTTTTTTTAATATTTTTTAAGAAATAAAAATCCCAAAAAAAAAAATTGTAAATATCTATTATCACCAATTTCCTTTCTTTTTTCCATCATTGTATTTATTTTAAATAGGATTTATAAATATGTATATTCATAGGTTATAAAATATCTATATGTATATACTCGTATATCATTTGGATTTACATTATGTCAATCTTCTAGTTTTGATGATATTCTTTATGTTTTTGGTTACAATACACATAATATAAAGGTTTCCATATTTTATATTGTCAACTTGTTTTGATATTTCTGAAATTTAAATGAACTTTACAAATAGTTAATGTGTATGTGTTTGTATATTTGTTTTTATATTTGAAAATATAAAAAAGAGTCTTTTAGATTTTAAAAAAAATTTAGGTGCTTTAGAAGAGAGTTCACAAATACAATTTTCAAATAGCATACACAAATGTTGCATCATTAGCAGGTTGGCGTAAGACTGGAAAAAGTTTGATTTTTTGTTTGTTTAAGAATTCAAGCAAAATATGTACCACTTTCCAATTAAAAAAATTATTGTTTATTATTATTTACTACAACTTAAAGTTCTAATAAATAATAATAATAACAAACTTTCAACATAAAAATTAATGATTTTAATTTTTTTTTTGTATTTCTGCTACATTAATACTTTTAATTATTAGGTTTGTTCAATAAACTCTAGTTCGATCTAGAGTAGAACGATCTAGAGTAGAACACTTTTTTGTACAACTCCAGTTTGAAGAAGGTTAAGTTTAGTGGTGTTCTTAGGCAGCTTTATTTTCGTAATAAAATTTTGTTATAAAAAGTACAAGCTGCCACCCCTGTATTGTGATAAGCGATAGTCATACTTGCGATAGTCAAAGATGACACTAAAAATTTTTGGTATTATCTAACGCGATCAATTTGTTAATTGAATAATTTAAGAAAACGACAGTATTTGAATAAATTTAATTTGAAATTTAATTTAATTATTTATTAAAACTTAAACATAAAAAACATAACATAAATCTTAAAAAAATCTTAAAACAACTTTATTTTTATCATGAGTGACACCAAATTTGCTGTCACCCTAAAATCAATACCAATTATAAATACGCAACTATAACTATGATATTTGGTTTACCATACTCAGAAAATCAAAATTCAGATAATCAAAATTCAGATTTTAATTTTTCGCGAAAAATTTTATGTAATCTAATTTTTTTCTGAATTTTTTCTAGAATTTTTCTATTGTTGCTAAAAATTTGATTTATTTATAAACATTGCGTCCAATGATTACACAGTGATACAGTTTAATTTTAGGGGAAGTGTAGTTTTATTGTTATTAAGTTGCAAAATTTAAATATTAATCCATTTTTTTTGTTTTTGTAGATGCTGCCGTTCCCAAAACCCTACTCCGTATTATTGATGATTTTGCTGACGGCAGAAAAAAACAATTGTTCTTAAAAAATATTGTAAAATAATAAAGTAACCAATTAACGGACTAACCAATTTTATTTCATACATACATACTTAAAATGAGGTATATAATATATATACATGTATGTATACATAATTTGTATGCTTAAATTTATTCTAAACGATTTCGTGTTTTGTTGAAATAATTGAGAAGATAATAATAATTAAAAATTACTTTTTTTTAAAAAAAAATATTTTTTCTTGTTTTTAGGTAGCGTTTACCCATCAATATTCTTCAATATTTATTGACGATTTGAGATTGAAGAGAGAGACATTTGTGTTTACACATCAGTTTTTAAATAATCAAACTATTTGCCAGTTTTTTCTTATATATTCACCAAAACTAATATAAAAATAAAATTGTTTTAATCAAGTACCCTGTAAATATAAAACAAATGTAAAATATATATATGAATGTTTCTAAGTTTTTTATCATTCGCCATATTTAATTTTGTCTCTCTCAATATATATTGAAGAAAATAGGATATTTTCTATTTTTTTCTTCAATATATATATTGATATCAATATGTTTACACATCAGTATTTCTTCAATATTCTCTCTCATCAGTAAATACTGTCAATTTATATTGATGCAGCGTTTACAGCCTTAAAAATTAATATTATAAATTTTATTGATTACAGTGATTACAAAAAAAAAATATTTTCTTAATAAAGAAAAAAAATTTGACTCAACAAAGAATATTGAACTTACACACAAAATTTGCGATATTAACATGACACTTTAACCAACTGAACTAATAACCGATTCAAATTATATCATCAAACTGCAAACATAAAATAATATTTTGATCCACACAAAATTCAATAAAATAAGATGAGTATCTGCACCCAAATGGGATATGTACAATAGAAACGCAGCCAATCAGAGTACTCGTAAAAAGGAAATTGTATATATATATATATATAATATATATATATAAGATGAATACTCAGAAAATGCATATTCTATTCTAATATTATTATTGTGTGTTGTGTAAACCAATACATGCAGGACGGCTTTTTGAAAGCAAATTTATATAAATAGTATTAGATTACTACATTATGTATTGAATTACTTTATTAAATTATGATTGAATTGCTTATAATATTTGCAAATCCAATAATTGTAATAATTTTTGTTTTAAATATAACTTTTTTCAATTTATTAATCGTATTGTTGTTTTTAGTGTTATTTTAAATTAAATAATTTAATTGTTGTCAGATTTCCGTTCACTAATGATTATTTAAGTATTTAATTGCAAATATCGATATTTCGGAAGCAACATACTTCCTTCATTAGTGCTTATGATGAACTAATTTTCTAATTCTATTTTTTCCTTTTTGTATCCTAATATTCCTAATCCCGAAAAATTATATATTATACCGTAGATACTCTTGTAAATTAGTTTATATTAACTTGAATAGCGGTGATTATCCATATCCTACTAAATCATTGTTCAATCTATTATCTACCTAGTCCCTTGAAATTGTTAAGCTTTCGTATGGGTCTAATTTACATATTTTTTATACCTCTCTTTTATGGATGATAGCTTTGTTTTATCAATATTATGATATTCGCAATGTGTGCGAAGCATATAATCTATGCATGTTTATGTTTAATATGATTATGCTTCGCAATTACCGGCCTAAGGTTAGTAATACATCTTTTTCTTGCTAATTCGGTTTCCCTGTAATTAGTGTTTTTGATTGATCTATATAATATAATTTCGAATAATCTTGGCATGATATATACTATATATACCGTTATATTTTTCCATATTCTTTTTATCTTTTATTTATCCTTAAGTATGCTATTCATTTTGCAATCAAATAATAAAATAATTATTAAGAAACCTGACAATAATTAAATTAGATAATTTAATTAACTGTTCCACTATAGGTGGAAATGATCATGTAATGTAGAATCACAATATTGAAAATTTGAGCTGACATAATGTAATATTGTTACATGCTGCAATAAATACAACAATATATAGAATACAACAATACATGGTTAATGATATTTAATAAGCATATGAGAACAATTTTCCAGTAGTGGAAATGACAGGTAAAACTCGACATACAGTTTGGTACATTAGATATATTTATTTATTTCAACCATAAAATACCTTTAGAGGTGTTTCTCATTTTTAGGCTATATACAATTTTAATTAAATTTATTTAAAACTAATAAAAATATTCATAACAATAAAGTAAAAGTAAGTGTGTATTTTAAATAGCAAAAAGTAGGAAAATATTATATTCACATTCTAACTGAAATGTGTTTTCAATTGAATGTACACCAGTAAATTCAATTGAATGTACATGTAATAAAAAGTGATTGCGGGGGTAGAGACATATGAAAAAAAAAATTATGAAAAGTTAATTCTCAGCTCATCAGAAGTTTTAGAGACATGCCATTTTATTTACTTTTTTTTAAATTTAATGTCTATAAGTTAGAAATGTTAAAATAAATAAAAAAAATAAACTCTCATAACTAAGTCTAACTCTATCTTAATCACTTTTTGTTGCTACACAATCATCTAAATAATTTTCAGTAGTATGACTTTAATACTAATTTTTGTTTTCACTTTTATTTCAACAATACATTTTTTTTTTTCAAAATGATTTTTGTATACATATACAGAGGCACATACCTGTACTTTTTCCATATTTTCAATAATTTTTGGGTTATTTATCTATACGTAAATGTACATAAGGCATTTTATTTGATTTTTTAATTAAATATATAAAAAAAAGTACTTAAAAACTAAAAACTTAAAAACCAGTATTAAATAAATTTTATTTAGATTTAATAAAAATTTACTTTTTCAAATTCTGCTTTTTTTTTTTGCGTGGATTGGTGGGAATTTTCATAGACACAATGCTTCGTAGTAGCCCCGTAGCTTCCATTGTGTATCAGATTTTTACCGACTAAACCACACCACTCCCATTAAAACTAGTCCGACGGACTAACGATTAATTTTTGTCTAAGGGTTATTTTCTGAAAGAAAAAATTCTGCTTGATGAAAGAGAAAAATATTAAAATTCTCAAATGTTAAAGAACACAATTTAAAAAAAAAAAAATTTGTGTCCTTTCCCATTTTTGCGTTGTTGTATTGTCAGTATTTGTGGTAGAAACGTACAATTTGTTATATAAACTGAAGTAAGTAATATTTTACAAGTATTTACTTATTAATTTTCTGGTAAGTCAAATATTTCCACTTTTCCCAAATGGATTGCTTTCGAATTGTACAATTCAATTCTTAGTTGATTGATCCGAGTCCGAGCGATTCCAAAATAAACGCTGGTGTTCCACAAGTTTAAGCCCTGTCACCTACGCTATTCCTTATATTTATAAATGAATTGTTCCAAATTACTTTTAATCAAATCCATAGTTTTGCAGACGACAGCATTCTATTAGCATCCTACGATTTTCATAAAAGATCTTAAGCTACATCTATCACAGCATCAACCATAAGAGACACCGTGGAAAGCTTTCTCAAGCATGATTTGGTCGCAATATTTTTTGAATCTAGTATAATACTTCTATAGCTGTACTATATCCAAAAAAAAATTCCATTTTTGTTCCTGATCTTTCATTTCAGGGAGTTAAACTTCAAAAGTTTGAAAACTTAAACATATTAGGTATGCACTTAAAGCGAAAAATATTTGGACAGATCATATATTCGATATTAACGCAGCCAAATTTTTAGATTTTATTAGGCAAAGAAAGATAAATGCCTGAGTCTGACATTATGATGTGGAATTAATAGATTCATACTCCTTGGTGATCTTCCAAATGACAAAATAAATTTTGGAAGATCACCAAGGAAGATAGTATGAACCTAGTAATCTCTCGTCATAATGGTAGACTCAGGCATTTATTTTTCTTTGTAAAGTTCTTCAGTGTTTGGAATACGTTACCGAATGCTATTGAATCTGCAACTTCTCGCTGTAAATTTATTGAACTTTGTTGGAAGCATTTCAGGCAAAAATCGTAGTTATTCACCTTCTTTTATTTTTATTTTAATTTTATTATTTATAGATTTTAATTATTTATTTGCTTTTATGTATTCAAATTTATAAATTTTTGTTTTAACACAAAGAGAGTTAATACTTTTTGAGAGAGAATTGTAATTTACATTCTTGATTTTTAAATTTATATATATATATATTTTTTCTTTTCTTTTAAGTTTTGTTAATTTTAAATTTGAGTTTTGAACTAATATTTTAATTATAATTTTTTTTTTTTTTTGTGAATATTGGAACAATCTGTGTTGATCTGTGTTAATTGTGTACATCTTAAACATATGCTTGTGTATACAGTTGTAAAGACTAATAGCCTCATGTATATTGAAATTTAATAAATTGAATTGAAATTACTTCTCCTCCTTCTCGTCTTAAAAATCTATAAAGCTTTCATACGATCCAAAATGGAGTATAAATCTTACATATGGACTGGCGCTTCTGTTAATGCATTAAAACTTAAAGTCCAAAAAAAAGCTAGTCGTCTTATGACGATAACAATGTCACTGGTTATCTTGTTTCACTTGGCTCTTGGCTTGTCTCTCTTGGTCTTCATCGTATAGTTGGAGCTTTTTCCCTTTTTTATAGATATCAGGCGTAAGTATAACAGGGTACATGCTCAGTGAAATTAGATCTGTATTACATTCACTTAAGTGCTTCCTTGAAATTCAAAATTCTACCTTATGTCTCTACCCAATGCAAACTACCTTATGTCTCTACCTTATGTCTCTACCTTATGTCCCTAGCCAAACGTACCAATCGGTATAAAATATCCACACTTAGTGTTTAGGCTATGTATTAAAAAAAAATAAATAAAAAATACTACTAATGTTATCTGGAATTAGGACTTCTTAATAACCGTGGTTTAATTTGGCTTAAATTATTTACAACTTAAGTTATAATCTCAAAAAATGTTATAGAATTTCATTATTGTATATGAATAATGACAGAAAATTCAATATGTTGTAAGTTATAATTTGTTTGTCTGTTATAACTGCTAACTACAATTTTATGTTCAGGCTTACATCATTTAATATGTCAAAATTTAAGATATCTTAAATAATCATTTTATTGTAATTTTGCAAAGTAAAATCCTAAATGTTAATCAATATCAACACAAAACCTTTAAATATACGCTAACCACTACTACACAATATACGTGTTGCTGTACACTCTCTTATTAATTTTAACAATCCTAAGTCTAGTCAACTAATACAAATATTGATATTATTTGCATATAAATAATAATGTTATAAATACTTATATAAAGTCTATTTTATTTTTATTTGTTCACTCTTTATCTAATTTTTTTTTTCTTTTTCTAAATATATTTTTTCTTAAATCTTTAATCAATTTTTTTACTTAAGCCTCTGAATTTATATATTATTGAAATGTACGCGTGGAATTTTATCCTTTTCTTTTTTTATCTCAATTTTTGTTTTTTTTTTTTTTATTTTTCTTTTATTTTTCTATTTATTTCGTCTCTTTTCTAATTTATCTATCACCAAAATCCATAGCTCATATATAAAAAAAAAAAAATTAAATAAGAACGAGTTTTAGACATCAAAACAAATCGCTTTAATATTAAGTTCGTTTTACTTCACTTTTTCTAAGTCAAATGTCTGAAAATGAAATGAATAGCATTTAGTCGAATTTGGTGGAAAGAGAAAACAAAATGAAAATAAATAAAAATAGAAACAGTAGGACATAGACATGGAAAATATGTTTTTCTGCCGACTAAATAAAAAGTTAAAAATCCTTTTTGGGATTCATATTTGTATGAGTGTGTGTACATACTTTTTCAGAAAACGGTTAAATATATATAATGTACTGATATGATATCTAAAAAAGCAAAATTGTTCATTTCCATTTTATTAGTTTTGATTTTTTTTACTTCTAAAATACCATAATTTTGTTTCAAAATTGATAAGTATAACACATCCTGTGCCGGTAGAGTAAATAAATGAATATATAAGGCATAATATTTTGTAACTGTTGAAGACAAAAATTCGACAAGATTGAATTTGCAAGTACAATTTTTATTAAATATTATAATTATTAAATTGAATATTTGAATTTTTTCGTTAGGTCTGTTTAGATATGAACTAAGTCAATTATTACAAATCATTGGTCAAAAGAAGACCGCTCAACCAGACTAAGTGCTTCTTTCAACTTTCATTTCGGCACAGTTGTAATTACACAGACGAAAAGAAAATTCTTGAACATTACCTTTGCATTTGGCCAGCCTTTTTTAGAACTAGATTACGTAAACTGAATAAATAAGATATTTACAAGTAATATAAGAATTATCGCGTGAAGTAAAATTAGTAAATCTAATTGACCTGCTTTACCCGCGCATATTCGTTTTAGTATTGAGTTTGAACTAGTAATCCTCTAAGTGAGTGATTCAAAATTTTTTCCAAAAGCAAATAACCAATTACCAGCTACAAAAGTACCTAAAGGCCGGTTCATAATGGTCGAAAAAAGATTTTTTGTTTGTGGTTGCATATCGTCAAAAATGCTGCGCAGATAAAATGCAGGCGCTTGTGTTCATAGTAATCGGTGTCGCATCAGCGTCGGGCAGATTGTGCAAATATTTTAGTGTGCCTGCTTTAGAATGTTTTTTAAAGTGCATGTCATTTAACATTTAATAAATAAGAATGTCGTGAGAAAATATTTAAGTAAAAAATAAAAATTAATTATTAAAATAAAATAAATGTGTTTATAATAATACTATATAGATATAAATATGATAAAAAAAATATATTGAAAAAATATATAATAATTTTAATATATTTCAATATATAAGTAATATATATATTAAAATATATTAAATATTTAAAAAAAATATACTTAATAAAATATTTATAAAATATATTTAAAAAAATATATATAAAGTATATTAAAATATATTAAATATATATAAAAAATATATAATAATGTAATTATAAATAATATAATATGACTATATAAACGAATTGTGCATGTGCTGCTTCTATGAACAAGAATGACTGCTAAACAATTTTCTGCGCGCCTGCGCAAGTTTTTTTGTTTATAGTGACCGAGAAAAAATCTGCAAGACACCGACGCATGTTTTACTGCAACTACGAACACGCCTTAGATGTCAATCAGGCAACTTATTCTTCATCTAATAGAAAATAATTTTTTTTTTGAATTGATATACTAACAACGATCAAGCTAATACAAAGTAAAACTATAGATATTAAGTATTTGTAATTATATCTTGTATGGTTTCCATTAAACTATTAATTTGTTGGTGTATGTTGCAATTTCATAGTAGATTTGGTATTTTGCATAGTGAATATGGTTTTAATCTTCTTTCATGTTCATGCGTTTACCAGATGCTTGTGATTTATACAAAAATTTTAAACCTAGTAACTATGGGACGATCGGAGAAATAAAAATGTCGCTACGGTCAGTAGGAATATCGTCATGAGCATTGTCGTGTAACTTCTGTGGGGCATAATACGGACTATAATTGAATATAATGAACGGAGTGAATAGAAATGATTGAATAAAAATATAATGAACTTTAATTTTTCAATATTATAGGTGGGTTAGATATTGCTTGCTGCTGAACAAATTTTGTATGGCATATTTTAAATATTATCAAGTTTATGGCTTTATGAATTCTTATTCCGCATCCTAATTCAAAAAAAAGGGTGGAATATAAAAATATAAATAATTTAAGATTGTAACTGGTCTATAAATCATGTGATAATAATTTTAAATGTATGCAAGACGCGAATTATATTTTATTAAATATTTTTAGTGAAACACACAAATTTGATTTTTTGTAAATACTTTAATTTTTGTGTGCATCTCTTTTGATGGTTGCTTTACAACTGACTATCTTATTTTTTTTATAATTTAATTCTAATTAACATAATATAAAAACTTAAATCTAATAATTTTTACTGTTAATATTTAATGGTGTTTTTATTTTTAAAACATTATAGTAAAGGAGGGTGATGTTATTATATTTTGTATATAACTCGCGTGTTTAACATCTAGAACAATCATTTTCATCAAAACAGTTATTTATATAACAAATATCGTTACACAAATCATTTAAAAATTTTTCAGCTTATGAAAAACTCATTAGCCCATTGAATATAATCCGAAATTTATCTGGAATACTATAGAGTGTGGGTTTGGAAGTTTCGAAAAAATTGCTTCAGAACCATTGAAAATAATGAAATATTTGTACAATATTTGGATATGAAATTAAATTATATACCCAAAGACAATTCTTTCCTACACTTACTAATATACATAATTAAATATTTCCTGCAGAATTAGCCCAGAGTGACACAAACAGAGTCAATTATAACAAACAATTACCTAGTTATTAGCTATTCATTGAAAATTGATGTTGTCGTCCCTATCAACTTATATTTGTTTTATACCAGTTAAAATATTAATACCAAATGTATGCCGTTGTATGTAATCATTAAACTGTCAATCATAGGAAACCAGGACGAGAAGAAATCAGATGAGTTATACATTTATAAATATAGGTTTATATTATAAAAATTCACAAATTTTAACAAATTCACTTTAATTAGAGTAGATCAATTTATTTGTATAGGACATAGCTGTTCAGTTGTTTGTAAGTGATAGCTATGAATCTAACTAGTATATTAAATTCACCACTAACTAATTAACAACTGATTATGACATTGCATTAACATTTTATCATTTAAATTTGAAATCTTCAAAATTGAAATTCTATTTTCTCTCTATCTTATAGTTTATTTATTCTTATACCTTAAAAATATAACATTTGGTAGTTGTCCATTTTTAGTTCTTTAAACAACAATAGAAGTTTGCTTTCAAAAATAATTTTTTTATTTTGTTTTTTTGTTTTATATTTATAAAATCTGTAAATAGAAATTTTTCTCATTTAGTTTTTTTTTTATTCGAATGTATTAGTGTGATTGCATTTGTATAACTGTATGTTTTTATTAAACACAAAAAAAAGTAGCGAATTTCAAATTAGTTTTTGAACATTCATCAATTTATCTTTCCTCTTTTTTTCTATATTTATTATTTTTAGCTGTTTTTTATTTTTTTCTTCTCCTTGTTCAATCAAATATTATTGACTCGTTCACATTCACCCACCCATACATACATATTATTATATATATAGAAGAGTATCTATCATTTAAAATCGTACAGAAAAAAAAAAGATTGAATTTGACATAATCTGAATTATTATTATTTTTTTTTTTTTATAAAAATCGTTTTGATGTTCTTACGTAATTTTAAATCTCCTGTGGATCGTGTATATGTATGATTTAAATTAGAGTAAGACTTATTCTAAAAAGATGTTCATAAACAAGCTCATATGTATGCATACGTTTAAAGTTTTATTTTGGTTTTTCCACATCAGTTACGGTTCATCTCCATGTTGATCAACCAATCGTCGTCGTCTTCCTATATTAGATTTTAAATTTTTTATATTTTTATATTTATCCATTTTTTTGTGATTCGATCGATATTCTATAGATGTACATCTACGTATTGACCTGTGGTATTATTTATTTTATGTTTGTACGCTCAAAATATACCAGAATTTATGTTTAAAGTGCTATTTTATTATTTAAATATTGTTTAAGCTTTTAATTGCATAATTTACGACAAATTTCAAGCAAATCTTACCTTTTTTATATGACAAAGATGTCAAATTTTACGACCTTATTGAATACGGTGTTAAAATCAATCATTATCTGTTATCACTATGAAAATTAATCATTATATAACATGTTAAAATCCGTTTTTATCAATTATTATATATAAATTACTCGATTTCAGGCTCATCTAGGCCGTTCTAGATTAAGTCAAAATAGGAATCAAATGTTCTAGTAGTGACGTTAGCAGTAGCAAATTAAACATTTTAGTATATAGGAACGGAAACTATATAATATTTTAGATTCTCAATTAGAGTCCTTGTGAAAAGAATAAACTAAAGCTAAAAATTTATTTCACCTTTGTTAAATCAACATTAGCTAAGTTGATCAAACTAAATGTGATAAAAAAGGTGTATATAGAACAACAACATATTTTTGTCAACTCAGTTCAATGTTTGTCATATTATACTTAAAAGAAATGTTTATCAACCTTTTTGCCAACAATCCTAAACACCATTAACAATTTTATATTCAATTTTAATTTGATTATTCAACTACTTAATTCTATAAAGTTAAAAAGTTCAATAAGAGTGACCAACAAGAGAAAACACAAGGGTTAAAAAAATCTTATACGATAAAAATCAATTGTTCAATTTCAAGTGACAGTCACTGTATTTATTGTACACAAATTCAAAGACATATCAACTTTATATAAAAATGTACGTCTTTAAAAATTCGTAAATGAATGATAATGACATATTGTACAACTAACGTTTATTTTATCTTAAAAGTCTACATATCGTAAATAAAAAATGAAAAAATATCGTAAATGACAAATTTTCAATTTAAATTTTTTTTCTTAGTTTTTTGTAGTTGTTTTGTTTTTGTTTTTTTTTCAAAAGAAATTTATTGAAAATGACAGCACAATTCAATGTGCTCTAAATACGTTGACAACGCAAGAAATTATTTTGTTAAAAGAAGTTAAATAATGTTTTAAAAGAAATTTAACGAAAGTTAAAAAACAAAACAAAAAAAATATTTAGTAAATAAAATAAAATGGTGGAAAATTTAAAAATATAATTGAAGTTTTCTGATGACAAGAAAAAAAAAGAATAGATTTTGAACTTTAATTAAATTTTTAAACTTTAATACCCTATATATATAATTGATTTATTATTATAGAAATTTTGTAATTTTATTTTTGAAAATATTTTTAAAGAGTTATGGTATAATTGCAGTAGGTCAGTGGATATGTATTTAAAATGTAGTTAAAAATATACTAGTTTTGTAATATTTCGTAACTCTATATTAATAACGACTGGATTTTTATTCTACAAATCTACAAGTATATCACTATGCATTTATCATAGAAACCATTTTTTTTTTATCTAATTTTTAATATACCTCATTTTTATTTTTAGTAAAGTGACTCTCAGAGAGGTGGTAGCAAGTATATTTTAAGAGCTTAAGGCTCGTTTTATAATTAGATATATATATATATAATATAAGTATATATCAGGCGCGAAGCGTCAATATATTGAGTTGAATAAGTGCTTCCCCAAATAAAATATTATTTATATTTTTTACAACTTAATATAAAATATATATTGAATTTAATATGAAAATTACTTAACTACAAAAATTCAAATCGAATGAAAAAAAATTTCAAGCAAAAATTATATGCATAGACATTAATCACATTACGTATGTTTAGAAAATAATACATGTATAAACATCATTATTTTTAATTATTCTTTCAATCATACAAGACAACAAGAGATATTCAACAACCAAAAAGATTTGAAAATACTGCCTGTTAAAAATCATCATTCTCTTACCAATATTGCTATAATAATTATACGTTGCATAAAAATATAATGACAAATTAAATATCATTCTCCTCTTTTACAATATACATACTCTCAAACACACTGTCTCTGTCTCTATTTCCTAGCAACAACAACAAAATATAAAATGAAGCGACAATAAAATAAAATCTTAAAAGGAAAAAAAATGAGTCGTTGATATTCATTCCAAATCTACCTGATATAATTAGAAAATATCTGATAGAAAATAGATTATCTAGGGAAACAACAACAAAATATCGCATGACACAAAATGAATTTACAAATAAAAAAAGTAGCAAGGAATGAATTAATTTTGTGCATTATTGTGGTTGTTGACTTAAATGATGAATATTGTATTTTGTAGAGGTGGTAATAGAGGTTTTAAGCAGTCACTGCAAATAACTATTATCGAAAAATTTTTGTTATGAAAAAAATCATTCATAAGGAGTTATCGTAATATCGATTAAAGTATATGTATGTGATCGATAAGAGGTATTCTATCGATCTCACAAAAGATCCATATAATTAGAAAATATCTGATAGAAAATAGATTATCTAGGGAAACAACAACAAAATATCGCATGACACAAAATGAATTTACAAATAAAAAAAGTAGCAAGGAATGAATTAATTTTGTGCATTATTGTGGTTGTTGACTTAAATGAAAATTAATATTTATATAAATAATGTATGTAGTTTTGGCTGTTTTCAGAGAGTAGGTTAATTGATTTGTGTTAAGTAATTTTATAGTTTTTTGTTATTGAATGCTACTTTGTTTATTTTCAGCCATAATTTTGTTGTATGCAGTTTTGAAACAATTAATTTGTTAACAAATGTAAAAATTTAAAAAAATTTTTTTTTATTATTTATAAATAATTAAAATAGAAAACTGCGTAATTGTGTTATTGAAAGCTTAAGAAAAAATAATTTTCTGCTAGAAGTATTGTTAAAGCTGGTAAACCAATGCTTGCTCTACTAACAGCAACAACAATAAAACGGTTACATATATTCGTATACGAGGTATTTTTCAACATTAATATAGAAAATTCATATTCACACTTTTTTTACATTGTTTTCTTAAAGTCAGAGCTTAAATTAAATTTATATTTTCTGATGAAAATTTTAATAACAAAAACAGTATTTGCGAAATATTAACATTTGTAATTGAAACAGAATTAAACAACTCTTTTAATGAATAGGCTAAACTTTGGAAATTGATAATAGCACTTCCTCTATAACAATTACTTCAGTTGAGCGATCGTTTTTCGGCCTAAACAGAATTAAAACTACTTTGAGAAATAGATGTGAACAATTTTAACTGTCGAATTTAGCAAAAATTTTAATAGAAAAGGAAAGCCATAAGCAAACTGATGTTTTCTTTTATAGTGTTTCCCCAATGGAAAATTCCACGCCCCATCACTGGTATATATATATAAATATTTAATCATATTAGAAAATTAATATTAAATATAATTTAAAAGATATTTATAGATAATAAATTGTACAATAAGAATCAAAAAAATTAATTAATTTTCTTGTACAAATCTCTATTTTCACATTAAATTCTCAAATTTAGAGATTCACTAAAATTTTTTAAGTCTTCTTCCTTCTTACAATTAAGAAAATGTAATTAATAAGAAATTTAAGATTTTCTCATTAAATTTTTTATTTACTCCTTAAGAACATTTTACAAATAGAAAAAAAAAAAAAATATATTTAATTATTTTCTTAATTCGTGAATAGCTAATTAAATGTTCAATTGTTTTCAATTCTCAATGTTTTATATAAAATTCTAAAGTTTTTGTCTTCTTTATTTTTTTTTTTTTGATTTTATTCTTGTTTTATATTCCGTTTTTTGTTTTACAATAATTCCCAATTCGCAATTCAATTCAAAACAATTGAATTATGAAATTTATACGAAAAATGAAAAATTAGAAAATCCAAGGAGAAGAATTATTGTTATCATGAATATTCTTACAACAAATTTTAAAAATGGTGGAACCTTTCCAAAAAAAAAAAAACAAAAAAATAAAAAAAAAAAAATTGTTTTTTCTTTTGGCTTTTGTTGATTTTCACCCCTTTTGGTTTTCTCTCTTTCTTTTTCTACTTTTATTAACTAATATTATCTATAGAATATAATATAAAAAATTTCATTGGTTTCACTCATGAATTCACAATCAAACTAAGGTTGCTGATAGCTTATAAGAAATTAGAATTTAATTTTTGTGACCAGAGCCAGGGTGTAGTGTTCATTTGTTATTATTTTGAATAGTTTAATAGGAAATATTTCGTTGAACGATTTGCGTTAGAATGCGGTTATAGCAGGCAGTAAAATGTTTCTGTGGCAGTATTTACGATAAAGTTGTAGTCAGTATTTTTATATAAAGTTATAGGAGTTGTAAAATATATTCTAATAATCAAATTCAATTCCAAAATTTAACATGTTAAACTCAAATAAATTCAATTTAATCATTTTAGTCCGTATTTAATTTTCTGAACAAAACAAAAAAAAAAAAAAAATTATAAAAAAAAAATTATTTTACTGAAGCAAATTTAATTTTTTCACTGTTTCATTTGATCAGAAACAAAAATTCTGATGCAATCTAATCTTAAATTTTGTTTATTTGTTTACATTTTTCTAGTTGGTTTTTGCTCAAAACTTTATTTAATTTTTTCATTGTAAATTTTGTAATATTAATAAAAATTTAATTTTCAATTTTAATTTCTAAGTGTAATATTGTATTTTGTAGAGGTGGTAATAGAGGTTTTAAGCTGTCACTGCAAATAACTATTCTCGATAAAATTTTTAATGAAAAAAATCATTCATAAGGAGTTATCGTAATATCGAATAAAGTATATGTATGTGATCGATAAGAGGTATTCTATCGATCTCACAAAAGATCCATAAATTTCCAATATATTTAAAAAAAAAATTAAAAATCATAATTATTCTGAATCAAAAAAATTTTCGCTCATATAAAATAGTTAATTCTCAATTTTTATCTTTTTCTCTTATTTTTAATAGTTACGAAATAATTTTTAATTTTTCTATTACCGATAATAGTTACATAGCAATTTTTATTTTTTTCGATTAAAATAAAAATCATTTTCTAATTCTGAAGCTACTTCAAATAATATATCTTCTTAAAAATTTGCTTCGAAGTAGCTCTAAGTATCTTTTTCCATACAAATCAAGTCTTGTAGGCATACTGCAGAAAACCGTGAAGAAAACATTAACTTTCACAAAATAATGCAAGTTTAAATTAATTGTTAATTAATTTATTGGTAAGCCAACGTTGATAATTGAACGTTGATAATTAGTAATACCACCAACGGATTGTATTAATTTATTTATTTATATCTTACTTAATGTAAAGATTATGTGATCTGGCTACCAATCAGATAACAACAGATTCAAATTCCGCTCAGGACATGAATGTTTAATTTAATTTTTCTTTCCTAATTCAAAAAATAATGCTTTATTACAAAATTTTGTACGAGTATAATATGGTGTTAACTTAAATAATATGAAACTATTTCATTTAGGTAATCCCAGTTCCTGATAATGTAACTAGGTTTCAACATTGAATTAGTTAATATACCAGAAAATTAATAAATAAAATAAACCAAGCGTCCAACTTGTCTGATATCTACCTTAATTTATATATGAAGTCACTGATATCTACTTTACTTCATTATATGAAAAGGTATTCTTACTAAATTACTCTTAGAAAATTATAAAAAAACAAAAAAAAATGTAAATATCTATAATTATAATTGACAACCATTTAAGGACCTGCGCAGTAGACACCTCTTCATTTTATTTCGCTTCTATTTAATGAACTCCTAATATATAAATAAGTTGTATATTAAACAATAATGTGCACCCAATTGAAAATTTTTTACTCATATGGTTTTTATATTCAGCAAATATATTATGCATATTATGTGAGTTCTTATTAAAATAAAAAACAAAAACAAAGAAATCAGTTATAACTAATAATATTACATACAATGAAACTTTATATTTGGCTTCAACTTGAATTTGTAATTACTCAACAGGGGACCCTAGTATATGTATATTATGGTATGTACAACAACTATAATATATGTCTATATTATGGTATGTATATGTGAATGCTTATATTGATTATTTTATGTTTAGAATACAATTAAAAAATAACAAATTGTAAAGCTTAGTTAAAGTATAATTTAAAAATATCCGATTTGATAAAATTTATTGTTTGATCAAACAGCTAAGACTAAGATCACTAATCAAAAATATTTTTGTAAAATTAATAGGCTAAATTAATAAGATATTAAATATTAAGGAAAAAAATTACTATCAAATATACATATTAATTCTAAACTCGTAACTTTAAATAAATTATAAATTAAATAATAAATTCAATCAAATCAATATTTTACTTTCATTTATAAAATCGAAGAAAAAAAAAATCATTTGGCAACTCTAATTTTGAAATTTTTTAGAATTAAGCAATCAAAAGAATGGAATAGGAAATATTCCACTGAAATTATTTCCTTTGCCATTTCTTATTATTTTAATTTTATTTTATTTTTTTTTTTTTGATTTTCACCGTTTTTTTGTTTTTGTTTTTTTTTTTTTGTATTTCGTCGGATTTTTGTGTTTAGCTGGTTTCTTATTAAGCAAAGAATTTGGCGTCTGTGATAAATGATAAAATGTTGAACGTTGAAAACCATTTTATTCCATTTTTATGCAGTTGACTCTAACTCTCAAAGAGTTTTACTGTTATATATACAAATGTATATACCTATATTAGTATAATAAGAAGGGTATATGAACATTTAAGGATAGGCTACTCCGCCTATTTGCTGAAAATTCTTTAAAGAAAACATTTTTATTCTTAAATTCTACCAAAAATTTGTAAGTATTATTATTTTTTGTTTTTTTTTTTTTTTTTTTTTCTTTAATTCGAAATAATTTTGAAGATTTGATGTTTCAGGAGCGAAATTATCGGGAAGATAATTTTTGAATTTTAATAATAAATTTCATATTTTGTTTTTTGTTTTTTAATATTTTGTTTTTGTTGAAAAGGACTCAAGTCTTGTTAAAGAATAATGTTTAATGGAGGGTGCAGAATTGGATCGAAATGTTTTTTTTTTTTTGTTTAGAAATTTTGAGGTTTTTAATTTTTTGGTTTTTTAAATTTGTGGTTTTTTTTTGGTAAGATGAAAATCGCTATTCAATTAACTGCAAAACTTGTTGTGTATATAATTGCTTCAGTCATTTAAAGAAAATTTCATTTTTACATAATAAAGAATTTATATATATATACATAATGTATAATATATATATATACTGATTTGGAGAATATTAAAATTTATTAATTTAAAATGAATTTCACAGGTAATTGCAAATGAATAAGAAATGTGTTCTTAACAAAGAATTTAAGACAACACAGATTAAGGAGGAAACTGGGCAGACAATTTAATATGAATTAATGAAATTGTTTGTTAGTTGTTTTCGTGTTTTTTTTTTTTTTAATTAATATTAAAAACATATAAAGATTACAACTTTTATAATAGATTTTAATTTTTAATTGTTTGATATTACGTGGACATTTTTTAATGCCTAATAGTTAAAAAAATTATAAGACCAGACAGGTTATGCTACGGTCACTATATATTAATTTTATATTTAGAATGTGTTTATATTTTTATTTTAGATTTAGATTTAGACATTTTTTTTAAGTATTATTATAAATTTAAATTACAAAATTACATAATAAATGAATTGTATGTGAAATATCACATTAAGAAATAAAGAAAAAAAAAAAATGTGAGATTCATCTCACTTTGTATTTATTTTGGTTAAAATGCACATTTCTGACAAATTAGATAGCAAAAAAATGTTTATGCCTTGTTTCTAAACAAAACAAACTTTTTACCATTTGTTCACAATAATTTGAATGATTCAAAAAATTATTTACATTTGTTTGAACGTAAACATAAAATTTTGAAAAAAGCATTTTAACCTTAAATTGAATTTTCTAACCTGCCGTAACTTAACGTTGAATTTCTAACAAATTCGTTGGACAAAAAATGATAAAATCAGGCCGTGTGAGCTTTTCGAAACTATACTAAGTCTATAAAATTGGTAAAAATTTGATAATTGTTTGAGTTCTTGTTACTGGGATATTTATTTATTTATTTATTCAATCATGTACAGATAAATCTGCCCAGTCTACTTCAGATCAACTGGAATATTATTAACATAAAAAATGCATCCTTTGAATTGAAATAATTTTGAGATTTTGAATTAAAATTTGTTTACTTCATTGAATTTAAGTAAAAATATACTTGATTTGAACAATCCGACGTTAAATATAAAAACATTACTGATGTTTTTATTTCTATCAATAAGCTTTTCTATCAAATAGCAGCTAGTGCTTGTAAATCACTATTGTGTATAATTTAAATTATATGCACTAAACAAAAATAATAATAATAACAATATTTCTATAAAAAATTCTGCAGCATACTCTCTGTGTGTGTCTGTGTTTTTGGCATAATCTACGTTGCTTGAATTTTGAACCCTATACTTTGGGTCAAGTCTAATTGATGTATCCATTCTTCTAAAATTCAAAATTAATTTCTAAAAATCTTAAATTTTATCGTCAATTTTAAATTTGTTTTAAATTTTGTTATTTTAAATATATGTTTCGGTTAAAGTAATAAATTTGTAATTATTAATAATAACCGGTCATTATTAATAATTACCAAATAGATAGGTGAAAGTCATTAATTTGGACAGAATTTATTTAATCGGTAATTATTAATAACTAGCTTGGTAACCCGCCATAAATGACGGAAGCAAAATAAATTCTAGCATTTCTTTCCTTCATTAGAGTTTTCATTTCAAGTTTAAGAAAAATACGTATTTGCTACTAATCTATCATTCCTTTATTTTTGTATTATAACGCTTTTAATTACCATATTAACAGAATATTTGTAGTAAGGTGCAAAATTTTCTATTCCCTAATGGTCATTTACTCGATCATTTTAGCGACATCCTTTTTGCCCACATTGAAAATTTATCGTATAATTCAGAATCAAGTTAATCCTGTTAACATTCAATAACATTCGCTGCGTAAGTTTAGCGTCAAAGTTTATAGCAAACAAATAATATTTTATAATAAGCCACAACTTTGAACGAAAACAATTTTGAAAACAAAAATAAATAAAATTGTAAATATAAAAAAGCAATAATATTGTAGGTACACATAATATTTATTTTGATGAATAAAATAAAAACTCGTGTTGGGGGAAAAATTAAAATAAAAAAATTTACTGCAAATAAATAGGTATTTACAAAACTGTTCATAACTTGAGAACCATTGATCGGTTATTTAAAATTTCATTTCATTTCAAAAAATACATTATCGAAGTGTTCATGTTAACATTCATACATAATTATTATTTATAACATACATTAAAAAGAAGAACAACAATCAATAGGGTTTAACCGGTACCTATATATACCTACCTACTATATTAAAAAAAATTCATCCCTATCTACAACATACATTTCTACACACTTGAAGAAAACAAATATACCTAAAAATTATAAATTTACAATGATAAGAAATGAAAAATAATAGTACAAAATTTCTTTAAAAATGTAAAGGTTGTTATTGTTTTTATGTGTAAATCAGCAGAACTAAAACCTTACCCCATAATATATATTAAATATTATATATACGATCATAAATTTATATATCATATAGATATGTATATATATATTTAAAAAAAAAACAATAAACAAAAAAAAATAAAAATAAATAACAATTTTAACTCATCATCGCATCCATCACCTTTCTGGCTAGAGTATATATACCTATATTACTATAGTACACTGTACAGGCAATGCATACGGTAGCAAAACTATGATGCTATGATCATTATCATAACAACAACAAAAAAATAAAAAATGTTGACACATATGTATATTGTGTATAATTTTAAGTAATAAGAATAACCTTTAAGTGCATTATGTTTTTTTTTGTGCTAAATGCTGTTTGCCTTTTGGTTATTATACCAAATTAAACTATTGATAAAATTTCTATTAGTCCTTCTTATTATAAATCAAAAAAAAATTTTGTTTTATTTATATTATTATTATTATTTTTTATGTTTCCTTATTATTTGCAAAGAAGATTAAGATTAAATTAAAAAATTATATTCATGCAATGGTATTTTTTCCTGCAAAGGTTCAGCATGGTAGACAGAGGTTAAAACAAATTTACCAAAGCAATTTGTATACATATTACAATTTATATATGTGTTGGAGTATTCCGTCGGACTTACAAACATCCAGATAAATGCAGAATAATATATATATAATTCCCATCTTAGGTAAATGTAATAAGCATTATAAATATTTTTAAAATTGTTTTGGGATAAGTCCAACTATCTGGAAATTGGGACTACAGGCCTTAAAATTTTTATTTTTTTTATAATCAGTACAATGGCTTTTAAATGCGGATAATTATCGGTAAACGTAATAAATTCTACTCATTTATCACGTTTACCAAAATACGCGGTTATTATTAATAATTACCGGTTAGTATTAATAATTACCTGTACGGATTACATAAATATTAAATTTAACATTTCAAAAACTAGTTATTAAAAAATTAGATTTGAGACCGAGACTTAAGATGGGGAACATTATTGGGAATATTTAAGCTTGGGAACATTTTTAAAATTACCGCTAAAGTGACATAACGTGAATTTATTTTAATTTTTATTAGAATTCAATTTGTATTGCAAGAACAATAAATACAATTTATTGGGAATATTTTATCCAGACATAGAGGAATATTTAAAATATTTCTAAAATATTTGGGTTGGAAAATAATTGTAAAAAATTGTGTACACACTCGGTAACACTTTTTTGAGTTTAATTTATTAAAAAGTTATCGCTTTTCATTTTTATGCTTTCTGAACAGCAGCATATTTAAAAATAAAAATAGTTCAGCATTAATTGTTATTGTAATTCAATTCAATTCACATCAAATTTAATAAATTTGATTTTAAATTTCAAAACTACATATAAATTTGTATTTTATATACTATCTACAACTTTAGTGGCAATAAAAAATGATATTCCCGATTATGTTTCCTACCTTAAATCCACGTACCATAAATTGAAATAAATTTAAACGTAAAATTGAATATCATTCTTGAATCCTTAAATACATATCTTAAAAATAATCCTTAAACAATTTCAATTAAATTATTTTATGAAATATTAAAATAACAATTAAATTTAATTGTTATGTCTGTGTTGATTTAATTTAATTTCTTTAGAAATATTTGTATTTCACAAAACTTTGGAATAATCAGCTAAACAGAAATTTGTATATGAAACTATATAAATTGGAATATGAGAATAAATTAATATTAAATAAGCAACAGTGTATCATGATAGATTAAAATTGTGTCTTCAATGTGATGTGGTCATACGCTGTCATACTAAATTAGTATGTAGATCTATCTATAATATAATGATAGTAGATTAAATGAAAAATTAACATTTAAAATGCACACCTATACGCTAGACTGTAGCTCTACTTCATAATTAAACTTTTTCAAAAACTAAAAATTACATCACAACAATCTTATTAATGCTTATTTCTTCGAAATTCATTATTCTTTGAAATTGGTTCAGCATATATTATTTGGTCACAACCAAAATAAAACCGAAATATGCTATTATAAAGGAAAAATGTTTGCCGGAAAAATGTATGAAGTTTGCCAAATTTACTTAGTTTTAATTCGCCAAAATTTTGAGTTAGAAAAGTTATTGTGCAGTTTCTAGTATATTGATGACTCTGTATAAACTTGACAAAAAAATAAAAAAATATGGTATTGACATTTTACATGTTAATAAGTCAGATCAATAAATAAGATTACAAAGAAGCTTAGTACAGTAATTAAATTCAAATGGCGAAAAAATAATATTATATCTTGCAGATTTGTCAAATTGTGTTTGAAGGGCCCCCTAATTTTATCGTATATTTTATTTTTACCTTTAAAAAACAATTTTCTTTTATAATTACCAGTCTGTCTACCAATCTTGCTAATAATTCAATCATTATATTTATATTTATAAGTTATTATAGTTCCATAGGACCGTGGAAATCAATATTAAAACTTTATTGTCAAACATTTTTTTTTTTTTTTGATAGATTTAAGAAATTTAAATAATAACGAAATTTTATAAAGCGAAGTCTTCTTATTTTAAAGATTTCAAATTATTTTATTTTCTATATAATATATAGAAATGTATATTATATTATATAAAATATGTATTTATGTATGAATTTGTACGTGAATATAAATTTTGTAGTCTTTATTCATTCATCTCTAATTTTCTAAAGGATTTAACTTTTGTCTTGTGAATAGAATAAGTCTTACTTTTATATGTTGTTGTTGGTTACGAATTTTTTTTTTTTGTTTTTTTTTTTATTTGTTTTCCCTAATCCTTTTTAGATTTATTATGTTTGATACGACTAGAAGAAGTCCATTAAAATCAGTTTTTATTATTATAATTTTTTTTTTTTATTTCATTTTTGGAATAGATGATGTCCTTTTTCTTTTTTCTTATTGTTATTATTATTATTATTATCATTATTATATATTTTTTTATATCCTAATCATGAATATTGTATAAAATATGTTCATCAAATGATATGGTTTAGAAGTATGAAATCTCTGGTATTATGAATTTAAATCAATTTAAAGAAAAATAAAGTTTCGTTAAGATTTTTCATGTTTATTAGTCTTCAATGTTAATTTTTAATTGAATTTTGAACAAGAAAGTCGGGCAACTGAATAATATGTATAGATGTCTGTATCAAAAACAAACTGTGTGGTGATAATTACAAGTATTTGAAATGATATTGGAAAAACATATCGAAGAATTTGAATTTAGAGGTTTGACAGATAAAAAAAAATAAAAACTGATAATTTCTCATTAGTTTATGACTTCTTATATTATATAGAAAAACTAGTATATTGACAACGTAAACAGATGAAAATATTCAAGACCTTTGATGACATAGCTTGTAAAGTAAATACATCGGTCACCGATTGATAAAAACTAATACAAGTTGTTTAAAACAAATAGTAAATCATAATCAAAGGAAGCATGTTTCTAGTCAAGATATAAATGGAAAAAAATCTATCTATCCAATGTGTAGTTCGATGCAGAATATTTGGTAAAAATGATACAGATAACATATAAATAGATTGAGTGCTAAAAATGTCTCGTTAAATTAACTATTTAGTTAGTTTGTTTTCTAAACAACCGGCTATCACGACTTCTATACCGAAAAATTTGGCTATATGAAACATCAGAAGAAGAAGAAATTTACCGTTATAAAAATTGCTGTAAATGGTTTTTAATAATAAAATTTTCAATAAATGGTAGTAGTAGATTAAAATTCCAAATTTTGAAAAAAAATTTACAAAATAATCGTCAAGTTTTACTAACTTTATAATTTGAATTTATTTTTATAAACAGTTACCAATAAACTTGATTTTAAATTAATACTATGAAAAATAAATAAATAATATATACTTTCACGCTCTGCAACCATATTTTCATAATAAGCAGTTTTGTCTTCAGAAAATATGTATAAATTCAATATTTTCAATTATTTCATGAAATATTCGTTACATTTTCGTCAAAATTTTTACTAGATATTTTTAAATAATTTTTTCGTATTTGTGATTAAATTATTTTCCATATGAAAAGTTTAGTTTATTGTGTTGTCTGTAATAATTTTTGTACTTTCGATAAAAATTCTTGAAAAACTAAAATCGTTAAGCTTTCGTCAATTTAACAAAAAAAAATATTTTAGTATTTTTGATTTTTTCGTAATTAACTTAACCTAACCGTTATGCTAAATAAAATCTCTTAAGTTTACTTTTTAAGAAAACTTTCGTTGAAATTGTAACTCATATATTTGTGGTTTTTTTGTTATATAATTTTTTTTATTGAATATCTATTTAAATAGGTTAAAAGTAAAAATATTTACAGATAAACTTTTGCTAAATTAGTAGAAAGAATGTAAAAAGGTTTTTTTTTATGTATTCTGACGAAACACTCATAAATTGAATGTCTTCAAAGTTTCGTTAAAAATTTAAATTGTTGTGAATTGAGCTAAAACTACATTTTTTTTTGTTATAACATTTCAATTGAAATCTTGTGAAATATGAGCTGTTCAAGATATTTTTTACATGAAAGGGTTGGGAACCTAGTATCAGGAAGAAAAGATAAGCTTACTTTATTGGTTCAAGAGAAATAAAGCAATCAAAACATGATAGATAACATTCGTTAAAAACTTTTGTAATTGTAATCGCAGTTAACCATATAAGCATTTAGTAAATTTATTTTTTTTGAATAGTTGCAACCTTAATTCGTAATTTTGTTTTACTAGAAAACTTTTGAATATAGACCAATATGTCTGTTGTAATCCTAATTTTGGATGTATTACAGACATTTTCAATTTTTCTATTTATAACGGTTTCACTTTTCAAAATTTTATAGAATTAATTGAAAACTCTCTTGTTATTTTTTTCAATATCTCTACTGGTGGTAAAATAGTATCGTAAAAGTAAAACAAAAAAAAAAAAAAAAAAAAAAAACAAAACTTAAATACATATACTGGACTGACTGTAGAATGTAGATTTGAATTTTCTATTTTCTTTTTATTATCATTATTTTTATTTTTTATTATTGTTTTTGCTCTCATATTAAATTCATCCCCTTTTTACAATAATTTAACAAGGGTGATAACATAATGTCCAATGTCTAGTAAATACTATACAAAACATTAAAACAGAGGATGACGACAAATAACTGAAAACATGAATTGATGGGTTCGTTTTACTTCTCTAATTTCTTGTTTTTGTTTTTTGTTTTTTTTTTTTTTGTATTTTCCATCTTAGATTGAATTTTGTTGAATCTGGAAAACTGTCCATTACAAAATCATTTCTTCAATAATCGTTTTATTTTATATTTCGTTTTTTTTTTTTTTTTTTTGGGTAGATTTGATTTTATTTATAGCAATTTAGATAACAAATATTTTTTGGTACAGAAAAAGATATTAAATAAAAATATTTAGGAAAGAGTGAGGTTAGGTTAAGAGGTCATTTTATTTATTCTTCAAATGGTCATGTTTATATTGTAGGTATATGTATAATGTATATGATATGTGATGTATTTAAGTATAATAATATATAAAAATGGATATGATTGTGATGAGAAATTAAATTGAATGTAATGGGTAATCTCGGATTACAATTGAAAAGATTTGTTTTTGGTTTGTTATACCCTGAGGTTTTCTTGTATAATCTTAATCGTTTATTATATATATATATATATATATATATATATATATTTCTTATTACTTTTATTTTAAAAATTATTTTTTTATTTTTGTTCATTTTTATTCACTTTACGCGCCTATACACATACATTTGAATTTTATTTGTTCATTTATGAATAATAAAAATAAACAATAAGAAAACATATTATGTACAAAGATATTTATTTATGTGCTGCCATTGTAGTAAAAATTGTTGTATAATAAAAAAAACATAATTTTCTTCTTTTCTGTTCTTTTAATCGTGATTGCTGATTATTTAAGTACATCATAATATGTGCTTTAAGCATGATTTGATTCTATTCCATGTATTTTAAAGCAGTATATTGATATTCAAACATAATATATTACGAACGTGGTGTCAAAATTATAATACGTTAGTGTAAATTATACCAAAAAAGAAGATTTTTTATTCAAAAAATCAAATTTGATATAATTTTTATAATTCATGTTCGCATGTAGTGACTTCTGACAGTATTTTTTTGTAGTTATCATTGTAAAAACGTGTCACTTTAAATTAACAGAATTAATGTAGTACTACCTATTCCCGGCGTAACATTCGCCGGTCTAGCATTATCATTATATGTGAATTCATAATTCACTTTATTTAAAATCTCAAAAATAGTTTAACATTTTAATCCTTATTCAAACATTTCATAATATTTTATACTACACTAACACTATCAAAAGATCGTACTCTAGACAAAGCAACATACAACTGTGAAATAGAGAATTGTGTTTTTAGTGAAATATTTGAATAAGTATTAAAATGTTAAACTACTTTTAAGATATTAAATAAAGTGAATTTTTTTGATTTTAGTTTTTTGACCGCTAATAGTTTTGAAGAAAAACTTTTATATAAGGCAGCATTTATACGTTTTTGAATTGTGTTTTTAACGTATAAATGATGTTCATTAAAGTGTCACATCTGACTTTGTTATAGAATACATAATTTTTTTTTTAAATAATAGTGCTCGACACGCATTTTCGTATTTCGCAAGTTGAAAAAGTGATTTTGCGAGAAAAGGTATTTATACACTCCTAATTGTGTTATGCCAATATATTGAAAGATATACATTAAAAAATACAAAAAATGTGTATTAAATATTATTATTATTTATCAATACAAATACTTAGAATAATTGATTTACTATTTAAATATTTATATTTCATAAATGTTCTGAAATTACACTGAATATTTATATTTGTTTATAAGTATTTATTATTAGTACTCGTAACGCATATTCGTATCTTTGTATTTTGCAAGTTTAGAAAGTGGATTTGGCATGAAGAAATATAGTATACTTTGCAACTATTTTTGTTTGTCTTTGAGATATGTAATTAAAATTTTTGAAATGAGATTTGATGTAATTGCAATAAAATTTGTAAATGTAATAAAAATAAGTAAAACAAAACTTTCATGAAATAAAATCTGATGTCTAAACGCTTCCTAACAAATACTATTAATAGAGACGTACATTTCAACAAAATGTGGCGAACAGAGATGTCGCTGGCAGTATAGATATGAAATTAAATGCATTTAAACTAAATACATAACACACCCACATTAAAAACACATTAAAATAGTCATATATATACGTTTTTTGTTATTATCATAATAGCCCTAACTATTTCAAAACTCAAAATAAAAAAACAAAATATTTATTTATAGAATTTATATTTTTATTTCACTTCTTGGAAATTTTGGTTTAGACGTTTTGGTATGATTAGGTATGACCATTATAGTACAGGTTAAGATTGGTTACGACTTTGTTAAATCATATCGAATCATATAGGCCTTTTAACGAAGTATCATATGACATCATCTGACGCCTCATGACTATTATAGTTAGGAGTAAAGCCAATAATTATGCTTTTTCTCTTATTGTTCAGTTTTTATTGACGCCTTATGACTATTATAGTTACGGGTAAAGCCAATAATTATGCTTTTTCTCATTTTGTGTTGTTATCCCGCTAGGGTCTCTGATATAGGTAAAGGTAGTCTGTGATTTTTCTTTTTAAAGTTTTTTTAATTTTTATGTTTACTAAATTTGCCGTGTATTGAATTGGAACTGATAATAATGTCATAACATATTTTGTTTTTATTGTTCTTAGCAGATCGTAAATTTCGGTTTATGATTCTCCATGTACAATATAATATTTACTCAATGCTACTGCGCATTTGAATTTATACTTTTGAATTATTTGTTAATAAAATAAATAAATTTCAATTTGTGGAATTTGTGAACATGTTCTGGGTGAGGTAAAAAATATATTTTCTAAATTTACTATTTGTTTTACCGGTAAGTTTTTGTTGCTGTAATATCGTAATATCGTAATATTTTAACAAAGCTATTATAATAATATTCTGATAATTCGGTGTTTGTCTTTGCTACTTTGTTTTTTTTTTTTTAAATTAATTCATATAATCAGATATAATCAATGCTATTGCTCAATAGGTGAATTGCTTTTAGGTTAATTTTAATTTGTTTTTGGTTTTATTTGGTTTTATCGTTTTGTGGTTTATGTCTTTAAATAAAATTTTTCACACTATCGTAATTCTTAATAGTTCTAATAAAGTTGTCTAATCTAGGTGAAAAAGCTTTGTGTTGGAAAAGCTTTGTGAAAAGTTTAACAGACGTTTAAGCGTATTAATATATAAGATACTATTTTATGTAGTTCTAAAAAATGTATATATACTTATACAAAATTTATCGCAATTTTAATTGTATATCAGTCAGTATTGAGGTTTCCGAAATGCCGGTATTATACCCAGGCGAACCAAAATCTATCACCGAAATTGTAAATTACAGCTTTCTTCAACATTCAATATTCAGTATTATTTTTTTAATATTAAATACGTCTCAAGTTGAAATTGCATTACACTTTTTATATTTTAGATTTCCACCAGCTAACAATTCAATTTTAAAACAAAAATTGTTAATTGAAAATGACGCGTTAGTTAACTTTTACAATTAATTATGTGATGGAAAATTTTATTTATGTTTTTTAAATTGAAATTAAACAGAGCTTTTATTTATATAAGTATGTATATATATATATATTATATACTAAATGGTTTACATCATAACATCAAATTTTTAAAAGTTGAATCTCAAGAGAATTTTTTTTTTTTTGAAGCTTTGAAGAAAAAGTCTGCTGATGTACTTTTTTTATTTAATTATTTTTTTTTTTTTTTACTTAGGGTTTTCTTTAGATAAATTCCATAATTAAAATGTTTCGTTTTTTTTTTTTTTTAATTTTAATATTTTAGTCTTAACTTATTTCAAAACAAAATACAAAACCCTAAAAGTTAGTTTTTTTTTTTGTAAAAGAATTGTCATTTCAGTATTATGCTCCCTGAAGGAGCATAGCTTTGAAGTTTATTTTTCTATGCTCTCTGTAATATCCTTAAAAGATTATAATATGTAATATTCCCAAAAGATTATACACCTAAAATACTCGCATTTAGTTTAGATTCAATCCGTAAAAAGTAATTCACTTTATAAAAATTGTTTTTTGTTTTTTTTTTTTTTTGTTTGTTTTTTTTTTGTTTTTAAATTCTGTAAGGATTTTTAAGAAAAAAATTTTGGAAAAAAAAATAATGAATTTTACTTTGTTGTTTATTAGAATTATTTTTCTGGAGTTCTGGTTCAGAGAATATTTTTTATTTACTTATTTATTTATTTATTTATTATACATTAGTGGACTTACGTATATACAATAAGCTGCAGGCACTTGAGGTACTTTTTCATTTCGGAATGTAAGCCTATGAATAAGTTAATTTTAATATATTATTTTAATTCACATTTTTTTGTTTTTGTTTTTGTTTTAAATTAATAAAGTTTATGTATAAGACATAAAAAAAAGTTCAATTCAAACAATATTTAGGTTTTGATTCCAAATGTTAATAATAATACATTTTAGGTAGAGTTAGAAGGTTTTTTTTATCATATATAGGTTATATACATACATTATTTTCCCACCGATATGATGTAGTGGTTATATGTTATCTAACTATACTAATACATAAGGTCAGAGATTCAAATCCCGCTCAAGGTATGGATGTTGTAAACAGTTTTTTTTTTCAATTATTTTTTGGAATTAATTTGGAATACAATTTGGTTATAACTAAAATAAAATGGAACAATGCTATTATGAAATCGAAGTTACTCTAGATGTAATAGTTTTCTCCATTTAAATTAGTAGATCTATAGATATATTATCATAAATCTTAAAAAGAAGAAACTATTGTATGATTGGATTATGTATTCTAAATCTGTGTATAAAAAGCAAGTTACAGGGTATTGAAGCCAGCACGATGAGCCATCTACTTTATGTACCGAAAAAGAAATTAAAAAAAATTTGGATTAGTACTTTAAGCAAATAAAAATACTGTAAATATTATTATTTTTCTTTCTGAAGATTAATTAAAATACAATAAATTGAACTTGAATATAATCTCCATAGTATAATATTAGCAACATAATATTACAGTCGTACATAATAACTGTCGGTTTGGTAATATTATGTTGTTAATTTTTTTTTTTTTTTTCATTATTATTTATTAAATTATTACTTAGTACCTAAATTATATATAAAGCTAATGCAATTGTAACAAATTATATTAGATTTTAGATTTTCATTAAAATGCTTCAATTTATAGTGTTTTTTAATGTAATAATTAATAGATTAAAATTAAGGCCTAGCTAAATGCTGTCTGGTCGTATAGAGTTATATAATAATTGTTTGCTTATAATAATAAAAATAAAAAAAACCAAAAATAAAAATATTTTTTTCTTTTTTCCTACTTATATTTTTTTTTTATTTTTTTTTCATTTTTTTTCTACTTCAAAGTTTAATTTTTAGTATTTTATAATATTTTTTCTATTATGCATCTCTTACTGCGCCAATAAATACTCAATAATTTGTTTTTTGAAAACCGAAATACAATCAATAATCTTTAACTTATCAGGTAGGTCGTTAAAAGCTTTTAAACTAATATATATACGCAGTTATTTTTTTTCTTTTGAAAAGTGATAGGTAGAAGTTAGATTTGTTTCGTGTATTATGGCTATGGATATCTACATTACGATTTAGTATAAAATTATGTTTAATATTATTGTTTATTATTTTAAAGGCTATTAAGAATAATTCTTTATGGCAAATATTATTAAAACTGAGATATTTAGGAGAGTATAACATATTTGTTGGATGTCGATTACTAAATCCGAGAATAATTTTTATTCCTTTTTTTTTGTTGGACTTCTAACTTTTTTGTATGAATTTGAGAGCACTCCAAATCGGGTTTAGATAAGTAAGGTTGGAAAGTATGAAGGAAGCATAGATTGTATAAATAGTATCTGCATTAAAAAAAGTTTTCAATCTTCTTAGTATAAAAATATAGGGTGATATTTTTTTCAAAACATGCTCAACATGTATATTCCACCTTAGTTTATTGTTTATTAATAAACCTAGGTAATTAAATCAATTTACTACTTCTATTGTTTTATTGCTGTGTATAAAATTTGAGGGGACGAAATTTAATTAAATTCACATTAAATAAATCTAAAAAAAATAACATCTTGACAAAACACTGCGCGTTTATCCCAAATAGACTTGGCATCATATAAAAAAATTCTTCTTGTCGAACTTTCAGCTCAATTTCAGCTTTATTCTCAATTTCTTTTTGGTGTACTGAATTTTCACGCCAATGTATTACGACAATATCACATTTAGAATCACTGCGTTATTTACTTTCACTAAGACACTGGAAAGATTATTTTTGTTTAAAGTGAAGTTAATATGAGTGAATTTGTTTCCATTTAATTTAATTTTCACATTTTGTGCAACAGTTGAAAATTGCATTATTAGATTAGCTTTCATGTGTCATTTGCAAATATTGTTATTGTTATGTAGTTTGTAATTAGGGAAATAACAATTACAAGATTAGGTGTATTTTTAGGTAAATTTTTTTGTAGTATTTAATTTTTTGTATCTCATAGAGTAGTTCTCTCTTGGCTGTGTTCATATTGTAGTGCAATTGCGTTCTACAAACTTGGATGCAAAGTTCAAAATTTGATTGAAAAGCTTTCCAGTGTTTACATTATGAGTCATTTGCGAGTGCATCTTTATATGTCTGCGTAAATGTTTATATTCGAAATTAATATAAAAACTGAACAAAGCAAATAAACAAACTGAAACATATTCTAACAATATGAATGAAAACTTATTACAATATTGATATTATAAATTTTCAAATTTAATTTCAATTGAAAGAAAATATTAAATATTTTTATTTATTTATAAAATTAGTAACAAAAAATGACTTGGCTTCATATTTAAAATGGATTCTTTAAACATTGTTATTTTAAAATTGAGATCTCTCTAATTTTTTTTATTTTATTTAGCTCAGACCATTGCCTTGTATATTGTTAACAGGCCGGTAGATTAAAAAAATTGAGTAAAAATAATATCCAGCTTATGTGTAAATCAAATGGGCATTTTTCTTTTCAAAAGATATTACTTCTGGCAAAGTTTGGACTAAATTTAATTTATCAATATGGAAGGGTAGTGTTTAAACTATTTATATCTAGTGCCACATTAAAAAATGTTAATGTTTTCATTCATAATTTTACAAATTAAAAAAATTAATAAGCAAAATTATTCTACAGTATACAAAGCAATGCTCAGACAGTTTACAATTTATTATTATATTTCATATAATAATTGAAATACAATAAAATTTACTTAGTATACATTCAAAAATAAGAAAATTCAAAATAAAAAAAATAGTAATAATATTTTTTTTTAATATAAATTAAAAAAGTCAGGTTAACAAAATATTCAATTAATGTCATATAATTTTTGTCTTAAGGACAAGTATATACTTTAGATATTGAAAAATTTATATTAATTTATATTCTTATATTTTTATTATAATAGTATAAATGTATTTTAAAAATGTAAATGTTTATGCATTTAAAACATTGTAATCAAGTAAAAATATATCAGATAAAAATATATACAAAATGGTTACATAGATAAAAATTTTTTGTTTTTAAAAAAATATACAAAGCCAATATTTATTTTAATATAATATCTTTTTTTTCTGTTTATATATATTTTTTTTTTATTCATTCATTCCTTACACTCTAAGGTTCATAATACAATTGAATTAATTGATATTAAAGTAAAATAACGTGAAATTAAATAAAATTAATTTTAGTGAAATGTAATGGTAAAAAGAAGGAATAGTAAAGAAAAAAATAAGAAAGAAAAAAAAAACATTTTTCATTTTTATCACATATAAAAAAAATTATAAAAAAATTCAACATTGCAAAATAATAGTATACTTAAACCATTAGACCAAGCAATTCTTCAACTTTATCAAAATTCAACTCTAAAAGTTCAACTCTAAAACATTATTTTAAGAAATCTATAAATAGATTTATTACATCTTCTTATATACAAAGATAATCTGTTAAACAAGCAACAATACTATAAAATTTACGCAAACAAGTAGTACAAAAAAATGGAACGTTCACAAAAAACATATTATTACTATATTATTATAATGTAGTAATTGTAATAATAATAATTTAACATTCATATGTAATATAAAACAACTAGCTTTGTAATCCGCCATAAATGGCGAAAGCAAAATAAATTCTAGCATTTCTTTCCTTCATTAGAGTTTTCAAGTTGAAGCAAAATACATTTTTGCTTACTAATTTATCATACCTTTATTTTTATATTATAACACTTTTAATTACCATATAAACAGAATATTTGTAGTAAGGTGCAAAATTTTCTATTCCCTAATGGTCATTTACTCGATCATTTTAGCGACATCGTTTTTGCCAACATTGAAAATTTATCGTATAATTCAGAATTAAGTAATCCTGTTAACATTCAATAACATTCGCTGCGTAAACTTAGCGTCAACGTTTATAGCGAACAAATAATATTTTATAATGAGCCACAACTTTGAACGAAAACAATTTTAAAAACAAAAATAAATGAAATTTTAAATATAAAAAAAAAATAATATTGTAGGTACACAATATTTATTTTGATGAATAAAATAAAAACTCTCGTGTTGGAGAAAAAATTAAAATAAAAAAATTTACTGCAAATAAATAGGTATTTACAAAACTGTTCATAACTTGTGAACCATTGATCGGTTATTTAAAATTTCACTTCATTTCAAAAAATACATCGAACTGTTCATGTTAACATTCATACATAATTATTATTTATAACATACATTAAAAAGAAGAACAACAATCAATAGGGTTTAACCGGTACCTATATATACCTACCTACTATATGAAAATCATCACTATCTACAACATGCAGTTCTACACAGTTGAAGAAAACAAATATACCTAAAAATTATAAATTTACAATGATAAGAAATAAAAAATAATAGTTTTCTTTAAAAATGTATAGGTTGTTATTGTTTTTATGTGTAAATCAAAAGAACCAAAACCTAACCCCATAATGCATACTAAATATTATATACGATCATAAATTTATATATCAAATAAATATATATATATATATATTAAAAAAAAAAACAATAAACAAAAAAAATAAAAATAAATAACAATTTTAACTTATCACCGCATCACATTTCTGGCTGGAGTATATATATAAATACCTATAGTACTATACAGGCTATGCATACGGTAGCAAAACTATGATATGATGCTATGATCATTATCATAACAACAAAAAAAAATCAAACAAAAAAAAAAAAATATGTAGACACATATGCATATTGTGTATAATTTTAAGTAATGAACAACCTTTAAGTGCATTATGTTTTTTTTTGTGTTAAATGCTGTTTGCCTTTTGGTTATTATACCATATTAAACTATTGATAAAATTAGTCCTATTAGTCCTTATTATTATAAATCAAAAAAATTGTTTGTGTTATTTATATTATTATTATTATTTTTTATTTTTCCTTATTATTTGCGAAGAAGACTAACATTAAATTAAAAAAATATATTTCATGCAATGGCATTTTTTTCCTGCAAAGGTTCAGCATGTTAAACAGGGGTTAAAAAAGAGTACCAAAGCAATTTGTATACATATTGCAATTTGTATATGTGTTGGAGTATTCCGTCGAACTTACAAACATCCAGATAAATGCAGAATAATATATATATAATATAAACACATAGCTTCAAATATGTATTGAACAAAATTATGAACGATTTTGTTTATTCCGCTTTGTTCCAGTGGATTTGATGTTTTTTCTTCAATTTTTTCAATATGAGAATGACTTCATGTATACTAAAAAAAATTTTCTGACCTATTAAAAGTTTATACTGCTGTTTTACTTGCGTTGATAAGTTACAATTGGTGAGGCAACTAAATTTTGGTTTAAAATTTATTAAAATTTTGCAACAACTTTTTCGTCGTTTTATTTTGTTAATTTTGTTTTTAAAGCTTTTTCTTGAAAAAACGCATAAGTGCGAAAGGGAAAGAATATTTGTAGAACGCAATTGCACTGCAATGTGAGCACAGGGATTCATTGGCTACCTACAAAAATTCTATTTGAATACAATTTTTTGAAAGTAAGTGATTTTAAATTCATGTCCTTCATTCCAATTTTTTGAAATGAAAATAACGGTTTCAGAAAATTACTATTTGCGACCAAAATATCAGTCAGTAAAAAAATAATCAAAATATATTTTTTATTCTGATATTTTTATAACGTAGATTTATTATTTTGATTTAGTACACTTTAATATGAATTTCGTAATCTTCCATAATTATTTTATATTTCCCTAACGAATAGTAAAAATCGCCATCTAGATGATTCTTACAAATTAATTTCAATATTTGAATTGAAAATTTTTAATTAAAGAGAATATTCTCAAAAGGTAAAGATTTCTTTGAATCTTAAAACTAATATTATACATTTTTTTTTTGATCTTAACAAAAACTTCTTAAAAAATAATTTTTGTTTTTGTGTTCAAATTAAAGAAATTTGCCAAAGACAATATTCTTAAAAATAAACTTTGCAGTTTATGTTTTTGAAATTTTTTTCCCTAACTGATTGAGTGTCACTTAAATTTTTATTTTTATTATTTTTTTATCATAATTTTTTTTTTTATTTTTTTTTTACTCTTTTTCTTAAACATATTTAATAACATTTCTATTTCAAATAAGGATTCTCTTTTTTTTTTCTTTTGACTTTTTATTTTATTAAATTATTATTTTTTTTTTTTTTTTTCTGAAAGATTGTGAATTTGTGATGCAATCTTATAACATAACAATAACAAATAAAAAACTGAAAGGAAAAAAATAAAATGAACCCTGAAGTAAATATGGTTTCCTTTTACAGTTTAAAGCTCTCATCATTTCATCTTAATCGTTTTTCTTTTGCTGTTCTTTGTATATTTGTTAATAATATCATGGAAATCATAACCAGTTTAAATTGAAAATGACAAAAACATAAAATTTAAAATAAAATGAAATGTTTTAAGGAAATGCATACATATATTATGTATGTATGTATGTATGTATATGTAATGTAGGTATATTTTAACAGTCAATTTTCAAATCATTTATACAACAATTATGAAGTTTGACAAAAAATTTAAATCAATTTCATTATGAATTATTGTTTTCAATCATTTAAATTTATTTAGTCTTGGCACTATTGTAATTTTCTGATTTACCTTAGACAATAACCGCATTTATTTTAATAGTGAAAATAGTCGAATATTTTCACTATTATACCAAAATTTTACTCTAACGCTAGAAAACAAGTTTTTATCAAAACGCATTTATTTGTAAAAAAAAAACAAAAATGCTAATTTAATTTTGGTGAGGTAGAAAAGATTGTTGAGAACATTAGTGAGTTACGGCAATTTGATAAATTAAACATTTTGTATGTTAAGACGTATTTGTATATTTTTATACATGGGCGGAAATTTTAAATTGAAATTTCTAATTGAAAATTAAAAAATTTTGAAAATTTAATTTCGTTACGTCTCTTTTTAACTATCTATCATTTTTAAAAGAATAATAATGAAAATAAAATCGGTTGTGAAATGTTTCAGATATTTGTACAATACATTTTTCAATTTACATATTAAATATAATGATTTTATATAGGAAGTCTTATATCCTATGTCGGCTTCCGTTATGTCGTTTGTACTGGCAAAATGTCGGCTTTTTATTTTTTGTACAAAATAGGGTTGTAAATCATTTATTTTAAAATATTGTATTAGGTGAACCCTTTACTAAAATGGTGCCGTCTACTTTTACCAGCTGTCGGTAAAAAAAACGGGTTCAATAAATAGCTGCGGGGATTTGTTGGAGGTCAATTGAAAATTAAATAATTAAATTGTTTCTTTTTTTTTCAAGATAAAAAGTTAAATTATTAAATATATATATATTTAATATTATATGAATTATATTATTATTTATATTATTATGTATATGTGAGATTCTGAATTAAGAGATATTTGAAAGTTGGTTACAAAATCAGGGTTATACGATTTTTCCAGAATATTTTCATGAAAAAATGTTACATGATTAATTTTTGGACATTAAGTTTATATAATTCAAAAATATTTATTTTACGTAGCTGCTGTTGAGTACAAAAAATTAAATAATTATATTTTTTTGTCTTGCATTGCAGTCTACATTTCTCTGCCTTCGTGGCAAATTTTGATTTCAATAAATTGGCGCGGGGGTTTGGTTTGAAAACAAAATTATAAAGAAAAAATATTTATTAGACGTAATATTGTATGTACATATAATATTGTATGCAATAAGTATTTTGGTTTTACAGTTGGATTCAAAGTTAGGATTGTCTCTATAATATGCCAGATTGTAAATAAGCATGCAGTTTATAGTAGGCTAGAAAATCAGAGCTACAATAATTTATTTAGTTTAAAATTCTTTGCTTTTTGCCAGTCGACATTTTAAAAATCGACATTGTGTCCATTTCAAGAATCGATAAATTGTTCAAGTCGACATTTTGGAATCGATATTTTGTGAATCGACATTTTAAAATTCGAAATTACTTAGCAGATCTGCTTTTCTAATATATATTTTATTTTATTGTATGACGTGTGCTCTCTAGATAATATATTTTAAATAATGAATGTTTCTTTTAATGTTTTGAATTAACGAAAGTAAAAAATGTCTGCACAACATTATTCTCCATTCAGACTTACCTTTGGTTCAGTTGGAATAGTTCTCTACATTTAGTATAGCGATATTATTTTCTATATTGAGTACTAACCTATAGTTTTTTGCCTTCTCATTCCACGGGCTATCAATTCTGATGACATAATCTTTCCATTTTGGGCCACATATATATTATGTCTAAGAAACTGACTTTAACAAATATGAAACTGTCAATTGAAAGAAATTATTATTACTTAAAAGACTTAAAAACCTTAATAACTCAAAATAGAAATATTTAATTTGTCAAATTAATTATGAAATCACTAAATAAATGTGTTTAAATAATTTTAAAAATAACTGTGACAACATGTATGAGAGAAAGATATAAAAAATGCCTTGAGTATTCAAATTACACACTTTCATGACTTAAAGTTGATGAAGCAATGATAATAATAATAATAATATAAAAAATACTAATAATGTGCATAATATTCGTTCGAATCGTTATCTTTGTTGATTTGCAAAACAAACAAAAAAAAAAAAATATTAAAATTGAAAAATTAATAAAAGAGTTAAAAGAGAATTTTCCTTTTTAAAACTTTTCATAAAGATTATACAAATTTTACTGTTCTCCAATATACTGCAGTAATACAATAATAAAGAAATTAAATTAGATTTAAAAGAAAATTTATTATACATAGTAATTTTTGTGACATTTAACATTGACAATGAAATTAAATATACAAAAAACAAATGTTTTTAATTTATTTGAGAAAAATGAAAATTCAAAATTGGTATATCTTAAATCTGTTAAAATTGGCCTAAAATCATAAAAAAATGGGCCACATTTCGATAGTCATCTCATAAAAATTAAAATTACATAATATCATTTTAATGATTTTTTGTGATTTCGATAGTAGGGAAAAATTAAATAAGATTTGAGATTTAAATGAATGAATTTTTAAGAAATTTTAGAGTATGTATAAATGCTCATGAACGATTTTTAGATACACAAACCGAATTATACTAACATTTGATGTCCACGGGAGAGTTACTAAAATGAAAATTAAATAAGATTTGAGATTTAAATGAATGAATTTTTAAGAAATTTTAGAGTATGTATAAATGCTCATGAACGATTTTTAGACACACAAACCGAATTATACTAACATTTGATGTCCACGGGAGAGTTACTAAAATGATAGTTACAATATGCATGCAAATATTTTACTATAAACTTTTATAAATTTGTTCAACTATCTTTTTAATTGACATTATTTTTATGCTGTCAGGTACTCTGTTACTATACTAATTTGACATTTCTTACAAAACAACCATATTGGTTTTGAAATAAAAAAAAAAAAAATTGGATTTTGCAAAGAAGTCATTCAAAAATGTATGTATGTATGTGAATAAATTTATACCTATACAAGTACATAATAATGTATTTTAAAAAGTGTTTAAAGTAAAAAGCTTAAAATCGAAAATGCATAGTTAGACTGTATAATTATTTTGTAGATAGTGTTAATGAAATTAATAATAATATAGAATCAGTAGACTTTAGAAATTCAGTGGATGATACAGATATTGTGTTTAAATTTAAGAAAATTGATATAAATGAATTAAAATATATAATAAAAAGGACAATTGTTATGTTAACGCCAATATGATATTAGACATATTTTGACATTATTGGTCCTAATTTGTTATAAATGATTTGTTGAAAACTGGTATTTTCCCTGATATATGGAAAGAATCAACTATTTTTCCAATTTCCAAAGTAAAAAAATATAAAAAACGTAAGATTTTAGACCGGTAAATACACAAATGATTGAAGCTAAGATTTTAGAAAGGGTTTGTAATAACCAATTAACAAATTTCTTAGAAGAAAACAAACTTATAATAGAGTTTCAATCAGGATTCAGAAGCCAAATATAATCTCACATTTTCTAGTAATCTAGTGTTCCTAAGACGCGCGAGAACATAGCGACCATTATCACTTTCTACGGAGTTTTTAGTAATTTTCACAACAGGGGGAATCAAAGGGTCAAATGGAGAAGGAATTGACTGGGGCTGTGGGGTGGGAGGTGAAGTAAGCACGGGAGCTGTAATTGAGGAGGCTGTCGTTTTTACAATGTTTGTTGAACGAAGTTGTACAGGATTAGAGGATCGCGTAGGAGTTACAGATAAAGTGTTCTCATTTGGAATTCTAATTGCATCATTTTTTTTTATATGAGGATTTAAAGTGTGAGAGCGAACGAAGTTACCATATTTATTAGTGGAGTTATTTAACTTATTAGGATTGAATGGGGCACAGTGGATATTGAGGTTAGAAACAGGGGCTGGGTTAGTTCTAGTTCTAGTATTATTAGAGATTTTGGGAGCTTTATATGTGGATTTTGAAGTTTTTTTATAATCAGTGTTTGTGGTGGTTATATGTTTCCTTGAGTTATTATGTTTATTTGTTACTACTTCTATTATATTTATTAATGTTTTTAGTGTTGTCGTTATTGTTTTTAAAATTGTAATTATTATTAATATTAGTATTACTGTTTCTTAAAGTGTTTATAGTGTTATTTTTTTTTTTACTATTATTACAATATTTGTCTGGAATATTTATATTTTCATTTTGTACAGTGGTAGTTTTATTAGTGTGTTTTGTTTTAATACTATTATAATTACTTTTACTTGCCCTCGTTTCTGCAGTATTTTCCTTCCAAGCTGAAGCCGTTGCGTTAATGCTCTGCCATAAGTGTTTACTCTTTTCATCCAATAACTTATGAGAAATATGCAACGGGATTGTCACTTTAAAGCAGCTATATTTCCTTTTTTTTACATTTAAATATCGAGGGGTAATAAATTCACATTGGACTACATTTACTTTAAAATTGCGGTTGATGAATTTATGCAGCCAATCCTGTCCTAGTGAGGGCAGTGTTCCTTTAACGAAGATTATTTCATTTTCAGCAATGGTTGTTTCTAAAGCATTAACTGATTTAAGACGATCTAGCCTTTGTTCCCATTGCTGCATCGTCCATTGGGTTCCAAATTTAGATATAGATTGATGCACAGGTGAATCTATTGTATCTATATGTTCAATTTGTTGAAGTTCTTCAAATAGGCTAACTAATTGAGGATTACTTCCATTTAAATTTGTTGGTTGAACCGGCGAGGTTACCTGCTGCATTGGTCATATTCAAATTTTCAATATTCGTCTGGAGCTTTAGTACTTCTTTATACATTCCACTGACTTTAGAGGATAAAGTGTTATTTTCCTCTAGTAAGGTATTAAAGGTAGTTGGAATTACTGTATTAAAATTTTCGTCAAGTTTTTGTTTAATTGCAGATAGAAGATATGAATGATTACCACGAGTTTCCTCAGTATAGATTTTTCCAAGGCTTCCATTTTATTAACGACTGGGGAAATATAGCGTTTGTAATCATTTATTTGATTTTCTAACGTTAGTGTAATGTCATCAATTTTTATATCTAAAGTGTCAAAGCCATTACCAAGTTTATTTTCAATAATTTTATCATAGAGTAATCATATAAGTAGAGTATTCACGTAGAACAATATTTGTTAATCATTTTCTTCTAAAAATGCCGTCCCATTTTTACTCAAAACACGAAAATGCCGTCCCATTTTTACTCAATACCCCAAAACACTCAAATATAATTTTCGAAACTCAATTATTTTTACTCAAAATTTTTTTTATTGAGAAGAATATTTCATACAATGCCACTATACTTCTAGCCTATTCACAGAATGATTTTTTCGGAATTTTACGAATTACGATTTCGTTTTAAGTTTTGTTTTAGTTTTGTGTATAAAGTTTTGCTGTCCCAGTGACTAGGCTAGGAGTATAGAGGCATTGTTTGATGATTTGAAAAGTATTTACATACCTATGTACTTTTGATTTATATGAAGAATATATATCGTATATATTGTGTTCACCATATATTTACATATCTAATTCAATATATAAAATGTATATAGAAAAATGTAAACAAAAAAAACACAGTTAATCGCAAAGATAATGAATGAAATAGTATGCACACAATAATAGGTCAATTATAGAATCACATAATCTAAAAAAAAATTCTAAAAAAAATAGTAATAAAAGAATAAAATTTATTAGTTATGCATTACAAATCGTGAAGTTTGTACGGAATACCGTTTTGTTTTCTTTTCTCAGAAGTTGGTTAAAAATCGTATTTCTATTTCAGATGAAATAATTTCTGAAGAAATAAAAACAGCCAACAATCCATATAAAGAATAAAATGTCCAATTATATTTTTTTAAATTTTGATAGCTTGTTTGTTTGTTTGTATTCATAATTATATTATGTATTCATATATATACTATTCATATTATTATCTACGGTAAGAAACAGACAAAATTAACAAAACCAAAATTGCTGAAAATTTAAAAATACATGTAGGTACCTACTTTTCAGTATACTTTTCAATAGAAATTAATTTGAATTATTTTTAATTTTACAAAACCAACATTAATTTTTTTGTCCCTTTCTCTATAAAATTTGAAATCACAAATTTCATAAATCACATTGACCAAGTCCAAATAAAAATATTAATTCTTCAAATTTTAAAAATTAAAGCAAAATAACAACAAATCCAGTAATAATCTTGAATTCTTTAATTTCTAAAAAAAAATTCAATACTTTGATTTGTAATATTATTTGTGGTCTATTGAAAGGACTTTAAATGCATGTATAGTTTTTTTTATACACATTGTGTAATTTTTAATTTTTATCACATAAGTAAAGTAGAAATGCGAGCAGCGAAATAAAGAAGTATGTATATACTGTAGCTAGCATGCACATTCGCATATAACTATACAATTTTGAGTACCTATACATACAACTTTTATATTGTTGACACTGTTGGCAGCATAATAACAAATAAATATGTTCATAAGTAGTAGGTACACAAAATCTTTTTATTTATGAGTACAAAATACATTGCGCTCAACTTATAAGCAGTTAAAAATTGAGTAATATTATTTTGAGTGAACACAGAATTTTGATATTTGAAAAAGTGACTAGCAAATTTTGTTCTACGTGAATACTCTACTTATATGATTACTCTATGATTTTATCTTCTTTATTACAACATAAATTTTTTTCTAGCATAGAACTCAGGCCATCGAAACTTTGAGTTAAGAGTTCATACTTGTCGGAGCTAGCTGTGTGAAGTCTTTCTATTTGTTTTAGTATGGTTGAGAGAGCTTCGTCAATTGAAGAAACCACTTGTTTAGTTTGCATCTTGTCTGGACAATCGCCACACATAAAATGAAGGCTCTCAGCAAATTCATTTAGATTTCTTAGTGCTGATCCTAATAAACCTATTAGTTACGAATTGGAAAATGACGATTCATGACAAAAAAATTGTAGTTGCTGTTTTTTTTAGATTTAAGTCGGGCTTTTGAAAATGTCTTTAAAAATATTTTTTTGAAAAAATTGGAAAAATATGGTGTTAGAAGAGTTGAGCTACAATAGTTTCATTCATATTTAGCAAAACGTAGACAAAAGACTAAAGTTAATGAAGAATTATCGGATTTGACAGAGGTATTACAAGGTATTCCACAAGGATCAGTACTTGGTGTCTTATTACTTTTAATTTATGTTAATGACATTGAAAAGGTGGTAAAATGGGTAAAGATAGTATTGTTTGCTGATGATGTTTTATCATATATAACAGGTGATAATGTAGATTATTGTATAAGAAAAATGAATGAGGAACTATTTAATTTAAATAATTGGTTAAAAATGAATAAATTGAAATTAAATGTGAATAAGACTGAAGGAATGATTATTAATAGTTTTTCAAATATGAATATAGTAATAGATAACAGTAGTGCAGTAGAAATAGTTAATGAAATAAAGTATTTAGAGGTTTTGATAGATAATAAGTTAGAATTTAATAAACATATGGATTATATTTGTACGAGAAATTAGAGTATCTTTAGAATGTGCAATTAGAATATATAATGTAATGATAAAGTCACATTTTGAGTATTGCTCATCTATTGTTTTTATGGCGACAATGACTGATAAAAATCGTTTGCAGAAATTACAAAACAAAGCTATGAGAATAATACTTTTATCTATGAGAGAACAATAAGTAGACATAGATCAATGTCCCACCAACAGAGCAGAAATTGAACAGATTATTGCAAATCTAAAACCGTCCGTTGCCACAGGTTATGACAACATTTCAAATAAGTTTATACAAAAATTTTCAACTAAACTCTCACCGATATTCAGTCAATAATTCTTTTCATAACTCAATATTTCCACAGTCGCTTAAAACAGCAAAAGTTATACCTATCCATAAAGCAGGAAATACAACTGATCCATCAAATTACAGTCCCCTCTCTGTTCTAACCAGTCTTTCTAAAATATTTGAACTAGTTATAAAACACCGCCTTAATATTTTTCTCTCAAATAATAACATTCTAAACGAAGAGCAATATGGTTTCGAAAAAAATTCAAATACAACAGCAGCGTGCTTAAGTTTAACCAACTTTGTGACAAATAATATTGATAGTGGAAAATTTGTTGCAATTATATCTTTGAATTTTCAAAAAGCATTCGACTGTGTAGACCATGAGATTCTCTTGTCGAAAATGGATAACCTTAACTTTGATCCTAATGATGTGAATTTTTTCAAAACATATTTAACTGGTAGAATACAAAAAGTCAAAATAGGATCGTTCTTCAGCCACACCTTAATAATAAAAAAAGGATCAATTCCACAGGGATCAATTTTAGGACCAGATCTTTTCAAAATATATATTGACGACATATCACGCTTAGATCTTGCAGGATATATTCAACTATATGCCGACGATGCTATTGTGAGATATGCTGCGCCAACAGAAAATTCATTGAGGAATTCCATAGAAAATGATTTAAATAAAATAGAACATTGGATTGAGTTTCATAAACTGCAGCTAAACGTTAAAAAAACAAAAATTTTGTTACTTGGCAATAAAATTTATAGATCTTTGATTTTTTCGCATAATTCTACAACCTTATGCACTGTTGAGAATCTATGTTATTTAGGATTGATAATTGATAAGAAGGTCAAATGGATAGATCATATTCAAAAAATTATTTGCAAAATTTCGCTATACTTTTTTATTCTTCGTTGTGTTGGTAAATTTATTTCCAGAAACGCTTTGTATACCATATATTCTACTTTTATATTACCGCACATAACTTATCTGAACCCAATATGGAGTGAAGTAAATCAGAAAATATTACTTTAATTAGATATCTTACATAAGGAAGCTATCAAAATAATTCACTTTTATCCAAATACATTTCCTACAGATATGCTGTATTCAGAAAAATATATTAGCCTTCACAATATTTGCTTACGTGAACTATAATTTACGGCCTTTAAAATTATAAAAAGTAACATTAAACATAATTTTATTCTAAATAGAATGATAAATATACACAGTCATAACACTAGAAATAGTTCTAATTTTTACATATCATTATTTAGAACAAACCAAAAAAGAATAATTGTTTGTTTAAATGCTTGAAGTTATATAATGAACTTCCAACAAAATTGAAACAAATTGATTCAATTAGAATTTTCAAAAATGAAATAAAAATATATATATTAAATCAAAACCCAATAAATCAAAATCGATAGGGAATAATATAAGTATGTTATAATTATAATAATGGTAATGATTATGATTTATAAAAATCGTATGGAAACAATATTGTTGTTGTAATTGTGTTAGCAGGTGTGAAAAAAAATTAAAGACTTATAATGTAATAATTAAGAAAAAATTAAACTATTTAACTTGGCAATTATAAATTTATCTACAAATTTGTTTTTTTTTTTTTTTTATATTAATTTTTTATTAAATTTATATAATTTATTTTTTCGTTTCCTAAATAAAAATCGTTAGCTTATTTAAATTAAATTGAATTATATACAAAAAACAATAAGATCAGACAGCTTAAACCTAAGCTATGATCAATAAAACTAAATTTAATTATCTATTACGTATTTGATATACATGAATTATAAAACAAAATGTATTATTTAAAACAAAATAAAGAAGAAAAAAAAAATACTTAAAGTTAATAGATATACTTCCATCAAATTTATGTTAGAGAAATTAAATTGGCTTAACATTAATTAAAGCACTATTATGAATGTATTAATTATTGTTTTTAAAATGAAGTATAAAATATACCCAGAATATTTGAGTTGTATATTAGTTTATGCAGGACAACTACATGATTATTATTTAAGAAATAATTATAATTTCAGACTAGATTTTATTAGAAATGAAAAAACAAAAAATATACTGATGTATAATGGTATTAAATTGTTTAATGAATTACCAAATGAAATAGTTAATGAAATAAATTTAGTAAAATTTAAAAAAAAAAATTGTTGAATATGTAAAAAATAAGTTTAGTTTATAGTGTTCAAAGTGTATTTTAATGTTTAAATCTGTATTTTAAATATGTATTATGTATATAAAAGTAGTTTAGAACTAAAAGAAAAAAAAAAAAAAAAAAAGAACATTATTAGATATAATTTTTAACCTACTTAAATCACTTATAATTGAAAATATATATTTTTATTTTGGCATTTGTCCAATTGGAATTGGATTTGGGAAGGGAACTACGATGTTATTCTATCATTGATTTATTAAGTCTTCTAGCATTTCAGTTATACACGCTAGGGGGCTTGCTTTCAACTGAAAGGTCCTAGATTCGATTCCCGATTAAGCAAAAAAAAAAAAATGTGTTTTATGGGTTTTTTGACTTAGTGTAGTACACCCTGTGGCCTCATCAAGATAAGATAATTGACAAAAAATATTTGAGGGTATAAATAATCTTTGGTAACAACTTAAATAAAATTTAACTATTCTGCATTAAAAAATGTATCTACTTCCTGATAGTAGTAGTTTTCCACAATTATTTATTTTTAGTTGAATATATTTTATACACTTTAGTTTTTAAATATCGATTCAATAGAATGTTTTTATGATTATAACTCTATTTTAATTTAATATTTTTATACCGATAAATTTGATTCGTATAAATCAATTAGAATAAATTTTATTTCCATCCAGAATTTCAGAAATTCATTACATTTTGTACATCCTAAAAACATGAATGTTTTGAATAAAATTTGAAGCAAATGTTAGAGGGAATATAATGTACATATATTATTATGTACTCGTATAGTCGTATACACATAAAAAAATAATTAAATTAACCTAGCAAGGTACTGAATAAAGAAAAAATGAAATCAAAAATTTAATAAAAAATTTTGATTTGAATGTAGTTGATCTGGTCAACGATGGGATATATATATATATATATTTGAATTATAAATTCAGTATTATGTATTTCCTTCTTATCTTTTTTTCGGCAGCATAATATTTTCTTTATAAGTTTCAATGGTAACAAAAAGAAGTAAGCATAATAAAACAAATAATTTGACCTAATTAATTTGATTAATTGCAGTCGCAAAGCACTGACGAAGGAAGTAAGTTGCTTCCGAAATATCGATATTTGCAAAATAAATACAAATGATTAGTGAAAGGAAACTCGACTTTTATTCCATAAATCTAAATATATCACTAAAAACAAATCTGATTATCAAAAACAAAACAAAATATAATTTTAAACTTAATCTTATTCTAAATCTTAATATTAAATTTGACAATTATACAATTTTGTAATTTATTACCAAAGAGTGTTAGAAAATTATAAAATTGATACTAACTCTAAGATATATGCAAGTGTAACATAAACATTTTATTAACAGGTTCATATTTACAATACCATAATTTGTACGATGAAATATTGGACGAAAAATATTTTCCGATCTAAGGCGGTTTCTGTTGTTAATTGGTAAAGTGGATCATATCTCTAACATAAGGATCATATCTCAAATCAATTTCATTATTTTAATAATAAATATAATATCAGCAACCTCCCTTCTGGATTATAATGACTTAAGATCGAATAACTTTAACCGGTTCCTATAAGGTGGCAGAATAACTGGATTTGACCAGTGTAAATTACGCAGCGAGAATCTAAAAAAATGTTTTTGTGTAATTTCAATTCTTTGGATATGATTAAGGTAATTAGGCCACCACACTTGACTGGCATATTCAAGATTTGGTCGAACAAGAGACGTAAAAAGTGATTTAAGGATGTATGTATCATTGAATTCTTTAGAAAATCTTTTGACGAAGTCTAGCATGGAGAGAGAGTTATTTATTATGACATTTTTGATACACAATTTATTGTCAAAGAGAACACTAAGATCTTTAAAAAGTGGAACTCGTTCAATTTCAATAGATTTATTTTCAAAAGTATAATCAACCACTAATGATTCGAAAGAGCGAGAAAAAGTCATCAAAGCACATTTACTAATATTTAAGGTCAGATTGTTAATTTTACACCAATTTAAAAAAGAGTTTAAGTCTTGTTGAACTAGGGATGTGTTGCTTGCTGATGTAATATTTTTATAAATTTTCACACTATACGTGTCAAATTGTTCCTTGTTAACATAATATTATCAATACCAGAATCTGATTCATTATACAAACGACATTTCCCATGGTATACCTAACAAATCAAGTAAAAAATCAAGTGAATAATTCAATTTTATCTTTTGTAGCGCTTTATTTAAGTTCAAGAATATTTTATTAAAAAAAAGGTCAATTAGAGGTTGGCTAGTGCAGTAGGTAGCACTTTAATCGAAACATCCCAAGTTCAATCCCCGATGAATGCAAAATGTTTTATAAGCATTTCATATGTCCTGTACCCTGTATCATTGGGATAAAATAAATGACAATATAAAATAATAGGATCAAATTTCGGAAGGGAAAAGAGTCTGAATGTCGATCAAAAAATCGATCAAAAAGTCTATCCTATAAGTCTATCTATAAGTATATCAAAAAGTCTATCCTATAAGTCTATAGTCTATCTATAAATCTATCAAAAAGTCGATCAAAAAGTCGATCAGAAAGCCGATCAAAAAGTCGATCAAAAAGTCGATCAAAAAGTCGATCAGAAAGCCGATCAAAAAGTCGATCAAAAAGTCGATCAAAAAGTCGATCAGAAAGCCGATCCAAAAGTCGATCAAAAAGTCGATCAAAAGGTCTATCAAAAAGTCTATCAAAAAGTCGATCAGAAAGCCGATCGAAAAGTCGATCAAAAAGTCGATCAGAAAGCCGATCAAAAAATCGATTAAAAAGTCGATCAAAAAATCTATCAAAAAGTCGATCAAAAGCCGAACAGTAATATCAAAATTAATCGAAAAACTAATAGCCAAAAGATTGATTAAAATAAATAATGAACGAGATATCGTACCAGCTCATCAGTTTGGCTTTCGTCACAATCATGGAACAATTGAGCAAATACATAGAGTAGTGAACCATATAAATAATTCACTTGACAACAAAAAATACTGTTCTGCAGCTTTTCTGGACATTTCGCAAGCCTTCGACAAAGTTTGGCACAAAGGTCTCCTTTACAAGCTTAAAAAACTACTTCCTCACCACTACCAGCAACTTTTGTCAACTTATTTATCAAATAGGAGGTTCTTCGTTAAATACAACGGGGAACAATCGTCACTAAAAGAAATTAAATCTGGGGTTCCTCAGGGAAGTGTCCTTGGCCCACTACTTTACCTGATATTTACAGCAGACCTCCCAACATCGCCGAGGGTACTCACTGCTACCTTTGCTGACGACACAGCGGTCTTAGTGTCTCATACTAATCCGAGATTAGCTTCAGAAGTTCTTCAGAACTACTTATTGGATATACAAAACTGGAGAATAAACGCCAATGAATCGAAATCCCTTCATATCACCTTTACTAAACGCAAGGGAAATTGCCCCGCTGTTCACCTTAACGACATGGAATTGACTCACCAAGAGTCGGTTATGCACTTGGATAGACGCCTCACTTGGAAAAGTCACATCATCAGCAAAAATAAACAACTACGATTAAAATTCAACCAATTAATTTGGCTAATAGGTCGTTTCTCCAATTTATCCCTAGAATGTAAAGTTGCAGTGTACAAAGCTATCATCAGGCCAATCTGGAGCTACGGGTTGGAACTATGGGGAACAACTAGTAACTCCAACATCGAAATAATAGAACGCTTCCAGTCCAAAGTATTAAGGTCTATAGTTAACGCGCCTTGGTATGTCCGAAATGACACAATCAGATCAGATTTAAATATCCCATCTGTTAAGAAATTCATTAAAAAGAAAGCTGAAAAATACTATGTGCGACTGGAAAACCATCCAAATTTACTTGCTCCTCAACTCATCAATAATGAACGAACAAGCGAGCGCAGATTAAGACGCTTCAGACCGCTGGATTTATCTACTAGATTCACTTTACCTGAGACTCCATAAATATAAATTTGAATATTAAGTCAAGAATCAATGGATTTTTGACTTAGATTACATGTCAGTTACATCACGTCAATTTTAATTCCAACATTATACTCAATATCTTTTATATTTTATGTAGATAGTTGTATAGAATAAAGACAAAAAAAAAAAAAAAAAAACGCCGAACAAAAAGTCTATCAAAAAGTCGATCAAAAAGTCGATCAAAAAGTGGATCAAAAAGTCGATCAAAAAGTCTATCAAAAAGTCGATCAAAAAGTCTATCCTATAAGTCTATCAAAAAGTCGATCAAAAAGTCTATCCTATAAGTCTATCAAAAAGTAGATCAAAAAGTCGATCTGAAAGTCGATCAAAAAGTCGATATGGTAAACTGATATTTAAATAAATAAAACCAGTAAATTAATAAAATGTCAACATTCAGTTTTTCAATTATTTTAATTTACTCTAACAAATAAATTTTTCAACTCAAGGTCAGAATGTAAAGAATTACATTTTGATATAATCATGGTAATGCATAGACATTTGTAAACGTTTACAAAATTGTAAACGTTTTATTGACCCTATATTGAATATCTAACCTCTTTAATTAATTAGTCAATCTATACCCTTAGATATCCTAATTTATTAATCCCAGCTCCAAATGCTTGTATTCCAACTTACTAGAATTAGTTCTAATCCCAGTGTTCGATGAAATCTAACCTAAGCAAATGCCCAATTTATTATGACCTTAATATAAAAACTACCCAGTATGATATTTATAAATTCCTTTAAATCATTTACATTTTTTTTATTACAGGTATACAGAAAAAGTTTATTCATTTTTTTCTGTTACAACAACGTAACGGAAATCTTAGAGTTACAATGCTTTAAGCTACAAAAAAAAAAAAAAAACACAAAAAATATTCTCTCTTTTGTGTAAAAATTAACGCAAATAACAGAACCGAGAAGGAATTCAAACGAAAAACAGAATACAAAAAAAGTAAAAAATCTGAAAATGAGAACGTTAAAGGATCTTAAATGCATGTATATTAAAAATATATACATTTATAACTATATAGTAAATATGTATATATATATATATTTAATGCCTTCCTTAATAAAATTCAAAAATGAATGGCTTTCGGCAAATCTACTCCTTTTCTTTCTTTTAGATATCCTCTGTTTGTATACTTTTTATTTTCTTGTTCTCTTCATTTACTCTTTTGTAATGGTTGACGTATTTCTGAATGAAATATAAAAAAAAAAAAGATGAAAATTTTGAATAAAAAATAATAAAAATCACAATTTTAATGCAACAAAAAAAAAAATTACAAATTTTTATATACAAGTACATTTATAGTTGTATATGTGTATTTAGATAAAAATGTAATGAAATTTATATTTAAGAGGATTCATTGAATAAAAACTTTTTTTTTTTTTTTTAATGTTGTGTAGAAATGTTCACAATTTTCATTATGATCTTTAAAAAGCCCATCGTTTCTTATACACTAATTTTATGATTTTATGCTACAATCATAATCATTTAGAATACTAGAACTTATAAGTCTAAGTGGAATTTAAAAATTTTCAAAAAATTATTCTGGAAAATTGGTTTTATTTTAAAATAGAAAATTTTCATTCCCCCCATCATAGAAACGTAATGTTAAAAATTGTTAAAAATGCAATTTTAAACTCAAAATAGAATATCGATTCGCTTGATTAAAGAAAAAACAAACTCGTCTGGTCCAAAAAACTGTGGGGTGAAACAATAATGTGACGTAAAAAAAATTTAGATCAAAATATCAAATTGGTAATAGTTTTAGTAGGTTGAAGCAATAACTAACTAAAAGTCTAAAATTGATTCTATTAGGGAGAAGTAGATATACTATCAAATTTACGGTTAAAGCAAGTAGCTGGGATTTAGACCCGAAAAATTCCTATATTTTTAAACGTAAAAATTTAGACCCGAAAGCTTCCTATATTTTGGTATGAGGAATACATCATTATCCATTATACATCATTATCCATTATCCCAGTACCAGTTGTGTTAGCAAAATACCGACGCCGTGTATGAAAAGATGATGGTTTAGCTGGAAATTTATTTATTTTTATTTTTTATTTATTTATTTTATCTCAAAAAGAGCAATTTGCTCATATAGAGTATATATATTGTTCTTAGTTGTAATTTACAATTCAGTGTTTTAAGATTAATAAGTGAGTTTAAGAATTTAAAATAAAAAGAATAAAGAGCTAAGTAAATTTACAGAAAAAAAAGTATAGAAGAGAGAGAAAATAATATAGTTACAATATAACATTTTTTTTTTTTTTTTTTTTTTTATATTAGTTCAATAAAATATTTGTTTAATTCCGTTTTAAATTGAGTATTGTTCATGTTTTTCAAATTCATCGGCAGCTTGTTATATTCTTTGACAGCATTACTGTAAATCGAATCATTTCTGATACCACTAGTAACTCTATTTACTTGAAGCAGATGCGATGTTCTAGTATTGTGTTGGTGTACTTCGTTTATTGTTCTTAAAATTGTATTTGTTTTGATGGTCCCAGTAAGCATTTTGTGTATTTGTATGCAGAGCATTTTTTGTATATACAGCTGCAGCGGCAATATTTTGTGTGTTTTATGTATTTGTTGTGTTGATGCTCTTTGTTTTAGTCCATATATGTTTTTTATTGCTTTGTTTCGAATTATTTGTAATTCTTGTAATTTGGTTTTGTTCATATTTCCCCATCCCAAAATGTCATATACAAATGAACTATGGAATACGCTAAAAAACAGAGATATCTTCCATTGAAATGGTATCCTGTGTGCTATTCTTCTGAATATACTTGCTATTTTCCTACCTTTTTCAATTTGAATATTTATTTGTGTTGTCCAGCTCAATTCAGCATCTATTACGACTCCTAAATATTTATATTTGTCAGTTTTTTTGAATTTTCATGTTGTTATATAGCAGATTTAAAGACTCAGAGTGTTTAGACTTTAAATATTTATACTTTGTTTTTTTAATGTTTATCGTCAATTTGTGTTTGCACATCCATTTATATATTGTGGTTAGGTCAAAATTCATGTTTATCTCTAAATTCATATTACTATTTGCGTCATATATAACTACAAGATCATCAGCATATAGAAACGGTTGCCCCTATAGATTTAGTTCAGCAAAACTGTTTATGTAGCAATTTTAAAAGTGTAGGACCTAGCGAACTACACAGTCCGTTTTTTCGATGGTACTTATGATGTGTTCTGTACATGCATATTGTGTCCTTTCAGTTAGATAGCTCCTAAACCATTTTTGTTCAACACCACTTATTCCATATTCATATAATTTATGTAAGAGAATTTTCCTATCTACCCTATCGAATGCTTTCATGAGATCAAAAAACATCACTGCCACCTTTTTATTATTCCCTAGACAATTTTGAATATTGGCGCGTTCGTGTTGGAATTTTTCTTAAACCCATATTGTATTTTACTTGTTATTTTCCAAAATGCTCCGTAGCTTACTAAAGATTGTACATATTGATATTGGTCTAAAATTATTTATATCTTGAGTTTCTCCAATATTTTTATATATTGGTACTACTTTGTTTATTTTAAGTATACTTGGTAATTCAACTTCTTTCAATGTTGTATTGATTAATCTAGTTAACGGTATACTTAGCTCTGTCTTACAAAATTTCACAATGTCAGAACTAACTCCAACTATCATCTATTTCTCTTAATATAGAAAATTGAAAATTGTAAGTAATTATATAAAACTGTTAGTAATTGCACAATTAACTAATACTTTGAAAAACTTAATTAAACTAGAAACAAAAAAAAAATGTTGGTTAGCCTCACCCATTCTTATGCCATCTTTTTTAAACAGTTTTAGTACTAAATTGATGTAATAAACTAGGAATTCTAATCGTAATTCCGTTAAATCTGCCATATTCAGTAGAGTAAAATAGAATGTGGAGCATGTCAACGTGGTTTGGATTATTTCGATTGCTTCAATTTACAATTTCAGGGGGCTAACGCATTAAGCGTATAGAAAAAAAAAATGTATGGATAAAGTATATATATAGTATTGATCTTAATCCGACAATAAATCTAAGTCAATAAATTTTAGATGGAAATTTAAAGTTAATGAAAAACGTTCAAATTTTCATTAAACAGAGGTCAACCGATTAATGTTGGCATATTGACAAAGGGCTTCACATAACTAATTAAAAGGTGTTTTTTATGATAGTGTCTTGCGAATTTTTTATACCATTGTTAGCACGAAGTAGAGTTGGATGAATTTGCTCACTAAACAGAGTTTAGCTTAAAATTTTGTTGCCCGAAAATCTAAATTGGAATCGTTTTTTTCCAGCGAATTTACAATTTATTTAATTAGACATTCTAACATAGTGTACCTTGGCTTATTTTGTTTTGCACTGTATAAATGTTACTCCAGATATATGTAATGTAAGAAAAAAAAAAGACGTACATATAACAAAAATTAAATCCAAAAAAAAATTTCTTTATTTGTCTTTCTTGTTTTCTCCCTTCTTTCAAGTTAATTATCTTTTGTATTTTGGATCTACATAGAAAGTAGAACCAAATGAACGATAAACTTTATTCAAGTAAAAAAAAAAATCACTTAAAATGAGAATTAGAGAATAAAAGAAATCTACGATAAAATATGCTACATCATTTCATTGAGTCGTGCCAAATTTAACGACATCTGCGCGATAAAAAGAAATTATTTCAAATTTTATTTTTTACCTTTTTTTCGCATTATTTTCGTTAAAAAAAATTTGGTTTTTTAATGTATTTTAACTTTTAAATTGATTTTTTTCATATTAAACCGGTTTTTTTCATATTACATATTACATGTGTATACAGAGTGTTTCCGATGACCATTGGTTAATACTCTAACATCCCTATAAATCAATGTTCTCATCAATTTTTATTGCCCATATATTGGCAGTTTTAATTGATGAGCTATATTACACATGAATGTTGAACCATTTTGTTTTTTTGACATTTTGTAATGACATATTAGGGAAGTGTTCTGAACGAATATTTTTGATTTCCATTCAAATTGATTTTTGAAAGTATCTAAATGTTGTGTATAAAAAAACTACAAATTATTTTTGTGTACATTTTAATAATAGTGCTTGTCACGTCGATTTGCAAATGCGTGGGTTCGTGGTATTTTCGTATTTTGACACTAATTGATATTTTTTTTTTTTGACAGTAATGAATATTTTTTTTCGTATTTGAAAACATTCTCCAGAGCTTGATTTTTCGTGGAATTGTGGTATGCTATTTAATGTCAAAGTAATATTTACAATTTATTGTTTACATTTATTTAGTTTTTGAAATAAGTTTTTTTTTTAAATGACAAATAAAGCTTAATTAATTTAATTAATTAAATTCACCTTCTTTATTTTAAATTCAATTTTTTTTGTTACAAAATTTTCAATTATAAAATTGTTTTGCAATATAATATGTTTAAAATACCACAAAACTACCAAAAAAACGGTTGTCACCTCGATACGAAAAAAAATATTGATTACTGTCAAAAAAAAATATCAATTAGTGTCAAAATACGAAAATACCGCGAACGAATTTGCAAATCGACGTGACAAGCAATAATATATCAATTATTTTATAACAATAATTGCTTTAATTATTAAAATTAATATAAAAATTGTTCTTTTTAGAATTACATTATAAATTAACATTATAACATTATGTGAACATTCACAAAAAAGAAGTAATTTTTTGAATTCAGCTGATTTTAACACTAAAACATTAATGAGAACATTGATGGAAAATTGATGAGAATAGAACTATAATTTCTCATTGATTGACAATATATTGACAATTAGTATTGATGAAAAATTGATGTGTAATTTGGGTCTAAATAGGAAACATCATCTTCCAAATTAAAACACTTATTGACTAATTTTTAAATTTAAATTTATATTTGGACTGATATACAATTTACAGAAGTTCCAATGATTGTCTTATGCAATATAAAAATAATTATAAATCATAAATAAATACCCTTGTCATGGTTCTCGAATCGAATATGAGTTGAAGCGAATACGCTACTCGAACGTTCGCGTAAATGTGATCACGATTAGCGAATAAATTTATTCACTGTAGAAAAGTCGTTGCTAACCTAACACTTGAAAATAATTAAATATTTTGACAAGTATTTTTAGATTAATAAAAAACTTTCGTTTGAATAAAGATTCTTTATTTTGTATTAATTCAATAAAACATAAATTGAAGCCTTAAATTAGAACAAATAGAATATATTAGCAATAATTACATTAGTCAGTGTAGTACGATTTTCCGATGAAGGAAATTATCACTGGCAATAATTCAGATCCCGATTATTTGGGATATATTTATTCCAATTTTTCATTTGAGGTTTCTTCAAGTGGATTTGAATTGGATTGGTTAGGTTATTGGTTAGGTGGATTGGTTGTAGCCACACTTAGAAGGCGTAAAAATTTTCGGCTCTCTAGGTTAATTTGGATTCTCTGGAGACTCTGGATTTTGTTTTTGCTCAACATAGCATCGACAGCTTGTTCCTACGCCTGTTCTTTTATATATTTTTTTTGCCATACCTGTAATCATATTATTATCTATACGCAGTACATAGACAAATAAATAAATAAATTCATTTGCATTTAATTCGGTTGCAAATCGATTCCACAACACTTTTATACCAATTTGCTGTTCCCACATACCTAATCTCTTCCATCAATTGCACGATTTTTATAACTCACAGATGTACTATTGATATCTTCTAATAAGGTATAAAATCAATCAAAATTAAAATAGGAGTTGTATAGGTAGTCTAACACTATAAATACCTACTGATCAGTTCTAATAGTGTTATGATGAACGAAACAATTTCCAAAAAATATTTTGTTTGTATAATAATAATAATATTTATAGATACAATGGTGACATAAAATGTCTATGTGTCAATATTAATTTTATATTAGAGTTGTCGACACGGTGTTACATAAAATTTTAATGCTTTTTACCAAAAATATAAATTTAACTGATTTTACAAAAATATTGTTTACACTGCAACAGCATCACAGTGTCCAGCAGAGAATTTCCGAAATTATTGGTTCACTATGTTTTTTTAACAGAGGTTTTGTTACAATGCGTATTGGACATGGAGATTTTAATGTAATTTATACTATATAAAACAGATTTCAGGACACCATGGACACCCTTCTCGTATGAATATAAGAGTTTTTTTTTCATTTGTCAACGTTCTTAATTATTCAATTGAATATAATTATTGAAAAACTATTCAAAATTATACAGTTACCGATTTTTTAGTAGGGCGCTATTTTCTATAATTAATTTGAATATTAATCTTATACTAGTATAGTTGTAGTATACTTTAAAGATAGACATATAGTAGTAGTAGTTGAATATTTTCAATATCACCTCTATGACAATGTAAGGTAAAAAAAAGAGAAATAAAGAAGCGCAATAAATAACATGACAGTTGATAATGAAAATAAATTTTTTTTTCTTCTTATATAAAATTTTTTTTTGCCACAAATTAATTTTAAAAAAGTTGCAGATTTAATTAAAATCGAAGATATTGAAAATAATATTTTTTTTGTTTTATTCACTTTTAAAAAAAAATCAAATGGTGAATAAATTTGGTAGAAATGAAATAAAATTGCATAGAGTTTCCATAGAGTACGAGTTATATTTACCTGGGGGGTAAATTGTGACTAACAGATATGGTAAGTTACATTAAAAGATTCGATAGGAGGACAATTACCAATTACTTTTAATCTGGGCAAAATACCAACTATGCTTAATCTTTTAGAAAACTCGTTTTGTGTATTACTCGTTTGCGCAATTAGCACTCTAGAAGTGTGAATACAGATAAGTATTCAGATATAAGTCAGTATACAGATAATTTTCGGATCTTGTGAAGGTTTTGCTACCCAAGAGAATCTTTATAATTATCCAAACTTGAAGTAAAATATGTTTAAGTTTTTAGAAGTAAATATTTGATAATCGGGCATAAAACTAAAATATTTTGGAGATATGAAGACTTATATACTTACACGGATTCAATCGTGGATTAGATCAAATTTGTATTGTAATGAGTCGTTATATCAACCTAAAGTTGTCACATGGACTACGACGAAAAACTAAATTAAGGTGCCTGTTATGTATTTCGATAACAAATGACGATTTGATCGAACGAAATGTCAAAATGCAAAATTGTCATTATGTATTTCGATATCGTTCAGAGATTGTCGAAAGTTTATCGATGTAAAATTTTATGACTAAAGAGACATCGAAAGAGAGATTTTGTACAAATTATTTTAATTTTGAATTGAATGGACAAAATAAAAGAGTGATACTTTTTTATATTTATGATATTTTTTACAATAAAAATAAATGTAAAAGTTGAAATGTTAGTAGGTATTTTACTTTATTCTTCATAATTACTTTTTATTGAAATAAATCTTAATAGGAATGAAAGGCCAGTTACAAATAAACTGCAATATGAAAAGTTAGTGTAAATAAATTATTTCACTAATTCTACTATAATCATAAAAATAATGTTTGTTTGACTTTTTTCTTCTACTGCGTAATGGAATTTGATTTGAATTTGAACAAGTATTAACTGCAAATTTCATATAGTTGCAGCCAAAACTAGCTGTGCTAGTCCGACATGAAAATCATTTCCTTTGTACAAACCGCACAGAATTTTAATACACTGGCCAATTTAATTATATTTGGAATCGAAGTGTTACTTATTGGCTATTTCATTTTTTGACCTAATTTTAAATCCATAAAAGTAATGTTGTTTAAAAGGAAATTTTAATCAAAACTGTTAATAAAATAAAGTTTTAATAATGTAGATATCAAATTTATGTGTAAATAACATACGTATGATGTTTCTTATACAGTGGATTAGAATAATCCCGAATATATGTTCGCTTGTTTTTTATTCTGCAATTTGATAACGTTTTTCAGAACTATCAGAAATTGAAAAATTCAACTCTGCTGAAATCATTTTATTAATAAAATCTTAAATTTTATAATTTCTTTATTATTTCAACACTTCTAACTTATTTTCAACTTAAAAATTTCTTAACACTATATTGTTGGATTTTTTTTCGTGTAATAACTTGAATTTGACAGTTAAAGAATCAAACATATATCATTTTCATCGTAGATTTGAATTTAACTATTACTTTTAACTATTATTTTTAAACACAAATTTTCATCGAAATGCATAGTAGTACTAACGATTACAATCGAATAACTCTAACTATAACGATGGATGAACGATTCGATTAAGATCGATCGAAATACATAATAGGCATCTAAATTATTAACTACAACCCTAATTTTTATTAAATTTATAACTATATTTACAGTCTTACTATAAATAAAATTTATAAATTTAATTAGAAATTATTCAAATTTTTATCGGATTTTACATTTAAATAAATAAAAATAGCAACTTCTATTTATTTATATACATTGATACATAGATACAGGAGATCACCATTGCATCTTACTTCCTTAATTTTACTTACTTCACGTAAGATTGTTGAATAACAATAAGTTTTAAGAGTTGTTTCGACTAATAACATCTTTTAATAAGATATAAAATCAACCAAATCAAAAATCAGGAGTTGTATATAGATATTCTAACACTACGAATATCTACTGCTGGATGAGTTTAAGTAGTGTTATGATGAACGAAATAACTCCTAAAATTTATTGTTATTTACAGTCTATACCTCGATTCTAATATGTAAATAAGCTTTCGAGATGTGGGCCTTATGGTTTTTGCTTTGGAGAACAAACAATAAAAGTGTGCAATGTAAATATATAATATTTATATACTTTACGTATGTATAGTATACCTACATACCTAATTAATTCCAAAACACAACAAAAAAAGGTCTTCTGTTCATCTGTGGCACAGTTTTTTATATAAATACTAAATAACAATTTGTCATTGATGAAACCCACACAATTATCGACATCGAAATTAGTGTCATGATTGTAAAACGATACAAGTGTTTTGTAAATTAATTTTTGTTTTGACATAATGACGTAATTTACTCTAATTTTATATGAAATTTAGGAAGTACCTACATAATTGAAATAATTTATTTAAATGCTTTTGAAAATAAATAATAAAATTTGAATCGGATCGTTTTGACGTTTTAGATAGTTGATGTCAAAAAATTTAATTAGATATTATACTAACCCGGTTAGTAAAGTGGGTTTTACCTTTTTTCAACACTACTTCAATTGTAATTTTCACCTCCTTTCGTATCCCAAATTAATAGTTTATAGATGGCTCGCATCCGGTTTAATATTATTTTTCCATCTGATTCTAGATTTGCTTCTAATTTTTTTTTGTTTTATCATATTGTTGTTAAATTAGGTAGAAATACTTTTTCGAGCAATAACTAGGATAGTTAATAAGCAAATTTATTACATACAGTGAAACAAGTAATGCAGTGCCAGCATATATCAATTTTCTGGTATATTAATTATAATTTAATATGGTACACTTAATCATTATGCCTTTTTAAACAGTATAGTAAATTCAATTTTATATAAATTGTTATTGTTAGTGAATTATACTCAGAACAAATTCGGTAAAATTTAATTATTTTAAGAATAATAAAAAAAAATTCAAATAATCATCAATGTCTTAAGCGGTATGCTAATTTGTGATCTTCTGATTAGTAGTCATATATGACATAACCAATAAACCGTATAATGATCGATTATAACAGGTATTTTGTTTGAATTCGATTTTCTGAAAATAATCTGAGCTGATTTCGGGCATTCATATTACATGTTTGGTCAATTTTAATATTTAGTTTTTGATAAATTTAATCAAATGATAGTTATTGGTTAGATCATTTTCTTACATTAACATTTAACAATATTTTCAATGACTTTATATGTTTTTATACTTAAATTATGAAATGGAATTATTTTTAAAGTTTGAACACCACATTCATATCCAAATTATGATAAAAATTCATAAATAACCAATTAAAGTTTTATATAACAACACTTAAATTTAATCAGTAATGAAATAAATTATTATAAATTTTATTTTTAATTTTTTTTTTTTAATTTTGTAATATAAAACTTTTGAAATCAATTCGAAAATGATTAAAAACTTTATATAATTATAATGACCCTTCTGTACTGTTTAACGTAAGCTACTATCATATAATATACTCTTAATAATCTTTAGAATATTAATGAAAATTTGGTAAAATAAAATCGCTATCAAATTTATTATAAATTTAAAATATTAAAAATAAATCCAAAATCTCTTAAAAATATTTAGAGCAAAAGGGAATGGGGTGAACAAATAACAATAAAGTTATGTAATAATTTTTTTTTTGGAAAAAAAAAATAAAAAAAATAAATTCATTAAAAGCTTTTAGATTCCCTTAAGGTATATTTTCGTCCTAGTTTTATTTTTACTTTTCCTTTTCTTTTTTTCTTCTTTTTTTTTATAATTCATTTCTACTAGAAACTTTTTCATTCACTTTTCATTCATCATAATTTATTTTATTCCCACTATAAAATTTAGAATATAAATTTTAAGAGTTTCTATAATAGTAAAGTAAACTCTTTAAAATTTCATCGAAATTTATTGAATTTTTTTTTTTTTTTACATTTTCTTACTAGAAGCAGGTTAGAGTGTTAGACGAAGTAGTATTAGGGATACCAGTACAACACTATTTATAATAATGATAGTAATAGGAAAATATTTTAATAATGCTAAATAATATGAAAAATGAAAAAAAAAATAATTTTACTTATAGTTTTACTGTACTACACTATAATACTGAGTCCAACAGAATGTAAATGTTTATAATGAATATTTTAACAGTTGATTAGTTAAATAGTTTTGAAACATTAACACTGAAAATAATTATTTTTTATAAAATTTTACAAATTGAAATTAAAAATTCTACTCCATATTAATTAATCTCGACTAACCTCTGTAAAATGTCTGATAATGGATGACATATATAGATGTGATACGATAGTGTGCATATATACTATATATTTTAACATTAATTCATTAATGACACTACTCAAAAATATTTTCTAATTTTCTAGTGGTTTTTCATTGTTTTCATTAATATTTCAATGTGACCTAATTTACTATTATATAGTACGAATATAATCTGTAGTCTATATATTGAAATCATTAAAATGCATATATGCAATTAATATAATATAATACCTGGAATATTAAAATTGTTGAAATTAAGATGGATACTTCAGAATGAAATTAAAATTGAACGCCGTTCCCAGAAGATATCGTAAGTTTGATTAAAATAATCTGATTTTTTAACATTTTGAAAAAAGACTTTTAAATTTTATAAAATAACAAATGTTAAATTTTTTACATTAATTTATCAGACAATCAAAATTTTGTTAAACAAATTAAATTAACGAAACCATTTGATATGGTTTATATTAAATTGGATTATATTAAAATATTTAATTTCTCAAAAACTGTCAATGGAATGTGTTTTATTTGACAAATATGGCAAATTATTTTAAGTCTTAGACTGATTCCAGGCATTCAATTTTTTAGTAAATTTTTCATATAATTTTTTTGATGTTTTAGAACATCAAAATATTTGTTGTTCGCCTACATTAAAAAATTTTTCGTTCAATTTCACATTTAAGCATTTTGACAGATATCGAAATTTTGCACCTAATGTACCTCCCCCAGTAACCAAAAATTGTCCTAACAAGTTTTTGTCAACATATTGTCAGAAAATTGTGTTCAAATTTTGTCGTCAAAATTATGATGACAATTTGTTGACAAATATTTAACAATTTTTCCACAAAATATTGACAAATATTTGTCATGACAATTTTTGGTCAACAATATGTGACAATTGGGTTACAGGGTTTATAAGTTTTTTATTTATTATTATATGTATTACTATTCTATTTATCAGTCTACTTAACTCTTTTGCGAATCGGTATATTGTTTTGACATTATTGTATTTGGAAAAACAAAACAAAAGTTTATTTAAAAATATGAATGAATTTTGTAATTAAAAAACAATTGAAATAGAACTTGCTTTTTAATTATTTTTATAGAATAAATTACAGATAGAATAAAATATATAATATTATATAAAAACACATTATTTTTATTATTAAAAATCCTCTTAAATTACTGCAAACAAAAAAATTTCGACAAATTGATAAGAAATCATTCAAAAATTGATGGCAAATAATTCACAAATTATTGTGAAAATTGTCCACAAAATGTTGACAAATTATTCACAAATTGTCGACAAAATAACCTACAAAAGGATGACAAAATGTTGACAAATTGTCGACAAAATTTTGAAAAAATTGGTGACAAAATTGTCATCTAAACTATGGCAAATAGAGTCAACCTTACTGATCTTTTTTCAACAAAAATTGTCACAATTCAATAAAATTTATTAACATATTGTCAACATTTTGTGACATTTAGCTGCTCAGGTCTGTACCTTGGTATTTTCACTGCATGTAATTTTGCTACCGCTAGAGTGTACATTTATATTTGTAATAACAGGTAAAGTTGTAGATGATTGAATGTGTGCATAAGAATTTAATTTTGAATTTGTTTTCAAAAGATAAAGATCATAAACCGTAATGTATGTACAACCAAAATATTGTATTGGTAAAAACAACCCAAGAATACGATAAAGATATATTAGTATTTTTTTTAATCTCTTATTTCAAAAAAGCTTTTATGTTTATAGATCAAAGGTATAAATCTATATTATGAGGACTAAATGAACGAAAGAAGCTCTGCAATTTTAATTATTATTTTAATTATTGGACCTCTGTACATTACTATTTTCACTCTGGTCTGACACTGTGACATTATTTCGTCCATTTAGTCTTCATAATATAAATCTATTTCAGTTTTTATCTGTACTTTAACTTCATTAGTAAATATTAACCACCCCAAAAACATAAAAAACTACAATTAAAAAATTCAAAATGTAAACAAAAACTATGAAACGTCAAAAAAATCGAATTAAAAATTAAATGTCAGAACAAAAAATGCCATGAACAGACCCTATTTTATAACATAAAGTTTTTCATTCTGTTTTTTGAAAATGAAATTTTTCAAACTTTAATAAAAAATTGAAAGGAAAATTTTATGACTGGAAGTCAGTCTTTAAATTCTAAAAGTTTTAGTTTCAACAGAAGACTAACAGTGCGTTAAAGTCGACACCTAACTCTTCTGGGAAAATCAAATGGAAACCTAAAATTATTTTGATAATTTTCTTCTATAAAAAACCGATCGATCTGAAAGCTTTAGTATGAACCTGAAAATATTTCTTTATCAAATTTCTTAAAACCGGTACACATTATAGATATGTAATATATAATAATTAAAATATCTAATAAACCCTTCGGTATTTAAATAATATCTATCAAATAAATTCCAGTTATATTCCAGTTATATTCCAGTTATATTTTGTTATATTCCACAAATATAACAAAATGTAGTGACAGGAAATAAAGAGTAGAGGTAGAAAAAAAAACATAAATTGTACTTCCGGTATAACTGTGAAAAATAGCCATATCAAATCGGCGTAAATTCAATTTTCCATATTTCCAACATTCATAAAGATAACAAAAATGGAAACCAGCCATTAAAGTACATTTTTTAAAAAAAATAAAAAAAATAATTGGATACCACAACTATGACAAAATTGACTTGACTTAACTTACCTAAGAAATACCATACATTCTCGATACATTTTTCGGTTTTTTATCAGTTGATTAATTATCACTTACCTATAAACTGTATATCAGCTAGTTAGTTAGTTATATTAAAAGGTGGTTACAACCAACATTGGACAACACCAACTACATATCATAATTCATATTGAACTGCAGTGTACTAAAGTTATTATAAATAAAAACGTTTATAAAATTTTCTATACAAATCGTCCCTCCGAAATTATTTTGTTGTATCTCCCGAAGCAAAATTTTCTACTACAAAGTGTTATACATATAGATTTAAATAAGTTGAACAGCAATGTATAGAAATAATTTAAAACTTTCGTAATACAGTATTCAAAAATAATTGCTTAACTACATCAAGCTATATTGTTATATTCTTATATATTTTACATCCTGTATACCACTACTATATCAATAAAACAACTATAGATATTCAACATACATATTATACAAAAAATCGACAAAAAATAAAACAATAAAAACAAAAAAAAAATCTTTATTCCAGATAAAAATCTTCAAGAATTGATTTACGATGTCTGTCATAAATTCTTTAAGTTTTTATTTTATTTACGGGTAACTTTATCAAAATAAAATCGATTTATTCAAATTAATAATTTAACCGTTGTATGTCCAGTGTTTTGAATATAAAGCTAAATTAATGGTATTTGTATTTAATTTTACTTAAAAAAAGTATTTGAAATAATAAACATTTTTTTTGGCTTTTCCAGGTGTAGAAATGATTAGATTATGGTGGTTTAAGGTAGTTTATTATAGTATAACGGTAATACAAATTCTAAAGAACTTACTCAAAAATCAGCTTACTAATAATGAAGTGCAAACACAAAACATATATTTAGAGCAAATAAACTTCAAATCAGGCAATGTACAAATAAGGCAACTAACATATGTATACCATGATATCAATTACCAGACGTTATTTACAATTGAAAAATCGTGTAGTCCCCCTATTTATACCTCAAAACATCATTACTGTAGTTATAAAATGTCACAAAAGATATCCGTTTTAATAGTCAGTCATTATAGTCAGTCATTATGAACTATAGGATTCAACCTTCTAAATAACGTAGTTAGCAACTATACAAAAAAACGTTCAAATTAAATAAAAATATATAAAAATAATTTGTTCCTTTTCAATTGCTTTATCCGACTTTAGGTATGCTTAACAAATTCAGCCACTGTTGTATGATACTATCAACTATAAATGCACCTCTATCATGTATTGCTTTAACAAGCCCCGCGACAATCAAAACATTTTTTCTTGCATTTTCGGCATTTTGCTTTAATTACTTTAATTCGAATTATTTTTGTTGCTTTCAAGATTCAAATTGCATACAAAAAAAATAATTTGTCACAGGTAACAAAAAATGTAAAAATATGCTATGATGTTGAAATAAGTCTAATTTTAGATTTATTCAGGAAAAACATTAAAAATACTACATATACATACTGCTTTCCGTCCTACTTATTATAAGTCTTAGCACGTATTTAGCAAACAAAAAGATGTTTGTTATACCTAGTTAAAATAAATATCAAGTGACAACCATTATTTCACAATTTTACATTTATTTGTCAAACTAGTTCCGGTAACTAGTTAAAATTTCACTTTGATTATAATATACTAAGCTAAATATAAAGCTAAGTAGGTATAATTACCAAAAATATATACGAATCGAATCTATATAATTCAATATAAAAAATCTGATTGACTTCTTTATTGGTAAAGATTGGCTCTTGTAGCGACCTCTAAAACCATGTCAGTCGAATTGTGTTGTCAAAAAAGCAAAACTCAGTATTAATTGTATTTCGAAATTAAATTGGAATGATCAATTCCTACCCATAACTCACAAAAATAGATACGAAAATTATCATCTACAATGTACAAAAATGCTACTGGCAATGTTAAGAAAGACAAAGTATATTTGATTTGTTTATTACAAATTTAAGAAAATTTACTAAACCCTAATTATAATCACTTCCATTAAAACTAACTTCTACTGATTATATAATACGTAACAGTGATTTGTCCGCCTCGACTGAAACCCATAATTCAAACATATTAAAAATCTATTAAATCTTGAAAATCAAAACAAATGTATAAAAAATTACCCGAGGGACATAAAAGAGTTAAATTGAAAAACAAACGAAACAAAAATAAAAATAAAACTCAATCTGAAAATTCATTCATATCTTCTATATATCATAAATCTAAAATAGTAAGTCATAATCAACATCTTTGCGCTTGTCTACACTGTTTCTTCTTCCTTTTTGTTTTCTATTTCAATCCAAATTAATCGTTTCCATCACTAACCATCACTTGAACTATCAGTTTTACCTACTATACTCCTACTATTATACTCTATATTCTTCTATATACTCTCTATACTCTCTAAATCTATATTACAGTTATATAACCGACTGGTAAATGATGATGAGATACAAAACAAAAAAAAAAACAAATTTTTTTTTTACTCTTGTATTGCTAGTAGAGAAAAATCAATCATAATTCAATATGATGGGGTTGGTAAAATTAAATTTGTGTGAAAATGCCTGTAGGCAAAAACAAATGCAAACAGTTATATATAAAGTATGTAATATATTGTGTAATAAATTTTACATAAAATTATATTTGGTTGTTGTATATGACATTTTAGCAGGAATAAAGCACATTGATAGTATGTATTGTATTTTATACACGATAGGTCTACTATGAAAATCATTTGTAAATCAAAATTGATGTATTTTTACTTTTAAATTAAATACAGTTAATGGAATTAAAAAAAAAAAAATAAACAATTTAATTTGCTTTAAGATTTGAATTTAAAGATAAATTTTTTTTTTTTAATTAAAAATCTATAAAATAATGCAAAAATTTATTAAATTTAAAACATTTTTTATTTTTGTCTTTTCAGGTAAGTTGCAGAACTTTAATTTAATTTTGATTTCTGGTCTATTTTCAGTAAGTACAAAAAATTTATGTTTTATTAAAATTCCTAGTTTTATATAGTATATGGCAGATCATCATATCGTTCAAACTGAATATCGTTATGTAAAATATAATTTGACAACGAATTGTGGCTTTTCACACACATTAGTTTGATTTTATTGGCATACAAAATTAAATGTGGTGAAACCAGAAAAAAAAACTAAAACTAGATTTAAAAATATGTTTGAATTGCGATTTAAAGGAAAAAATGAGCAAAGGTTATAAAAGGCAATTTTAGCTCAAATAATCTAATGGAACAATAGTTCATTTGAAGATTTTGTATAAAATACAAAACATTTAAAAATATAAATTAAGCTCACGAATTTTATTTACTGTCATACACTTGATCTTTCAACTAGCCCTACAAGAAAAAATCTGTTTGTCTTACATCACACATAAGCAACTGGAATGGTTATCTACCTTAGATTATTAAAACTTCAACGGCCAATTTATTTTTTCAAAACAAAAAATTGTTGGTATACATATTTATGGCTTTATGAAGTGTGCATAGTTTATCGGTTGCTCTTTTCAGTATCATCGAAATCTGATGGCTACAAAAACTAAATAATTATATAATTTAGTATGGTTCCGAAGTGATACTAATGTAAATGTAAAAAAAATTTGACATTTAAATGAACCAAATCTACAAGTATAATAATTATTGAATATATATTCAATCGCCTTTCTTCTTATTTTGAATCACATTTTTTGAATTGGGTTTTCTCTAAATCAATTTTCTCTATGTTTTTTTTTACAATTATTACCACAAATATATATATATATATACATGCATGACAACATTTGGTTATATAGTGTCATTGAACTATTTACAAAAAGTTCACCAGTAAAACACAAAAATTACAACAACAAAAAATGGCTACCTACCATATTAGAGTAGAGTATAGTATTTACTGATTTGATAGTAGAAATATGAATTGAAATCTGTACAGAGTGTAGAATCAAAAAATACAAAATTCAAAGAGTTAAAAACAACATCAGCAACAAAACAATAGTAAAATGGTTGGTATGTTGTGCTTAATTTTTTTTTTTTTGTTTTTTCCTTTAACCGGATATTAGAAAAGCAAAAGGATTCATGCAATTGCCAAAACAAATCATATATCGATTGATACATATTATATATTATATTATACTGTATATTAGTATATAAGTACCAAATCAAAAAAGAAAAAAAAACATACATTCATCTGTAATAATAATATAACTTCTTTTAATCGAATATAAAAATAACTGCATATCAATAACTCTCTCTATAGATCCCAAATTAAGGTTGTAGAAAAAAAAAATGAAAATAAATAAATAAAAATTATTTTACAATCGTTTGTTGCCGATTACGAGAAAATGTTTTAAAATAGAGAAATTTCGAAATTTTACAATTCAAAATTAAATTATATTTTTGTTGAAACATTAAGTCAAAGGGGGTCAAAGACTAACAACAGACCAAAATTATTATCGTTACTTAGTTTTCATTAACTGAATTCGTTCAAGTTCATTATTTTTCACAATTCAATTAAACTTTTTGAAGCTTTATCAACAACTGGGTACATCCTATATACATATACATATACAACATACACAATATAATATCAACGGCTCTACGAACTTACTCCTACATGGAATAAGTCCCAATGAAATAACACTCAATGAAATAACTCCCGCTATAAAATGAAATAATTCTCAAAAAAGAAAATGAAATAATTCCCACACCAAGAATGAAATAAATCCCACACCTTGGTATTTCTTGGTAATTAATTATAAATTGGGGCTTATTTAATTTTTTTGTCGTAGGGAATTATTTCATTATGAAACAATTCCCAATCATACAAAATGAAATAAAACCCAATGTTAAAATGAAATAAATCCCACTAATTGGGACTTATTTCATTATGAAATAATTCCCTACGACAAAAAAATTAAATAAGCCCCAATTTTGTATGAAATTTGGTTGGGAGTTATTTCGTGTGGGAGTTATTTCGTAGAGCCAATATCAACATATAAAATAATTTAAAAGAACCCGTTCGATGCATATTTTCTTGGATTAAATTTGAAAAAAAATTTTTTGTCATTACCTCAAGATCATTGAATTAAAAAAAAAAAATTATAATAAATAATAAAATAATATTTTTTTCCTATAATTCACAGAATATTTATGAGATGTTAAACTCTCGACTTTAGGTAGATAAGTTTAAATAACTTTTGGAAAACAAATTAGACCTTAAATATGTGGCTTTTTTGAAGGGAAACGACTTGAGGGATATTTAGGTTGTTTTTACATGATTAGTCCACCAAACTTAGTAGTAAGGTCAACCTATGCAATTGAGGAAACTAATTAGATTTTCTTCCCTCAATTGTTTCTTTAGTTTTAAGACTTTATGATATAAATTAATTTCGTACTGAATTGAATTTGTAAGAAGATTGAATACTAAATAAATATTTAGCTAGAAAGTGAGTGAACTGTGCGCACCTAAGCATTATGTCCGATATTTCGATGCTCCTTGAATATTTGAAACTGGCAGCAGAAAAAATGTAAAGATGTAGCGGTAAAGTTCCATTTTTAATTAAAATTTATTTGTTATTATGACTTGTTCAAAATAAAATTGAATTAAAAAAAATTGAGGTTTGCGTACAGTTACCCACAGTCAAGGTTAACTGTGCGCATCAAATAGTGTAAGTGTGCACATAAATTAGGGTAACTGTGCGCATATATTTGTACGCAAAAATAATTTTTTTTTTTAATTTTTTTTCCATAGTTTTTATTGGCTAACAAAAATCGAAAAAAAAAATAGGAACATAAAATTGCTGTTTGTTCAGTTAGCAAAACTTATAAAAAAATTTTAAAACTAATTTAGGTAAATCACAAAAATAGGTAATTCTTATTTACATCACAAAACTGATTTAAATCACAAACAAAAATCACAAATATAATTGTTGTCATTGTCAGAACCACTGCAATGTTGATGGTCCATTCCAAACAAGAAATACACTTTAATCGCTTTTCGTTCTGGTGACCCATGTCGTTGCATATAGGACAATTGATGTTACGCGAGGCATAAAATGATTTTGATCAAAGTAAAATTTTTCTGGGTTCAACGGACAAATTCCAGCTACTTCAAAACCTGAAATAGCTTTGTTCATTGTTGCTACTTTAATGTATGCTTTATTAAAAATTTCAGCAACATCAGAAGCTAGTATTCCCTCATAGTTGTTTGTTTTCATATAACGGTCACACTCGGCATAATATAGGTTTTTAAGTGGACCAAAGACCTTTAAGTATAATGGCTGAAGCCGGTGAGACGTGTGCGGAGGTTAAGCAGCCACGATAATAGCATTTTCTCTGCAAAAATTCTACACTCGCAACGATATATGACTGTAGTGATTATCTAAAATCAGTAGAACGGGACTATTTTCCGTTGGGTTCCGTTTTGCTTAAAATGCTCCAACCATTCACAGAACAATAGTTCATTGATCCACCTATTATCAGAGCATGTGTAAATAGCACCAGCGGGACCATTTTTTTCAAAAACAGGATTCATTCTTTTTCGTGGATAAATGAACATGGGTGGAACGTACATACCACTTACACTTATGCACCATACGGTTGTTATGCTTTTTCCACGTTCAGCTGATGTTGCAGCCCCTAATTGTTTTATGCCTTTTTGTGCTAAAACTTTTCGTGGTTTTTTAACCGTTGAAATCCCACTTTCTTCGACATTGTAAATATTTTTTTTTGAGAAATGATATTGTTCATGATATCATCTTTGTTATATTGTCAAAAAACATTTTAATTTCATTCTTATTAAATGCTGTAATCCGATTGAGAGTAGTTGATTTAGGGCCTTTTTCATTTCCTCAGCAGTCCAACTGCCTATAGACGTTTTCCTAATGTACTGTTTTGGCATTCTAAAATATATTTAATAAATCGTTAAATATAAGCTTAGGGGTAAGTATGTGCAGCGCACAGTTTGCCGGTTATAGATGCACACAGTTATACTTTACTTACCTAATTATAAAATTCAAATTTTTATAAATAACAGAGTTGTTATATTGGTTTTGAATACTTAAACACATTAAAATTATTCAAATAACCAAAAAATGAATACTTCAAATACGAATCAAACACATGCGCAACCGATTTTTTTTTTTTTTTTATAAAGCAAAAAATAACAAGAAAACGCAGTATTTCACTGTTTTATGTTTAGAACAATACTGAAGCAATTTTCTCTTCTCTCATTCACTTTATATTTTTTTCCCCTCTCTTTTTAGTATTTCTATACATACAGAACCTTTATATGATATTTTCTTATGCAAAAATAGACATGCGCACGGTTACCCAGTGCGCACAGTTACCCAACTTTCCCCTAAGTAAAATAGTTAAAATATGGTATACATGATAACTGAAAAGCAAAAATTTAAGTGTTTCTGTCTCTTCTATACATATTTGTAGCTGCGAAAATGAAAGTTGAACTTTATACCTGTCTTGGCTACAGGGCCTTCTATCGAAGAATGTATACTAATTCCTACAATTCTTGATATATCAATACAGCATCTGATTGGAAATTCTATTTTTTTTGGTGATGTTATCAGAAACCATATAGAGGGTGCAAAAGTAACCTTTGCATTTGTCCACCTCAAGGGGAACCATTAAAATTGGAAACTTGCATACATACTTGCGAATACTTCTCTTTCATACTCCAAAACCACAGTGTAGAAAGATCATAAACTAACCCGGCTGCGCCTTCAAATTCACTTCAATATTATTCTAATAGCATTGAACAGATTGTATTCGAATTAAAAGCTTTGAAATTGTAAACTATTCATGTGAATTTTAATATGATATCAATTTATTCATTTTTTTTCAGTTAGAAGAAAATCATCAAAGGATTTATCGTTACATCATTTACCGTTATATCGCCTACCCTATCATCATCGTTACATACATTTATCATTATATCGCCTACATTTATCATTGTATATTCAGGGTGAGAACCAATTGAAAGTCTGTGTCGACTTTAATGCACTAAAAACTGCTTTCCTTTTGATAAAATAAAAACTAATCTTTTCGACTAACCATCAATACAATTTTGGGCTCTATTACTTCAGATATCTTTGATCAAACAAAATTCCATTACGAATTATTGAGGGATAAAAGATTTGTTATTAACACAGTTTGAACGGTTTCGTCCGTTTAAGTATTTTAACAAAGTTTTGAATGTCACCTAAGCGTAAAATTTCAGTATTAATATGTTGTGAGATACGATAGTTTTATGGCGTACTGCCAGTTTTTTTATTTCGCATTTTATGATAGGGATCTTGAAATATCTATGAATATCGAACATACCATCAGATAGTATTGACAATATTTCGCAACACTTTTTTGTTTTGGAACGTTTGGATAGTTTGAATATGAAGTTGTTTAGCACAACCCAATATTTGTATTACCGGGCCAGACTGGCCTTAAAATTTTATTATAGATCAAAATTTTGTTATACGTAAATCCCAATATTTTTGCCCAATTTTGATCCCAATTACCCAATGACAGATTTGACAGAAAATTTTCTATACCACTTTGAAACAAGTATAAATGGAAACCACGTCATTTGCAAGTAGTAATTTTTTTAACTCAAGATGAGCTGATTAACAGAAGTATCTAAGTATTACTGTTATACTTTTGTTAATATTATATATCTTTTAAAAAAATGTGTGTAAATATAATATATTCTTAATGTCAAACCGGGAGAATGATTAATCACTTACTTCTTAAATTATATTATTTATATATCGATTTTAATTATAAAACAAATAAATTAAATAAAATCTTTAAAATAAAGTTTTACTTTTAGTATATCATGTCTATAAATCTTCATCTTTCCATCGTAAAGTTTTTGATTATAATTTAATTAAGTGAATCTACATGTTTATTTTTATTTCGATTTTGATTATCTGTAGTCGATATTTTATTACTTCATTACATAAGAATAATAACGTTGCACAATAGTCCAAGTGTGGTAAAATTGCTGTATGTATTATACATATAAATTATCGCTACATATTTTCTAACTAAATACCCAATTTTTTTTATCAATATAATAATCTGCATAATTATCTAAATTTAATCTATTATCAATCATAACACCCAAATATTTAATGAAATTTACTTTTTTCGGGATTTATATTATATACATATAGTATATTAGCTGAACTATTTGAGCGATCATTTGTAACCATGCATTTCGTTTTTTCTAAATTTAGTATGAATTTATATATTCGCAACCAAATTGATCTTCGTTTATTTTATAATAATAATCTTCAATGTTTCACCTATTATGTGCATCATCCGCAAATAAAATGATTTTACCAAATTTTATACTGGATTTAATGTCATTTATATAAAAAAAAAAAACTTACAACACCTTTGCACCTTTGCTTAAATGGTTTTTAAAATATAAGTTTTTATTTGTCCGTTTATCGAAGCACACAGCTTCTACTCTTCACAAAGAATGACTAAAAACTAAAAACTAAACTATTCTTTCTTGTAGACATTTTATATGTCAATTCAATAACATTGTCGTTGATTCATAATATAACTACAACAGTGTTGACCCATAATATAACTGATAGTGGGTAATTAGTGTTACCTCCTACACCTTATTATAACTGTTCCTTGAGACTATTCCATATTAATAAATTCGTTTTTGGAAAATTTTCTATTAACATAATTCTTTTGTGTGCTGAATTCAAAAAAAAATCTAAGCCATTGTAGTTCAGTTTTTTTGAAACCATATTCTAAGTAAGATTCATTAATCAATCATTTATGACAAATAGTTTTCCGAGTTACTTAAAAAAAAGCAATAATTACTCCTATCTTTAAAACTGAAGATAAAACTAACCCATCCAGTTATAGACCTATTTCAGTGCTCCCAGCATTTTCAAAAGTTTTTGAAACCATTATTAAGAAAAGACTAATCTGTTTTTTTAACTCTAATCCGATTTTACATCCGGATCAATATGGATTCGAGCGATACACTAATTCAACGGCGGCCTGTCTTGCTTTAACGAATTCTATCACCAAAAGCATGGATGAGGGAAAATACACGGGCTGTGTTTTCATTGATTTAAAGAAGGCTTTTTTGATTGTGTCGATTTCCAAATACTACTAGAAAAATTTTCAAGCTTAAACTTTACTGAATCGCAAATAGCTTTCTTTAAATCATACCTATACGAAAGAACACAGTGCGTACGTGTTGCATCACATACGAGTGATTGGTTAAGTATCAGAAAAAGAGTTCCGCAAGGCTCAATTCTTGGTCCTGATCTGTTTAAATTATATATCGATGACTTAGCACGTCTTCCATTAACTGGCAGCATTCAACTCTATGCAGACGATGCTGTCATTGAGTACTCGAATCATAATGAAGATGAATTTTTTGTTACAATTAAAAATGATCTTGAGATGATAAATGAATGGTTATTCCACCATAAATTACTTATGAATGTTGATAAAACGAAAATACTGCTATTCAACAACAAAAATTTGCAAGTGAATTCTTCCACTCATAACAATCTTAGTTTTGAAATAGTTCAAAAATATAATTACCTTGGTCTTTTATTGGATAGTAAAATGAAATGGAATGCGCATATAAATCAGGTTATAAAAAAATATCACCTTATACATTCTTATTGAAGAGGTTAAGGAAGTTTCTAAATAATAAGGCGCTTTTTATTATCTACTCTTCTTATATTTTATCCCAAGTTACCTACGTTAATCCAATCTGGAACGGTGCTGCTCAGAAATATCTTATCAGAATTGAAACCATGTTAAAAAAAAACTATCAAAATCATTCATAATTATAATATATTACATCCCACCCATTTGCTGTATAATAATACATATATAAGCTTTCAAAATATCTGTAAACGAGAGTTGTACATAGTTGCTTTTAAAATTATTAATAATAAAATTAAACATAATTTCCTTTTAAATAGAAACATGGATATTCATAGTCATAATACTCGTAATAAAGCTAACTTCTATTTGCACTTATTCAGAACAAACAACCAAAAGAATAATTGTGTTTATAATTGCCTAAAAATTTTTAATGAATTACCGAATGATATTAAAGATACAGAAAATATTTGTCTGTTTAAAAAAAAAAATTTTGGAATTCTTATTTAAATAACTATATACTTTTTTATTATAATTTTTATGTTCACTTTATTCCTATTGTATATTTTAATTTAATTTTTGATTTTGATTTATTTTATATTTTGTTTTATATAATATATTGTATGTTTTTTTTTTTTATTTTTTATTATACGTCCTCATAGAAAACAAACTTTTTTTTGATTAACTTTGTTAAATTTAACTGATAAGGCTATACAGCTTATGCTAAGGCCTATATCCTTCATATTTTCACCCAATTGGTTTCATATACTTATGTTAATGAGGTCAATATTTATTTTTTATAAATCACATTGTAAAATTATTGTTAAGTTATAAGGTAAATAAAATAAGGAAAAAAAAAAAATTTTTTTAGAAATATTTGCCTTCAATTTAAGCGTACTAAAACTACAAAAATAAACTTTAGAACCGCAGCTTGATATAATGTTTTCATAGCAAGTTATGATTGTAATTACGGAAAAAGCAAATTAGCCGAAATTCTAGGAAGTCTTGAGATGAGATTAAGAGATTTGGTAAAAAGTTCGGCTTATTTGCTTTTTCCGTAATTACAATCATAACTTGCTATGAAAACATTATATCAAGCTGCGATTCTAAAGTTTATTTTTGTAGTTTTAGTACGCTTAAATTGAAGGCAAATATTTCTAAAAAAATTTTTTTTTTTTCCTTATTTTATTTTCGACTTTTTAGTGAAAATATTTTTTTAATGAAAAATAATATATTTTCAAAGAACAACACATATAATCAAATGGCACTAAAATTCACTCTAACGCAATTTGGTTATTATAGCTCATACTTCAAATGTTTAATTATATTTTATATTACTGTAATAAATTTTATGAAAATATGTATATTTTTAAAAATTTTTTGGAGATTTTTGATTAGATACCTTTGAATTTTTTAATTTACGTATTAAAAAATTTTCACCAATAAAAAATTACGCACTTTATAAAAAGAAACCCTGTTAAATACAAAAAATATTTGACGTAAAATCGTAGATTAAATCTGAGAAAAAGTCTGAAATGTAAACACTCATCCGACTTTATCTACGATAAAATTCGATTTTGTCCGACGTGTAAACGCTGCCTAAGCATAAATTGGCATATAAAAGTATAATATATACATGCATAAATCGAAATTAAACTTTTTTTACATTCGAGAAGAGTAATTTGTAACTGAGTGATAGATAACTGATACTTGATTGGTTCAAATTTTGTTTTCTTCCATAAATAATGTTTGCATTTTATTTTCAATTAAACTAAGCCATTTGATTATGTATGTAACAAATGCAAGCCCTATATGACACATGTACGTACATTTGCATATACTTAGTCAGAGAAAGAGAAATAATAAAAGAAAGAGATTAATAAAAGAAACCAAATTAAAAACACAAAAAAATATAATGAAAATATAATTGAATAGTAATAGAAAATGATTGAAATATAATGATAATGATTTGTATTGCACACTATTTTGTACATATTCCTTTTTTGTTTTTCTTTTTTTGCTTCTTTACACCATAGAAATGTCAATAAATATAGTGAATTTAAAGAGAAACCAAATTTTAACTTTATCAAATATCCATATTCCATTATTAGTAGACACACATATGTCAATTTCACTTTAGTTGAATGCAAATAATATCTATAATCTATATTAACAAGAATATACACTCCCATTTTACGTAAACCTAATTTTTAAGAAATACCAAACCGAGCAAAATATCATTAGTTAAAAGAGTTAAAATTTACATTTACTTATCGTATACCAAATTTATTATGAGAGAAAAGGTACAAAACAGATGTTTGACTTTTCCTTTATACTGTAAAATAATTTTGCGTTCTCATTATTCTCCTTTGGATTTGTTTACGTTTCCTCCCATTATTTATATGAGGCAGGGTGGCAAAAAATGTTAGTTCTAATTTAGTTTGTTCCCTTATACGAGGATTAATTCTGATCTTTTATTATTTCAATATTTGCATTTTAAACATTATTATTTTCGTATATACCTATTAAAAATATTAAATTATAATTACATTACAATAATATAAAATATTATTAATATTTTTGTCAGTAATAATTTGGAGCTACAAACATTATTATTTTTTATTAATTATATTAGTAAACCTAAATATTTATTATATTGGTATACGATTATAAAATAATACTGAGTACAACATCTATTTACAAATCACAGAATTTAAAGAATATGATAACGCTTTTTAGTTAGGTCTCCTAAAAATCTTATGCATAGTTGATACATTTTAGAAAATAATATTGTTAAATATTTCAACGAAATTTTTGTCGAAAATTTTTTTCAAAATTATAAACTTTATTTATTTAATTTCAGCCAACTTTTTTTGTTACTCTCTTTTGTTTACTATATTTTTTCTTTTTCTTACACGTAAAATTCTTATTATTGTCTATTTCTGACAATGTTTATCAAATTTGCATATGAATTAGTGTGCAAACAAATGAATGCATATATGAGTTCATACTCTTTTTATGGATATACTTTGGTTAAATGGTTATTGAAATGGGTATTTTGTTGAATTGAAGCAAATTGAAACAAACATATAAAGTCCAAGGCAAGTTAATTAAGGCAAATATAATAAATATGAATTCAATAAAGAAAAAAAAAAAAAAAGTATGGAATGAAAAACATATCTTCGTATTTCCACGATATAGGAGCAAAATTTTGCATCCTTTCTTTTCTTATACTCAGCTTTAATATTTTATATTGCGACAGAATTAAAAAACACTGTCGATGGAATTTGCTAAAATTAAAAAAATTAAAATCTTATAACGAAATAAATGTTCAATTTAATTTCGGACAGTAAAACTAATAATAGATTGGAAGTTAACAACTCCATATCCTTTAGTTTAATTTAACTTATGAATACTGTTATTTAATTTATGCATCATATTCAGGAAATAAAAATAATGTAATTTAATATTTTTTTAATATTCTAGAACATTTCGTTTTAAGAAATATTTTAATAGGGAAAGGGGGAAGACATTTCAAATGATAAACAATATTAAATCAAACGGAAACATTTATGTCTATGTCATATCCTAATTTTTCTGTCATATAGAATGAATTAAATTGAATTATTTGTTTTTCCTTATATTATTCTTGTAAAACTCTTTCTTTATTTTATTCACAAATAAATTTTTTATAATATGAAAATGGTATTATTCAATATCCTCCACAGTACACACTACATTTAATTCACAATTGTCGGCTACACTTCCGTCCACATCATTATATTTTTGAAACTCTATTACCTTTGTATGAATGTGTGTTAATATATTTATTTGACAATTTGCTGCAAGAAAGATAAATAGTCTATTTATAAGCAGTATTTAGCTTTTTCTTTAATTATTTTATTGAAACTAGTGAATCCCCTGTGCAATTGCACAGAAGCATTTCTTTCATTTACGATTTCATATAAAAAGAAATATTTGTTTTGAAATAATTAGAAGTTGTTTCCTGAATCGCTTGATTATTGAATATATATATAATCAAATTAAAGTATAATACCTAATACTTTATAATGAAATTAATACTAATTTCAATATAAATTAATACATTAAAATCTCATTACTCTCAACGTAGTAGATCGATGTATTTTAATTCGTTTATAGTCAAAAACGTTTTTATAATATATAGTCAACAATACAAAAATTTAGTTATATTCAACAATTTGTTTGAAAGAAAGTAATAAACTTCATAAGTTCATACAATCGATGTCGTTTTATTATCGTCACATTAAAATATAACCGTAATTTTCCCAATAAAACAAAATAATAAGTTAAAAGTGAATTATATTATCAAAAAACTGATTTATATTATTGTCTTTTTCTGTTCTTTACTACAAATATGTATATTTTGTGATTACATAACATAATTGCTATTTATAAATAAAATAAAGATTAAAATGTTTTATGAAAGATATTTTATTGAATTTGATTTTGTGTATAAAGATGCAATTTTTTTTTACCCTATAGTAACAAAACGGTTATGGTCAGAAATATTACTGAAATTTAGCGAATGACTATAACCTTGTTTTACTGATGTATATATTTTTTTTAATAATAGCAGAAGCAATTGAACTAACATTTATTATATCATTTTTGAAAAGTATAATCTGGTCTGATTTCTATTTTTCTGTTTTGTTTTCAATTTTTGTTTTGTGTTTTTGTTTTTGTACTTTTTTCTATAAGTTTGTGTGTCTATTTAAAATGACAGAATTTTTATGAAGCCTTTTTAAAAATTGTCCGTGATTGAAATTTATTTTAGAGTATAGATGTCGTTCAACTTGGAAATAACAGTCATTTATTTGGTGTAAGTATTTGAAATGTTTTAAAAGTATTCAACACCAAGAACTTGCTAAAATTTTAATATTTTTATGGTATAAATAATTTATTATTCAATTATTCTTACTTTTTTACTCACCACGTCTTTCATCTTGTGTATTATATATAAAATTTTAAAGTATATGTCATAAAAAACTATATTTATTTCTTTGGATTGGTAACAGAAAAGTGCCTAAAAATATTTTTATTGAAATATCTCTCTACCTTGAATCAAAAATGTCTTCCCTTATAATTTAGTTTGCATAGATAAAGAGGTGTTAACGTATCTTTATAATTATGATGTATTTTTAAAGTCTAGCTAGAATGAACGGGCACAATCTAAGTCTACATTTATTCAAAGTCGTGACATTCCTTTACAGAGACTGTATGTGGGAAAAAGAGACAAAAAAAGGATAATATTCGTTAGTACATAACAATACTTCCAAATAAATGAGATTGAAAAATGATATTTGCCTATGTTTTTGCCTAAGATTTTCAATTTTGTTCTTTTTTTTTTTTTGTTTTTCTCTCCAACCAATTTGAGCGCGCTGTGAAGTAATTTTATAAATTTGGCAGAAATTCTCATGTTTAAACCAAGTTTTAGAGCATTTAATATAAATATAAAAATATAAATTTAATATTAAAATAAAGTTTAGAATTTGTACTTCAATTATATAAAAAAATATTACATAAAATATATTTTAAAATTTAAAAAATTGTTGGTTAAAGATAATAATAGTGAAAAAAAATTGTCCTGAGTAGAAATAATTTGTTATGTGTTTTGATGTAGTACATGTACACTGTATGACAATATTTTGGCATACAATTTTTAAAAAAATGATATTAAAAATAGATACAATATTTATTTCCAGTAGTGTAGTAGACTTTTACTCTCTTTTGAAATGCTTAAATATTTTTTTTTTAAATGGCAAGGTCTTTTTTAAATAAATTTGTCTATACTAAAACATTAAAGTATATAGTTATATTATAACTATTTAACAATTATGAATTACTTATTTTTATTATTATTTTTCTTATTTAACAGTCAATACTGTTCACTTGAAAGGTTAACAATAAAGAGAGATATCCACCTCTACATATCGTTTATATAGTGGTGCTCGGCAATCAAAGGGGGAAACACGCATCCAGATATGATTACCGGATGTAGTACTATGGGACCAATTAAGTTGCATAAGTTCCATGTAGTACTACATGCGCCACGCGGTGACTGTTCCTACCATTGCCTGCCTTACACGATCTATTGTTTCATGTGGTATATAACTATATAATATTTTTTTTACTATTCGATCTAAGAAATACAAAAATTAAATTTCTTTTTATAACAAAACTCGAAAAAAATTATATTTTTTCAGTTATTTAGACTTAAAAAATCAGGTCCCTATTTTTCTTATGCTACCTGTATAAATAGGGACCAAAACTTGTATCCTACAGTGTCATGACTTGTAATATAAGTAGACTTCGGCACAATGTAATTCACTTACAATACTCATGCATTCTATAATAAAATTACACACATATTTTATGTATTGGTATTTCTAATACGAAAATAAAAATGACGGTTATTATTATTATGATAATATAATATTATTAATATAGGTTAAATCATATACTATTCCTACTATATTTTTACGATTTAAATTGACATAATAAAAAGTTATAAAAATAAATAATAATAATATGATATTCAAAAAACAAAAAACAAAAAACAAAAACTTTACATATACATAATATAAAAGTTTTATTATTTATTATAAATGAAGTGAATGAATTTAAATATACTTACATATATTATAATATTTTGTATTATAGTCTTTAGTTTAGTTAGTATAGTAGATAAATTCAAAAAATTTATGATATTTTAGTTTCATTTTATAAAATGTCAAAACAAAAAAAAAAATGCAAAAAAACAAAATTAAATTTCCCATGATATACTGAGTGGAATGACATTTGAATTGTGTGATATGGAAATTGAAAAAGTCAAAATTAAATTATGTCTTTTTTTTATGGTAGATAAAAATATGTTCATTATAGCTAAGAGTTGTTTATTAGTTGGGAGTATAAAATTGTTTTATAGAGTGATGAGAATATAAAAAAAAAAAATTTAAAACTAAATCAAATCTTTCTATGTGTTAAAAATTCGTGTTGAATCAAATAAACAGAAAAATTAGTTAAAGAACATAATTACTAAATAAAAAAAATGATTTTTCAGTCAAATTAATTAAAAATTTGTAAATAAAAGAATTAATTTGATAAAAAGATGTAGAACATTCAGTAACATACTGCATTAAATTTAATATACGTATATTTATAGAAATAAATATACCTAATAAATTAATAAATATCAGGGGCTAAAACTTTAATAAATGATTAAAGATATTCAAACTTCTGAACCTATGCAAAACAAACAGAGTTTTAAGACAAAATTAGCATAATATAAAAACGAAAATAATTATTATAATAAAAAACATCATCTATATATATATATATATATTTAATTCCAACAGATTTATTTAAAATGTAACTGTTTGTTTAAATTTTTCAAATGTAAACACTTTTTTACTCACTTTTTAAATAAAAGCTGTATAAAAACTGATAAATCACATAAAATTCGATAATTCCAAAAAAAATGTTTTTATAAAAAATATGTTTAAATATTGAATTTTTACTATCTGAAACAAATATTTACGCACTCCATGGCTTAGACTAGGTAAAATTAATAAATTATATAACATTTAGAAATGAAATTTTAAAACTTTAATCATTTACAATAAAAAATTAAAACGTGCAATAAAATGTTAGGTCTTGTTGAGTATAGTATTTTTATATATGCTTAAAAATGTATCTGCTGAGTTTATATATTGTTAAAAATACCCAAATTCCGAAAAGAAAAGGACTTGAAGTTGGCCTGCAGATTTATCTGCAAGTCCGTGGACCAATAAATAAATAAAATAAATGTGCAACAGTTCGTAATAATTTCCGCTAAATTTTTTTCTATTATTACAAAAAGACACCTTGTACAATATTTAATTTATTTTTGTTGTTATATGGGTATCAGAATTTTCAATTACAGGCTCGAAATGTCCTTATGCACATTTTATTGGTACATCTGATGAAATATAAATATCTCTTAAACTATATACAAGTAAACTATTATTAAATTAAAAATAAAGTCATAACGATTTTATTATAACACAAACTAAATTAGTCCTTTGGCTTCATCCTAGTAAAAATAGATTTTTTTTTTTAAAGAAAGCTATAAAAATAAACTTTTTCTTTAACTATAAGTTTATTGAAAATATGTAACATAACGGCTGAACATTTTGCAAAACAATCTATATCGAAAAATATACCGTTATATTGAATATCTAAACCTATTAAATTTGAATTAAGAAATCTATTTTTATTTCGAAAACCTAAGATGAAAAATCCTTAAAAAAATTCCTATAATAAATTTATCGATTAACTGCTATGAAATTAATGTTATATTAAAAGAAAAAAAAAACAAAAATAGCCAAAAAATTTCAATGCAATTTTTATTCTCTATATATCGTTGGTTTTTTTTAAGATTTCTAAGATTTTTTGAAAATTTATATTTATATCTAAAATAATAATTTATACAATTCATCAAAAAGTTTATAAATAAATACAAGTAGATATCCAAAATTAGAATTCATTCAATCTTTATTTCATCCTTTCTCTCTTTCTCATAATTAGACTACTATAGTCATACTTCCATCAAAGAAAAACTTTGACAGACGAATAAATACTATAATCGTGTATTGATTTTGAATAAATAAAAAAATCAAATATATTTTATTTTTATTATTTTGTAGAAATAATAATATACTCCGATTACTGAGAAATAATTAAATTTGTAATTCAAACCTATAAGAATTCTAATTTTAAAACAAAAATATAAAGATTAATTATTTCAAATTCAGAATGAATTATTTCGTCCTATTTTTATAAAATAAATGTAATATGAATTCATTGATTGAACTAAATTGTATATATTTTTATTTATTTTGTTATGATACGTTAGAGTTTGTGTCGAATTTTGATTTTCTATTGAAACTTTGTAAATTTCATTGAACTTGATGTATACGTATATATGATTGGTCAGTATAAAATTTGTAATTACTTATATCTAGTTTATGGGAGTTGAATATGCGATACTCCAAAAATAAAATTCGTTTTTTGAAATAGGACTTTAATATTATAAAAATAATAAAATTCAACAAAAAATACTTCAAACGAAAAAATTTTAAAAATAAAAATATTCTATAAATAGGAGAATCCCATAACATAATTTTTGAGTAAGTGTTTTGGAAATGTTTTTATATTTTTATTTTGGTATATCGACACTATCTAGATTGATTTGAACAAATTATAGACTTAACAGATTTTTATTAAATTAAATCAATCCAATTTGAATTTTTCATATCCTTGAATTAAGGCAATTTTAAATTTAAGCAAAATTGTACATAGCTTATTTAGGCCCCTATTAAACATCAATCAATGAACAATCAATAGTCAATATATTGCGATATGAATCTATATGTACATATTATGTCAAATAAAAACAAAAAAACAAATTCATCTCAAATAAAAATTATAAAAAAACAAATACAAAAACAAAAAAAAATCAGTTGAACTCTTCATATGACGGGTAATTTCAACTTTGCATAGTAGATTTAAAGAAGCTATTTATATAATTATAATTGAGAAGCATTTTAATTTTATATTACTTTTTCAATTTACCAAAAATATTCTTAGTTTATAAATAAACACCGCTTTGGTTAATGAAAATATAGACCCAAATTTTACTAATTCTCTTGCAGAATTGTGAGCTTAATCTGTTTCAGAATTACATACATACATAGTACATACATATTTATATACCTACAATTTTCACCAAAATTAATTTCTTTTACTTTTATAAAATTACGCACCTACATAAATCTATTTTATTCATATTTAAATGCATAGTATATAGTATATGTACATTTGGAGTAGAAGATACAGCATTGATTACATGTACAGTAATAATGCATGTATGGAATTGAAATTTTTTTATTTAAACTTCCAAATCAATTTTTTTGTTTTTACGTACATAATATGTATATAGGTACCAGGCAATATTTTATAATTTTTGTTTGAATACATAACATTCATAACTAACCGCCAATTTTTATTGTACTATATGTTCATCATCTATAATTATAATTGATAAGCATTTAAGGACCTGCGCAGTAGACACCTTTTCATTTTCATATCTTCTCCACAATGAACTCTTAATATATAATAAGTAAGCTGTAAATAAAACAATAATGCGCACGCAGTTAAAATTTTTTTAATCATATGGTTTTATTATTCACCAAATACATTAAGAAATAAGTTGAAACGAAACAGAAAGTGAGAAGTAAGTTATTAATGTTTTTTACCGAAAACATACTAATTTCAAAGCTTTTCATTAAAACATGAGTGTTTTCTGCATTGCAATGAGAAGTCTATATCAGTCCATGCAAATCCCTGTTCTTTTAAAAACTTTAAATTTGGTTTTAACTTGAATTATAATTACTCAACACGGGGCCCATAGTATTAATTTATAATGTATTTCTGAAAAAAAAAAAAAAAAATTGGATAAGGTTTTTACTATCCTGTTTTCCCTTAAAAATTTAATATTAATATGAGAATGTACCATTTATTTAAAATCTAAAATGTTTCAGCTGTAAAGAGAATATCTCTAAACTCTGTAAAAAACTCTGTATTAACAAAAAAAAATAGTATATTTAAGGAAATAAATGAATTGAGTTTATTTATTTATTTATACTATTTAGCTCAAACAGTTTACAATTTAGTATTACATTTCATATATTAATTAAAAATACAATTAAATTTACTTGGTATACATTCAAAACTAACAAAATTCAATATACAAAAATAGTAATATTATTTTTTTAATATAAATTAAAAAGTCGAGTTAACAAAATATTCAATTAATTTCATATAATTTTCGTCTTAAAGTATCTTTAGATACTGAAAAATTTATACTATTCTTATATTTATTACTAATTATTAACATTCTATTAATAGGTAATGTAATTCTAAAACGAACAATTTTTATATTAATTTTAATAATTATAGCAACAATTGATTTGATATATTATTAAAATGTACACAAAAATAATTTGTTGTTTTTTTGTACACAACATTTACTTTTAAAAATCAATTTGAATTGAAGTCAAAAACATTCATCCAGAAATTATATTTTCAATATTCAGAACACTTCCACAATATCTCCTTGCAAAAGATGAAAAAATGGACAAAAAAATTGATGAGTGCATGCAATCATGTGTAATCACTCATCATTATTTTCATCAATATATTGTCAATATATGGACAAGAAGATTGATGAAAAGAATGATGTGTAATAAGCACCTTAATAAAATGTTCCGAACTGTATACATATTTCTATCGTATTTTCCCCTACCGCAGTTTTTGTAATCGAACATTTTGTTTATTCATATAAACTATTTTACGTTCAATTGAAATTTTTTTATCCTATTTTGAAAGTCAATTCTATTGTTACATTTCAATAAGCTTCGAGGTTTTGTTTAAGTCTAAAAACTTGAATTAAGGCAATGAAATCATGATATTTGAAATCATGAATCCATGAAATTTCATTGATTATAATAATTATCTTTCATAATTTCAGATTAGTTTAGATTCAAGCGCTTACAAAAAATTTATCAAAACCACATATCAAAGGTATAACTGGATTATGAATTCATTGTTAAATTTGATAATTATACTTGTTTGTGTAATTATGGCCCCTATTTTTGATAATAATTCTTCGATAGTAAACTATTATTTCATCTTCATTGTACACACTAACTGAATAAGTCCAACTTTATGCTTGGTTTTATTAAACGTTATGGGGTAAATACTTTAACGGTGCGTATGTACTGAAACCTCTTTGCACCTGCTTAGTTACACTTAATTTGGAATACGCCAGTCAGATATGGAATCCTTTCTAACAAACATTCATATAAACGGAATTGAATCGGTACAAAAAAATTCCTCAGATTTGTTTTACACAATCTCCCATAGGAAAACCTGTTAAGATTACCTCCACATGAGCCCAGATTAAATTAACTACATCTCAATACGCTTGAAAACACAGAATTATCGTTGGATATACTATTTTTAACTGAATTAATCAAAGAGAATATTTCTTCTACCCAATTATTCGTTAAGATCAATTTTTGTTCTGATTTTACATTACGATCAAATAATATGTTTAACTTACAGTTTAGTAGATCTAATTATGGAAAGTATGTACAATTAAACAGAAGGATGACTTCATATAATTCCCATATTAACCTACTACTTTAACAAAGCAATCTTTAAAAAATAATTTATATTTGTGTCAATGAACACAATATATAAGTATATATAAGTATGGCCTAAGTATAAGTATTTATTACCTGTATAGATCTCAGATCATTAAAAAAACGACTAAGGAAATTATTTTTGACAGATAAAAATTACTTCAGTTTAAAGCTTTTTTGTAATAAATTGAAAACAAAAATATAAAAAATATTGGCAATTTTTTAATTATATTTTTTATAATAAAAATGGATTTGAATGTTTGTAGAAATATTTGTTCTTGCTTTTCAGTATATAATTTTGAATTTGTTTGTTTTGTCGTATCTTTCGTTTTTTATATTTTTTTTACTTGATGTTGATAACCGAATTTTTCTCCATAAAAATTCTCAAAATCGGTTAAAGGTAACTTAAATTCTGATATTTACTTTGCACTGATTTTACAATTGCGCTATTTTATAATTTACGCTATAAAAACATTTATTATACAATAAAAAAAAAAAAAAATCAGCTTATTTCATTCAATTCAAATATGTATCAACATTGGACATTCAATGAATAAACAATTTACTTTGACGTTTTATTTTGTCAAATATTATTGTCATAAAAAGGGAAATTTATAAATTTCCCATAATCTGTCTAGAGATCTCGATAAAAAGTTGGATTAGCGATTTGTATGAAATTCAAAAAAGCTCTTTGATCTACATAGATCTGGGTCATTAAGAAAATGCAGCTAATTACATTATTATTATTGTAGCTCTAATTATATTAATTTTTTTTATTTATTCATTTTTAACTCAATTATTTTTTAATATTAATTTAAATTTAACTTCATGCGTGCATTTCAATTCTATCATTATCATAGCATAATTATTAATTTTAAATTTTTTGTTATTTATTTATTTTTATTATTTTGTTTTCTTTTAATTAGAATAAATTTTTAATGTTGCTTTTTCTATTATTTTTTTTTATTATTTATTTTTTCTCAACTTATATTCTTTTATTAATTCAACTTAACTTGAATTGCAATATATAAAAATACTAGACACCTGCGGCAGCTTCGCACCTTCCACAGCGCGTGATGCCGACAAAGCACCTGCTGTAATAATGCTACTCAGACATATTTCTACAGTCAGAATTTTTGTAAGAATTCAATCAAAATGTGTGCCACTTTCCAATTAAAAAAATTATTGTTTATTATTATTTACTACAACTTAAAGTTTTAATTTATAATAATAACAAACTTTCAATACAAAAATTAATGATTTTAATATCTTTTTTTTAATTTAACAAAAATGTACATACATTATAAATATACATATTACTACATTAATACTTTCAATTATTAGGTTTGTTCAATAAACTGTTCTAGAACGATCTAGACTAGAAAACTTTTTTATGCAAATCCAGTTTGAAGAAGGTTAGGTTTAGTGGCATTCTAGGGTGGCAGCTTAATTTTCGTAATAAAATTTTGTTACAAAAAGTACAAGCTGCCACCCCTGTATTGTGATAAGCGATAGTCATCCTTGCGATAGTCAAAGATGACACTAAAATTTTTTGGTATTGTCTAATGCGATCAATTTGTTAATTGAATAATTTAAGAAAACGACAGTATTTGAATAAATTTAATTTGAAATTTAATTTAATTATTTATTAAAACTTAAACATAAAAAACATAACATAAATCTTAAAAAAATTTTAAAAGTGCTTAAACCAACTTAAACTTTTCTGTATTTTTATCATGAGTGACACCAAATTAGCTGACACCCTAAAATCAATACCAATTATAAATAAGCGACTATAACTATGATATTTTGTTTACTATATATTCAGAAAATTGAATTTTTGCTAGAATTTTTCTAATGTTGCTAAGTGTTGCATATGTTGCTAAAAATTTGTTTTATTTTGAAATATTGCGTACAGTGATACATTTTAGTTTTAGGGCAGTTTAGTTTAATTATTATTAAGTTAAAAAATTTAAATATAAATCCATTTTTTTTTTTTTGTTTTTGTAGGGGGTTGCCATCCTTAAACCTCCACTCCGATATAGATGACAGGATAAAACAAAATTTGAAAATTATTGCATTTTTTTTTATTAACGAGGCTACCGCCCCCAAACCCCCCACTCCATATTATTCAAACCCGAATTTAGCTGATGACAGGAAAAAAAAATTGCTCTTAAAATATGTTGTAATATTCGGACTAACTAATTTTATTTCATATATACTTAAAATCTATAATTATAATTGACAAGCTTTTAAGGTCTTGCGCAGTAGACATTTTTTTATTTTATTTCGATTCACCTACTCCTTATTGAACTTCTAATATATATAATATATAAGATTGTATATAAAACAAAAATGCGCACACAGTTGAACATTTTGTACACATACGATCTTATTATTCAGCAAATACATTATGCATAAGTGAGATCTTATGAAAGTAATAAACAAAAGCAAACAAATCAGTTATTATAATTTATACTATGTACTTGCAAATGAATCTATGTACATATGCCAAATAAAACCAAAGAAATAAATTCATTTCAAATAAAAAATATAAAAAAGCAAAAACAAAAAAAAATCAGTTGAATTGTTCATATGACTAGCAAATTCATTTTTATGTAGTAGAGTTAGAGTATATATAATTATCCTTATTGAACTTCTAATATAATAGTTGTATATAAAACAATAATGCTCACACAGTTGAAAATTTTTTAATCATATGGTTTTATTATTCACCAAATACATTATTCGTGAGTTCTTATTAAAATAAGAAGCAAAAACAAACAAAAATATAAAAAAACAAAAACAAAAAAAAATACAAAAACAAAAAAAATTCATATGACGGGCGATTTCATCTTTACATAATAGAGTCAAAGTAGCTATCTATAATTATAATTGACGAGCATTTAAGGACCTGCGCAGTAGACACCTTTTTATTTTATTTCGATTCTCCAATATATAAGATTGTATATAAAACAAAAATGCGCACACAGTTGAAAATTTTGTACTCATAAGATTTTATTATTCAGCAAATACATTATGTATATTTATTTCGATTCACCTACTCCTTATTGAACTTCTAATATATATAATATATAAGATTGTATATAAAACAAAAATGCGCACACAGTTGAACATTTTGTACACATACGATCTTATTATTCAGCAAATACATTATGCATATGTGAAATCTTATTAAAATAATAAACAAAAGCAAACAAATCAGTTATTATAATTTATTTATTTACTTGCAAATGAATCTATGTACATATGCCAAAAAAAAAAACAAAAAAACAAATTCATCTAAAATAACAAATATAAAAACAACAAAAAAACAAATCACTTGAATTCTTTCTTTTTATCTTTTTAAGTAACTGTCTCTAAATTTTGGATATTTGTAGTAATAATATAGTTTTTATTAAAATTATGTATTATGTAGGTATATATATACATACCTCTTTAATGACAAAATTTTTTATTTTTAGTAATTTTATACACTAAATGCCACTTACTATAGGGAATATATCGGAAACGAAGCAGTATATGAGAGACGTGTATTTATGTGTCCTAAATAAAAATAAAACTTACTAAAAACAAAACTTTTTATTAAACACGAGTGATTTCTGCTATATCGTGCGAAGTCTATGTCAGTACGTAAATTACTGTTTTTTTTAAAACTTTAAATTTGACTTCAACTTGAAATATAATTACTCAACAGGGGCCCCTAGTAAGGTATATAATATATATACATTTATACATAATTTGGATGTTTGGATTTATTCTAAACGTATCTTTCGTGTTTTGCTGAAATAATTGCAAAGAGAATAATAATTAAAATTAATTTTTTTTATCAAAAAAATATTTTTTCTTGTTTTTAAAAATTAATATTATAAATTTTATAATATAATAAAAAAAAAAAAATATTTTTTTAATAATAAAGAAAAAAAACAATTTGACCAAACAGAAAATTGAACTTAACACAAAATTTGCTATATTAAAATGACGTTTTAACCAACTGAGCTAATAACCGGTTAAAATTATTTCATCAAAATGCAAACATAAAATAATATTGTGATCCACACAAAATTCAATAAAATCAAATGAGTATCTATACCCAAATGGGATATGTACAATAGAAATGCACAAAATCAGAATCAGAGTGTGGTACTCGTAAAAAGCAAATTGTATATATAAGATGAATACTCAGAGAATGCGTATTCTACTCTAAGATTATTATTGTGTGGTGTGTAAACCAAAACATGCAGGCATTTTGAAAGCAATTTATATAAATAGTGTGACTTGCTTGATTTAATCTCGGAATAAGTAAATAATAGTAATTGTTCTGCTGATTTCTTCAAGAATTCTTTTTTTATGCTGACAAGTAAAACGTCTTAACTTCTTAAACGTCTTAAATGTTAAATGTTAATTCTCAGTTATTTACGATATAATTTTATATCACATTTGTAATTTATTTTCATAATAGCTGCAATTGGTTATATTAATTAATCTTTTAACTTTTAACGTATATGAAATATTTCAAACGTAGAAACATATTTAGTATACTCTCTAATTATTATAATTTTATGATTCAGTGACATGATCGGCTAACGAAAATATGTAAATTGTAGTATATTTACATTCTAATATTATAACGTAAATTTAGAACGCCTGTCTCAAAAAATTTTTTTTTTAAAAGTACGACAGATTTTTATATCGTAATTTTTTGAATTTTTCTTCCTTATTGTTATACATATTATTATCGTATCCTTTTTGCAACTCAATATCTTAATTTTACTGTAATTTAAATTCACTAAAACAATGGCCTACCACTTCAAACCTTTAATATTATTTTTTCCAAAAAAAAAAAAAATTATTTTCATATTAAAAATATATTTTTTTATTTTTCAAATCTCAAGGATACAATGTCAAGTTGTTCATTAAATTAGAAATTTTATAAATATCCTTCTTTATACACATACATACGTATATATATAATTTTTTGTATTAAAATCTCTGTAAAAATAATTCAACATTAATTATTTAAATTTTGATCAAAATTTAATCAGTAAAATCTTTATAAAAATAAAGAAAATTTTTGTTCTGGTGGTTATTTTTTTTTTATTATTTTTTTTTTTTTTTTTGAGAAATTTTCAATTTAAATCATTACAACAAGTATCTATCTACATCATATATGATATATTAATTTTCATTTTGATATTCGATTTCGACATTCACAATTCAGATATTCAATATTTTAACAATCAATTCTTGGTAGGTACTCGTATATAAATATGATTGTGGGTGTGTATGTGTGTATTTATAGAATATCGTGATTCAATTCCTACTTAAATAACACAATAATTCGAGGAAAATGTTGAATTATTATCCTAACTTTTTTTCCTGAATAATTTTCAAAAAATTACACAAAAAAAAAAAGAACAAAAAAAATTCAGGAGCAAAATTCTTCAAAGGAAAGTAAAAAAGGAGTATCTGTTTTTTTGTTGCTGTGCTTTTTTGTTTTTTGCTTTTTTTTGTGTGCTATGAAGAAGAAAAGGAAGAAATCCATTTAATGTGAATGATTTATTATACATTACATATTCCTAGTATCATCGTAGGTGCATATGGATGTTGATAAAAATATCATTTATAAAATATTCTTTATATATTTTTTCTAAACGTTTACATTGTATATATATATAATAATATATAGTGAGTATCAGGAATATGTGAATAAATAAGGATTTATTTTAAATCATGAGAAATAGTTTGAATGTAGTATCAAACATTTAATAAATTAAATTGTAAATGTGTGTGTGTATATAATGTTAAAAATACAACAAATAAATTTAATTAAATTAAAAATTTCTTCCAAGATTTTCGGAAACAAATTTTGAGCTGATGTCATAACTTAAATAAAGGTGTAAAAACTCAAAAAATTGCATTAAATTTTTTTTTTATTGTTGCTTTTGTCATTATTGCTTTGATATAAATTTTAAGAAATATTTATGTCTCTATCGAACTATGACACCGCAAACAAATAGAATATGAACGGAAGACTCCTCTTTTTCTAAGCAGAAGCTGTATTTGTCAGTGTTCAATCTACCAATCTTGAACAGATGCTTGTTACCTATGATAAACCAACATTCTGAAATTGGATCTAGTTTCCCTGATTACCTGATTCAGTACTTAGTTAGAAAAAGGCTTTAACTGCGTAAGTCCTTGGCAACTATTCCATATGTTTTGGGTTTCTGTATAGTTTCCCACTTGGAAGCAATTCTTTGTAGGTAGGCGTTGGAACGAGCAAAACTTGATTGTAATCCCAAGAATTAACTTTTCGCACCTGTTGTTGCAAGGGCATCTGCTTCTTCACTACCTTGTATTCCGTCATGTCCAGGAATCCACATAAGAGTAACTCCGTTAGCTTTATTAAACTTCTGTAACACCTAAAGATAATCTTTAATTTAAAAATTGGGGCAATGCCAATTCCTCGATGACATAAGTTTTAGCTTGAAAACAGTGGGATATGTGCCAAGTACAACCCTAAATTTGAACTTTGGTCCAAATACGACGGCACCGGTTTTTTTGCCAAATTTTTGTGCCATCAGTATACCATACTAAAGCTACTGGAGGTAAGGCTCTAATTAAACCATCGACTTCTTCCCTTTTAGGTATTAGAACAGTGAAGTTCCTGCGGCAATCAATTGCTTTTGTCACATAGTCTGACATTGAAATTGCTTCGATTCCTAGTTTTATTTTGCTGCAGGTTTTGAGATTATTTGTTAAATTCAGCTTGTTGCTGTCATTCCTACCGTCTTTATCAGTATTTTTTCTAGGGTTAGAGTAGACCACGTTTTGAGTGATCCAGTAGTCCCAAGGCATATTTTTTGTATTTTAGTAAGCTTTCAAGCTTTTGTCTGTTTTATTTTTGTCCCCCATACAAATATTACGTAAAAGATTACAGGTCTTATTATAGACTTGTAGAGCCATACAGTCATCTGTGAATGTTACATACTTTAATTCGAGATATTGTTGCATGATGAATGATTTTAGTCACTTAACATATTTTCAAAATTCAACACTGTGTCCACTATCGCTAATTCTTGTAAACTCTTCATATCCAAGACAAAATTATTAAGATTTCAATTTTTTCATCATACAAACTCTTAATAAATATTTCAAGCATTTCGGAATAGGTGAGGAAATTGTACCAAATAACTTTTGATAAATCTCAACATATGATTCGTACATCTATAGATTCCTGACATTTTGCTTAAATCGAATGTTTATAAATGTTAATTGTTCAGAAATTAATAGGATAAAATACCAATACACCGCAACCCACAATAAATCTTTATATCTACTACCTATAAAGAACATTTATTACATAAAAACATATAATAGTATAAGTCACAATAATTAAAATTTCGAAGCCTATTCTCTATTTCATCGTAGACATATAACTTTTTCCATCCTGTAACCCCATCAGTGGAGTATAGGGCAGGAAGATATAAGTATAAATTTGGAAAAAAAATTTTTTTAATTTTATGAAACTTATAAGAATTTATATTGATTTTCATAACAAATTAATGCCACAATATCATTATCAATTTTTATTACTCACTGTACATAATATATACAAATATATACGACATTTATATATAGTACAAAAAAAAAAAAAGATACGGAAAAAACATGAAGACAATGTTTAACACTTTCATAATGATCGCATTAAAAATAGCAAAAAAATAAATAATGAATGTAAATCTATATAATGTTATATATTATATAGTATATATATGCATAATATATAGATATATATAAATATATGTTATATTAAAAAGAGATAATATAAAAGAATTCTTTAAAGAAACCGGAAAAATGAGAAAATGGTTCTGTCATGTTCTAGACACACGACGACAAAACTGAGAATGAACTTAACATTCATATACTTACATAATATATTACATTATATTATTAAAAAACAAAACACAAGTATAGGTATATATATATGTAGTATTTAAATTATATTATTATAATATATATAAGTGTGTCCTGGCGAATACAAATAATGGCTGAGATGAAAATAAGACATTATGAGGTATCATTTTGAAGCAATAAAATAAAAAAAAATTTGAAATAAAACAAATATATCAGGATCAGGATATGCTCCTTGATAATATTATATTATTTATAAAGAAATATAATTTCACACCACATGTGTGACAGTGAGGTTTCTTAATTTTAATTTTAAAAATATTTTATTATCAACTATACCAAATTAATTACTCTCTATAGCCTAATCGGTATAGAAGCATTAGAAAACAAATTAAATTCAAATATATGTCAAAAGCTAAGCTAACTATTTGTACTTTAGATTTCTAAGAATTGTAAGGATTAAAATAAAGAAATTCTAAAACCTAAAAAATTGAGTTCAAATCAAATTAGTTTCTTCTATTAGAAAATATACGCATATCACAAACGACCTACAGTAAAATAAGTAGCAATGGAATATAATCATATGTTTTGTAAAAATCTTACAATTCAAGCAAAATATCCTATATTTTATATGAATTAAATTAACTAATGTCTTACTGATTAATTTTAATCCTGGTGCTTCGAATACAGATATTCAATCAAAAATTATTTTATTAATTTTATTAATTTTATGAATTTTATCGGTTGATAATCAATTTTACTTCTATTATAGTAAAACTGTATTTACATAGATATATAGTTATGATGATGTGAAGCAACAAACTGATTACTGATAAAATTTAATAAATCTAATCATAATTACAATTTTTGGAAAATGGAAAAAAAAAAAATTAATGTTTAATTATGTCGTCTGATATTATGTAAATCGATATTCAGATTATTTTTTATCAAATTTTTGATTAACGGCATAACGAATTGTCTGTAAATATTTGTTTTTTCCATTTAAGCTCTTTCTTAACTTCTCCTAATTTATTAGTATAGATTCAAAGCAATAATAGTAGTCATCATGAACATAAACCTGATCCAATTCTATAAGATAATAAAAGTACATATAGATCTTAAGAGGTCGCATTTACATAGTGACACACATACAACTATCCATAAAAAAAAAGTGTAGATCTAAAAATTTGCAAGTTTATTTTATCTATCTTATCTTACTAAATTTATCAACTGAAAGTCTAACTTTATTTTCACTAATAAATCATTCTGATTATTAAATATTTCAATTAAAAATTTCATCCCATGTATACATGTATATAATATACATTTTACCATACATAAATTTTAATTTATCAAATTACCGCAATGCATTAAATTTAAATTTTTTGTTTTTTTTTTTAAATAAATTATAAAAGTGGCCTCTGTAGCCGAGTAGTACAGCATTTGGTGTAGTACTGTAACGATTGAAAGTCGAATTGTAATTTTCACCACATGGGTTGAAATATAATTTAATAATTAATATAATTTAATCAAAAAAAAAAAGGGCCACATTTCGAAAGGGAAAAGGACCTATAAAGCTGGCCTACAGAGTTATCTGTATTAGGATCAACTGTTAAAATAAATAAATAAATAAATTATAACATATACGGTTGTTGTCTAAGATAAATCAATAAAAAAAATATAATAGCAAGAATAAATGGAAATGATGAAAAACAGTTCATAATGAAACTGAGTATGATTTTTTATAAGATTTCGAAGAGTTGGCGAATACTAGTTAATTTTTATTTGCAGATATCGAGATTTTGAAACCGACTTACTTCTTTCATCAGTACTAGTCGCAAGTACGATTTAGTATATAAAAAAAATTACAATTCACAGTTCAATTAACATTTTACAATTACATTTAAATTTATAATTTATTTTATTTTATAGCAATATTGAAGGTTTAAATCTTAGCATTTCCCCATAACAACCTGCATTTATTTCTTGAGAGCTTTGATCATCACTTAAAATAAAATGGAACCATGCTATTATTAAGGCGAAGTACTCTACAGTAGATACAGTTTTCCACACTTAAGTTAGTGGATATACCATAAAAATTCTACAGAAAAAACTATTGTATGTGATTGTGTATTCCAAATCTCTGTGTAAAAGCTGTTAGGGTGTTCAATTATATAAAAAAAAAACCTAGTAAACTTGTTCGAATGACTGTTCATATGTTAACCAGCTCTAATTATAAGGAAATAAATTTATGCATTTTTGTATTGATATCCTTCTTCATATACTACAGTGAACACAATCAATTCATCTTACAATTATATTTTTGTAAATTTTCAACATTTTATGATCTCACAGAATTATTTCCACAGCTAAATTCAGAATGTTCAGATTTATTTGATTATTTATAACATAAAATTTGAATTAACTTAACGCTTTACCACTGATTAATAGATACGAATTGTATAATACATACTATAATTGTTTTATTTTTTTGTATTTTTTGAAAAATTCAAATAATGCACATACATACACATATATACATTTTGTTAAATTGTACAAGTATATATTATATCAAATACATAAAATTACATAATAATATAATATATATATTAAAGATGTGAAACAATAAAATAAGCTCATTATTTGTTTTAAAAGGACTACATTAACAAATTGCATTTTCAGTGAGTATTATTCCGTTACTTTACAATATTTCGCCCTTGTATTCCATATCATTCCAGATTGTAACCTGAATATATGTATACAACATAAAGTAGAAAACAAATGAAAAGAAAATATATAAAAAAAAAATATAAAAAAAAAGAAAATAAAAAATATACCAAATAACAAATGCATATATTTTAATGCTAAGGACGTCAAGGACTCTAACTTGAATTTCTTCTGGAATCATATTATATGTATATGTGTAGTAGAATGGATACCAATACCTATATATTATATTCGTATAAGTACACAGGAATACAATTTTTTTGTTTTTGTTACTTTTTTTGTTGTTGTTGTTGTTTAAAGTGTTATGGTTAAATTTGGAAATTTATGATGTGGAAATTGTAAAACTTTTTAAAATTCTAAGAATCTTATAGTGATTTTTATTTTTAATTTTTTTGCTTTTTTTTTAATTTTGGTTTTTTTGCATAATATAAATATATGTATATATATAATTCTAAAATAAAAGTATACATACAAAATTTTTTTAAATTTATAAATAAATAAATAAATACAAGAAAGTAAAATTAAATTGATTTTTTTTTTGGTTTTTTTTTTGTTTTTAAGGAAATAATATGGTCTAGGAAAATTAAATATTGAAATAACAACAGTGAAACAAAAATAAATTTACGAAATAGAAAAATTACAAAAATAAGAAAAAAGTAAAACAAAATGCTGATGGTAAGGCACCTACAAGTTTGCACAAAACAAACATATATACATAATATGTATTTAAGTACAAAAATAGAATAAGTATGAAATACATGAGATTTTTCGTTTTGTTTTTTTTTTAAATAAATACAAAAGTTTATTTGGTAATTTTCGATTTCTTTTCTGAAGGCGTTCCTACTTTTTTACGTATTTTTTTTTTGTGTTAAATTATTCAGTATTAGAAAAAATATTTTTGTCATCACGCTGGTATAATATGTCTTTAAATTATATATTTGTAGGAAATTTAAGAAATAACCTACCTCAAAATGTTATTTTTGTATTATCGTTTCGTTTTGAGTTATGTTATACCTTAATTACTTAATATACCGTAATAGGTTTTTCTTACGTTATATAGATTTATGTCGATAAAATCAAACTATAATAATAACCTCAGTTGTTTCAATATTATTGACATCAAACTTTTTCTACGTAACTACTAATTCTGAAGGCTTCTTATATACCAGGGTCGTCCAAACGGTCGATCTTTCGATTGTTTTCAGTCGATCGGCGTAGTGAAAACTAAAAGTAACGTTTTTTTTTTCTTGTTTGACTTTTTACCGCCAGCTTACCACCAATTTTATAAAAACTTGAAATCATCAGGGGAAATTCAAGTTGTGGGTATTTTTAATAGTTTTAATAGTTCAATACCTAATGATAATTTTGTCATAGAAATGAAATAAAATTTTTGTAGACCTGAAACGTACATCATCGTTAGTAGGTACATGAAAAAAATAAAATTTATAACGGTGCTTGGGTACTCAGAAGAAGTTTTTTCATCAAAATATAAAATAAAAATAGTTCGGTACCTAATGCTTATGTATCATACTATCATACAAGACTACACTAATGATATTGATTCTTCAAAAATAGAAAATGAAATTATAGTCCTTCATTCTGATATTTTTAGAAAAGAAAGAGCTTCTAAAAATAGTTATTGCTTGTTGCTACATGAAGATAAATATTCATGTTTAAGAGGTATTGATTTGCAATTATCTGGGTACTTTCGTTCCACCTATCTATGTGAATCGGCATTTCCTCATATGAAAATAATAAAATCGAAATATCGCAGCATACTTTCAAATGAACATATAAAAATGTGTCTACACTTAACAGTGACCAGTTACCTGCCATCTTTTGATCAACTTACTGACCACATGCAATGTCATGCGTCAACATCTAAGGACAAATATTAAAATTATATTAAAAATTATTATTTAATATTTATGATTATGAACTGAATAAATTATAAATATTCTGAAAAATTTATTCTAATTTCGATCTTGCATTCTAATTTTCAGATTTGGTCGATCTAACATCAAGAAAAGTATGGCCACACCTGTTATATACAAACTAATTCCATTGGGTCATTTAATTTATTTCTTTTATTTCCATTTTATTTTTAGTGATAACCATAATATACTCTCAACTATTTTTTTATCATTTTTTTTATCCCAAAATGACAAATAATATTGGATGAAATTGCAAACCCCATAAAATATTTTTTTTGCCTTCGTCCGGAATCGAACTTGAGACTTTTCCGTTGAAAGACAGGTTCTCTATAGTCACTGCGCCATCCATTGTGTAATAAGATAGGCAACTGATTTAAAAAATATATATACATACCTATATATTTAATTTTTATACATATTTTTATACATATTTTAAACCGATATACATATTTGTTATCAAAAAATTACAAAATTAATTAGATTTCCTGCTGATTAGGATTTTGAAGCAAATTGAACTCGTATACAAAATACTATTCAAATGTCTGGAATATTGTGAATAAATTGATAATACATTTCAAAACATGTCTTCTATCTATTTTGAATTTTTTTTGTTTTGTACAGTATTTCTAGGTAGAATAAATTTTTCGTAATTTATTAAATATCTAAACTTAAACGAGTAATGTCTTAAAACTATTTTTTAAATGTAGAAATTGAAGACCACAGGTATTTTTAAATATCGAATTTCTACTTTATTTAAGATTTATATTAAAATTCTAATCTGTAGTTTCTACTTTTATCAAATTTTTATTATTTTAGAATGTATATTTCAGTAACTAAATTCAAATATACAACCTTTTGATTAGTAGTCAGAGAGGACTTAATCAGTATATCTTATTATACTAATCGATTAAATGCCTACTACTTTTATTCCTTTGTAATTCATTTTACCACAATATTTTATTTAATTTTATTTTATTTATTTATAATTTTCTAAACTCATATAAGAAGATACACAGCTAGTATAAAATGTTTTATAATTAACAAATACATATTATTCATCGGTATTGAAAAAAAAAATATATGTACATATTTAAGAACATTTAATGGGCTAGTCCCTAAATCCACAAAAAACACAATCCATAGTGGTTTTTGCCACAAAAAAAAAATTCACAAAAAACGATCCTTATTATTGCTTTTACACATTTCATTTTATTATGTACGGCACTTCAAGCGAAATTATGAGGTAGGAAGGAGATATTTTAGAGTTGGATTCAAAATCAAAGTTCTACGCCTTTTACAGAAAATTTATATAAAATATTTTTATGTATAGACGCTGTTGGATACAGCGAGGATATCTCCTTTTTTTTTTTTATATTTATATTTATTCATTTATTTACTCAAATGAGCTCCATTGCTCGTACAGAGTGTTTTTAGTTTTTTACAATTTTACTTATAATTATAACTAATTAAGTTTTAATTCAGTGCAATTTTAATTTTAAAATAATGAATGTTTTGTTTTTTATAGAAGATATTTAAATATGATTTTTTTTATATAATATTAAGTATTATTACTATTATTTAATTGATGAAAATAATCACTAATTTTACTTTTGAATTTAGATATTTGAGCAGTTTCTTTGATCTCAACTGGTAATTCATTATACGTTTTGTATGCTGTATTGTATATTGTGTCATGTTTGTTAAATCTTTTTGTTGAAGATTTATTCCCTTATTTGAGCTGCATTTCTAGTTGAGTATGTATGAACTTCATTATTCAACATCGGCTTAATATTTGTATTAATATTCTTAGTAAGTATGAGATGTATTTGGGTGGCCTGTTTGCATTTTATAACATGATTCAATTGTAATATTTTGTGCTTTCTATGAATTTCCTGTGTTGAAGTTTGCCTTTTATATCCAAACAAGTTCTTTATCGCTTTATTCTGCAGTTTCTGTAATGTGTTTAAATTTTTATTCACAGTGTTTCCCCATATTTGAATTCCGTACATAATTGCGCTATGAAATAAGCTGTAATAAATTGATCTCTTATTTTTTAGTGGTACTCTTTTATTTATTAGTTTGAATAGTCCTGCAATTTTTCTTCCTTTTTTTATTAGTTCTTTTATATGCTGTTCCCACTTTAAGTTCTCATCTAATAATATTCCCAAATATTTGTAACTGTTCATGGGATCCAACTTACATTTGTTATAGTAAATATTTAAGGCATCACCTGTCTTTCTTTTAAATAACATATACTTTGTTTTAGCTGTATTTATTGTCAGTATTATTGTTGCTGTATTATTGTTTTCCAATATTAATTTGCAACAATTTTACAAATTTTTTTTGTAAATTTTTTTTTGTGGATTTTGTTTTGTGGATTTAGTCATCAACCCACACTTAGTGTTATAGCAACAAATTAAGATAACAAAATGTATGGTTATGACAATTTTTATGCAATTTCAAATATTTCATCAGTGAAAAATTGATTTGACTAGCTAACAACTGTTCCTAATATTCAATTTACATTTAAATTTTAATTTATTTTCGAAATTTTCTAAGATAAAATAATTAGTATACGCAGATTAAAGGCCTACATTTGAATTAAATAATAATCTTTTGTTTTAACCTGTTTAAATAAAAATATTTTGTTTTAACTATAAACCTGTTTTTCATAATATTTTTTAATTTACATATAATTTAAATTTAATTTGGCAAATCATTAAATAACTTAAAAGCAATATTGTAAACTGAATCACATCAATTATTCAATCTCAGCCTAAATGAAACAACCCTTATATCTTTATTATTATTATTGTTTTTGATAATCACATTTGTTTTTACTAATAAATTTAGTAAATGGAATAAAAGTCGAGTTTACCTTCACTAATCATTTATATTTAATTTTCTATTTTGCAATAATATCGATATCTCGGAAGCCACTTACTTCGTTCGTTCATCAGTGCTTGCGACACCTTAGCAAAATAAATATAAATGTTTAATTGGTAAATGTTATTCCATAAACTCTTATATCATTTGCAATTTTAATATATGGGTTGTGTAAGTTTTTATTTAGTTTTATATTTGTATATTTTTTTTTGTTACATATTTTCAATATGTATTAATGTAATATTAATACCGGCTTCTTCTCAAGCTGTTTTGTATTACCAAAAATTTCATGCGATAATCAAAATATTTTTAAATATCATCTAAGCACATTAAAAATATCGTTATAAAATTTTCAATAATAAATTTATAATTACAATTATTGTCAACAATTTTTATTTAATAATTTTCAACCATTAAATAAATTATTAGAATTTCATAAATAACACGAATGTCTATGATTTTCCTATATATTTTCCTATACCTACCCATCTAATCTACATTTCAATCAAATAAAAAAAATTATGTTCTTTTTATTTAATATTTGAAATTTTTACAACATAGTAATAATAATAATAATATTTATACTATTGTTATTATTTCTCTATTAAAATAATAAAAAAGAAAAAAATTTACATGTATATTAAAATATAATTACACTAATAAATAATTTTAATTTCAAATTTCGACAAGACTTAGAATACCTCAAATTATCTCCTTAAATTATTTAATAGGTAATTTATTATTAGAATATTGAAAAATTTAAGTTGAATGTATCTATAAAATTTATATTCTTTCGTGTATATATATATATATATATATATAAAATGTAAATGTAATAAAACTTGAAATATTTACTATAAGGTTTTTTAAGATACTAAAACAACCACCCACAACCACCTTAAATTCATATTCAATTGTATGAAAAAAAAAAAATAATAATTTTATACAAAATCTAATTTATTGGTGTTTGTTTTATACCATATTCAATTTCTAAGAAATTTTCATATGTAATTTTAATATTATCATTATACATTGAATACATATACATACATTGGAAAAAATAAAATAAAATAAAAATAGTTTTAAAAAGGAAATCAGAATTCCTACTCTAATATTACATGTACATATATTGTGTGTATATGATAATAAAAAATTCATAATAACATCAGCTAGCATTTTAGTAAAATGAATTATAATTTTTCAATTTTATTTTTTATTTTTTTTTTAGTTTTGTTATGTTAGTTTACATAAACATTATTTAACACTTATTTCATTTTTATTTTTATATTGTATACAATACTAGTATATTTCCGATAATAGAATTTAAATTATTATCAAATAATTCTATACTCTATAATAATAATAAATTTTCTATTTCATTTCAATACCAATAAATTTTGTAATGTGGACAGGATAATTCTGGTTCTTCCTTTTCCAGTAAACATTTCTCAAAACATCAGCCTATATTATATCAATTTATATATACATACTACATAATTAAGTTCTATATTATTATTTATATTAATTGTGATCCAATTATTCCAGTTGATTGAGTTGGTTTTAAATATTTTATCATCATAATATGAAATATTATTTTTTAATTTATTTCTTGGTTTATTTACCTGTTATTAAATTTCCCTCTGGTTTTGTATATATATATATATATATATATATTCGACAGTCTTTTTTTAATTTTCAAAACTATGAGATGGGAAAATTATTGCAGTCTAACTGCTTTACACAACTATCTAAGGGTTCAATCGATTTTTATCTAAGGGTTCAATCGCTCCTTATCGTTTGAATAACAGATTGAACCTAGCTATTTCATTAAAATACTAGGCTAAGAAATCTGAATTAATTTGTTATATAATTTCGTAAATTTAGTATGTAAGTTAGCTTAAGTTGTTAATGAAATAAAGAATTATTATTATTATAATACTAGTCTTAAACTGACATTTATTCATAATTATTATACGCTGAGTGGTGCAGTAGGTAGATCGCCTATCTTTCAACCGAAAGGTCCCAGATTCGATTTCAGCTGAAGCAAAAAAATACTTTATTGATTTGTCGACCTTGGTCGAAAGTACTCTTTGTCATTGGGATATAATAAATGGCAAAAAATAATTGAGAGTATAATCTGGTAACGAATTAAATAAAATGGAGTTAATCTATTTTAGTTCCTGATAATAGCAGTAGTTTTCCACATTTAATGAGGTGATAAGCCAGTAGTTTTATAAAAAAATAATCGAAATATTATTCTAGATATTGTAGTATAAACTTACAGTACCATACTTTATTAAGCACGACAAGATCATTCTACCTAAGTTACTGACAAGAGCATAAAAAAAAATAATAAAAATAAGTTTTTCTTTGTTACGAATTTTGGTAATTGATAATCAAATTTCACTTCCAATTATTTCCAAACAAAAATGGAAAAACCATTTCGAGAACGAGATTTGAATCAATTAAATGATAGCCCTACACCTTATCGGTCGGTAACCTAGAAAGAGGAGCATTGTTTGACATAAGACTAGCTATAGATTCATCTTCTTTATATAAGAAATCACAAAATACCCATAAAACAGCTACCTTAAACTTTTAAAGCTCTAATCTTGATCATAACAAAAAAAAAATTGTCAATTTTAATTAATGAAACAATATATATGTACAACTGATCTGGATACTGGGTCATAGTGGCTTGACTGGAAATGAGAGGGCTGACGAACTAGCCAGATCATCGGCGGGAAACGTTTATAACCCTGAATCGGCAGTTGAGAGATCTATTGGTAATATTAAGCTATCGTTAGAAAACACCCTGAAGAGGGAAACAAACATTCTTTTAGAGCGTATTGAAGGCCACAGAGTCTCCAAAATATATGTACCAAGAACAAATACGAAAATAACCAAGTCCCTGCTAACTCTCAATAGAGTAGACTGTGGAAAGATGGTGGGCGGGCATACTTACTGCTCATAGCCACATGAATAAGCACATGTGTAGACTAGCACTAAGTGACGATTTTTCAATCTGAGTCAACCTGTAGACACAGTCTGGAAGAGGAAGCAACCTCCACACATGTTGCAGAAGAGTGCCTATTTCTTTCAAGATTGAGACTCAGGTTGACGGAAACGCACTACATAACCTCATAAAGCTTCTGCACGATAGAAACCTCAAACCTATTGGCCTTTATCAAAAGGTTCGACTAAGTTGAGAATGGTGGAGGTCATAAAGGGCTAAAAGTCTACATGCCGGCCCTGACATATTAGGATCATGAAAGAGAAAAAATATATATATATGTACATTAGAATGGTATACTCGTGTAAATAAGGCTTTCCCAAACAGATTAAAATTACAATCGAAAAGAGTGGCCCTCAAAAAAATGAAAAAGTAGACTCTACACTCACATTTTAAACATTAAACTACAAATCAGAATTCCAGAATGCTAAAAGATATTCTTAACACTTTTACACGAAGTTGAACCTGGAATAAATCATAATTGAAAAAAATGTACGTCAGTGGTTTAATAAAAACACAAAATCTTAGTTTCGAGGTGGAGTTGATAAAGTTAAAATTGGGATCATAGTAACTAACCTCCACAACGTATATAAAGCCCGCGAAGAAGATAGATAATTCATCAGTAATAATGTATTTTAAAATAAATTAAATCAATAAATTATACTGCGGTTGAAATAAACAAAATTCTTTTGAATTAAATAAAAAGTGAAGAAAGTGAAATAATATGAGTCTGTCAATACACCTTTAAAAGATGATGATACTATAAATTATCCTACAGAATTTTTGAAGTCTCTTCAACCTTCTGGATTACCACTCCACAAATTAAAGTTAAAAATTGGAAAACCCATTATGTAATCCAACCTACTCCGAGTGCGCTTCTAAAGACATGTAAGGATGCTCTGCTAAGAGTAAAGTTTTTATTTTTAAAATTAAATCAGACTATCCTTGCCAGTTTAGACTGGCACTGCCATCAATTTCCTTAAAATATGGTTTGCTACTTTTATAACTAAAACCCAAGGCAAACTTTAAGTGTTCTAGCAATTGACTTAACAGAACCATGCTTCTCTCATGGTCAATTTTATGTAGCTTGCTTGACAGTAAGTAGCAGAAAAATATTTTTATTTCAATTTCTGCAAATAAAACAAAAACAATATTGGCTATAAAGAAGCTTTAATTTGACAGAAACAATAATTGTGCAACATGCACATAGTGTGATATCTACATTACGAGCTTTTAATAACTTTCATGCAACAAAATTTTGCCGGTGTCTAGCTTATGTATATAAATATTGTTATTTGACCCAATAGATGATTAAATATCAAATAGGTCTGGTATAAATATACTTTATTTTATCCGATTGTTTGTGTGAATATTTGGTGAGTGCATGCAAAGAACTATTTGGTGAACATGGACATGGCAGCGCACCCAGGGCCTTTGCTATATTATATTTCAAAATTCGAAATTTTATATATTTTGTGTTGAGCCCGAACAACGTCGGGTGACTTTGCTAGTTCAATTATAAAACATGATGCAATTTGCTTATTTTGAAATATTAATGAAATACGAATTTTAATGTCAACGGAATATATTCTGCCCAATATGGCAATGTTGAGTAATAAATATGCTAATTAAATAAAATCAATCTAAGTATTTTTTTAAGATAACTTTTCAGATCTATTGCATTTCTCCATTTAATTGATTTGGTTTGTTTTTGAACGCTATTATTGCGTTAATGTTTCTACAGATTTATACGATGTGTATACATGCAAATTTTTATACGTTTTTTTTGTCGATTTATGGCGTTCAATAGAAGCATTCTCTTTCTTCTAAGCATAACCTGTTTCTGTGTGTGTTGAACTTACCAATCTTGGACTTAACATACAGATATTAAGAATACCATCACAAACACTGATGAAGAAAGTATGATGCTTCCGATATATCGATATTTGTAATCAAATATTAAAAATTATTAGTGAACCGAAACCTGGCAACAATTAAATTATTTAATCTTAAATTCAGAAAATAAAATAGCCTAATATTTTTATGTTTCAGTGTCTTGGTACAAAAATGTAAGTGCTTCAATATATTTGTAATTGTTGTACAGAATTAAGCTTCAGTTTGACATTTGAAATTACGAATTAAGTATTTATCGGAAGAGAAATCGTTTGGGAAATATATAGACATTGATTATCAAACTCAATTTAATTTTATTTTTAGTTTAAATTTCATTTTGATATTACATAGTAATATTTAGAAACCGTATATCAATCCACAATTTAGAAAAAATAAATTTATGATTTATCAAACTACGTATATCAAAGCATCATACAATGACAAGCTTAATTATCGATCAAAATGTTCAACTTTAAATTTTTAATTAAATCCGAAGAGCACAATGAGCACAATGCATTCTAATGCAATTCCGCGACAACAAAATATATTTGCTTTTTGTTGTATTTTTTTTTTCTGTTATTGTAGTTTCATGGCAGCTTAATTTGATTTAATATTTAAATAGAATTCATCAATAAAATTAACACTATTCAATTGTTATAAAATTGATTTATTTTACAAAAAATGAAAAAAAAAAAAAAAATTTACCCATCATACAAATTCAATTAAAAATAAAAATTGTTAAAAAAAAAATTACATTAAAACGATTGGTGGTATCAGAGGTCGAGTAGGCAAATAGATATATTTTATGAAAAAAAAAAATGTACAAACCGACACAAATTAATTTACCGAAATTTTTAAATACGTAGATATGGTAATTATTAATAAAAAAAAAAATTAGTAAAAACTTCATATTAAATTTGAATACAATTGAAAGCTAAAGTAGCTGGCAATTTCAAAGAGATTTGCATTCGTGTTTTTGAAAATTTTATAAGAATCAATTAAACATTTGAGCAAATGACAAACAAATTAAAAATATTTCTTATGTTATTTCTTCACTACGTTGAACAAAAATACAAAAGATTCCAAGAAATTCAATTTAACTTCTTTTACTAAAAAAAGGCGTACATAGTGAAAAAACAGTTATTTTTAATAGAATCTCATGTACATATTGATTTTGTTAAGCAAACTTCTAAAACAGAATCTGGAATGCATACGAAATACATTTTTGAAGCTAAAATATGTAATCTAGAATCCTTGCGTAAAATTTTACCGTTAGTAAGAGGTCAATTTAAAGATGAAGAAAAAGAGAAAGAGAAAAAGTCAATACATACGATTCTCTTTTACATTTTTTTCTTTGACATATTATTTTCCTTTGAACACATATGTACAAATATGTACCAATGTAAAAAAAAAATCCTATTTTGCTCAAAGTGTACCCGCCTGTAACATGATAAAAGCACAATAAACATATAAAAATTAAATTTCATTATCTTGGTTAATAAATTTTCTAACGAAATTTTTATTCAATTGGCTACACAGATATAGATCTCAATCGCGATGTAGTTGCACTTCAATTTCACTCTATTGGTTAATAAATTTCATAAATTAATTTTTGGATTTGATAATAGTTGGATTTGAATTTCACTGTCTTGGTTATTAAATTTCATATTCAAATTTGTCTTTATTAGCCAAATGTAGCTAAGATACAGAGATCTTCATCGCGATTTAGTTGGATTTGAATTTCACTGTCTTGGCTAATAAATTTCATAACCAAATTTGTCTTCATTAGCCAAATGTAGCCAAGATACAAAGATCTTAATCGCTAATCAGTTAGATTTTAACTTCACTGTCTTGGCTAATAAATTTCATAACCAAAATTTGTTTTCATTAGTCAAATGTAGCCAAGACACAGGGACCTTAAACGCTATTCAGTTGGATTTAAATTTCACTGTACTGGTTAATAAATTTCATAACCAAAAATGTCTTCATTAGCCAAATGTAGCCAAGATACAGAGATTTTAATCGCTAATCAGTTAGATTTTAACTTCACTGTCTTGGCTAATAAATTTCATAACCAAATTTGCCTTCCTCAGCCAAATGTAGACAAGATACAGAGATCTTAATCGCGATTCAGTTGGACTTTAATTTAACTGTCTTGGTTAATAAATTTCATAACCAAATTTGTCTTCATTAGCCAAATGTAGCCAATCTACAGAGATCTTAATCGCTATTCAGTTGGATTTAAATTTCACTGTCTTGGTTAATAAATTTCATAAACAAATTTGTCTTCATTAGCCAATGGCAAATGTAAACAAGATACAGAGATCTCTATCGCGATTCAGTTTGACTTGGACCTCAATTTCAGTCCTTATTTTTTTTATTACTGTTGCTGTTAATATTTTTATCAATATTATACACCATTGTACTCGGTATGGACGCTGTCCATCATTTTATTGATCTTATTATTTTCCATATTTAGCTTTTTATATATTCTATCTCTTTTTTTCTAATTTTTTTATTTTTTTTTTCTCGTGAAGAACTCGTATAATTTTCATATTTTTTCTCATTTTGTTTTTTCATTTTTATTCGTGTTCTGCGAAAAGTGTGATCAATGACATATTTGAATTAATTCTCATGATTTATTGGATGTCATTTTATTTTTCAACCTAATCACTAGTAATTTTTTTTTTCTATGTTTTTATATTTTTTTATATTATTTCTGTTTTCATATTGTCTATTTCTTTCTTTCACACACAGAGACTATTATAATTTTCAAAAAACAACAAAAACAAAAAAACATTTCCTCTTTTACTATTCATATTCAAATGAGAGAAAGAGAATACAAGTGTTGTACATATTTTGTTTTATTTTACAAATTGCATATTTTTGATGAGTAGGAGAGGAACAATTGAAGTATATACATATAAGAGTAGAATAGATGTTGTTCTATAATAAAAGGAAGATTGTTAATAGTATAGAAAAGATAGAATAAAAATCCATTATTATAAAAAATTAAAAAGCAAAAAAAAATAAATAAAGAAAAAACAAACGATGAGAAATATTCATCACACCTGGATTCATCAAATATTATTATAATAATATATATGTATGTTATGTATAGGTATAGGAATAGTAAAATAACAAACATTATTCAGAGAAAAATTCTTCCTTCTAAATTACAACAACACTACTATAGATAGATATGCATACCAGTTTTGTGTAGATTATTATGCAAAAACAATAGGTGTAGACAGGAAAATTATTTTTTGTTTTTGTTTTTGTTGTTGTTTTTTTTTGTTTTTACATCCGTATGAAAAACCTTTAAAAGATATTATAAAAAATTAGATAATTTCATTTGAAATACACCTTAAAAGAAAGATAGTTTAATTGTGGGTATACTAAGTACTATATAAGATACTCATAAGATCACATTCGAGAATTTATTCCATTATAATAGACAGGCTACATGTACTAAAATAGAGTATGATTCTAATTCCATGGACATTAGCAGTTTAAAATATGATACTATATCCCTTTTAAGGATATAATGTGGCATTACAGAAATTATTGATGGTTAAACAATTAATTTAAATATATCTAGTAACCTTGTCACGTCTTAGGGTTAGTCGTAGCTTAAATTAGTTTTTAAGTTTTAAGTTGTAATTAAATGAAAATGAATTGGTTTTTAACAAACTTTTTTTTACAATTAAATCAAATAGAAGAAAAAACTTTACTATTAAAATTATAATTTTCATTGTAACAAAAATTGACAGCTAAATTAACATGTTAATAATACTTTACATGTAAATAATTGTACCATTGGGATTTGATCTGTACTTGTAAATTTTTTACCGGATATTTGTAAATAGAATAGAAAAAAATAAATTAAAGCAAAAAAAAAAAATTAGTTGCCCAACAGACCATGTACATCCTGGGTCTGACTCATATACCTCCTGCAACCAAAATACTATTGCGAAAAAAATCATTAAATTATCTACTTTTGGGCTTTTATACGAAAAAGAAACTAGTTAGGTTCATTTCACAAATTAATTTTATATCTTAATCGACTTGGACTACTCCATCTATACATATTAGTCCTTTTGGGCATTATTCTTTGTTCATGAATACCCTAAGCTAAAATAGCCCTGCTAAAAAATAATCCTAAACTTTAGTTGAGGAAGCATTTATAAAAAAAATAATTTGAATTGATAAAATTGAATTGGTTGAGGAAGCATTCAGTCACAAACGAAAATACAACGAATTGAATTAGTGACCAGAATATCAATGAAGCACAATATTAATGTCCAGACCAACCATCGTCTAAATAAAATGAATACTATATAGAAATGTATACTTTGCAGCTGTTCGCCATTGGCTATAATCAACCCTGCTTTCGGTAATGTCGTCTGCCCTGCAACAGTCAAAAATTCTGTTATGCAATTGACGACAACTGACGATCGCCATGCTTTCGGTTATGTAAAATGGCAATCAAATTTGAGCATACAGAGCAGCAAAGAATTTCGTGATTAGTTGTTGATCGCCATTTGTTTTGTTCTTTGATTGTGTAGTAAAAAAAAATTTTAATGGTTCTATAGGTTTTTAAATATGAAAATATGTAACTTCAATCTATTGTTTGTAATTTTTATTACATGTTTTTTGTAAAAAACGGATTTTAAAAAATAATTAAATAAAAATGAAAAATACTCACAATAAATTACAATTCACAAATCAAAAATTTATGTTCGGTAAAATCAAAGACGCGACCGTCAAAAGTATGATTTGTCGATTTGACAGTTGATCGATCGAATCAAATGATCGTCAATTTAGTATTACCGAAAGCAGGGATAGTTATATATAATTATTTTCAAAATAGTTTCGACCGAAAAATTCATCTCATCTCATGTGTATTTAAATTTGATTTAAAGTTTACAAATTTATTTAAGCTTTAGATTTCAAAAAACAATATTTTAAAATAAAAGACAGTCATCTAAAGTTAATAAATGTGTATATGTGTGTGCAATATGTATATGTAGAAACATTTTAATTTTTTTTATGATACATGCAAGCACAAGAACAACAACCTACATTCACTTTACTTTCTGGATTTGGATTTGTAATTTGTAATTATTATATTTGATCATAGATGTTACGGTGTATTATTTTGTAGTTTAAAGGCCGAATTTATAAGCTCAATACAAATTCAATTTGAAAAAAAAACCGATCTGTTGTCAGAGATACCGTGATTATGTATATAGACATTCAATGGCGTATTACATTCAACTCAAGTTCAAGAAATCATAATTCAACTTTTTTCTTCTTACTATTTTTTTTTTTACACTCTTGACATTAACTTAGGTACAATCAACTGTTCGTAATTTATTTTTTTTCGCTTAATTAAGTAGGATACTGTAATTTGACACTACAATATCTACAATATTTCGAGTATTTAACAAATTACTGGCTTATCTAATACTCATTATTGTCGGTGTGACTTAAATTAACAAATAATTCCCAAAATGTAAAAATATAATACTTTAATTGAAGATCATTTATTTCTTTTAATTGATCTTCTGATGTCATAATCTATATATTCTACACACTATAATGTGTGTTTAATATATTAAATATTATCTAAGCAACAAAAACTGAAGCTGTACTTGATTCATATTTCCAGTTTGGTGCATGTACACTTTTAGTTTTGTAATACTGAACTAACCTGTGAATTCTTGATTCAAGCAAAATTAATCTGAATTTACCATCCTTGGCTTTTTCAATTTCTTTCTAAATTTTTTCGGATAGCTACATCCTTTTTTTTTAAATGTTTTATTTTTGACAAAATATATACATAGTAATTCCAAATAAAACTAAACAAATTCATTTATGACTATATTACAATGTGCTTGGCTAACAAGTAGAAGCACTCACATTTATATTTATTATTATTTAAGTTATCTGTCAAATTTAGAAATTTTATTTTGATTAAGTTTATAATAATATGAATAATGTTTACAGATAATTGTAATTTGATTTCTTAGATTATTGGAAAAAATACGTTTGTTACAAGATAAAAGAAAAAACCAATTTTGAAAATAAAGAAACTACAATTACTTAAAACTAAACTAAATTAATTAGTGCTAAGAAATTATACTAAACTAACCTACTCTTATGTTAACTTAACCTAAACTTGTTGCCAAAAATAAGGTTTGATGGAGTTTATTTTATCTTTAAGAGGAATATAATAATCGTACTTAAATAAGTTCAAGTCATTTGGGTCTAATACACTTAAATTTAAAGGCAACTTTTTATTAGAAGCGTTTCTTTTATAGTGATATTTTAATGGTATACTATTATTGTTTTCAATACAATTGTTTTTATCTAAGAAGATAAAACCTTCAGGTGGAATGAATCCTAATTTAATTGATTTAATAATGTAGGCATCGCTTTCCTACCAAGGATGACAAATTAAATAGTTTTCTCTAACTTCACTGCTTCTTTGTATATGGTTGCGTATGAGACGAATTAAAAAGTTATCAATTCTAATTATTTAGAAATCAAAGCCAGATTAAACCGTGCAATCAAAGAACTTAAATTTTTGTTAAATAAAACCAGAGAAAGTTCGTTGAAGAATTACCTTGAAAGACTAACATATACCGATCTTAATGACTACTCTCTGTGGAAAGCAACAAGAAAACTGAAACGGCCACAACAAATTATACCTCCACTAAGGAAATCAAATGGTAATTGGGCCAGAATCGATGGTGAGAAAGCAGAGCTTTTTGCATCACATCTACAAAAAGTGTGTACCGTATCCACCAGTAATTTCAACCGACGAAAACAACAAGATTGAAAACTACCTTGACATGCCTTATCAAATGGATTTACCGATAAAGGAATTCCGGAGAAAGGAAGTACAGGAAATTATAAAAAACTCTGTGTCATATAAGAAGGCTCCTGGGTATGATGGTATCACAGGCAAAATGGTAAAGGAACTTCCGTATTGCATTATAAAATTTTTAACCCACATTTTTAATGCTATATTAAGAACTAGCTACTTCCCAGATATTTGGAAAACTGCTCATATCATAATGTTAGCTAAACCGAGGAAAGAGCCAAATGAGACTAGTTCATATAGACCAATAAGTCTTCTGCCAGTAATATCAAAATTAATCGAAAAACTAAAAGCCAAAATATTGATTAAAATAAATAATGAACGAGATATCGTACCAGCTCATCAGTTTGGCTTTCGTCACAATCACGGGACAATCGAGCAAATACATAGAGTAGTGAACCATATAAATAATTCACTTGACAAGAAATACAAAAAATACTGTTCTTCAGCTTTTATGGACATTTCGCAAGCCTTCGACAAAGTTTGGCACAAAGGTCTGCTTTACAAGCTTAAAAAACTACTTCCTCACCACTACCAGCAACTTTTGTCAACTTATTTATCAAATAGGAGGTTCTTCGTTAAATACAACGGGGAACAATCGTCACTAAAAGAAATTGAATCTGGGTTTCCTCAGGGCAGCGTCCTTGGCCCACTACTTTACCTGATATTTACAGCGGACATCCCAACATCGCCGAGGGTACTCACTGCTACCTTTGCTGACGACACAGCGGTCTTAGTGTCTCATACTAATCCGAGATTAGCTTCAGAAGTTCTTCAGAACTACTTATTGGATATACAAAACTGGAGAATAAACGCCAATGAATCGAAATCCCTTCATATCACCTTTACTAAACGCAAGGGAAATTGCCCCACTGTTCACCTTAACGACATGGAATTGACTCACCAAGAGTCGGTTAAGTACTTAGGTATGCACTTGGATAGACGCCTCACTTGGAAAAGTCACATCATCAGCAAAAATAAACAACTACGATTGAAATTCAACCAATTAATTTGGCTAATAGGTCGTTTCTCCAATTTATCCCTAGAATGTAAAGTTGCAGTGTACAAAGCAATCATCAGGCCAATCTGGAGCTACGGGTTGGAACTATGGGGAACAACTAGTAACTCCAACATCGAAATAATAGAACGCTTCCAGTCCAAAGTATTAAGATCTATAGTCAATGCCTAAAGAATGCCAAAAAAAATGCCAAAGATCTATACCAAGGCATGTCCGAAATCACACAATTAGATCAGATTTAAATATCCCATCTGTTAAGCAATTCATTAAAAAGAAAGCTGAAAAATACTATGTTCGACTGGAAAACCATCCAAATTTACTTGCTCCTCAACTCATGATCCTTGAAGTTGAGTAGGTAATTATAATTTATTTCTAGATATTTTACGCTGCTGGAGTTTTTAATTTTGTTTTGATCGGGTCTTTTTAAGTGAAATTGTCTCCAATTCTTTTTAATATTATATTTAACATTACTAATATTGTTCCGGAACAGTATAGTTTCACACTTATCAAAATTGATTTGCAGTTTCCAACGAATACAGTAACGAACAACTTCGTTGAAGACTGTCTGAAGGTTATATTGGGCCATTTTCACCTTATGATTTGCTGTATAAATTGTCAGATCGTCTACGAAAGCTATACTATGATTCAGGCTTAAGTTTTTGTTTAGTGAGTCTAACTGTTATATGTGAGTCTACTCAAATAAATATTGAAAAGGATTGTGGAGCTAACCGTTTCTTTTTGGAGGCCATTTTTTAGTTGAAATTCTTTAGAGTATTTTAAATTGCCCGAAGATAATTTGAAAGTTTTATTTCGTAACATGTTATTCATCAAAAATACTAACTGTGAGCGATATTTGTATTTAAGCAATTTGTAAATAATCCCATCTATCCAAACGGTAGCAAATGCTTTTTCTAGGTCAATGAAGCATGTTGCTACACATTTTTCGTCATTTATTTGGCGACAAATATCTGAAGAAAGCTTAGTCATGGAATGAATTGTGCTATGTTTAAAACGTAAACCAAATTGATTTAATGGAATTATATTTTTAATAGAGGTTTGGTAAACTAGCGATTTGTTAACAACTATTTCAAAAATTTTACTGATATTAGGAAGAAGACTAATAGGCCTGTAGCTACTAGCATCTTCAGGGGTTTTCCCTGGTTTCTTAATCATAATAACCAAAGTTTTTTTTCAATCTTTTGGAAAATAACTTAAGTTTAAACAATAGCTACATCCTTTAATACCAACAGATTTCATTAGGCATTCTTAAAATTTTATTTCCATCCACAAACCGAATACTTAGGGTACTCCATCTAAATCACGAAGAATAATATCAATTTTGGATGGAGTCATTTCTTTCTTCCCTAATTTTTTAATTTGTTCCTTCACATCATCAGCAGTTAGTTTCAACCATGATGGAAACGATTTCCTATATGGCAAAACTGATTGGAATATACCCTTTTCAGAAGCGTGCTTCAACCCATTTTAGAAAATTTGTGGATTTTACCCAAAAGTTGATTTTTACCACCAGTTGCATTCAAATTCCGAATCGATAATCTTTATTGAAGAGTATATAAAAAACTACGTCTCATTTCTTATTCTAGTATCTAGAACGGACTTGTGACACTAATTTACTTCATATTTTTTTTTTTTTAATTTAAAAATGTTGATGTTATTATAGCCTTATTGTAAGCACCTCAACCAATTGAAAAGACGGCTAAATAAACAAGCTATTGCAAACAAACAAAAAATACAAAATATAATAGAATTGTTAAAATGAGAAGAAATTACAATAAAAGAGAAAAAAGAAAAAAAGAGATATGACTGAAACCAAACAAAGGTGACTAACAGTTTGTTTGATGATAAAACAAAAACAAAAAATAAAGAAATGAAAATTGTTGAAGAAAAAATGACAAGCTTAATAAGCCTTTTTGTAGCTTGTCCTTGTCATATAAATAAACATAATAAAGCTCTCTTTTTCTTTATTGTTTTGTTGTAATAACTAGAAATACAACAATAACAGGAAAAACTATATTACTAATTTATAAATGTATATTATAGTACATGATATAGAGACTTCATTTTAATTATAATCATAATAACAATAATCATCATCATTATTATTATTATTATTATTATCAATATCATGTCAACATTATTCTCATTATATATTGTTCTAATAATGATGTTTCTGTATATACTGTTATGAATAATATTTTTTTTACTGTTACTTCACTTTGTAACTATTTTAATTTAACTGTACTACTACTACTACTACTACTACTACTATTAATACACTAAATAAAGCACTCATACATTTTTAACATATTATTCTATACTACTGTGGTGAATAAAATTATTATTATTTTTCCATTATAATTTATGAGGTGAATAAAAAACAACTTAATGTGGAAAGAAAAAAAAAAGCTGAAGGATTTAAAGGACTAAAATGATTACCTGATTCAATATATCGTTTAAAGATGCATAAAGGGGGAATTATTCAATCAGAAAATCATGTTAAAAGAATATCATACCTATTTTCTTTTTTTCTTTTTGTATTTTTTTTATACTTAGTTTTTTTATGTGTAGCTATATATATATTATGTTGTGTTTGTTTGTAAAAATGTGCAAAATATGCATTGAGTTAACTAAGTGAACAAATTAAATTCTTTTTGATCATTGAAATAAATTTAAAATGTCTATATATACATATTATATTCATTGAGATTATCAAGGAATGAGGAAATTAAATTTTTAATATATTTTTAATAAATTTTTAAATTAATTATACTGATATAATATAATATAATACAATATAACATTATATAATAATATATAGTACAATATAATATAATATCATACTCTCATAAATTATTTCTATATAATTTATAAAATTGTTAATTGTTATTAATATTACTTGAATTTTTTTAACTATATAATATACTGTGTAAAAAGACATAAGGTACAAAGATATTGAACAAGAACAAAAATAAGCATATAAAAGTGATGATTATAACTGAGATGACATTCAATTAAACATTATTAATTAATTTTTTTTTTCAAAGGTTTTCGTACTTCCGAAAAGATTTTGTAATTGATTTTATTGAAATTTTAATGATAAAATCATTATGTACTTCTCAAATATGAATTCTGACTAATCTTCTTAAAAAAAAATTGATAAAAAATTTACTTTTAAATTGGATAGCTTATATAACAATTAACAATATTTTTAGAATGATACAGTTTTGTACTAATAGTATTATTCATCATCATCGTAAAGCATTATAACTCTTGGAGTATTTAGCCGTTTTCATAAAATTTTTCCAATTATCTCTTTATCTTGCAGTCGTCTAATAATTAATTATTTGTAACGTTTCATGCTTTATTCAACATTATTTTACCTTATAACTATATAACTATATTACTATATAAATTTGTTGAAAATATTCTGAAATGGCCTCTGTTCTCTGTTATTTTTATTTTATTTTAGACACATCTAAGTCTTTGGAATTTTATACATTTGACTATTTATCATGGGTGTTCATGGATCAGGTCATTTATCAGAACATTTTGTTCCGAACAATTTTGTTAAAAGAGAATTCTTATGATTGCGATTCATTGCTTCAGAACATTGTGTTCCGAACAAAAAAAATTTAAACAGCAGACATTAACATTTAAATTTGATTTGAATTAATTTTAAAATTTTTGTTTATTTCAATCTCAATATATCAAATTATTGTTATTCAAATAAATAAAATTATTAAACAATAAATAACATTTAAACAAAAAAAAAATATTTTTATGAACTGTTTGTTTTTTTTTTTGTGTTTATGCTTTGTAAATTGTAATGTGAGAAATGTCAAAAAAATTAAAAATTACAGCAAAAAAAAAATTGTTCCGAACACAAAGTTAAAGTTAAATCAACTTTTGTTCCGGAGAGAAAAAAATATTCCGAACATTTTTGAAAATTGAGAGAATTCAAATTTTCATACAAAAAATATGCGCGTGCATGGGTTCGGAACATACGTTCTGAATCAGTGAATCAGGCATTAGCTCGTGATTGAATTTCTTCTATATTATTCAGTTTCTAATGTGATGCCATCCCTTCCGTGGCCTAATCGGTTGGAGCACTGAAATGTGTTTCAATTACGATGTGGTAGTCACAGGTTCGATTCCCGTGGAGGGTATAAAATATAACTAAAAAAAATAGCAAAATATCATATATGTATAAAACTTATAATCAATAAAAATAATTAATATAATTAATACTTTATATAACTTAAAATATTACCTATATCAATATCTATATCAATAGTCATAGATATCATACAACACAATAACCCAATAACACAATAAATAATATAGGAATAAACACTAATTAAGTTACCAAACATGTCTTCTACATTAAGCCAATGAGTCTTCTACTTAGACAAATGAAATTAGACATTGCCTCGGAAGTAAAAATGATGATAATCGAGTACGATGGAAATGTCAAGTAGAAACTCTATGCTCCCAAGAGGAGTAGGGAAAAAAAAATGTGATGCCATGAAAAATTGTGTAAAAAAATTGATTCGAACTATGTTAACGCTTTCTCGTCATTCAACGTTTGTAGCCAAATTTTGTGACCCCGTATATGACCACTGAGTGAATCAATTTTTGTATGTTGTATTTAATTTTTCTTCAGTTCTGTCACTTTTATATCAAGTCAATATTTCTTACATGCAGCTTTGGATATAATTTTAAGACTCTTCTATAAAATCTACTACAAACTACTACTACTACTACTACTACTACTACTACTACTACTACTACTACTATTATTATGTTAACATTATTCTACTTTGTTTGAAAGTATTACAAAATTGTCAAAATAAATAATTATTCTACTTTTTTCTAATTATTTTGTTAAAATTTAAATTTTTTATTAATATTTAAATTCTATAAAATGAAATTTTATAAATATATTCCTTTGTTTTTGTCATTTATGAAAATTAAATACACCTTACTTATAGTAGTATCGAATTTCTATTTGATTCTTTATTTTATTTTTACTTCACTTGTTAATGAACCGGAAAAGGTTAATTCTGATTCTGACAAAAAAAAAAAATAATTTTAAAATTTATGATAATTAAAATCTATTATATCATTTGATAATTTTATTTATGATTTTTAATGTACATTTAATTTTAAATACAAATCATATTATTATTAAAAATTTATCTAATTAATATTTTCTATATAAAATACATATTTTATTAATATTAATTTTCATTTAATTATAAAAATAGAAATTGTATCTTTTTGTTTTTTTTTTTTTTTTTTAATTTTTTTTTAATTATATATGTATAGGGTTGTTTCGATTAAAGGTATTTAATTTGTGGAAAATATTTTCCCTCTGAATTAAATTTCGGTCTTAGTAGTTTGTGTTATAGAATTAAATCAATTTGTTTAGCCCACTACTCTGTATTTTTATTTCTTATTACTAATTAATAAGCACCATAAATCAACTAAACTAATCTGTAACATACAACAAGATTCACTTCATTTTAATAAGGTTGGCTCTATTTACATATATGTATGTATTATGTTAAATAGATTGACTTTTAAAAATTTAGTTCATATATATTTTATTTTATTATATGTATATTATTTTATTTTATTTTTAATTATTGATGATTTTTTGTTTTTTATTTATTTAAAATTTTTAACTTTAAGAAATAAGCAACACTTTAGATTTTAAAGTTTGATTATTAATTTTTAAACATATGGAAGATTATTATTTGATTATTAGGTAGGTACTGATCGGACAATAACGGAGTATTTAATTAATTGTACATTGTCCAATATAACAATGTCTATTGGAATAATGTTTTCGAACATCTTTTCTATAAATTGTGTTGGAGTGAAAGCAGTAATTTAGACTAATCGAGGTAAAGTACGAGAGGGTACTTAAAGGGTTTATATTTTTCATTTTTCTATCGAAAAGTTGAAATTGGAAAAAATATTATTGTATATTTCGCAACTTTCAGAACCATGGATTATTTACACAAATTTTTTACAAAAACAGCCACTATCATCAGACCTTTTTAAATAGCACATCGCATAGTTCCATTTTGTTCAAATTCTTAGCAAATTATACTATCAAGAAATTTTATAAAGTTTTGTTATTTTATTTGAACCAAGGATCTTCTGATTGATAGCCAGATGATATAACCGCTACACCATGTAGATGGGCAGATTCACGGAATGTAGGCTTCGTCAAAAGATTTTCTAAAGAATTCAACAATCCATACGTCCTTAATCACTTTCTACGTCTCTTGTTCGACCAAATCTTGAATATGCCAGTCAAGTGTGGTCGCCTCATTACCTTAATCATATCCAAAGAATTGAAGCTACACAAAAAAATTTTCACAAGATTCGCACTGCGTAATTTACACTTGTCAAATCCAGTTATTCTGCCACCTTATAGGAACCGGTTGAAGTTATTGGATCTTGAATCATTAGAATCCAGAAGGGAGGTTGCTGATATTATATTTATTATTAAAATAATGAAATTGATTTTTCTTATGTTAGAGATATGATCCACTTATATATTAACAACAGAAACTGCTTTAGATCGGAAAATAACCAATATTTCATGCTAGCAATTATGATAAATATGAACCTGTTAATGTTTATGTTACACTTGTTTTATAAATATTATAGTTAGTATAAATATTATAATTTTCTATAACATTCTTTGGTAATAAATTACAAAATTGTATAATTGTCAATTTTAAAATTAAGATTTAGAATAAGATTAAGTTGAAAATTATATTTTGTTTGTTTAATTTTGTACACCTATGTATATTGTAATATGTTTGTATTAAGCATAAATAAATAAATAAATCATGCCTTCTTCTAAATATTTGCTTCAATTTTTCTATTATTTGAATCTCTATCTCAATTTTTGACTGATCAACCCTGTATATAAATATAAAATTGTATATAAATTATTTAATATAATATGAGTTAATTACACATAGAAAAGGAAAATTCAATAGATTGATTTAAATTTCATTTTAAATAAAATAATAGTAATTAAAAAAACTGTTTTATTTTATTATATATTTTTACTACTTATTTTATAATTTTTTTCAAAATAAACAAAAAATATTGCCAATTAATAAAAATAACAAATATTAGATACAGCCATTTAGCTGTACATCAGGTTATAATTTTAATTTATTGCAAGCAATCATATAAGTTCATAATATGAAATATGGATATAGAAACAATGTGTTACAGTTTTGGACAACTAATTAAGACGTAATTTCCACCCAAATTTTATCCACCCGTCATGATGAGTTTGAATTACGTTTTGAGTATTGATTATTTAATTTTTTTTTTTATTTATTTGTTTATTTATTTTTAACAGTTGATCCTACAGATAAATCTGTTTCCGAACTTTGTAGGTCCTTTTCCCTTTCGAATTGTGGGTTATTCTTCAAAATAATTATTTACCCGAATCAGAAATTTTTAATTTTACATCAACTATTTTAAATACTAGAAATACGAATAGTTTAAAAATAATGTACAAGCAATAAAACTATTTTGAAGGTATTTAGTACTGATGAAAGAAGGTGAAATACAGGTTAAATATAGAGAAAACAAAAAAACCTTTTTGTTGCTTTACCAAAAATCTTCAAAATTGTTCTTTCTGTTACCTTAAACTTCATTGAAACATTATGAAGTGTAAGAAATCTATCAGATATCGTATAAATCCCACTATACTTAAAAAGAATTAATTTAATTGATTTCTTTTATAATAAGTTTTTATGTATATGTACCTACCTACATAAATTTATATTTATTTTTATGTACAATATATATACATATACATACATATGTTATGGTAATTTAATTCAAGTCAAAATATTAATTTTCCAATTAAATTAAATGAAAATTTATTCATTATATTATTTGATTTCTATTTAATTTACCTAATAATTACTAACCTATGAACATAGAAAAAAATTTTAAATAAGTTCTTTAATATACATATATTATTATACATTATGTATGTATCTATTTAATACATAAATGATAAATCAAGGACATGTCTTATATATATATATATATATATATAATATTGTTATATTGAAAATATAATTTTCTTATGAATTTTTATAATTATATTATTCCATTGACAAATACATTATATTATTTATTTATACATTTAGTTATATTCACAATTTTTTAAATCTATACACATGATGAAAATATATTGAATGAATTTGTTTTAAATGAAAAGAAGAAAACAAAAAAAATATTATTTATCATTATTAAATATTGACATAAAAAATTTTCCAATATTATAAAATAATTATATTTTATCTTAAAGCTACCATTTTCCAAGTTAATTAAATTCTAGAATTTATTATTGTTTATTTTTTCCTTGATTTTGATTATTATAATACATATCTATAATATAAAAATAAAAAATCAGAATATTTAAATCAAATCCTTTATAAAATTATGCTGAAATCATGTTTATTTTGTTTTTTATTTTATTTCCCATGATGAAATATGAAATGACAATAAAAATTTCAAATAACCGACAAGTCATGGATTAAAAATAAAAATAAATAAAACAAAATAACAGACCTCCATGTTAAATTAAGTTGAGATTTAGAATTGAAGATAAATCTTTTTTTATTGAAAAATTATTTCTCATAAAAAAATTGTTTTTGTTTTGATCTTTCTAATTAATATTTAGTTTCAAATTGCACTTTAATTATGAAGAAACATTATGAAATTATTTGAAATTAAATTATTACCACTCACCTTGACAATTACAATTTGTTTTTACTATTATATATATTATTATTTTTAAAATATAATTTATTTATTATACCATGTTACATATTACATACCTTAGTACATTATCATAAATTAAATAAAACAAATTGCAAAACAGTAATAAATGGTAATAAATGTAAGATCATTTTGATATTCCTGAGAATATGTGATGAATGAAATAACAAGAGTAGAAATAATTAAATTATATAATTAAACAATATTAGGTTGATAATTCAGAGCTAAAAGTAATACAGTTACAGGAATACAAAAATAAAAATAAAAAATTTAATATTAAAAAATTAAAGTAAAGCAAAACGTAAGGCAAAAAAATTTAAAAACTATAAAATAAAATACAAGTAGCAATTATTATATACAATATCTATTATAAACTATAGATATTATAAACTATAGCTATTATATACAATAGCTATTAAATACCAATATATACAATAGAAATAATTAAATTTCATTAAATATAACTAAACAAGGAAAAAATTAATATAGGAAAAAAAAGAAAAAATTAAAATTCGAGATAAACAGTTACAACAAAACAATAGAAGCCTGAGAAACAAAACTTAAAAGATATAAAAGAATTAGGTTAAGTTAGCAACAACTCAATTTGAGAGTGATCAAGAAAGAAATATCTATACTGGTTATTTAAAATAATAATTCATCTATTAATTTTATATCAAATCTGTGGACTATACGTTTCCTAAAATCATTTTTATCAAAATGTATGATAATACATTTAATGAATAGTTCAACAGACTTAACTTTTGCATTAATAAAACAAACTTTTTACAGTTAAAACATGCCATTTTATAGAGGTTTCAAATTGCATTTATGGCCAGATGTTTCAAATGGCATAATATGGGGTTGTAAAACACTATGTGATTATCGGCCAGTTTAACTGCAGATAATTGTTATTTCAAGCAATATAACGAACGATAAATTTTTACGCTTCTTTTTAACTGTCACAAAATAAAATCAGAAGAAGAAAAAACGACAAAAATATATGCCAAGGAAATTTCCTTAGTTTTTCCAAAATCAATCAGAAATTACAAAATTGGAATAAAATCAACTCAACTTTTTTACTGTTTTTCTGTATTAAAAATTTAATTAAAATTGATAACAACTACATTTCAAAAAGTATTGACAAGTATTTTAACAAATTAAAACAAATTATTAATTTTTCAGAAATAATATGACACATTTCAAAATGTCAATTCTTTTTTTTCGTTTTTGCTTTAAAAATTACATATTTTGGTCGGAATCTGTTACAATAAAACTAATTTTTCATATATGTCAGTCAGTAAATATTTTTAAATGAGCGCATGTATGACAAAATGAACAAAACCTAAAATAAACATTTCAGTTCATTTATGTATGACAGTTATTATTATTATTATTTTTTTTTTTTTTATTTACTAATTTTCATTTTTGAGGTTATTTTATAACAAACTGGGTGGTAAATTATTTTTTTGTTATATTTTCGTTTTGTTTTTTAAGAGGTAAACAACAACAATAGCTCCTAAAGCAACAGTAAATTTACTCAAATAAAAAAAAAACATACAAAATATATTTATTATTATTATTATTATTCTCTTCCTATTCATTTACAATTCTATATATTATATATTATTATATATTGTATAATTTTATAACTGTGGATTTATGTTAGCCGATATGGCGTTAGTAGACAGTGGCTGATGGCAGCTGGTAATGATGGTTGGCTACTGTATATTACTGTCAACAGTATACAATAAAACTATAAAACTAAATAATATTTCTAGAGGGTGTTGAAATATATGTAAACAAATTGACATACATACAATTTTATGTTTGTGTGATTGTTATATATATATATAAATATATTTTTTTAGAGACACCAAAGAGCTTTAGAAGAGAAAAAACACTTTTCCACTTGAAAAATATAGACAAAAAAAACATCATAATAACAATTGCTGTTAATTTTGTTATTGCTATATATATAAATACAAATTGTATACAAGAAAATATTATATAATATATATGGAACAAATAAAAATAAAAAAATTGTACGAAAAGTTTTGTAAAAAAAATAGAAACATTTTTGACATTTAGTGACAAATTTTGCATTTAACATGACTCTTTATTCGGCTTTGTATACTTTTTCTATAACTTACTGTTGTTATGCCTTGTTGTTGTTGTGTAGAGATGAAAATGCAATCAACCCATACAAAAAAATAGGTATTGATTGATGGATCATACTGTTAAAGAATGAAATTCTACTATTTAGTCTTGACTAAACACAAAAAAAAAATCATCTCATATAGAACACCTATTGCAAAACTGGTACGTTTTATATTAAATTAAAAATGGTGACTTGCAGATTGTGAAATAAATTACAGACTAGAGTTTTTTTTTGTTCGTACCCCTCTTGACGGTCTAAAAAATTTTGCCTAAGTCGATACGAACTTCTAAAAAGCAGACAATTATCCACTATTTTAATTTGACTGTTTGCTACGCCTTTAGAATCAACTATAATGTAGCTCACGTGATTTGAATTTGCCAAATCATTGAATTGCATTTTTATTTCCTGTTCACTCAAGCCGATTAAAGTAAGACACAAGGGGATAAACAAGTAAACAAATTGAATATGATAGATGATATGGGTAGATATAGACAAATGAGTGTATTTTTTTGTTTTTACACTCTTGACAGTAACTTGGGTAGAATCACTTTTTCGTGCTTAATTAAGTACGGTACTGGAATTTTACACTAATATTTCGAGTATTTATTTAACAAATTACTGTTTTATCTACTCATTAAATGTGGAAAAATACTGTTATTGATGTCAGGAACTAAACCTAATCTGAAATAGAATAGTTTCATTTTATGTAATATGGACTTAAATATTGAAATACTAATAACAAAGAGCAGTTTTTTTAGCACAATAATAAAAATTAGATCAAATACGCTTCTATAAAACTCTCTATAAATTCCGAGTCAATTTTCAATAGCATTATTTAAATTTATTACATTCAAAAGGTTTAAAGTATCGGTTAAGATAAGACAACGAATAAAAAATATATTATTTATGAATAATCTCATCATAATTTAAGAGCATATAAAAATACTATTCTCATTTTCATGACATTCTTATATGTGAAAACAAAACTATAAGGATAGACAGGTATACATATAAAAGTAATTAATAGAAAAGAAAATAAATCTAAACAACAAATTTATCAACTACATATTTATATACATATTATTATATAAACCGACATTTTCGTATGTAGTGTCTATTGGACATAGCTTGATAAATACTTAAAAATGGATTGCCCATGGAAAATGAGTTTTTATCATGCTTTGCCAAATGCAATAATTCTAAATGTAGATTTAATAATTTAATATAACTAATACACAATGTAAATTGTAATATTAAGATAATATTATTGTAAAAAACTTCTTCTTAATACAACACTAGAACGGAGTAGATCATTTAATTATTGTGTCCTCTACATGTATTTAGAACTCATGTTGATCGTAAAATTTACTTACAAAATATTCAACAACCGGAAAATATATTTTATGCAAAATAATTAACATACAAACACACATACTTTCTAACATAATCATAATTTTCATCATTTCAACAAAAATCAATAATTGATAAAAAATAAATTAATTCCAAATAAAAAAAGAACAAGTGGGCAAACATTTTGTTAAGACCATAAAAAAGCAGCCACTGATTTAAGAATTTTATTATATAGAAAAGAGTAAAAAAACGAATGTGAATGAAACCAAAAAAAAAAACAAAAAAAATGTGAAGAAAATAAAAATCTGTAATTGGTTTCCGCCTGTCAAAATTAATAGTTTTTTAAGAAAAGACAGACAAATTCGAAATATAAAATATTTTATATTAAAGAAAGAAAACAAAAACAAAAATGATAACATCAACCATTTGCCCCTAAAAGTATACAAACTAAAAGATGAAATTTAGGAATTATTTTTTCTTCTTTCTTTCACACAATTTTACATAATACATACATACATTTGATACATGAATGTATAGAAAAGTTTTTCAGGGGCTTGAAATGATCTCAGGCCTCCGGAAAAGTTCTAGACATGTTTCCAATATTGATAACACTATAGTGTTGCACTATAGAGTAATGCACCTATATTTTCTAATTCATTCATAAAACAAAATTGAAGAAAAAGATTGAAAGTTGTAAAGATTATTTAAAGGTTGTAATCTCATTCAGTGAGAACACTTGGATAGCGAAGATCATTATTAATTTTTTTATTGCATACGTGGAAATGGAAAAACAAATCTTTAAGAACCCTATTACTTTTTTCGCTCCATCAAAACATCATTTCACTTTAGTACTACAATAAATAACTATCTTTTCTTTATAATTTTGTTTTGAATATGGCAATGTTCAGTGCTCAATCAGATTTGTAATCATGAATATCAAGTATATATAATTCAGTGCTCCATCATATTCTGATTCATAACTTGTGATTGGTATTATAGAGGTATATTCGTTGAGCAAATCCTGTCAAAAGTTGTATCATATTTTGCACCATTACCCACCCGTCAAACATATATTATTGAAGAAAAGTGTTATTATGAAAACTTTTAATATTTTAATTTTAGAATAATATTGGTATAAACAGAATTGGGGCGACTAGCGACAGATACAGCTAGTGTCAATAAATTAAACACAATTGCAGACACAAAGTTTATTAATTTTTTAAAATTTATTAATCAAATTTATTAATTTTTCCTCAAAAGCCATTTCAAAGAATGTAAAAGAAAACAGATTTACTTTTAATATTTTAATGTTGTTGGAAACTGTTTATAGAAATTTTTCTAATTTGTATCCGTCGCCCAGGTACAGTATCCGTAATTGTTTTTATGTGTATATAAAATGTATGGAGTTATTTTTTTTGACAGAAGTTGTAGTTGTATCTGTCGCTAGTCGCCCCAATTCTGTTTATACTATATATTTGATGGCTACATAATGGTGCATAATACAACTTTTGACAGGATTTGCACAACATGTAGTAATATACTCAACACAATACACATTTTTAGATTTAGATAAGAAAATACCAATCACAGGTCCTGAATCAGAATCTGATGAAGCACTCTGAATTATATATACGTGATATATATGTGGATATGTATTGTATTATTAAAAGGGAGTACATTATTAACAAAACGGATTTGAAAATAACTTCTTCTTGAATTCGTTAAAAATGTTTAACAAAAAAACTCAAAAATAATATTATTAATTTTTATATTATATTTTTTTTTTTGTTTTTGGTATAAATAAAATTATTTTTCGAGTTCTACATTTCCTTTCAAATATTTCACTAAGTTTTTCTTTTTTTTAATTATTTTTGATATTAAAAAAAAAAAAATTTTTTAATGTAATTTCCTTAAAAAAAAAAAAAAAAAAAAAAAAAAAAAAAAAAAAAAAAAAGTCGTTTATAAAAGAATTTAAAAACTTTTGTAATTTTCAAATTTAAATCTTTTCTCTAGCTTTTGTCATTAAAATTTGAAGTTTTATTATTCACGATTATAAATGTCAAAATATAATTTTACTGTATAATTGACATTTATTACAAAATTAAATTTAACTACTCGTTTAAAACAAAAACAAAAATGTAATTTCAAATTTAACAAGTATAATTACAAGTATTATTAAAAATTTTTTTTTAATTATTGAAATTCAATTAAATGAAAGTTGTATAGAATATTTTCAGTATATAAAAAATCTATTAAATTCGAATATGAAACTATATGGGGTCAAAAATACTTCAATAATAATATTTCATCTTCTTTTGCGATGTTTTAAATAAATTTCAACCTTGATTGCATGCTTCAAATACTTTATTAGAATATTTGTGCTTAATAATTACTCATTTATAAATAGATAGTAAATGGTAAGTAACGGAATAACTTTATAAGTGCTTAATTTCACTTTATAGGCCTAACTATAATAGTCATATATGATATCATATGGTAGTTCATTAAATGTCAACAACCAATCATAACCTTTACTAATTGTCATACCTATATATATCAAAATGTCAAAACGAAAAGTTAAAAGAAGTAAAATAAAAATATAAATTCAATATAATAATTTTTTTTTTGAATTTGAGTTTTGAATAAAATTCTTAGTTAAAAGAAAAAAAACACAAGTTTCCTAAACAACAGTCAAAATTACTTATGATTGCTTATGATTTGTATACGCTTCACCTCGTATACTTATGACTTAACGAATGATTTTGAAAAGACAACGAATGATAGCTTATGACTTTTATTCGGTAAATACAATTGCGACCACCGACTACCAACGAAATTCGCCGCGCTTAACTATTTTTCGTCAAATGAAACACAATTGTAGCGAAACGAAAAATAAAAATAAACAAACAAAACAGAAAAGCAAATGTCGGAATTTCAAAATGAAAAAATCATTTTTATTTACTTATTTATTTATTTATTTAATTCAACTTAAAATGCCTAAAGAGACAAGTCTCAAGATAAGGCTATATTAACAAAAATATAAACAGTTTATAAAATATAGAGAAAATAACAAATGAAGTAAAATTAATAAGTGCAGCAAAAAAAAAAAATAAATAAAAATTACATAAATGTAATATATCAAATTAAAAGTCAAAAATTAAAAATCTAGTAAAAAAAAAAGCAATTAAAGTAACAAGTATTTAAAGGACATAAACAAGAAATTAAAATAACATAAGATCAAAAAGTGAATAATTTTTGTTCACGGATCAGTTTTAATAATTTATTAATTTTTTTGTAACATCATCAGATCCAAATACATCGTTAATAAATTTAAATAAAAAAATAAATAAGTATAAATTGCATTACATATAAAACTTTAAAAAAACAGAACAATAATATTCTAATATCAGATTTCAGAATAATTGTTTTGTTTTTATTTTTTGATGTTTAAAAACGTTGTCAGAAATGTCAAATCCAGCTACCACCGAAAAAATAGAAAATAGCTTTATTTCGACGACAACGAAATTGTGGTTGAGCGATTGTAGTTGCAATTGTAAGCAAATACATAAGAGCGTATGTATTTTAATTTTTTCGTCGCGAATTTTTCGTCGGTAGTTCCAATTGTGTTTACAGCTTTATAGTTGATTAAATGAATGTCATATTGGCGTATACAAAATATTGATAATTTATGATGACTATTAACAGTTAGGGGTTATGAAGTACATAGTACCTAAAAAGTAACGAAATAATTTACTTAAGTACTTAATTTTATTCCTATATCCGATCTTTACACGTACGATTTAATCCACTGCAATTCGCACTCAAATTCACGATGAAATCCATTTAGCGTTTATACGTTAAAAAAAATCCATTACTTTTTTTTGAAGTAAATACCAAAACTTTATGACAAAAGTACAGCGTAGCGTGCATTAAGTTCTTAAAAAATCAAAGAAATGTTTCGTGTAAAATAAAAAATTAAACATTTTTAATTTCACAAAAAAATATTGTCCTCAAAACGTTTTTTTTTTGCTTCTTTCGTATACTAATATTAAATTTAAATGCAATGTCTTCGTTAAGCTTTGGTTCTTAAAAATGTATTTTTATATAATAGTGAAGATAGTCGAATATTTTTCTTTTAATTTTACTGATTTGCTTATCATACAGCTACGCGTATTTTGTCTACTACTTGCAGACTTCTTCAGTGTTTTATACTCGACTTGAACAACGTTCCACAAAACTTCCCTTTTTTATAGAAGCTGATAAGTTTTATTAACTTCTTTCCATGTAAAATATTACACATTTTACTCGCTAGGTGGCGCAGTCGGTAGAGCGCCTGCCTTTCAACCGAACGGTCCCAGGTTCGATTCCTAATGAAGCAAAAAAAAAAACAAAATAAAATGCTTTATGGATTTTTCGACCTGGTCCAGTACCCTTTGTCATTGGGATATAATAAATGGCAAAAAAGAATTGAGAGTATAATCTGGTAACAAATTAAATAAAAATGAAACTAATTCTATTTAAAAAGGCTTAGTTCCTGACAATAGCAGTATTTTTCCACATTTAATGAGTTGATAAGCCAGTAATTTGTTAAATAAATACTCGAAATATTGTAGATGTGGTAGTGTAAAATTGCAGTACCGTACTTAATTGAGCACGAAAAGATGATTCAACTTAAGTTACCGTAGAGTGTAAAGAAAAAAACTCAAAATCAAATTTAATAAAAAAAAACTATCAGTACTTATAAATAGCCAATTTAAAATGAAAAAAAACATTTTGTTATCAAAATTAACCTGTATACAAACAACAAAAATAACCCGTTGTCAAAATTCATATGGCCATATTTAATTCATGAACTGTCAAATTTGATTGGATGGCCATTAAATTTGATTCCCGAAATTCATACCATTTAATGCATAAGACCTCTTACACGTACGATTTTTTGGCATTTGAGTCAAACCCATGGATTAAATCGTACGTGTAACGGCCACCTAAAATTGGTTTGCGAGATCTACTATTTACTAACACTGAATCGTGTTGGAACTACCAGCTTTTTTTATTATATACCAATTAACTCTATAAATTTGTATTAAAACATTTTAAAACTAGATCAGTGATTACATATTCACAGAAATTTATGAACAGTCATAAAAATCATCACATGTTAATTCTCATAAAGAATTGAATGTTAAACCAAAATATATAAGAAATATATGTATGTATGTAACTCTGTATGAGCTTTTTCGCTCATTTCGATAAATTTAATAAATAAATACATAAAATTGAGATAAGAGATAACTTTGCTCTTTTCATCTTCTTTCCAATCAGAATTATTTAGTCAAAGTATTGGATATACAAACTACAAACAAATTAAAAAACCATCTGAAGAAAATTTTTATTTTTTACACAAGTTTTTCATTTTGTATCTAGGTATATAATAAATAAATTTAAAAAAAAAAAACAACAACAAAAATAAATAATTTTAATTAATTTGTTTATAAATATTTTATAATTTTCCATTTTACAATAATAATTAATAATAATAAATTATCAATTAAATTTTCCTTTTATAATCTCAATTTTATAAAAAGAAAAAAAAAAAACTAAAAATAAATAAAATAAAATAATCTTAATCGTTTTCAAAATCATTAACTTTATACTATCTTTGATCTCATAAAGGATTCATAATAAATATTTTGAAATAAATTGTCGAAACGCTTGCAGCTTTCATTTCATTAAGATAAAGAGTAGTTGAGTATTGACAAATAATACAAATTTTATTACAAAAATTTTCTTTAGAAAATTAAATTCCTTTTATTAACTTCACTTAAAGTGAATATGTATAGTTATTGTAACGAAGATAGATTTATTTAAATTTTGATATTCTGACACATATATACTGTGTGCTACATTTTTTTTTGTACATACAGCAGCGGTAACAAAATATATAATCAAAATAAGTTATAACCATATTAAAAAATTGTACTGATATTTTGTTTTTGTTTATGCACATCCTCAAAACTGTTCATAATTATGAAACTATCCAAAATATGTGTACATTTCCAAGGTAATGCTTAAGTCTCGAACGATGTACCTACGTGTGAAAGGTATGTATTGTGTAGCCTGTAGGCTTGAAAAATTCGTGTTAATTGTATCTACATAATTACCGTATTTTTTATGTACTATATATTATATATAATATATTAGATCCAATTTAAACAGCGTTGCTTATTTTAATCTTCTTTACATCATGATTATTAGGTAGCTGAATCACATTTATAATCTTTTCATAATTTGAATTATATTATTAATATGTCTTCTCACACCTTTTCAATTACAAAATCGCAGTCTATAGATGAGTTTTAAGTACTTAACATGGAGTCTTTAATATAGTATATCCACAAAATAGAAAATATAATTTTATTATATTAAAAAAATAAACTTTTAAAAAATAACAAATTCAATCATTCTATTTGTTAAAAACTGACTTTGAATAATCATACAGAAAAAAAAAAAAAGCAAAAACTGTGTTTTTTTCAACCAAAAAAGTTTTTTTCCCCAAAAAGCAAAAAATCTTTAGTATTAAATGTTAATAGACGTTAGTTAAGATTTAGGTTAGGTTTACATTAGGTTTTATATTAGCATAAAATAATTAATTAAAGGTTTCTACTTGCTATTTTTTCTTTTGAAAATTTAATTCATTCTAAATATTTGAGTCAGGTTAGTCTAAATAATTACAAATCAAAGGTGCAAATATTCTAGTAATATAAGCTCTTGAAATTAAAATATATGAAAATAACATATTGTACAAATATATTAAGGCAATAAATCTATAATTATAATTGACAAGCATTTAAGGTCCTGCGCAGTAGACACCTTTTTACTTTATTTCGATTCTAATACTCCTTAATGAACTTCTAATATATGTAATATATAAGTTGTATATAAAACAATAATGCGCACACAGTTGAAAATTTTTTAATAATATGGTTTTATTATTCACCAAATACATTATTCGTGAGTTCTTATGAAAATAAAAAACAAAAACAAACAAAAATATAAAAAAATAAAAACAAAAAAAAAATGCAGTTGAATTCTTCATATGACGGGCAATTTCATCTTTACATAATAGAGCCAAAGTAGCTATCTATAATTATAATGGACAAGCATTTTAACCTTATATTATTTTTTCAATTTACCAAAAATATTCTTAATTTATAAATAAACACCGTTTTGGTTAATGAAAATATAGACCCAAATTTTATTAATTCTCTTGCAGAATTGTGAGCTTAATCTGTTTCAGAATTACATACATACATAATCTATACATATTTATATACCTACAATTTTCACCAAAATTAATTTTTTTTACTTTTATGAAATTACATATCTACATTAATCTACTTCACTCATATGTAAATACATAGTATATAGTATATGTACATTTGCAGTAGAAGATACAGCATTGATTAGATGTACAATAATAAATGTAAATTGAAAATTTTTGATTTAAACTTTCAAATCAATTTTTTTATTTTTATGTACATAATATGTATATAGGTACCAGGCAATATTTTATTATTTTTGTTTGAATACATAACATTCATAACTAACCGCCAATTTGTATTGTACTATATGTATAAAATCTATAATTATAATTGACAAGCATTTAAGGTCCTGCGCAGTAGACACCTTTTTATTTTATTTCGATTCTCCTACTCCTCAATGAATTTCTAATATATATAATATATAAGATTGTATATAAAACAAAAATGCGCACACAGTTGAAATTTTTGTACTCATATGATTTTATTATTCAGCAAATAGATTATGCATATGTGAGAACTTATTAAAATAATAAACAAAAGTAAACAAATCAGTTATTATAATTTACATTATGTACTTGCAAATGAATCTATGTACATATGCCAAAAAAAAAGAAAAAAACAATTTCATCTAAAATAAAAAATATAAAAACAACAAAAAAACAAATCACTTGAATTCTTCATTTTTATCTTTTTAAGTAACTGTTTCTAAATGTTGGTTATTTGCAGTAATAATATAGTTTTTATTAAAATTATGTATTATGTAGGTATATATATACATACCTCTTTAATGACAAAACTTTTTATTTTTAGTAATATTATCACTAAATTCCACTTACTATAGGGAATATATCGGAAACAAAGTCGTATATGAGGGACGTGTATTTATATTGTTCTTTTTATTAAACACGAGTGGTTTCTGCTATATCGTGCGAAGTCTATGTCAGTACGTAAATTACTGTTTTTTTAAAAACTTTAAATTTGACTTCAACTTGAAATATAATTACTCAACAGGGGCCTCTAGTAATAATATAGTATTAAAAAAAATTTTAAAGCTCAATTAATTCTTTTTCATTTCCACTTAATTTTTGTACTTGATCCTTGTTTACACTGAACATGCATTATATTTATTTTATTTTTAAAATAAGCTTCTAATAAGCTCGTACAAAAAGTGTATAAGTTAAACAAAGATATTAAAAATTCTACAATCCAGTGCGATAAATAATAAAAATAATAAAATAAAAGCTATAATTTAGAATTCAACAAATTGATGAAAAGATTTTTCAGATTATTTGAGTATTTATAACAAAATTGACTTTATAAAGTGAGTTTTTGTAGTGAGTTCAGATTTTTTGCAAAAGTATTTCACTGTGTAAGTAAATCACACAGTAAGAACACTGTGAAATAGAATATAGTATATTGAGAACTTTATGTTATCTGGTATTCTGTGTGCAACCTTTTTCAACATGGTAACTGGCCTTGATCTTTTAAGTAGTTTTTGAGTAGAATATTCCAATTTAGGTCAAAGTCGATAACTATTCCCAGATATCTGTAGTTACATGCTATGTAAATATTTTTTTATTATAATAAAAAACATAAATTTACTAAATTTTGAAAAATGCGACATTTCAAAATCTATTTCTCAACAAATCTATTTTATTTTTTTTATTCAAAGAAGTTGTTAGGTCTTCTAAAAAATGTAAATAGAAAATATTTAATTTGATTTACTATTTAATCACCATATAGGTTCCGCTTTGTTAACGGAAGTCTATGACAAAAATAAAGTTTAATTATAGTTCTTTCAAAAGATTTACATTTACATTTTTCTGGCGTCAGGAAATCTAGTGTTATATACAATTTTTCAGAAAGCCGATTTTTTTTGGGAAAACTTTTTACCGTTAAACATCGTTTTTGATAAATCTCCATCCTTTGAACGAATTTTTGCAAAAGTTCACTAATGTCATCTAAAAACTTTGTTTTGTGTGAAACAAATTTAGATGAAAAATATTTTTTCAATATATATGCCTACTTTGTATATGTATATTTTGTTACAACTTATGGTGGATTTCCTCTTGATGGACGAACGTCCGGACAAATTTTTTAACCAATCAAAAACTTTTTTTTTACTAATACATAAACAAAATAATTTCTCCGGACAATTTACTTCATCCAATTTCTTAGTTAACATTTTTTTAACTTTCGGTTGAAGATGGCTGAAGTTAAAGAATAGGATAGATATATAATTATTTGATAAATATTTATTGCTATCTCGATTTATGTATGAACGCATTCACATATAGAATTTCAAAATGTTTTTTTGAGAAAAAGACATGAAGTGTAATTTTTTTGTTTTTTGTTTTTTAATATAAGATTATTTTTTTGTCTAACAAATTATTTATATTTTAAGATAAAAGCAAAGGGCTATATTTTATTTTTTCCAATATTACAATGTTATTATCCATTATTACTCTTAACAAAATTTTAAATTGTCTTTAATAAAAATAAAATTGGTGCATGTAAACAATTTTTAAACGTCAATATACAGGGTGGTCCGGTTTAGAGCAAAAAGTTTTTAAGGGGTGATTCCTTGGAGTACTTTAGGAAAAAAATAGTTCCAGAAGAGTGGTCTATCTTTAAATTTACCTGGGCTACAGAGATTTAAAGAAAATCGGATTAGAAAAATTATGTCTAAAGAATATCCACTACAGTTCAGAAGAAATTGAAACTAGAGCAACATCTTCTTCATAGCTTTTTTTTAGAATGAATACACCTAATTAACGGTATATTTTGAATGAGTATCAAACTTACCGTTTTTGAATAATAACTGCATACACTTAAAATTTTGGTTTTAAAAACTGAAAATTTTGTAAAAAACGTTGATTATCTCGAAAAAATTCGCTAATTTTTTTCTGTTTTTTTATTGTGTTGATGCGCTACATCACCCCCTACAAGTTTTTCATACACAGCTTTCATATCAGACTTGCCGTTTTTCAGGTAAATTCTTTATACTACATAATCAAATTTCTTCATATAGTTGTTGTTATGAGGGAACTGTACGTTATCTTCTTTTTAAAAAATCTCGGTTTTAACATCTCTTTTTTTTTAAACTTGTTTTTCAAACTATCGGTTTTTTAAAATCTAATTTTTCTTTAAAAAATCTTGTTTTTTTAAAAATTCTTTTGCAAAGAAGTGATAAGATATTGCTGCCATTACTAATAGCAGGGTTCCAATAATATAGGACGGGACTGATCTTAAACCCAGATTTTTAAAAAGCCCCAAAACCAAAATCCCGTCACACAAAATCCTTTTTACAGAATATTTATTATATTTTTTTGTTTTTTTATTTTTTTTTTTTTTTTAATTATAATTTGAGTTTTTCGAAAATATCTAAATATTTACATTCAAACATTTTATTTTTTTAATTTTTTTTAATTTTTAATTATTAAATAAAATAAAAGTTATTTTTCACTTCAAATAATATTCTTAAAAAAATTAAAAATAATTCAAGATCCGAGATTTTGAAGAACAAGATTAAAAAAAAACAAGGTTACATAAAACGTAATGACGTTACAGTTAAGATTACGTTAAAGAATCCACATTAAAAATCATGATTAACGTACCTGTACTAGTACTAGTGTATCTTCATATCCTAAAGTTTATATTGCAAAAAAAAACACATATAAAATGGTTGTTCCAGATCGTATGTAAAACTCTTTACAGAAATTTTCATTATTATGACTGTGTTGATATTTAACAATCCATCACTGTACATACTGTTACTCTTCATTGACTAATACATTCAAATACATTTAATTTTACTTTTAGCCTAGTTTTGTTTTATTTTTTTTTTCTTGTTTAATTTTTTTCTGAAACACTGATATGCTTCTTATCATTATGATTATCATTATTGTCATCATCATCATCATCATCATCATCATCATCGTTATTATTTTTATTTTTATTTTTATTATTATTAGGATTATTATTTCTTTAGATGGGTTAATCCTTTCCCTGAGCAAAATCAAAAAAAAAAAAAAAAAATTAAAAAATTCTATTTAGTAAAAACTATTTCCAGATTATTTAAAAGAACAAACTAAAAATAAAACAAAATAACAAAAAACACACAGAAATATTCCTAAAATTTACTCTAAAGATTTTAAAATAAAGCCATCAAGAACATCCTTGTTAAATTAGAAAAAGAAAATATAATCATTATTCATCTTTTTTTTTTTTTGTTTTTAATTTTTTTTTTTTTTTTTTTTTGCTTCCTTTGGATAAAACAACTTTTAAGAATTAGGTTAGATTTTTTGTTATGTTTTTGCCTTTTTTTTCGAAAGATCTTTATAAGAAAAGTCAAGAACTTAAAAAACCTCTACTCTGTGTGTGTGTGTGTGTACTTTTTATTTGTTTTGTTGATAAGCAAAAGAATCAAAATAATATTTTCTAATTAAAAAAAATATATACCTATATACATATATAAAATTAAAATAAAAACGAAAATAAAATAACAACAAAAAAAAAACAAAATTAATTTCCAAGAATATACGGGTTGAATTCAAATATAAGAAATATTACTTCAAATATTTTGTTTATGTGGTATTTTTTCCTATTTTTTTATTTTTGGTTTTTTTTTTGTTTTTGTGAAAACTGCTGACCTTTCTTTGAAATATTAGAATTAAAATATAAGAAAAAAATAAAGGGTAATATGCAGAGCCGAACAAAATTAATAAAATTTACTGTGAGTTTTGAGACGATTTTGAAGCAAATCATATTGGATCCAAATATCGTTATTGTGTTATGGTCTGCTGTCTTTGTGTTCGACGAAGATAATTTTTTTTTGCAGATTATTTTGCTAAAAATTGTAACCAATGTGTACATAGTACAAAATATGGATATTGTTCATTTATTCGATATTAAGTGGGTTTTTCGGAGTCAGTATCGAGGTTAAAATAATTACTTGTACAATAACAATACAATAAGAAATCAAACCCATCGTTATTATAACATGGTTTTTATAGGGTCAGTATCGAATATTTTATTACTTATTTACAGAACAAAAGTTACTTCTATAGCTGCATTATATTTAATTTTCAATATTATTCATTTTTTTTTTAAATCTGTTTGTATACTCAATTCATGTTGATTAGACCCCCATACTTAATTACTTCTATTTTTTTATTTTTAACTGTTTTACTTTCAATTAACTTTGTTTTCATACAATTAAATTTAAAAATTGGTATAGTTCAAACAAAATAAAAAAAAAAAATGTTAAAAACAAATCTAAGATCGAAATTAGTCACAAGCACCGATGAAGGAGATATGTTGTTTCGGAAATCTTAAAATATGTAAAAATATATACTAAAAAGTTTTGTGATAGGAAACAAAGAGTTTTATTTAAAAATAAGTGAATAGAAGATGACATTTACGTTTTAAAAAATTCAAATAATCTATGACAAAAAACTTGTTATGGTCCATATAACACCCTGATAAGATCGCGATTGTTTATTTTAAATCTTAGTCATGAACCTGTAAAAAAATACAACTATTTATTTTGCATGTGTGGTAGAGGTGAAAACGATTTTTCTTTATTTTTATTTTCCTATCATATTCATAACCTGTACAATAATACTAAAACCATATAAACTTTTTTTTAATTTCCCAATGAAACATTACAATCTGTCTCTGAAGGAGACATTCAGTATTTTCTATGACATTTTTTATGCAGGTACATTGCACTGACTAGCGAATGAGATAATCCAGATGATCCCAACATTATATTCCATTGTATTTCTTGGCCCCCATTTGATTGTTCCTATGGTCTACTGGGTAGCTGTAAGATGCTAGGACACTTAAGGCGACTTGCATCACTTGTAGCCAACAAGCTGTTTGTCAGTCTGTTTGGATGAGCAGTTAATCTTATCTGATACTTTCCGCTCATGCTTCTAATCTTCTCACCTGCAAATCACGCTTTATGACATCATTATTGACAAACCAAGGCGCACCAACTATCAATCTTAATAGCTTTGATTGGAAACGCTGTAACATTGCAATATTTGAGTTGCTGGCTATTCCCCACAGCTGAATTCCATAGGTTCATATCGATTTTAAGACAGCTTTATAAATCAGCAGCCGGGAGGTAATCTGTCCCCTTAATCACCGAAAATGAGCTTATTGCGATTACCCGTGTTTGTTACTTCTAGTTGGTCATCTGAGTCCTTAAAGATACCTGATTTTCTGATCACACTCAGGATATTCTTCAATGGCATGCTGGATAGCTCCCATTATTAGGTGAACGCTGTTCCTAAGTGTCGAAGTCTACTGAGAATTTCGCTTCACAGAGCAGGTGTTCAATAGCTCCACGCAAGCACCCCTAATTTATTTTGAATAATTTTAAGATTCGAACTGAGCAAAAACAAAATGTTTTCAATATAAAGTGTTCGTCTAAAAAGCTAAAACTGAGCTTTATTGTAGGCTGAGTTTTTTACTACGATAAAATTAACTTGATTTTAATTTTTCCATAGATTTTCACTAAATAGTTCAATTTGTTTTTATCTCCATATAATTACACAGCCACATTATATTTACGAAATTATTTTCTATTAGACAAAGTGGGTTCCATATACAATTTCCAAACTAATTCTGTGAGTGAATAACTCTTTAAATACTACTTTATTGTTTGATATTATCTGATTTGTATTTAGAAATTACCAAGGAAATGTAGGTGAACTAATCGAACGGAGTGGATTAGAAGTATGTATATGTTTAAATAAATCACAAACAGAGTGAACAGAAACTTTGCAGAATTGTCAAGTAAATGTAGAATAATATATAGGTGGAGTTTGTGTTCATTATTTCAAAGTACGCCAATTGTTGTCAGTTGTCAGTTGCAGCATTTATGAATACACCCTATATGTTTAAATAAATCAAAAACAGAGAACCGGAAAATGTCTGAAGATGAAAAAATACAAAAGTAAAAAAATATTGGGTACACAAAAAAAAATCAATATCATCGAAGGAGTAACCGAATTTGAATATGTAGTCACTGGGCTTCGTAGCATTTTACTTTTAATAAAAAGAACAAGTTCGATTTATTATTATTCAGTATTTGAACATTAATACATAGATACATAGATATAAATTTATATCACCATTGTATATATAAAAATTACTTACTTTATAATAAACAAATTATTTTTAGGAATTTTTCAGTTCATCATAACACTACTAGAACTCATCAGTAGGTATTTTTATCTATGTATCAATGTTCAAATATTGAATATATGCTATGGAAATTTTAATAATTTCTAATTAAATATATAATTACATAAATTTATTTTATAGTTATAATATATTTTACGGTGAAGTTTTGATCGATTTTTATAACTCACAGATGTAATAATGAAATCTTATAATAAGTTATAAAATCAATAAAAATAAAAATCAGGAGTTGTATAGGTAGTGTAACACTATAAATACCGGCTACAAGAGTTAAACATGACAAATATGTTTAAAAGAAAAACAAAAAATAGAAAAATGATTTGTATCGATAGACATTTCATTTTTTTTCTTAGAATAAAATCTACACCCATATTTAACTATACCTAATCTGAATTTTATGATTTACAGACAATAAGTTTTGTTTTGGAATTTCTGGTATATTTATTAATTTTAAGAGTTACATCTATGGTAAAGATACCTTACCTTTTCATAATAGCATAGTTTAGAAGTCACACCATATCGGTCGACTTATATTAATTATAATATGAAGCTATATTAATTAATATTTAGTGAAGTCACATTCAGTCATATAATCACATTTGTTAAATCACTAAGACCTTGAAGACACATAGCCAAATTTTGAAATAGTATTTTTAATTGCAATCCTCTATTCAGAACAAAAAATAAATGAGTTGATAATACTTAACATTATATTATGTATAAGGTATAAGGTACAACTTGGTAGATAGTGGTATAATATCGAGTCGAATAGGAATTAATTGTATGTTGAAAAATAAATCCCACACCAGAATATAACGCTCAATAATCTAAACAAAAGCTATATAATATATCAGTTTCAAAAAGACTAAGATGAGTAATACTATAAAAAATATTAGATGAACAATACTGGAGCAAGAGGTAAACCAAGCACAAGATGGCTGAACCAAATATGAGATAAATGTCAAAAAGTAATAGTCAATGGATGAAGATTAAATCTCCGATTTGTAGCAGGGCAGAAGGAAGTTAAAAACGTGATGCAAGACCAACTGACGATGATGATGATAATATAATTTTTCTGGTTGATTATCACATAATATCAGAGATGCAGATTTTTTTATTCCATTTTCTATTATAAAAAAAAATACTTGTTCCCAACTAGTGAAAATTATTTTTATACATTTATTTATTACAATAGATTTGAATAAATAATAATTTAAATCTTTAATTCAAACTCCTGCATATCATCTAATTTGATCGTTCGAAATTTGAATCTAGCTTGAAAAAATATCTTGAAAAAAATAATTTTTAAATTAAATTTACCAACAATATTTTTTCCTCAAATATTGAATGACATACTTTTGGGGTCGGAATTTTATTCAACAAAAAAAAAAAAAAAAAAAACTTTACATTATTTAAAAAAATTTCATATCCAGATACATGCATACTTGTATCTACATTTATTATTCAATATTAAAATTTTAAAATATTTTTTTTTTATTTATAAAGACAAAAAAAATTACATTACTACACCCACAAATTTCACATAATATGTTGATGAAATTCCTACCACTATATTTGCTACTTGCCCACAAGCCTTTCTTTATACTTGAACTTTTTTCTTCTTTTTATTGTTTTTGTTTTTATTCATTCAACACAAATGCAAGCATATATTTATCTTTTTCAATAATTTTTTGTTTTTTTTTCTTTATTTTCTTAAGTTGAAATTTTGTTTTCCTTATTTTTTTATTTCTTATTTTAGCAAGTACAAAAAGCTAGATAAAAATTATTTTTTTTTTTCATTATTTTGTTATTTTTTCTGTTGTTATGTATTATATATGTACGTATATGGCTTACATATATTATTATGAAAGGTACATTTACCCTATCCAGAATTTTTATTTTTGTTATTGTTATTATTTTTGTTTTGTTTTTATTATCTTCGTTTACCTATAAAATGTCCTTGTGAAGCTAGTTATTTTTGTTTTTGTTTTTTTTTTATATATTTGGTGTGTCTCGAAAGTCTATTACCGTTGTGTTTGATGTTGACATGCAGTGAATGTTGTATTAGATGTCCTTAGACTATAAACTTTTATTTTTGTGTATTTTTGTTTCTTACATACTTATTTTCTTCTTTTCTTTTTCGTTTCCATTTATTTACAATGTATGGATATATGCATTTGTTATTTAAGTTATCCTTTCTTTAAAAACAACAACAACAACAAAAAAATAAAACTAAAAAAATAAAAGGAAAGAAATTGTACATATGTGTTAAAAAGAATGAAAAATAAAAAAAAAGTCCTGAATTGTTTAATAAAGAAATATGTATAAAGATATACATTATACATATATTTATTCATATATATCTTTATATATATATATATATATATATAAACTATGTACAGACTATACATTTTTTAAAAAATTCTTAGATTTTCCCTGTTAATTTAATGTGTTATTGTTAAGATATCCTTGTACTTGTCTTTGATCCAGACATAATTTAAAAATAACAATAAAAAAAAAAACAAAAGCAAAAAAAATGTTTTCTTTCAATACTCTTGTTAAAGTAGAATAAAAAATTTTACTTAAAATTGAAAGAATATTTAAACTTAAAAATTTATTTTTAGTGGTGCCAGCTTTAAAGATATAGTTTTGAAATTAAAACTTTAAAATTTATTTTTAAGCCAAAATTTGAAATTAAATATGAAAAAATTTTTACTACGCAATTCATTAGAATGTTATCAGGTCTATGATTTGATTTTTGATGATTTATAATTTTAATTTTAAATTCACTAGTTAAATGGAATCTGCAAGATATCGTAGTCAATTTCAATGGATAAACAACATTGCGTTAGGCCTACAATAATCAAGAACAGTAGCAAAAAAAAAATAACTGAGATAATGAAAAATCTAAAATCACTATTAGCATATAGCAATACACTGTCGAGTTTGTCATAATCAACAGGATTTTAAACAGTATGACAGCATGATTGTATCAACTATAATAGGCTTCAATCGTGCAAATTTCTGAAGAATATTAAATTGTTTTTTTTTTGTTAATATAAAACATAAATACTAAAAACTATGTTTCAATATAACTGTGAAAATAGTCGAATATTTTCCTTTTAATTTTACTAATATACTTATCATACAGATAATGGAGCCATTTATGATCCATGATTATGACCGAAAGGTCGAAACACGTGTCGGAATAAAATAATTTTGTGAAATTAACAAGAGTATTTAATTTTTTTAAAAATAATAAAATGTGTTTGAAAACTGAATAATAAATATATCATAAAAGCCTATCTATAAAAAATAAATATATTTTATCTCACAATTTGTGACATACATATTATATTATACAATATTGGCACATACAGCACAGATAAAGATATAAACTCACTATATCATTACATATTAGTTTTGTTGTACCCAGAAGGGAAGTTATCGGCGAATAATTTTCAATTAATTATATTTTGATGAAAATGCAATTCACCCCAAGTCTTTTTCACAGCTCTTGACTTCACTAAGACTTTTCAACATTTAATTGTTTCAGATCAAATATACTTTTTTGACCAATTTGATTTCAAACCAATATTTTCTGTTTTCACCTGAAATCTTTCTGTTTTTCATATATCTGAAATTATCCCTGATATTTTTTACATTCAAAGCAATTACATTTAGTTAAGTGACTCACTTATTTTTTTATTACAATTTTTTTTCTTCTCAAACAAAATACTTTCATTTTGAAATAAAAATTTTATTGATTTTTAGAACAATTAAATTTTGCAATAAAAAAAATGTATAAATAATTCCAGTCGTCGATTATTTGTTAAATTATTCGATAACTATCATATTCAACACAACTCAACTATAATTGTAAGTATTAACCACCAAGAAATTTTTGATATTATATTTGAAGTACTAAAAAGTCCTTCTATCCAATTATTGGCAAAAATTCTTCCAAATCTAAACCTTCTATTTATTAATCTTGAATATTGAACGATATTAAATTTAAACATTTTGATATTTCAAGAAAACAATATACTAATTGCTAATATTATTTCATCGCATTATTTCTGGTTTCTGGTAATCGAATTCAACTATCACGATCGTATACAATTTGACAATGAAAATATTTTTTCTTTGAAATTTTTTTAAGGTTTATTTGAAGGGTTCATCCAACTGAACTCATCTAATAGAATAGACAGTAGTTGTTGTAGAGCTTCAAACTATATATGATTTTTTTTTAAATACAATAGTTGATTGAATATACATTTGTATATATATACATTTCGAACAAAATAAATTGAACATTTATTTTTTATTTATTATATCGTATTCACATTACGCTCTATATAATAAGTTATTGATAAGTTATCATCAATTAACTAGTTATATTTACTTAATAATTTATTTAGCTATCCTCAACTACAGAGTGTATAATAATATAATCAAACATATTAGTATAAAATTAAAATTCAAAATATACAATTTATATAATTCAATGTAAATAGTGTAGGATAATAAAAAAAACAAAACAATAACAGTAACCAGCAAGATTTAATATAAGCAAGAATTAATATAAAATAATTTAATATTTAACATTAATAAAACATATATAAGATATATTAATAGAACTAAAGCTACTATACAAACTTACTAAATACTTAAACATTATTCAATTTAATAATTCTAAAGATAATATGTTTTGAATTTTTTTAAACTACAATAATATTCAATTACATCTCACTAGGGATTGTATTGTATAACTTGTATATTCTCTATTATCTAGAGTATCTAGTCCATTGAATTTTAATCTGATATTGGAAGATATTATTTTGATATTTATATACTATTTTCATATTCCTGCTGATCTTGTTTTTTACCCATGTTTGATAGGACATCTTCTCTTGTGGCTAAAAATGTTTTTTATTGCTTTATTTTGAATTATTTGCAGATCATTTGTATATTTATTAAAACTACTTCCCCAAGCATACTAATGAAACGCTAATGATAATTGATGACGCTAATGAAACATACTGTAATACACCGATATGTTTACTTAGTTTGGCAACTCGTCTACCAATTAATTAAAATATTCCAGCAATTTTTCTTCCTTTCAATATTTGTTATTTAATTTGAGGAATACAACTCAATTTGCTATTTACTATAACTCCCAGATATTTGTATTAATGAAAACCTTTCAATATTATACAATTATTCAGTTTAATATGAAGCATATTATATGTACTATCTCTGAAAACAATATATTTGGTTTTGTTAATGTTTAAGGTAAGTTTGTGTTTACTCATCCATGCCTCTACAACCATCATTTTGAGGTTTATAGAATTTTGTAGATTGGTAAAGTTGTGTTCTGTATAAATTATAGCTAAGTCTTCGACAAACATGAATGGCTTCCCGCACAGATCAATATTAAGTAAGCTACTTATATAACATGATAACAAAGTTGAGCCTAATGAACTTCCCTGAATAACTCTATAATTAATGTCCATTTAGTTGCTCTTCAGAGTTGCAAATTGGACATATCAAGTTCTGTTCAGAAGATAGTTGCGATAAGTGGTTATCTGCCTGTGTTTATCTCCACACTCATATAGTATTTTTATTAATATTTTTCTATCCACAGAATCAATAGATGTCTTTAAATCAAATAAAACTCCCATGACTTTTTTATGTTTATTAATTCCAGCCTGATATTAAATCAAATAATGCAACTTGACTTACTGTTACTATACTTACTGTTGTTTCGGTTTTGTAGTATTTAAATGGTTAGCTGATGAACATTTACAAGAGTGTCAATTAATTTGCTAAACGTAAAAGAGATTGATATCGGTCTGAAGTTGTTAAGGTTCTTATATATTGAAATCACTTTATTGTATTTTAATACTTTAGGCATATTTCACCTTGCGTTAATGACTTATTAATTAGTTTTGTTATATGATCTGCAAGTTCCATTTTACATTCTTTCACCATAATATTTGTTACAAGATCTGCTCCCGCATTGCTTGAATTCGACAAATTATCGACCAATTTGAAAATTTGACTTTTATTAGCTAGCTCAAATTGCTTTGTAGTCCTAATAGATCATATTATTTTTTTTTGCAATTTCTACACCATTCTGCATCCATTTATCTACATGGCTTATTTTCTTCTAGTTAATTTTTCAACTTACATAAATTAATTTAATGGACTTTGTTTGAACTAAACTAAATAAATAAATAAAATAAAAAATATAGTTTTTATATTATAATTTGTTAATATCTAAAAAAAAAAAAATTTAGGATATTTTGCAAAATAGGACACAGCTTAATTATTGAGAAAATAAAATTAAGAAATATGATATGAAAAAAAAAAAACCGAAGAATAAAATTAAAGAAAGACAGAAAAATTAATAAAAATCTATCTTTTTTCTAATTAAAAAAAAAATTATTTCATTTTTGTATATGTTACATAATTAATTAAAATTAAATATAGTTGAATGTTACTAACAAATAAAAATAATTATAAAATGTTATGAACACTTTAAATTAATGTCAATATTAAACTTTTACTTTATAATTATATTAAATTTATTTTAACTTTTATTTGTTCTATTTTTTTTTTTTTTTTGTGTATTTTTAACATATAACAAATTTGATAACTTTTGACAACTTTTTTTTCATATTCTGCCAATTAAAATTATAATAATATAAATATATTCATATAGTATATATTATATATATATATATATGGGTGCAACTAGTAACTTGTCAATCACTTATTTCTAAAAAAAATAGTTGTTTTTCAATTACTATTAGTATACACTGAAAGAAAAATCAGGTAATATTGATTCGAAATCCTATTCGAAGGGATATCCTGTTTTATTTTGTAATACGTAGTAAAATTTAGTAATAATGTACGCGTTATATTATATTTATGTTTTTTACTATTGATTGTATATTAAGATCTGTTTAACATAACATGATAATTCCATAATTATATTCGACGGTGTGTTTTATAGAAATAATTATGTCTAATATTTTATTTCAAAATTATACTAGAATATTTATTTTTATATATACTATTGCTTCAATAGAACGATCAGTTTAATTCAAAAAGACAACATTATTATTGTATCAATTGTAAATACTATATAGAAATAATTAATTTTTCACATTTGTTTAAAAAGATAGTAACATAACTAATTTAATAAGACATACTATTACTTCAATGATGTATCATTGTATTTTAATTACTTACTCTCTTCATATCTAATAGTATTAGACTTATATTATTTCAATTATATCATAGATTCAATTTTATTTGAGGCCAGATTATATAAATAAGAAACAAATAACTCATTTTTTATTACTATAATTTTTTAATTTTATTACTAATTTCATTAATTGAAAATAAAACTATAAGCAGAAAAAAAATTAAAATGACATAAATATGTACATATAATATATAATGATAAATATGTTTTAGACTTGTGAAGCTTTGAATTTAAATGTTTTTGGTAGTTACAAACTTTTAGTTCTAAAACATTTTCTACCGTCAATTAAAACTATAACATCTTATTTGATCAATATTTAACATTTTGTAATTGATTTACAGTCTGAAATATATGATTGAAAATGTTCGCAAAAATTTGACACTCTCCATGGACAGCAAATCTAAATTAATTAATATATAAAAATGTGTATACATTATTATGTTTAAAAAAATTATTGTAATCAATAATAAGCAGTGCTATAAAATAATTAAGAAAAATTATATTTTGCTTACCAATTTAATGCTGAAAAACTGTCTCATCAAATCCAAATTTACGGCAAATTAAATTACTTAGCTTATCGTGTTGATGTATTGTAGATGTATCACAATTATTAATATCTAAGACACGTTTATTGTCAGTAAAAATATCCTTATATAATATAATTAAATTAAAGGTTGTCTTATAAAAACTTTTATAAGATATTTTTCTCTCAGTGTAGTTAAAAAAAAAAAAAAACCCTAAAAAGGACATTATTAAGTGCATTTACATTAACATATATAAAAAACGAGTAACAATAACATAATAATAATAAAAAATTTTATAATAATTTATAACTTTTATGCAAATGAATTATCTAAATTTTTACAAAAATTCATCTCATTAAAAGTTTACAATTTTTCTTCATTATTATCTGTCACAATATAGTACATCTAGATTTTCCATATTTTTTCTTTTTTATTCTTTTATTTATTATAATATTTTCACATTCAAAGACTTAAAAATAAAAATATGAGAAAAAAGATAAACAAAAAAAATTACCAACTAGATCGCATATTGAAAAGGACATTTAACAGAGTTTACTTAAGTAACAATTAAAAAATGTGGATTGCTGTCTGTATCCTGTTTCTAATATATATCAAATTAAAATTAACACTCATTTTTGAAAAGTAAATCACATCTGAAAATATTTTTGACAATATAATGACAAAATTAAAAGATTAATACATTACATGTATTCTTTGAATACTAACAATCACAGTTTTCTTTTTAAATTTTTTTTTTATAAATTTAATAAATGTGAAAAACTACATCTATTGTTAAATGACTTCGTCTTCTTCCATTGCATTTAAGTGAGTATCAAGTTGTATTACTAACTAAGGAAACAACATTTTTACACTACCCTTGCCATTGTCACAAGCAGTACTTGAACATCATATTCAAATAACATATACACTATACTATACCAGCATGACAGTTGATTAAAGACACTCTTGACTATAACAGTGATATCTTGAGGGTGAGGATATGTAAAATATCACAATTTTTCGAAATCTATATTTGTTTTTGAAAAATTTAAAATACTATTTTCAAGTACTTTTTAAATAAAATTTTTTGACTTGATTTTTTCAAATACATGCAAATTAAGATAATTTTCAAATACCTTACTTTACTTGTACATATTTGAAAAAATCAAGTGAAATACTTTTACTCAAAAATAGTATTTGAAATACTTTTTTCAAATACTCTATTCGTACTTGGGAACGCAAAGTAAATACTTTACTTCAAAAAAATATTTTTTATAGTATTTTAAATACGTTTACTCAAATACAGACCCAGCTCTGATTTTCATAACATTTATTCCATTGGTAAATTTTTTGTACATCCAAACTAAAAATGAGTTCAAACTTTACACCCTAAAACTAAAATTCTACAACGTTTGGAATAGATTAAAAATTCGCATAATTTAATTTTAATTGTTTCTTTCAGAAATCTCCTATAGAATAGTTTTATTTATACTTATACCTATCTATCTATCTTCGAGACATCATATATTCTGAGTTTCTAATAATGTGAGGTTTTGTGCAAACAGCCTAAAATCTTCGGAAGCTATATTTTGGTTAATCTTAACCAATTTTCCATCCATCTTAGTGTCTCAACTTATAGTAATTATACTACCAAGATAACTGAACTCGTTGATATCAATTCTATAACTTCGTTGTTGGGGCACCATTTCTTGTGTTAATTCATAGTCATTTTCTTTTGTTGGTATTAATTTTCAGGTCAACTTTTAATGCATTTTTTCTTTCTTATTTTCTCTTGCATGTCATTGTGTGTGTTTTCAAGGGGAATGTAATCAGTATATTTTGAGTATTCTAATCTTCTAATCTTCTAGAGAGTCCATTTTATTCTTCTTAATAAACCCATCAAGTACAGTGTACTGCTGATATTACTTTATAATATTACAATAATATCAGCATGCGCGCCCACAGAAGATGTTGATAATGAAAATAAGAACGCTTTTTATGACGAACTTGGAAAAGTCAGTTCCTACGATCCACTAATATTGTTAGGAGATTTTACTGCCAAAGTAGGTACAGAGCAATATATACTCCTTACATGAAACAACAAATCAAATTGGGCAAAGATTGTGCAATTTTGCAAGCGTATCATCAATGAAAATAAAAAAAAACGGTATTCGAGAGAAAAAATATACCCAAAGCTACATGGAATGCTCCTGGTAATAACATCGCCAATAAAATAGATCATAGATTATAGATCAACCAAAAGATCGTGAATAATAAAAAGATTTAAAACAGCAGGAAAAAGTAGAGGTTTCCGTAGGATAAAATGGACAAAAGCAAACTCAACATTGAATCGAATGTTATACAATATCAATGCAAAATACAAAGAAAATTTGAATCAGTATACAAGAAAATAACGAAGAACTAAAAATTGAAGAAGCTTCTAAGTTCAGCGGCCAGAAATACTGTAGGTGTTATACCTCAGCAAAAAAACATACAATGGTTTGACAGCAAATGCAAAACAGCGATAAATATTAAAAACAATGTGCTAGACTAAAAATGAGATACAAGAACAAATAGAGAAAAGTATAGAGAAAAAAATAAAATGCGCAAATAAATAGTGACGCATGGCCTGTGACTGAGGAGAATAGCCTGCGCATATTTGAAAGAAAAATTCACCGAAAATATTCGGTCCAGAAAGATTACAAAATGGACATGACAGAATGGAGAATATGTAATCAGAAGCAACAGCGAGCTCAATATAGTGTGATTGATAGTGAGGACATTGTACGGTTTGCAAAGGCCCAAAGACTAAAGCAGGCCTTACACGGTACAATATTGAATCAATATTGAATCAATATTGTTGCAATATTGCATGACAGCATCTACATGAAGTCATTTTCATACAATATTTATTCAGTATTGTTGTGAAAGCATATACATAATACAATTTATAATAAACAATTTTTTATTCAATGAGATTTTCATGAACATATCTGATTTAGTTGAGCAGAAAAAATGTATATTATTATGTAGTGCGTTGCTAACTACAGAAATTTATTCAATATTTATGTATGCGTCTACATGAAGCAATATTAATACAATATTCGGAAATTTACGGTCAAGATCATTAAATCATGTAATATTGGTTCAATATTGAATGAGAGCATTTACACGCAACAATTGTCATTCAATATTGATTCAATATTGGTACAGTATTGTACCGTGTAAAGCCTGCTTAAGATGGGCTGGCTACGTAAGTCGAATGCATGAAAGTCGAAAACAGTTGTGCTGAGTAGAGCATAGTGATGAAGGCCACTCATAGATGTAGCGCTATAGATGATGATGATCAAGTACGGTGTTGAACTGAAAGAAGAGGGGGAGGGATATTGGGCAGTATTGATTAATTTGTGCTCTAAGTTTTATTGTGTTACTCATGTAATCATTGTGAAGGATTGTTGTTGCTGCGCCTTTTTATACATGGTCAATATTATATGTCCTAATTATCTTGCGCGGTATTGCCTTGCACGCTAAATACTGCCATATTGCTTTTTGATTAATCCTACACAAATAATACCTTCTCATAAATCATTAAGCTTTTATAACAGTTTCCTTTAATAAAAATTTTATTATTATTACGATACAATGTTTCGAATAGACTACTCATGATAAACGTCACATTGGCACTGTACATTCGTTTTTTTTCTCTTTAATGCACTTCTAAATACAAATTTAGGTAGGTATTTTATAAATATATTGACATTATTATTTTTATAACTATGTTTTAAAAGTTTTAAATATTATATTATACATAATTATGTATTATATTATGTATATATAAAATATGTACATATATTTAAATACGATATACCATCTTCATTCTGTGAAAACTCACTAAGCCCTTTTTTTGAGAAAAATGAGTTTTCAAAATGGTATACAAATATAGTTCAAAGCTTTCTGTATTAAAATATAGATAATTATTGTATATTTAAAATAAAATGTTAAAAATTATAATTGAAATATTTATCAGAAAGTTGAAAACTTTTACAAATTAAAAGTGTTTACGTAAATTGTTTAAAAGTTACAAAAAAAAAAAATTAAAAGGTATAAAAGTAATCCTGAAACAAAGATAGTGGGGTACTTCAAAAATGAATTTTACAATGTTTTAAATAAAATGTTCTTTTTGTTTTGAATGTATTATTTTTTATGTTGACGAAAATTTAGAAAAAATAATTAAATTAAATTAATTGTATTACATATTTACATATATATTGTATACGTATACATTTTATAATAAAAACAAAATTGTACTGAACTAAAAATCACTAAACTATCGTAACTATCACATTATATTATATATAGTCTATATACACAATAAAAAAATAGTACTCAATTAAGAATTTCGGTAATTATAAATTAATATCGGTAATAGAACAAATCAACACTGAAAAATTGGCTTCAGTTAGCAAAAAAACAAAATTGGTCCCAAGAAAACTGTACATTTGGAAAATTATGGATAAATAAAAACAAACAAGGATGGTCTGAAGATTAATCATCATCAGCTTGACCAAAAGTTAGTAAATTAAGAGATGAATCAATGAACTCACTTCCCTTCACTTCTGAAAAAAACATTGCTGGAGATCCGGAAAATTCCTTAATATAATCTAATTAAATACGAATATATTAGATTTACAACAAGATAAATTGGAAAGTTAACCAAATTAAAATAATATATATATATATATATATATATATATATATATATTTATCCTAGTATAATGCCATTATTAATCTAGTAAAGCTTTGGTGCAGTTTAAAAAAGTATGAACAAAACACGAACAATAACGTAAAGTAAAATATGTATCATCCATCTTTCATCATAATGCATTAATATTACTTTCTCACTACATCTTATCACTACCTCTATACACCTACTTTCATAATACATTAAAAAAAATTGATTTATTGTCTCATTCTTTCATTCATAATTAACTGTTTTTTCATTATTATTGTTGTTGATATAGAAAGGCTTCAGACAAAAACAATATTAGTATATATGAGATATGGAAAATTGACTATGCATCATTGTAAGACTGCTCACATAGCAAAATTGGGCACAATAGTTTGCAATTTGAAACTTTGCTATTTATAATGTATACCTATTTTGTTTTTGTATATGCCTTGTATATTGGCAAAAATTGTAGTAATCAACTTTTTTCTTCTGCATAATTTATCAGCAAATCGTCTTGATTTTTTATTCTCTTTTGTTATTCCTTAGTCTTTTATACTAACTGATGGTTGGGTGTTTTCAGCAGGCTTTATTTCAATATTTATATAGTTTCCCTGCATTCTTTGTCAAAACAGTCGGGATTTTGAAGCGAAAATGCTCCTCTTTGTAGGTACATTTTTCCACTATACGATTTGATATTGAATTTTATTTGCAGCCATAAGTTAGTGACCAGCATTTGTTGCTCATAAATTTTTATAGTTTAGTTTATCTTCCACAAAATCTGGTTAATTTTTGCCACAAAATCGTTTTTTTAGTTTTATACCATTAACTAGTGGTGTATTCGTTCTTATAACACTTTTGATTTTCACTGTGCTAATTATAAAGGCGAAGTTATTATACAACATATGCCAGTTTCAAATTTTCCACATTTAAATTGATAGGGACATATAAAAAAAATCTATTTCCAATCCTTTAGTTGTTATATGAGTGAATTGGTTTATTTAGTTCCACTCCTATAAAAAAAAACTATTAACCCAAGGACACAAATAATGTTTGTACATACATTTCTAATTTTAGATTTATTCAAATCAAATATCAAATTTTTATTAACAATATATAACAAATCTCTCGTAACATTTTATTGTGATAAAAACAAAATTAGTTCTATAAGACTTTTATATGACTCCCGATAAGCACTACAGATGTTATAATGATGTTTTTATGGGAATAATGTGATTAATATTGCTATAAGATGATAAGATGTTCTTAAAATGTCAATGTCAAATTTCTTTCCCAGCCAAATTTTGGTCACAATAATTATAAATATTAATACAATTATTCTTAACCGCAAAATATTATTTATCAGTAAGACATTTTTTATATTATAAATCATTTACATACAAATATCAAAATATCTATTCGATATCTATTTCCTTTTCTCATGAAATAAATATAAATTTATATTTTTAAAATAAAAAATAATTACCTTTCTCGCTCTCGCATAATATTTCAATTGAATTTCATTTCAAAATAAAAACATTATATAGATATTCTTAAGCCTACATCAATATTACAGCACTTCCTCCGGTGCCTTATAGGATTATCCATTTTAGTGCTATTATGTATTTATAATGTTTCGTAACAATTGCGGAGCACTCAAATTAGCACTAATACTGTTATAAGAGTATTTATAACAGTGTTATAAGAGTGTGAAATAGTCTTATAACAATAAAATTGTTACATAGGTGGCCCTTTTCTAAAAAATAATAATTAAAAAATTTTTTTGTTCGTATTCATGATCTTCTAAATTTATTTCTTTGAAAAAAAATAATATAAAAATATGCAAATATACAATTTATTCGTACATATATTTTTAGTGCAAAAATCCTAAATAGCCTGATGCAAGTCCGTGTAATTTCTTACTGTGATAAAATGTACACATTTCATGTCATCATGAAATGTACATGATTTATCAGTGTACAATCACAAATATATACACATCTATTCTAAGTGTAATTTAGTTTAAAAGGGGGTGGCAGCCATCGTAGTCCATCGCTTCCACGACACTAAGTCACGTGGTGTGATCTCATAGCGATCCTGGACCTCCATGAACTAAACCTCGATCTATTAACAAATTTGTAATTGTCATCTTTGTCCCGTCATCTCCTATCATTTGATGTCAAAGTGGCAAATATATGCGTTACCAACCAGCTGAGCCTTGTTTCCACTAGACCTAAGCAATCGCAAAACATCTGCTTCGCAACTTCATAAAACATCTATTTTACTAATAATGATTAATATTTATTCTCAAATGCATCCACCATAACTTCAGCCAAATGTTGCTGGTAGAAGTCCATATATTTAATTAATGATAATTATTAAATTTGAAATTTTTAAATCAAAATATACTGACCAAATCAAGTACACTTGTTATTTTATTCATTGAAATCCGCTCAACAAAATTCGTATCATACTTCAAATATAAAATTAATATTCAAAAAGTATATATACATATATACATTCTTACATATTTGCATCATTTATGTTTAAATTTCTAGTCAAATCCTTCATCACATTACCATCAACTGAAATACCTTGTTAAATATAATTAAAACATACAATCATGTATATATACATATTATATTTGTATGATATACCTAACGTATGTATGTATGTAAATAAAACCAAAAAACAATAACATAAACTCATTTATACCAAAATACATGTGTTCATTTTTGAGAGATCATACAATTGTTTCAGAAAAAAAAAAGAAAACGAAACGAAAAAAAATTAAACAATTTAATCCTGTTTCTAACTAGTACATCCTGATTTGGTTTTTTTTTTTTTTATAATTTTACTTTTTTCTTGAAAATGTTTTTATTTAGTTTTTTTCTTTTTTTTTTTTTTGTTATCTCGGTTAGTTATTCTTGTTATTTTCTATTGTTGAACATCATAATGAGTCAATTCGTAAGCATAGAATGTAACAAGGATATATTTAACGATTTAGTTAGAGAGGGAGTATATACTAGCCAAATAAGTATACTAGTATAGGTATGAAATAGAACCTACCTATTCTATACAAATTTAAAAGAATGAAATGAGATGTGAATACTGTTAGAATTTCTAAAGGATTCGTAAACCCTTTTAAAATTATTTTAATTTTTATTTTTTTCTTGTTTAATGTGTTTTTTTTGTTTTTTTTTTTTTTTTTTTGTATAAATACTCTTGTTTTACAATAGTAGTACACGCATATTTTATTATTTTAGTATAGCTGATGATGCAGAGAATAAAATTTTGTCCTTATGGTTAATAAAAAAAACGTATAGATATACATTATAAATATAAAATAGTAAATGTATATAGATACGATTATAAAAATATAAATATATAGAAAACTAAAAAACAGAAAACAGAAAACAATTCAAAAAATAAACGTAATTCTCCTCCTGATGAATATATTTTAGAGAGTTTCTGTTTTTAATAAAATTCAAAAATTAAAAAAAAACAAAAAAATATTAACTAATATTAAGTTGTTTTGTTTTTGTAATTCTAAAATTTAAATTTAGAATTTTCTAAAAAAAAAAAAACAATCACTTTAGAATATTCATAGGCAACGAACATAATATGCATATGAATGTATAAACCACGATTGTTTCTGTTTAATTCCTGGTGATACCAATATTTATGAGTATTGAAAAATTTTAACAAAATTTAAGAATAAATAGACAATTCATCTCATCTAGCTTTATTTTGTATTGTTGAAATAGTACCTAACACAAATTCAAAAACAGCACAATCCTTTCCAAATCTCAAATATTTTAGTCATGATGTCGTAGAACTATATCGTTGTATAGTTTGAAGCAAAATTGTTAGGAACCAAAAAACTAAAATATGAAAAAGAAATGGAAAGCATAATCTAATTATATGAATCAAATAAGAATTTCTGGAACTGCATTTATCAACTAATTGCAACATTTGAGCCTTTCAAGTAAATCTTCTATTTGATAGAACTATGTTTGCTGATAATGTTATGTTAAAAAAATTGATATAGTGAAACCAGTTTGAATTGGTATAAGCTGACTATATTAATCAGTGTGATATACGAAAATGTTTCTGAATCGTGGACATTACCAAAAGCAAGCTAGCATGAACTTGGTATCTTTGAGAGAAAAGTTCTTTGTCGAATTTATGATCCTGTTTCTGACGAAGGGATTTGGAGTAGAAGATGCAATAACGAACTATATATATATATAACTTTTCTAGCAGTATTCACATCTCATTTCATTCTTTTAAGTTCATATTAGAATAGGTAGGTTATATTTCATTTTCTATATCTATTCAAGAACATGGACCTAATTAAAAAAGCCAGAATAAGACGTCTCCATTGGCTAGACCATATAGAACGTATGGATGAAAATGTTCCATCTAGGAAACTTTTCGAATTCAAAGCCGGGGAGTGTATCATCGAGGTAGGCGACACGTTGATTGGGGAGATGAAGTATTGGCAAATATGAGCTTCAAATCGCCAACGGAGAGATTTCACTCATGACCGAAATTAGTAGAGGACAATTTTATGTTAGGCCCTTTAAAATCTGTATAGCGCCCAACAAGTAAAAGTAAGTAAGATATACGAAAAAAGAAGAGAAAATAAACAGATGGAATGATGAATCAATAATTTGTAAGTTGATGTTGTATGTCACGATTGAGTGTAACTCCCTTGCAAATCCAAAACAAATCAGAAGTGAATAAATATTCCATGAAAGCTTGTATGAAATGCAAAAATTTTTAAAAAAGACCCTAACTTAATCTTAAACATTTCATTTGATAAGTCCATCACTATGAAGAAGTTGTACTCCCTTACTGGAGTATTTTTCTAGAGAATAGACGCTATGGAAATATGGCTATAAGATTGTTCGAATAAGAGATCATCATTCTCTAAATGCTGAAAATTCATTCACTGTGAAAATGTCTTGAGTCGAAATAAACAGTACCAAATTATTTGCAAAATTCTTCGAAATTTGTTCCAAAATACACCTCCACACCTCTTTTTTAGCATTAAAGATTTTATTGATCAATCTCATATAAAAATTATAATCTAAATCTGACTTTTTTTTTATTTGTATCGTAAAATATAGACAAGCTTTTATGTAAAAAGTTAGTAGTAGGTATCTACCGGCCAATTTATATGAATTTGTAAATTTGAAAAAAGTAATAACACTTTTAGGTATGTTAAGATTGTTTGTGGTTCAATCGAAAATATTTCGTATTTCGATTTTTTAATTTAAAATGCGGTAAAATAATTTGAATCCAAAGCTATTTAATATATTAATACGCTAATAACGTCTGTAAAACTTTCCACCTCGGTGAATTAAAGCAAAAAACAGTGACAGGAACTCAAAAATTTAAATGTGAAGTTTTTTCAAAATACTGCCCATAAAAAAAAATTAAAAAGTACTAATTTTTGTGCCTGCCTTTGAAATTAATAGAATAACATATCCAAAGTTCTAAACCTATATATAGGAAAACTATTAATACAATAATACATATTTAATGCAAGAATTAATTACCAAAACATCATAAAATCAATAAAATATAAAGCTTTTTTTAAAGTAAGTACCTATTAAAAAATTACCTATTAAAAAAGTACCTATTAAAAAATTTTAAGTTTCTCTGGTTTGTGTCTTTGAATTAGCCACACCTCGAAATGTTTCTGATTAACCAATGCAGACACATTTTCAAGTTCCAATGATTGCTTATTTTGTAACACAAAATATTGACAAACGTAAAAAAAAATATACCTATTGTTACCGCGGTCGTAAATGTTGCTTCGCCACCTTTCAAAATTCACTAAATTTGCTAAATTAATCCTTCTTATAGAAACAAACACCCGAAGTAAGATATAATAGAGAAAACATAATAGAGAGTAATATTGGTTATTTCTTCAAGTTGGGCTAGAATTACAAAACTAACTTTTTTTCATCTCTACATGGTGTCTCTGTTGTATGCAAAAGAAAATTTTAAACAAGAATGGACAGTTGTACATCGATGACTCCACGGAGGAAACAATAAGGAGATTAGAGAAAAAAAAATACCCTATGTTACAAAAATATTATGCTTTGCGAAAGTAGAAAACTTTGTTTTGGGTTAAATATTTAAGCGAAGAAGAAGTAAACGTTTATTTAATACTGAACCGGCGAATATTGCGCCTTGCGAGATCTTCCTCTCTTTGTTTCAGCATATTATAACTATCAAAATGTCTGATTAGCTATAATAGTTTCTTCTCTTCTGTTTCAAACATCAAATCAAATGGTTCATTTAACTACTACTACTACTATTACTACTACTCCTACTACTACTACCCCTATAGGGTTTTCCAATAGGCATGATATGATTTTGAAGTGACGTTTCGGCCATTTGTAATATGTCATGATCTGTCATTTTTTTTTCATTGAATTCAGTAATGTTTACAGTATTGAAAAAACAAATTAAATTTTGCTGATTTTGCCTTGGAACAACTTGAAAAAGACAACGATTTTTTTAAGAAAATCATTTTCTCCGATGAGGCTCACTTTCATCTGAGTGGTGTGGTAAATAAACAAAACTGTCGAAGAAAATAACAGTTTGGTGTGGTTTTGGGTCTGCTGGAATCATTGCGGTCCGTACTTCTTTCGAAATGTAGTTGGTAACACCGTTACTTTCAATGGAGAGCGGTATAGATCGATGATACTTGTTATGGCCGAAATTGGAAGAAATTGATCTTGACAACATTTGGTTCCAACAAGACAAGCTTTACAAGTCAATATTGAACGTGCTATTCATGACATACGACTGGATTTAGTGGGAAAAGTGCTCGAAAATTGTGTTAATCGAATTCGTTCCTGCAGAAGAAGTCGTGGAAGCCGTTTGAATGACGTTTTATTCAGAACTTAATTGTATCGATCGTATTTCACATTAAATAAACAATATTTGAGTTTCCTTAACAATTAGTGTGTTTTTTTTTTAAAATAAATCATATAACTCTTATTGGAAAACCCGTTACTACCACTACTACTACTACTACTACTACTACTACTACTACTACTACTACTACTACTACTCCTACTACTACTCCTACTACTACTACTACTACTTCTACTACTACTCCTAGTACTCCTACTACTATTACTACCACAAATACTACAATTTTTTTTTCAACTACTACTTCTACTACTACTACCTACTACTACTACTACTACCTACTACTACTACTACTACCTACTACTACTACTACTATTACTACCACTACTACAACTACTACTTTTACTACTACTACTACCACTACTACTACTTCTACTACTACTAGTACTACTACTAATATTAAACGCTAGTCTAATTCGAATTCAAGCTCAAAATTTCAAGTTTTGCTCGTTCTTGTTATTTATCCTGAAATTGTCTGCATTAAATGAATTGATTATGATTGCTTTTGCTTTGTTCAAGTTCAAATTCAACAGCGCATATCAATTTCAGCAGATCGTTCAATTTATTTTTTTTTTGCATTATAAATCATTTGTTTAAAATTTTCTATTTCTTGAAAATATCTACAAATTTCTAAGGTAAAGCCAGAACAGTGAAACGATTGAAACATTAGGTTAACGACCGGTCGAATTTCTTGTGTTCACTTTGCCCAGAGCATTATTTTATTTAATAAATTTTAATTTTAAATAATTCAATTCAGCAGTTTTGAACACAGAATTTTTGATTTCTCTTGTTTAAAAACAAAAAAAACAACAGAAACCTTTTTTTTTTTTTTAATTCTATCCTCTTCTATTTTTACACAATTTCTAATTTTTAAATACAAATTACCACTTGATATTAACCAATATTTAATTGGAATACTTACATAATTCTCTCAATTGACTATTATTCTTTTAAGAACCCTTAACCAAGATAAGGAAATAAGGTCAGTATGGTTTATAAACATGTTAAATATATATATACATATTATAGTATATATATATATATGTATATATATTATTTTTTTTATTTTCTCTATTCATACATACACTTTACGCACATCAAAATATGTAATGACTATTATATTCAACCGCAGCCTAATAATTTCTTAACCATAAATTTAATTCCAACAACAAAAAAAATAAAAAAAAAAAAACAAACAGAAAATATAGAATTTATAAGGACTCTGGTACAAATTTATTTAAGGAAACTGTTTATTACAACATAAAGAAATTATCTAATTTAGTTGTACATATAGACATACATACGTAGACATAATATATATATGTATATCAATATGTTTTTGTTTTATATTTTAAAATTGTATACTCGCAAGTATTTATATGTATGTACTAGCAAATTAGGGCGCAAGAAAAAAAAAGCAATTAAAAAGCTAAGAAAATTCTTAAGAACCACAAAATTGTCTTTTTAGTTAACAATTATCTCATCAGAAAAAGGAGAAAATTATTATAATTTCTAAATGAAAATTACCAAAAAAAAATACATATATATATGTATACGAGCATATTATAATAAAAAGAGATAAAAAATATTTTAATTTCTTTTATATAATAATATTATACAGACTTTTTTTATACAGACTGTTGTTGAAATTTTCAAATCCTTTTATTGAAATTTGTAAAAATTAATCAAAATAAGATTTACGAATTACATGAATATATTAATTACATTTTATTCACGGAATAACTTGTTTGTATATAGACAAAATTTAATACTGTACATTCTCTGTTAGAAATAAAAAAAAAACCTCCATTGAAAACAATTTGAACAATTCTAATAGTGTGCATTTGATTAGTTTTGACGATGTCTGACATGAAAAACCTGTTCAACTTCATTTATTTTGTTTTTATATGTGGTAACAAATACAGATTTTAGGCGTGTTCGTAGTTGCAGTAAAACATGCGTCGATGGCTTGCAGATTTTTTTCTCTGTCACTATGAACAAAAAAAATTTGCGCAGGCGTGCAGGAAATTGCTTAGCAGTCATTCTTGTTCATAGAAGCAGCACATGCACAATTCGTTTATATGGTTATATTATATTATTTATAATTTTATTATTATATATTTTTAAGATATATATTTAATATATTTTAATATATTTTATAAATATTTTTTTTTTAAAGATATTTTTTTTTAAATATTTAATATATTTTATTATATATATTACTTATATATTAAAATATATTAAAATTATTATATTTTTTTTTTCAATATAGTTATTTTATTATATTTATATTTATATATTATTATTATAAACACATTTATTTTATTTTAATAATTAATTTTTATTTCTTACTTAAATATTTTCTCACGACATTCTTATTTATTAAATGTTAAATGACATGCACTTTAAAAATCATTCTAAAGCAGGCACACTAAAATATCTGCCCGACCCTGACGCGACACTGATTACTATAAACATAAGCGCCTATACTTATAATTGAAAATAGTCTCTTATTATTATTTGTAGATTATATCGTTCATGGTACCGTAGAAATCCTCGGTGTAGATATTGAAAACAAACATTGTATATAGATATATTATCAAAACACAATATCAAATTTGATAAAATTCTATTCATCATCAACTGAAAATGTACTTGAGAGTCCGTGACAACGAAATCTAACCCTAAATAAAATATTAAATGAGACTAGAAAAAAGTAGAACTTAATTCTTAAATTTAGAGTAAAACAAACTTCAACAGAAAGAAAAAAAACTTTACATGTACATCAGGACTGGCTAATAACTTTTCAATACGTGTATATATTTTCAGAAAACTACAAAACATCCGTCAAAGATCCAAATCACATTACAATAGCATTTTGATGGCGTACCCGATTTATTTCCACAGATATTCTACATCTTGAGTAAATGATAAATAATTACGTATTATACATTGATTTCTATACAGTGTCTTTGATACTGTCATGTCGCGATACCGAACCTTAATTTGATTATAAGATAGTAAATAAAATTAAATTAAATTAAAATAACCAATACAATATCAAAAATGTTTGGTAAAATTACTTAATCCATATAATAAATTTATATCTTATAAAATTTAATTCAATCTACATCTACATTTACACTCTTAATTTAGTTTGTGAAGAAATCCCATTCATCGAATAAAATTTTATAAATTATTTCGATTTCATTCCATATTTGCATCTCAAATTGACATTTGTAGTGTTCATTAAAAACTTTTAAAATACTTTAAAAATACTTCAGACTAATCATTTTAAATTTCATATACTCTACCTACTTTCCCATTTATAACAAAAATCGTAAATGAACAAAATCGCTATATACTACATATGTACATACATACTTCAAAAAATATATTCTATTTGTAAATTTTCGTAATTTTATCTGGGACAAATGAATTTTTAAGGTGGATTCAAAAAAAGAAAAAATAATGTAGGCTGATAAAAACAAATAAATTAAAATATTTCCAAGTACTTTAAACTAAAAATAAAAAAAAAAATAAAAAAAATGCGTTCTATATTTTTCAAAGTACTTTGAAATCACTTCAAATATCATCGAGGAACACTAGGTTACAACACTATCAGTTAATTTTGATACTGACTGTATATAAAAATGTATATATTTATTTTTAAATTGAATGTGGTTGATTAGGTTGGTAAATTTTTTTTTTTTTTTTTAAATAACATAAAAAATGAAATATTTAATTATTGAATCATACATGCATACATGTGAATATGTTTGTATATATATATATGACTGTACATAACACGTTAAAATATAAGATGGAGAAAAATAAAAACTTTCGATGGAAAAAGTCTAGCTAATTTAAATGTACAATTTATAAAATTGTTACCAGATTGTTGCTGATCATAATTTGATTTTCAGAATAAGACCTGATTGTTGTGTAAGTAACCGTGTAAAAGTATTATTTTAATCTTGATATTAAATTTAGTATGATATTGGGTATAAAATGGAGTAAGAGTATTTTTTCATGATTTTTTTTTTAGATTTTAAATTTTTTTTATATAATTTAGTTACATTTTATGTTAAAAAAAAAACCTGCTTCAAGTCCAAAATTGCTAGTAATATAAATAAAATCAAGGATTAAATTGTTAAGTGATGTAACCATCAAAAAAATTAAACCTAAACTAATTTTAATTGGCAAAAATAGTGTACATACGTTATACACAACATCAATCAGAAAATTCATATATTCAACTTCAAAATTTTAATGATTTGAATTTTTTTGATTTCCTTACTTGTCATAGAGGAATAATTAATTGTTTTAAATGCATAAGGATATGATTTCAAAAACTAAGTGCTCTAATTTCACTCTAAAATTTTAATTGGCAATTTATTCGAAAATCAACAGTTCGAATTCAATTCACTATTATGTTGCAGCCTTGATTGCATTTCAAAATGATCCGAATAACATAATATTTTTCATTGGCAAACTCTAGCGGAAAGATTAAAGCAAGCTAAAAATTCATAGTAATGAGGCATCTTCTAAATCTCTTCTTTCTAATAAAATTCTCAGCATATAATGGTAACGAATCCTGATCAAATTCATTGCAAGACATGAACCAACACGGTGAAAGGCCAACAATGACACTATAATTTGAGATAAACAGAGACTGAGACAGTCAAAATGGTGTTCTTCAATTTTCCTGTTTTCTTCTATATATGAGTCTGAAATTCGGCCAATATGCAGCCATTTTCAGATTATATTAAACCAAAGGAGTTGATTGATTTTATTAAATATTTCAAAATTAAACTGTAAGAAGAACTAACTTTGGAACTAAAACTATGATGCACATATCTCGGTGCTGCACCACAAAGCCATCAAACTCCTACCTCTTATTTGAGAAAGAAAATAGTTTTAATTATGTAATTACGCAGACTCTAAATCTGTTGTGCATTAATGATTTGTTTTTTATCAAAATGTTCTATTTATATAGTTTTTAAGTATTGGTGGACGACTAACTACAGATTCTGTTGTTAAAAACTACTTTTTTTTTATTTTTTTATTAAATTCATATTTATTTACCGTTTAACTTAACAATAATATCTTATTTACAATGTAACTTATAAAAAATAAATGTTGACCTCATTAACGCAAGTATATGAAACCAATTAGGTGAAAATATGAAATATATAGGCCTTAGCATAAGCTGTATTGGCCTTATCAGTTAAATTTAACTAAGTTGATTAAAAAAACTTTTTTTTATTTTAATTATTTATTTCAAATGAGCCGGATTGTGCTCGTACAAAATTTAAATTTTCTTTTTTTGAGTTAGTTTTCCAATATAAATTGTGCGTAGTAAATTTTTCACTGTACAATACTCTACAATCACTGTAATCACTGTACAATATATTAAAGTCGAAATAAATTTTTTATGTTTCTTCAACACTAATTTGTTCTAGATATTGTGCCCATGAAGCTGAATGTAGTTGAAGTTAAAGATACTGTGTAGTTAGTAATTAGTAATTCAATGTATTTGAATTTTAAACTAAGCGGTATTGAGTTAAGAGATTATAAAAAATTTTATATAAGACCCTGAATTAGGAGGGATTTTAGAGTTGGATTCAAAGTCAAGGTTACACGTTTTTTCTCGAATACTTTTAAAGTTGTCTAATGTTTAAATGTTAAATATCCATTTTGTTCTAAATGTGCTTTTGTTAAGTCCAGTTGTCAAGTGAAAATAACCAAATGTATCCGTTCAACATTTTATTCTTCAACATTTTTTCCTACTCGACATTTTATTTTCCAACATTTTTCATTTGACATTTTGTTTTTCAACAAATAGACCCACACCCTGAAATAACTGGCATATTGATTTTTTATTTATTTTTAGAGCTTATTTTAATTGTATTTTCTTTTATATATTTAATAAGCAGCATTTGTTATGGAATATAAACAAAGTGTGATGTGAAAGCATTTTATTAGAACATTAACAAATATCAAACTAACACTCCTATAAGAGAGCATTTTTGAATCCAACACTATTAGCATGGGTCGCCCATTGATTTTTCCCTAATTTATCGAAATTACCACTTAGTTTTAAAATTTATTTCTGTTTACATTTTTTTACAACATCACAAAAAAACACACACCAAAAAATTAATAAACAACAATTTATTTACATACCATTTTAATGTTGTACATATTAAAAATTTTTACTGTAGGTATCTACTGGCATAAGATAAAAATTAAACTTAACTCAATTAATTTTAATTGATTTATTTTAAAACTAGTCCTGCGGCTTCTTAATTTTGTAATAATTGAATTATTTTTTCATTTTGCCAATTGAATTATTGTTTGGAAAAGTATAGCAAACGCATTATATGATTACATTGTTTTTGCAACTCACTGATTGGTTGTGAATGTTACAGTGTAGTCTTATAAATGAAGAGAATGAGAAGTCAGCTGATTATGAAAAATAACAAATTAATTGAGTTATCATATTATTTTTATCGTTTGAAGGGCCCATAAAATTCATTTTCATTAAAATTTAAATAGCATTATTGCAATGGTAAATATAGTAATTAATTTATTTTATATTACATGTAATTAAAATGTTTTCGATAGTATAATATGAAAGTAATGCAGTATTTTACATCTTTGCCATGTATATATGCAAAAACAATTTTATAGCCATCGTTAGAAATTTTATAGATTTAAGGTTTGTGTCTGAATATGAGCAAAGACTATACAAATTATATGTTGAAATATATATAGTCTTTGGTACAAATTTTTTTAAATTAACAATTATAAGTTAAGTTAAACACAAAATATCATAATAACAGGTTGTTCATGCACCTTCCTTGCACCAATATTATGTTACCATACAAAAGACAAAATTCATATAAAAATAACTGTAATAGAAGTATAGATGGGTAGAGGAATTATTATAGCAATTTCCACTCTCGATATAGATATTATACTCCAATACTATTATAATGATTGAGTCTGCAATGTGTTTGACATTTCCAAGCTCAAGGAAGATTTCCAATTGACTTTCGAAATAATCAATTTATGTAATTGATTAATTTTTAAAAAATTTCCGAGTTTACATTTTTATAATCTCACTCTTATAATCTCAATACCGCTTAGCTTAAAATTCAAATACATTCAATTACAAACTACTAACTATGCACAGTATATTTAACTTCAACTACACATTCAGCTTCCAAGAATCTTGAAATAATATATATAAAAAAAATTTAATTAATATTAAATATTTTAATAAATAATTTTTTTTTTATATAATTTAATTCAAGAAAATTATCGTAGTAAACTCGGAGTAGAAATCATTCTTTTATTTGAGTACAATAATTCTGTCTCATCTGGTACTACTAACTTTTATTATAAATCAGATTTTTTAATTCGTTCTTTGATTTAAATTCATTTCCTTCAATTTCCATATTTTGAATTTTCTGTTTTTTCTTCCCTCTTTCTCACTCTCTCCATTATTTAAAACAGATTTTGTTTGTATTAATAATTCTTTGAATGTATATATATATATGTATTTTTTAATTTCTAGATTACTTAAAAATTATATAAAATGCAAATTTTAAACATAATTTAAATTTATATACAAAAAAAAAAATAGTATAATAATGTATATAGTACTTTTCATAAATAGGTATTATCGTGTATGAGTAAAATAATAGGTACATGTATATATGTATATGACAAAAAAAGCATTTATTTTGTATAATTAAAAATGAAAATTGAAAAAATAAAAATGGTATCCTTGACAAGGATAATATGTTAAAATAAAGATAATTTTTTTTTTCTTGTTTTTGTAATTGAGCTGAAAATACACATTATATTCTAGAATATTACATATGTGGAACAGATTTTCTTTTTGAATTATTTTTTACACTTTCGAATGAATAAAATAAAAAAAAAAAGAGATATGATTTAGTGAAAGTTAAAAAATAAAAAACAGAAAAAGAATTAAATGATATGAATTTTACACACATACAACTAACCTAGAAAAAGAATTATTATTATTATTTATTTATTTTTTTTTTTTTTTGGTAAATTATCATTTTAATTGAATTCTTTAAGGCGGAATAAATTTTCTACCTATTTTTTTATTTTCTTGCTTATTTTTGTCATATTTAAAACATGGAGTAATTTTTTTGGTATAAAATATTTTAGCTGTAGAAAATACTCTCATTAATTTCAATTTCTCGCTGTATAAAGAAACGAAACAGAAAAATACATTTTTTTTTTTTTTTTTTTTTAATATTAAATTGTCAAATTGAAATTTTAAAAATGGTTAAGTAAAAAAATTAAAAAACGGATAAGGCGATGGGTTTTAAAAATACAGGACACATTAAAAAAAACCAGGCATCTGGTACAATAATTTCAATGTCAAACACTGAGTATGTAAGATATGAACTAAACTATAAAGCAAATAAATGAATTGAATTGAATTGATTAAATATATTTTATGATTAAGATTTTTCGGAACTAACACAAAAATATCCAACAACATTGATGCGGTTTCGGTGTTATGAAATCATATCGATTATCGTTTACGTTCAAATGTTTAGCTGCAAAAACAAGTTTTTAAATGTTAAATTATTCAAATTATTGTCAGCAGAGGCACTCTCATTCTTTGTTAAAACAATGTGATCTACAAAAGAAAACAGTAAAAGAAAAAAAGCAAAGCATAACTGGATAACACGTTAACACTGGATAAGTTTTATGGCCAACTAATTTAGCACTAACAAATAATATTATTATAACCTCAAACGTAACAGAATCCTGTAACTTATATACTGACCATAACTAATGTAAAGTTCATTCTGATAAAAGTTAAACAATATAACAAAGATGGTGAATGTTTGCCAATGAGTTTTCTAATTCACAAGGTATTTGTGACTTATTGTGAAAAACATGTCATAACAACTACTGAATGTTTCCATCAAAGGCATTATTTTATAGATGAATGATGAATCTAAAAACAAATCCAAAAATATTTAATAATTTAAAAATGTTTAGTTTTTTTTTATTATAACTACAAAATTATTTTTCCTTATTTATTTTCAGTCCGTGTGTACGTTTTTTTTTTTTTAAATTTTAAAAACTACAATTAAAATTAAAAATTAGACATATTTCGACAACGTAAAGTTGTCATCTTCAGTGGCAGACACAATAGTGGATAAGTTATTATAATTACTTGTATTTATATAAAAATTATTGGCCTATATAGAATTTGTCGCATGTTTCGCATTTTATTTTATGGACGCCAATTGAATCTTCTATTGCTATTTAATTTTTATCCCTAGGCATTTATATTTACTTATTGTGTTTTTTTATTGCATACGAGATGAATTCTGAGAATTCTGCTGAAATTTATTTAGTTTTTCCTAAATTGTTTTATTGATTGTTTTATTGTTCTTATATTTATTATTATACTACTAGTGAATCCCCTGTGCAATTGCACAGAAGCAGCTTTTTCATTTACGATTTTTTATAAAAAGAAATATATTTGTTTTGGTATAATTGTAGTTGTTTTCTGAATCACTTGATTATTGAATATATATATAATGAAATTAAAGTATAATACCTAATACTTTATGACGAAATTAACACTAATTTCAATATAACTTAACACAATAAAATCTCATTACTCTCAACGTAGTAGATCGATGTATTTTAATTCGTTTATAGTCAAAAACGTTTGTAGTCACAATTCTGTTATAGAAATAGTCAACAATTTGTTTGAAAGAAAGCAATAAACTTCATAAGTTCATACCATCGATGTCGTTTTATAAGTCACATTAAAATATAACGCCAATTTTTTCAATAAAACAGAAAAATAAGTGAATTATTTTAGTAAAAAACCGATTTATAAATTGTCTTTTTCTGTTCTTTATTACAAATATGTATATTTTGGGATTACTTAGCAGAATTGCTATTTATGAATAAAGTAAAGTTTAAAATTGTTATACGTAAGATATTTTATTGAATTTGATTTTGTTTATAAAGATGCAATTTTTTTTTTGACTACGCCTATAGTCACAAAATGGTTATAGTCAGAAATATTACTGAAATTTAGCGAATGATTATAACCGTGTTTTACTGTATGTATTTTTTTTAATAATAGCAGAAGCAAATGAACTAACATTTATTATATCATTTTTGAAGAGTATGATCTGATCTGATTTTTATTTTTCTGTTTTGTTTTCAATTTTTGTTTTGTGTTTTTGTTTTTGTACTTTTTTCTATAAGTTTATGTGTCTATTTAAAATGACAGAATTTTTATAAAGCTTTTTTAAAAATTGTCCGTGATTGAAATTTATTTTAGAGTATAGATGTCGCTCAACTTGGAAATAAACATCATTTATTAATCATTTGTATTTATTTTACAAATATCAATATTTCGGAAGCAACTTACTTCCTTCATCAGTGCTTTGCGACAAAGTCTTTCACAATGATTAGTGAAAGGAAACTCGACTTTTATTCCAAAAATCTAAACATATCACTAAAAACAAATCTGATTATCAAAAACAATCATTTATTTGGTGTAACTATTTGAAGTGTTTTGAGTATTCAGCACTAAGAACTTGCTAAAATATTAATATTTTTATAGTGTAAATCATTTACTATTCAATTATTCTTGCTTTTTTACTCACTACATCGTTCATCTTGTGTATTATAATATATGAGATATTTCCGTATTAAATTATTAATTATGTTGCCATTGTAACCATTGACTATTGCTATGTATTTTAGTGTTTTTACCTCCTCGTTATAGTCTGCTATATTCAACGGGACATTTAATTATCTATGTACAAAACTATTGTAAGCCGCCATTTTATGTTGGTGTGGATGATGTGAATTTTCATGTATTGTAAAACGTTTCTATTAGATTATTTTAATATCTATTAGAAATTTTCTATATAGATTTTGTATTCCAAATTATGGATTATTATATCCAATATTGTTAGGTCCAAGAAATTTATTGTTCCATTTTTTTCGATTTCTGCGGTAAATTCTGCATTTGTTCATTTATTTATTTGTTCAAATTATTAATTTGCCTATAGTTGTTCGGTTAAAGATTATATACACATATCATGCACATATCTACAATAAAACATGATTTTATCCGCAAGTGGGTTATTTGTTTTATTAAATATTTAAATGATTTTCAAAATGGTTCAGGTAAATGTCAGCTAATAACCCGGACAATGGAACCCATTTGTTTGCGAATATAATTCATTGTTGTATGTAAAGTAGTTTTGGGATAATATTTGCATTGAAAAATGTCAAAAATGTCAAAATCAAGAAATATAAATTGTAATAATTGTAAAAAAAATATTAATTTTCGAATAGATAAAGCAATACAATGTGATGGTGAGTGTAAAAAGCGATACCATAACGACTGTACCGGCCTGGTAAATGAAGCTTTTAAAGAATTCCAAGGAAATTCTGAGAAGTTATGGTTCTGCACTTCATGCCAAAATACAAGGCAAAAACGTAAGCCGACGATCATTAATATAATTACTAACACTCCAACTCAAAATAATAAACAATTGCTGTCTAAAAATAATGATAGCAATAATATATCACACATAATAAGTAAGCTGGAGGAAATCCTTTCTAAACAAGTAAGACATGACTCAATATTTATGTTGAAAACCAGAACAATTGCAGAAATATTTAAAAAAAATATCACACCGAATTCCCCTTAACTTAAAAATATCAATATTCTACAGCCTATTTAACAGTGTGCTAACTTACGGACTTGGAATTTGGGGTAACACTAACGAAAAAAATATAAATTCTTTGCAAAGAATTCAAAACAAAGCAATAAAAGATCTTTTTATACTCCCCATAAGAACACCTACTGAAGGTTTGCAAAAGAAATTTAATATACTTAAAATTAAAAACAATCTGCAAGTATTACAAATGATGCATATACATAGAATACAAAAAAACTGCATTGAATCAAACACAACAATTATCAACAATAGTGATGTACATCAACACAACACAAGAACGGCAACTCATATGCGCCTTGATACCTATCATGAATAATACAATCAGTGCGTACAATATGTTGCCAGATGACATAAAAAATCTGAATATAATTAAATTTAAAAGCATCACAAAAAAAAAGATCATTGATAAATATAGGGCTTAATTTCATATCTAAATATTTTTAAATCTCTTTTTATTTTTACTTAAATTTTTATTATTTTTCTTTTGTTTTTTCTTGCTTTGTTATTTTTATCTGATTTAAATATACTTAATATAATAAACTTAATATTTTATGTTTTACCGTTGTTAACTATTTTTTTTCTCTATATTGAATTAATTTAAATTGTTGCACTGATTTATATTTTTTTTTTTATTTCTTTAATTATTTATAATGCACACTTTTTCCCGAGCTTTTTTGCTCTTTTTGAGATAAATTGAAATAAATAAATTAGTATAGTTTTTCTACTTCATTGATCTGTTGTTGCTTTAGTTTTATATTGTTTTTTAATAAATGGACGTTACATTTATTGGTATATTTGTATACTTGTTAGTGACATGTGAAAGAAGCCAGTTTGTAATGAGATTTTATTTTCATGCAATTTATTTTATGGGTATATTCGTATAAATTTTTTATGCTGCGGCTATTTTCCATAATTTTTTATGATTTTTTCCAGATATTTTGCATTTTTATAGCTTTGGTGCCATTGTGCATAATTGCCTATAGTATAATAACCTGTCTAATAGGCATATTTTCTTGTTAAGCCTTAACTTTAATTTGCTTGAAGAATCAATTGTGCTTTTTGTCGACAAGTGTACCACATTCGTTTATTGCGCTATTTATTGCTTTTGTGAAATTGGTGGTGGGATCGCTGTTCATCAGTTTGATTATATTATTGTTGTTAAAAAATTCTTCAGCAGTTAGATCAAACAAGATAGGGCTTAGGTCTAGACAATCTTGTACAGTTAGGGCTTAGGTCTAGGTGTTAGGGCAGTTAGGGCTTAGGTCTAGGTGTTTAGTACAGTTAGTCCAGTAAAAGCTACACACAAAATTTTGTAATTAGGGAATTTGTAAAAAGGTAATTTAATTTGTATAAAGCTTAGTTCACCACTGAATTTATTATATTAGCCCCAACAAGTACAGTATTAACATTTTAAAGCATTTGAAGAATATTTGTATAATAATGCATTTTACACAACTAACCATTTGAATCAAAGTTTCAATAACGAATTGAAATACATAAATCTATATATTATATACATCTAAAAATTATACATTTATTTAAAATTGAATTTTCTAAAAAAACAAAAATGTCTATATTACATTTTTTTCTCAATTTAAAATAAACTAAAGTAATGAACCATATTTAGGCTAATATTTCATAACAAAAAAATATTAAAAAAAGAAAAAAATGAATAAAAACAGGATTACGAAAATGAACGAAAATCATACAAAAATATGGATAATCCTCAAGAGACATCAACAAAAAATTAAATAAAATAAGTGATGAAACGTCGATGTACGTGCTAGTCTCTATTTATACAATCCTTTTTTCATGTCCCCTTTTCACTAACCGATACCCTTCCCAACCAACCCTTCGCTTGTACTCTCTCATTCTCTCTCATTCTCTCTCGATTTTCATTTTAGTTTGCTAAATAATAATAATGGGGTAATGTGTTGCATTAAATGCAAATTCAGTATAGTATTTTCAAATTTGAACGAAAGAGAAGGAAAATTTACTATCATAGTTTTTTATCAAAAAATATAAAAGATAAAAATTAAAATATGAAAAATATCAGCTAAAGTTTTCATATTTTAAAATTTCTGAATATTTATCATTTAAGGACAATCTTTATTTGATTAGAGCACATATTTGAGATAATTTTAAAAAATAATGTTGTTTTAGGAGATGCTAATAATTAATTTTTTTGTTCAATAATCATGTTTATAACATAATCAATTTGTTTGACTTAATAAATCCTACAGAATTAAAAATTGAAAATCGTTTGTGTAGATTTAAAAACCAAATTAAAATTCATGTAAAGGATAATTTTTAAATGAATTAAATTAGATTAACTCCATATTAAGTAAATTTATTTTAATTATTTATTAATGTATGAAAATTATTGTAATTATAAATAGTTTTATATGAACTAAATAAAAAAATAAATAAAATAAAAATATTACAGATATTTTGTATTTGTTCTGCTTGTTTTAATGAATATTCTAAAAGTTAGTATGTATTATAAAATAAATTCAAATTTTATAAGACTTATAACTATACTTAATAAATACCTAACCTATTCTAAAATTAGTATTAGGTAACCTTAGTGTAAATATAAATAATTTTTTACAATTGGATTGGTAGAATATTGTTAGAAATGGAATTGTAGATCATTTTTCAAATTTTATTTTACAAAATGTGAGTTTTTGCGCAATCATAGAAAATCCATATACAGTAAAATGGTTTTCACTAGAATTAATTTCTTTTCGATAGATAAGTTGAAATTTAGATTTATAAACGGATAAAGAACTTTAATTGTTTTGTTGGCTTTATTTATTGTTGTTTCAATATGGGGTTGAAAAGTAAGCCTTGGATCTAATGTTAATCATACATATTTCACAGAGCCGACCCAAGTTATGGCTCTTGAATTTAGGGAAAGTATGTTGCTAAATTTGTAGCAGGCCTTATATTTGCGGATAAAGTAACACTAGTTTTGTTAGTGTTGATTTTGATGGTGATGACCATTTCGTAAAATATTCGGTTCGTATGTTGAGTAAATTTTGAAACTTATTTTCGCCTTCAATACAATAGATTCCTGCGTAGAGACAGTCTGTTTTGTCCAAATATGGAAAATATGTTTTAAAATTGAGGTTCACATGAGATGTGTATATACGTTGTATAGTACTAACTCCAGAACAGATCCTTAAGTAATAATTCAATTCAAAAGAATTGACAAATTGAATTTGTTTGCCTATTTTTTTTTTTACATAGCCGGGTTTGTCAAAATTTTTAAAATTTCTAAAAACAAAAAATTCTGTATAGTTTAATCGATAGGAACACAAAAAAAGTACAATTAAATAATGTGGCAATCTCAAGTTCAAATTCTGTTTTATATAATTTGTGTCTTGTTATGGATGATGGTATAGATGTTACGAACAATAAATGCAATAGTAACAGTATGGAATAATCATCTAAACTTTGTGAATCAATAATTAAATTTCGATTCAATAAAAAATTCTATGCTATCAAAAGAAGTACGGATCACAAATAAAAAAACTCGCATGGATAATAATAAAATCCAAACATTGCAATATTTTTACAGAAGTAAAAATGTAATTATTGTAAGAGTTACACACAAGCTGTCTGGATTAAATTTTTTTTATGAACAAATGTTATTTTTGGTGTATACGTACGTAAATCGTGTTAACAACAATAAGAAAAATTGTGCACTAAAACTAGAAGTGTATAATTTGATTTTAAGGACGGGAAGGATATAAGAGAACTTCTGTTTTAGGTTAAAGGACTTGTACGAAAATATTATAACGTGAAGAAAGATATTTTTAAACTTTTTTTTTTGGATTAGAATAAAATGTTTTATAAAGTACAACATCATAAGGTGTTAATTCATTCATCATCAGACGAATTGAAAATTTAAATTGGTATCGGGTAGAAATATCAAATTCCAGGAGCTCGACCAGGATCACCATTGATATTTACAATGTTAGAATTTGTATTTATTTTATTATTAAAAAAATTTTTTTAAACCACTCACACTCACTCAGTAAACAACTAATTTTTACATCAAAATATGAACACGTCATAAACGTCAAGCTCAATCTAGAATAAATTTTTTTCGCTACAAAATTTATCTAGTGCTACATAAAATTACAGTTCAGTACAAAATTTGCTAGAGCGCCACAGTCATTTTGCAGTGCTAAATTCTACTGAACGCACTCATTGATTGCAAATGTATTAATTAAATCACACCTCTTTACATTAAATCACAAGTGATTGCCCTCTTTGAAAACAAAAAGCAAAAACGGAAACACTTTTACTCCAGATTTTAGGATAATATATATTCAACTATTTTAACAGTTATACATAATTTTCTTATAACTTTTCTTAACATTATATTTGTATCAAACAAAAAACAAAAAACAACAAAAATACAAAAGATAACAATATTATATATCATAAATATCAAAGGATATTATGTATGTCTCATTTTTAGCTTATTGGGGTTATCCTTTTGAACTATTCGTTTTTAAAAGCGTTTTTAAAATCGTTATTGGAAGCTTAAAATATAAACTAAAACAAAAATAAAAACAAAAAGAGAGAGTTAAAAAAAGAGAAGGATATATACTTGTATAAAAATTTTAGATGTTAAAAAAAGAGAAAGAAAAAAATCCCAAAGTTGGAAAACAAAAAAAAAAAAAATAGTTGCCAGTTTTTACTTAGTTTATTTACGTCATATGAAGAACCAAAGCAAAACAAAACAAAAAGGATAATACGAAAGAATTTAAGAGGATCTTCTTGATAATAAATATGTTAATATATTTATACTTAAATTATATATGTATATTATGTACATAGTCATATATACATATATAAAATGATTTTCTTTAAATTTTAAATATTTATGTATTTTGGGAGTCTTTTGATTTTCAAGTAAAATGCAAAAGGTATTGAGTATAAATTCTCTTACAATAAGCCTTTCTCTTTCAATTTTTTTGAAAAAGATTTAACTTACATTTCACATAATAAAAAAATGATTTTTTATAGCCTTGTGGAATTTGTTTTTAGAAATTATACAATCTGTTAGAAAAATGTGTCCTTCAATAATTAATAATAGTAGAAGGTCGATGGGTTATAGTTGTGTTATGAGAATAGAAATGTATCAAAACAAACACGAGTATATGTTGATCGATTTGCATTTGATTACTAATGACAAGGTGTCGAATTCGAGTAGTCCTACAATTTTAAACAAATAAAATGAACCATCAACTTTTAATCTGAAAACTACTTTTGTCTAGATATTTTTATAGCAATTGACGATCCTTTTCAAATATATAGAATTATTTTGTTTACATCTTTATATTAATTATATACTTGAAAATTTTTGAATTCTTCATTCACTCCAGTATTTAATGCAACAGTACACTTGTGTATATTTGATTTATATTAATCCAGTTCGTTAACTAAGTCGATTATTTTAGATTGATCTATTACTTACTTATTATTTGATGGCTTCTGTTCCAATCTGCTCAGTAATAGTCGATTAACAAAATATGTTTCGATTCCAAAATGTCGACATCCAAAATTCCGACTTGTACAATTTATCGATTCTTGAAATGACGATTCTAAAATGTCAACATGGACAAAATATCGACTTGGACAAAATGTCGACTTGAACAAAATGCCGACTTTCAAAAAGGAAAGAATTATCGAATAAATTAATGATCGAAGCTCTGATGTTGTAGCCTGCCTCCCGAGTGTGGGTCAATTTGCTGAAAAGCAAAATGTCGATCTAAAAATGTTGAATGTAAAAAAAAAAAATTTAAATACAAAAATGTTGGGAAAAAATATGTTGAAAAAAAATAAATCCGCAAATTTGCGTATATGATGTATATATATATAAATATTTTGTAAAAAGCGAATAACCTTGATTTTTTAACCAACAATTAAATCTCTCCTAATCGAGGATCTTACATATTTACTCAAACTCTGGTTTTCTCCATTTTGTTGTTGTTGTTGTGTCTCATATTTCATATCAATTGATTAACAATTAACTATTATTAGATTGAAAAATAAAATAATTTTATTACTTTAAAATTACAATAAATAAAAAACGTATTTATCTTTACATTTGAATATAAACTGGTTAGGATAAACTTTATGAAAGACTAATACTTTTTTTACTCATTTGTAATTTAAAATATAAAAAAACAAATTAATTCATTTATATTAATTAGATAAACTTTTGAATAGGTAGCACGTCTGAATCAAACAAAATTTTGGATAACGGTACCTGAATACGTTCCAAATATTTCATAGAAGAGCATTTTTGGCGTCAAGGTCATTTAAAGGTGTAATTGACCTTTTGAAAATGTTTATCAAATTTTGTAGTGTTTTACTTAAAATGTTATATATTTTTTCTATTACAATATAGAGAAGTTTCTTTACAACAACTTTGTAAGGATTTCTACAGGCTTAAATATGAAACTTAATTGGTCTGGTACAGTATTACTGTTTCAGATTCTATTTTATTCTATTCTATTCTATTCTATTCTATTCTATTCTATTCTATTCTATTCTATTCTATTCTATTCTATTCTATTCTATTCTATTCTATTCTATTCTATTCTATTCTATTCTATTCTATTCTATTCTATTCTATTCTATTCTATTCTATTCTATTCTATTCTATTCTATTCTATTCTATTCTATTCTATTCTATTCTATTCTATTCTATTCTATTCTATTCTATTCTATTCTATTCTATTCTATTCTATTCTATTCTATTCTATTCTATTCTATTCTATTCTATTCTATTCTATTCTATTCTATTCTATTCTATTCTTTTCTATTCTATTCTATTCTATTCTATTCTATTCTATTCTATTCTATTCTATTCTATTCTATTCTATTCTATTCTATTTGATAGAATCAATTTCCTTTAATTATGTATAAAAATAATAAGATGTTGAATGACACAAAATGGTTAAATTTTATTTAAAAGTATGAATATTTAAAACCAAATAGAATTTTTTTTGACCTGTATGCGCATTTCGGTCGTATATACAACTTATATACATATTAAGAGTTCATTAAGAAGAAGCGAAATAAAATTAACTGCGCAGGTCCTTAAATGCTTATCAATTATATTTACAGATTCATCTATTATAATTTTGCTTTGCAGTTGGGGTAGTTATCCCGTTCTTTTACCCTAAATTAAAATTATAATCATTTCTTAACTTTGTTTAATCTAAAAAACCAAATTCAAGCTCTACCGTGTTTTCTATTAACTCAGAACCAAAATATTTCACAGCACGCTCTATATTCTCTTTCTTTGTTGAACTCTGAACTAAAAACAATAATAATCCGTCCAAAGTAATAAGATATAAAAAATGTTAACTTCCATTTCGCATTTCATTATGGTCATCTCATGAACAATTACCTCAAAAAACATCATTTCATGTTCTTAACAACATTGAAATCTATAAGCTTAAAAATAAAATTTAATAACAATTAATTATTTCATTTCAATGATAAAACTATTAAAAATAAACAAAAAAAAAACAAATTCAAGGTATTTAAAATAAAAGAAATGACCATGATCTAAATAATGAAACAATGATTCAAAATATTCAACATTCCATTGTTTGAATAAACATTGATTTCTTTTATAATTAATGCAATTTAATATTTTCATTCTCAAAAACTTAAATTAAACAAAAAACAAAACAAAAACAAACAGAAAAAGAACAAAAAAAAATATAAATCGTTCTCATTAAACAAACACATTACCATGTTCACAAAGAAATTTAAAGCAAATAAATGTCCAACAATATCTTCTTCACAATCCTCTTTTATAACTTATCTAAAATTCATCATTCATCAACATTATGAGACCGGTACAAACAAGAGAGTTGATACCCAATGATATTTAATAAATAAATTTTTTTGATAGGTATTTAGAAAGTCACAATAGATTTGTAATAATTGTGAGTGCTATTACGAAAAACAAAACTGTGACTGAATCGTCAAACATTTGAATTGGTATTAGAAAACCATAACCATGACCAATCACAGTTACTACGCTAATTTGGGTAGTGGTTGGGTTTTGAGATTAATTTATTGTATTAAAAACGTACGGTAGCTATTTTGTTCTAGTAAATGCACAGCAAAGTTGATTTAAATTTTTATGACAATGTGTACAATTTTGAATAGTATGTTGACTTGTCAAGGTGCATTCCAACAAATATACTCCTAAGATTTAACTATGACACAATTAAGTTGTAAGCCTAGACGAAAGCTCCACTATTGAAAAGTGTGTTAATCTTCTGTGTTTATTACCTGGTTGTGTCAGCAATTTGGATGATTTCCAAACCATCGAGTCGAATATCCGTTTTCACAGATTTCATTTGTAAGTCATTTCTTATGACTGAGTTTCAACAAAATGCCAAAAAATTATTAAACAATAAAAACAAAAATATATTCAATTATATATACTTATTATATTATATATACCCTATAGATAAACAATTATCATAATTCAAAAAAAATTATTATTTTACGAATTATCTTAGAGTTGATCAAGTCAACTCAATTTGTTTCATTATTTAAAAATTCTGAATTTATGGATTATTAAGAAAATATACAGGTTATATTTCTTTCAGTGGTTGATGATGAAACTATTTCATTTCTATACTCATTTTTAATATACAAATTTTCTTTTTACATTATTATTTATTCGTCTTTTGTATATAGGTATGTGGAATACATACTTATGTACCTATTATAGAAAAGGAAACATTTGATTGACATATTTTTGCTTTATAATCTAATTTAAATATACTTGAGAGCATTTATGTATATTTTTGTTTTTGTTTTTTTTTATTTATGTAATGGGAAAATTCTATACATTTAGACATATTTAAATCAAATAGAAGAACAAATAGTAACATAAACCCACAAAACATACAAAACATTCTTAAATTTAAATTTTGTGAAAATAAAATGAAGAAATTATAAAAGATTTAACGTAAAGGGAATTGTCGATAATGACAAAACTATGGTGTATAAACAATTGTTAAATAATGTATAATAATTGATGAATTTAGGTCTTCAAATGTTGTTAGTGAGGCTTTAAAATTTATTCATTATATTATAAATTTAATATCATTTACGATTTTATAATAACAATAGTTTCATAGTTTCGTGAAAGTGATGAGTGAAAGTACAATCGATGGTTGTTATTTTTAAAAAGTTCTTACTTACACTAGCTGCAGATTATACAACTAGTGTAAGTAAGAACACTTGCACATGTAGTAACAACACTAGTGTAGTAAAAATATGATATGTAGATATATATGATAAATAAATTTCCCAGTAGAGTCGTATCGTACTATCAATGATAAAAATTAAAATATATCAAAATATCAAAATATGGTTTTATTAGACTGTAGAAATTAATAGTAATAAGTCAAGCAACCTTATTCTATTGTAAAGAAAATAACTCGTCAATATTAAGCTAAAAATATTCAAGTTAAATCAACAGATGTTTCACATTGTGTGAAGATTCAAACATCCCAAAAAACCACATTAAAAATATTTAAAACTAGTCTGACTGCAAAATTTGACTTGAATGGCTTAAAAACTATATTACAGATAGAATAGAGATCTTAAATACATTTGAAATTTTATGTCTTATAAAATTTGCTATATATTTGCAATATAAACACTACAAGCCTTGAAAAAATAGTACATTTCAGGATGAACTATCCATTCTAAAGCTGCGTTTAAAATATCGCCCAAAGAAAAACTATCCATTTTAAGACTGCGTTTAAAACATCGCTCAAATGCTGATGTCTGTGATGATTGAAAATTGACTAATTTGATCTGAAATTTTGTTTACATTACAATCTTAAGTCACTCTCAAACTAAACTAAAGATTTTTAACACCATTTTTGCTAACCCTACATAACACATCAACGGTTTGTTCGGATTATTTTAAATATATTATTTATTCAATAACAAATATATATCCGAGATAAATCTCCAGAAATAAATTACTATTACTATTACTTTATTTCAATTATTGGAACTAAAAAAAAAAAAAAAATTAATTCAACTAGGATTCATTTATGACGAAATTATGGTGATAATATTTAAACTATTCTAAAAAACAATTGCCAATTTTTAAAAAATGTTATGAAAAATTTAAATAGAAATGATTTTTGACAGACTTTTTTATTTACTATTAATATGAATTTTATTTTTTATATATTTTTTTTATTATTTGAATTGGCTTTTTAGAGAATTCATATACACTTTTTATGTATTGTATTTGTATATACTATAAAATTAGATACTATTTCCTTATATCTATATGTTGTATGGTATATCAAATGACAAATAGAAAATAAATACAAAATTTTTATGCAAATATTTAAATATATATATATATATACAATATATATTTATCTATTAAAATGTATATATTTACTAAAATATTATTAAAGATGACACACCCGTAATTCAACAATAAAAATAACAACAACAATAATAAAAACATAAATGGAAAATTTTGACAAATTTAGCTTTTCCTAATCTCCTCACATTTCCTTATATCCTTTTACAATATAAGAAGTAACAAACAGAAAATAAAAAACCTTACAAATACAATTAAATGTATATGTCATGCTTGAAATATTAAATGTTTATTTATAGATTATTTTATAAAATAGAAAAAATTATTTAAAAAAAAAAACAAACAAAATCAAAAACAACAAAATAAAAAAAGGAAAGCAAATTTCTTTTTTGTTACTTTTGTAGGGATTTACATATTATAATGATAACGGTATAATAAAATTTATTAAAAATGTTTTCTCTAAGAGTTGGGTAATATTATATAGAGGTGGTTAAAATTAATAGGATCCGGAAAGAAATATTTAAAAAAAATTATTATACAAAAAAACAAAAAATAATAACAATAAAGAAATAAAAAAAACTTAATTTTTATTTTTAATACATTTAGGTATATGATATACATATATACACACACATCAGACATATACTATTTATAATATACAAATCTGAAAATCGGATTTAAAATATATGAAAATTAATTTTTTTACAATTTTTTCTTTATCAAATTTTGAATCTTTTGAATCCAATCAATTCAAAATAATTGATATACATATATATACATATACGTATACATTTACGAGTATATTAAATGTTGCAAATGAAAAAAAAAATTCATTGATAATTTTTATGTGCATTCATACATAAAAACATCATATATATATACACTCTTACAACTTCATATTTGCAATTGGAAATTATAATTCAATATCCTGATATGAAGCCATGACATTAAGAAAATATTTTTCGAAAAGAATTCACATTTTGTGAATCAAAATCCTTCTGAGGAAAGAAATTATTTTCCAGGGATCTGAATCTTATATAGAAATACTTTATATATATATATATATATAATTTTATATAATATTCACAATTTATAATTTCCCTTAATTGAATTTGTCATTTAAAGAAAGTAAATCAATAATTTTGTTGAAAAATAAATGAACTTGTATATTATACGATATGTAGAACAGTATGTAGAACACCTACAAAATTCAGTGCATTTCATAATTATTAAGACATTATAGTAAATTTTAAGCAAAATTGAAATATTTTACTGCCATTTAAATTATTCATATATATATATATACTCATCATCATTACTGCTCTTCGACGACATAAGCGGAAAATAGGATGAACATTTCTTACATACTAATTGGTACGAAATCGCTTTCGTATTAGTTATAAGTTAATGTAAATATGTACTTGAAAAATGAAAATAGGAAAATAAATGAATGAAAAAAAAAAATTATTAAACAAAAAGTTTGTGTTACCTAGTAGGGAATCGCTATTTGCCATACATGTCCTATTCTGGTATCAGCGACGGATTACTATAGTTGCCACATCTTTTTAAACTAAATTAAATTGAATTACAGCGAAAGTAAAATAAAAATATATTTCGTTTCTTCAATAGCGACCTATTATGTATTAAGTGTAAATGAAAAATATATTATACGAACCAAATGGAAAGACCAAACTTAAAATGAAATGATAGTGTAGAATAAAATTGTGTATTGGAATCGGAGTTTGTAATAAATTGCAGAAATGTCGTGAATAAGACTCGCATTAAATTATAATGTTAGAAGAATAAGAAGTCAAAATCGGTCTATGTATGACACTTTATTGAAAAAAATGTACATATAAAAATTACCATCTGTTAAGGTGATTCTGAAAAAAATTTCTTCAATAGGAGTAACAGTTACATTTCACTAGAGAGTTTTGTCGAGCAGTGAAGCAAATTCTAATGTCTCTTATTATTTATTTGCCAATTTATCATTGATCAGTTTGATTAATAGATAATGTTTTATTTCAACTTTTTAATAGGTTTCCATAACGAATAATCTGTTACTTCATTTTGCTCTGTTTGTGATCAAGCGACTAATGTATTTTTTATCCCAACAGTTTTTTGATAATTTTAATGAATTAAAAATAATCATATTCGAGTCTTTGTGACTTGTGGTTAGTTTTGTAGCTCTTAATTTAATTAAAATTTAAGGACAAGTGCAGACAACTTTCAGTCTTGATTTGATTAACACTAAAGCCTTCATCATCAATGATCCAGTCGCTTCTCGTGGGTGCATAGGGCATCAAAAACTTTCTCTACCTTCGAATTCGGTTTTGGGCAAACTGACTTGATTTCACTAAAAATGTTTCTACCTGTGCTTGCTTCATTCATTACTGTTGGCCATACTGTTTTTAGACGACCACGCTTTTTTTAACCCTGCGGATTCCATTCAAGAGCTTCTTTTGCAAAGTCTCCTGTGGGTTGGCGAAGTCTGTGGCCGATCCATTTCCATTTTTTTTTTTTTTTATACATAGCCAAAACACTAGGTGGGGACCTCTTATACCGATTGATACGTTTGGCTAGAGTCGGAAAGGAAAATTGGGAAAGGAGGATGGTAAAAGGGAAGAAGGACAATTACTACGTTTAATCATTTGTGTGATTCCTTCAATTTTTGTTCGTTTCCACAGTTCATTGTCGGAAACTTTCTCTGGCCAGTATATTCGAAGAATTCGTCTCAGACAGATTTGTTAACAAATATCTGAATGCGCGAATTGAATCTTTCTGTTGTGTTCCATGTTTGCATCCATATAAAAGAACTGAGAGAACGTTAGACTCGAAAAATTGAAGGTTTTGTGAGATGTTTGCAAATCTCCAAAAGTTCTTAAAAACACCATATGCTGACCGTGCCTTTCGGATACGGTTTTCAACATCCACGTCCTTGCGACCATTTGCAGTAATAAAACTGCCAAGATAGCAGAATGACGTCACCTCTTCTACATTTTTATGACCAATCTGTAAGTTGCAATGGACTGCTCAGTTGAGATGTTGATTCTAATCAATATTAAAACCTTGGTTTACACTTATAGTAAGATTTAAGCAGTTCTAGATTCACTTTTAATCAAGGGGTCGACAAATAGGCTCATATGTTAACATTTTTTTTTTTTTTATATTATAGCCAAAACTTAGGTTTTGAACCTTTTAGTACTTGCGTACCGTTGACCATTTGAAAAAGGAAAGGATACTTAAAGGAAAGGAAAGAAAAAGGAAGAAGAAAAATTTTGTGGGAAAGAGCGAACAATGTTGTTAATATTCGTCTTAAATCTCTGTAAATCATAAATAAAAAATCCTTCTCTAATTGGGAATGCTTCGATTGGGACGCGATTCCACAATCGAGATGTTCTTACTATAAAAGAGATAGCCGGACTTAAACCATCTCGGAATTTCCACTGTGAAAGGGTGTGCACTTGATGCCTCTCCTGTTATGCGACAGAATTGCTTGAGAGGAGGAAGAAGTGACTTTAGTTCCTCGGAACAAGTGCCAACACCAAGAAGATATCTATAAAATAGAGAAAGTGCTCCAACAATACGACGATGACCAAGTGATATAAGGGATGATGTCACATTTATGTCACCTATAAGACGAATGGCGCGGTTTTGAACTTTGTCCAAAAAATTTGAAGCAATTTTTGGTGCACCTGCCCATAAATGTGAGTTATACTCCAGCTTGGGTCGTATATATGCCTTATAGATTTTTAAGAGGTCTCGAGATGAAAAATAAGCTTTGCAGCGACTTAAAAAGCCCAAACATTTGGCGGCGCTTTTCGCAATATCGAAAATATACTCATTCCAGTGCATATTTTGATTCATTCGCATCCCGAGAATGTTCAAGTCTTTGAGTCGCTGAATAAATTCATAACATGGTGCAATAATGTTTTATTCTTCATAGTTATAAACAATTGCCTGCCTTCGTGGTGATTCAATATATATATGTAATCCTGTTTTTAGAATAATTACAATATCGGCTTTTTGTAATACGGTTTGGGCTGTATGACGATATTGATAGCCAGATTAAATAGTATTTATTATAAATACAAAATTTTGTTATTTTTTTTCTCTTTCTAATCAACATAACAAAAACAGACATTCAAAATTAATTTGTGTACAAAATAGAAATCGACGCACGTAGTATTAAAATTGTTTAAAACAAAAAAAAATCAAATAAATTTTATTAAAACAAAAGCAATAACAAAATAAAAACAAAGTAGAAATATTGAAATTTTATTTTACTAAAATGCCTAGAAATCAACTGAAATACAAAAAAATATAAAACAAAACTTTTTATTATTTATTACCTTAGGTATTTAAATTGAAAATCAAATAAAAAAAATAAAACAATTTTTTTCCACTGAAATACTTTAAATTCTATTTAGTTAAATAACTTTTGTTTTTTTTTTTTTTTTTTTTTTTTTTTTGTTAAAAAAGTCAATGAATAATTTTAAAAATTCCACCTCAAAGTTAAAAAGTTTTTTTTCGCAACTTTGGAAAATTGTTTTTAAAACAAAAAAATACCATTGCATATTTTCAGGATGAAAGAAAAACATTTTTTTTTTTTATCCTTTTTTATTTTTGTTTTAATAGATTCTCTGAGAAAACAAAGTAAATTTTGGAAATCATTTTTTAACAAAAAAAAAAACAAAAAAATATTTTAATTATTTTTTTAAAACAATAAAAATACAATTTGTGTTTTTTTTTTATTATTTAAAATTTTTTTTAGAATCAATTTTGGTAACTAATAGATAAAAAAGAGACAAAAAAAACATTAAAATATAATCGAAGATGGTTTTCAAAACAACTCAATATCAACTTGAATTGTATCGTTATTCATATGAACAGCTTTATCCAATCAGTTTCTTTGAATTACACATTGCAAGTAATCAAATTGTCAAAAAAAGTGAAATATTAGAGACAAAATTCTTGTACATATTTTTAAAATGTTATCAATTACATTGTGAAGTTTCGGACTTTTAATGGTTTATGCAAATAAATAAAATTTCAAATATGACCTTTTTTATTTGGTTTCTTTGTACTTTTTTGAAACTATTTTATTCATAAACAAGTTTTCTTACATTAATCAAAACTTAAAGTGTAATCTAATAAATTCAAAATCTATTTTAAAAGTCTTATGAAATTAATCATTGTAGATTAATTCAATGTGGTTCTTGATCATCATTATCGTCCTCTATAACTCTATCAGTATGATATAGGGTGGAAAAAATTACTTTCATCGTTTTCGATCTGGGGCTAACTTTTTTATGTACGATGTACGATTGAATTTTCCTAGTTATGTTGATGGAAGAGTTCCATATCTTGCAATCATCAATCATTAATCATTCATCAAACATCTAAACATCTAAACACACTTACATACATATATCACTACTAAATACATCCCTCTTCAACTCGCTGACAACAGTAATGAAACCGTTGTTCTTACTATGAAGCAATAAATGTTCAAACATGTTATAATTTTAAATATAGTTTAATTTTGTGTCATGCTTTTCTTTCAAAATGTTGACTTCGGTTTCCCGATATTTTTTGTAATATTTTTTTTCTTTTTTATCTGCTTATCAGAAATGCAAATTGCAGATAACCTTATTAGTGTGGAACGAGTACACAGTCTTACGAATATTTATTTATTTATTTATTAATATAATCTGGTACATCACCTAACTAAGTTTGGAAAACTACAGAAACTAGCCCTTCTTGAATAGCATTTGCGTTATTTACCACATTATACTATCAATAAATTTTATAAAATTTCATTATTTATGAATATGAATAGTATTATGGAAATAATAATGATTAGCATCATTTTATTGTTAATCAGATTATATTGATCTGATTTGTCATTTGATCTTCAATTTTGTTGTTGCAAAAATCTACATTAATAACATTTCTTTAGTCGAAGAGTTAATTTCATTTTAATTTTTCAAATCGCCAATATTGTTTTGTGTTGATTATGATCGTAATCGAATATTCCAATATACTTGTATATTATCACTAATCCACCATAACGAAATTTTGTTAATAAAATAATTAATTTTGAATTTACCACAGTTCAGTTCACAACAATTATTATTCGAAAAGTGTAAAATTATAATACTAAAAAAAATTGGATAAGGTTTTCACTATCCTGTTTTCCTATAAAAATTTAATATTAATATGAGAATATACCATTTATTTAAAATTTATAATGTTTCAGCTGTAAAGAGAATATCTCAAACTCTGTAGAAAACACTCTGTATACAAAAAAAAAAAAAAATGAAAAGCATATTGAAGGAAATAAATGAATTGAACAGAAATTATTATTATTATTATTATTATTTTTTATTGGATACAATTTAAATTATATACAATAGTAATTTACAAGCACTAGCTTCCATGGCTATCGGCTTTTTTTTCTATTAATAGATTTTCTTATTTTTATATTTCAATTTTTAAAATACCAAAATTAATTACATTTCATTAAAACAAATTAAAATTATATTAAAATTATATTCTATTTTCTTATTGTTTACTTGTATTGCTAGCAGTAATCTTTTGTTTTTGTTGTTCTTTTCTTTTCATTATTTTTTTCTTTTTATTTTGATCGACACGATTATCATTGATCGACACAGATATTTATTATAACGGCATTACAAATTCCTGCCAATAGATAATACTATACACTAATATAAAATCACAAAATAATAAACTTGTTTTAATCAATTTTTAATTAACACAATTATTTTTATTATTATTATCATTACAGATGTGATGTCTTCATTATGTAAAAATCATTTTCTTCAACAATTATATCGTAAAATTGATGGAGCTGTATTATGGTCACAAAATGAAAGGAATTTAGATTGTATGATTACATTTCAAACGCATTCAATATTACAACGTTTTATGTTACGATTTGATTTATTACAATTGGATTGCAATGATCATTTATATGTTTATGATGGTGCCCATGCTGTTGGATCACATAAGGTAAATTTAATTTATATTTTAGAATTTGTGCAATATATGTATGCTATGCTATCATAATATTTAATTATTAGAAATCTGAAAGTTTAAAATGGTGTTAAGAACATATTTATAAGTTTAATTACAGTTATGAAATCAGCAAGTATATCATTATATAACGGTCTGATTAGCACAATTTCTAATTTTGCTGAAACTTGAACAAGGCTGATTTACTTTTTCAATATATTAAGTTATTTTAGTTTACTTATTGATTAGACGGATTAGACATTCTTTAACATATCCTTGACAACTGCCATTGTTCAGGAAATGCCATATGTAGAATTTTAATTAACAGATGTTCAGTGAATTCTTCTTCTATTTTATATCCTCTGTAAAGGTTGTTATCATGATGCGTACCTGATTTCTGTTAAAATCTAAAAGTTGTTTTGTTTTATTTTTTTAACAGGATGGCGTGAATTATTAACCACAAGAGTTATATACTTTCTTTTATTTACTTTAGCCTTCAATTTTTCAACCAAATCATCCGAAATGAAAGAGTCTGATCAGTAATTTCATATAGCCAGAAGATTAGTGTTTCATAGCTGGCCGATAGAAATCTGCTTTTGCATCCTATCCCTTTAAGACCCCTCTCACACATTTGTGTGGGTAATATTCAAACTGCAATAAAAAGTTACCCGATGCACATAGAAATATAATTTTGGTATTGTTTTTTTGGTTACTCTTTTCTCTTTTACTTTCTCTTTCATAGTAAGTAAAAATATTGTGGTTTAGTATGGTTTAATGTGTGTTGGAGTACGGTATGATATGAGTCATTAAAAGTAATAAAGTATTTGTTTATATATTTTATTTAAATAATATGTTTTTTTAAATATTTTGTAACTTTTAGGTAGAAAATAGTTTACATTTAATTGTTTGCTATATTTCAAATTCCAAATTTTTATAAATAAGTAGAACTATGTCAGAAAAAAGTAAGTAACACGATTGTGTGGGTTGGGACTTACTTCAATATAAATACATATTTTTTGCTTATTATGTAGTCACACGATTGTGTTAGTTGGGACTTTGCAATATACTTTTAAATAGATATTAAAATGCGCAATTATATTAACTTCGTTCACGTTTAATTTTGAATTTTTTCTATATGGGTTGTGTTTTTCTCTATATTTTTAACTGAAACATTTCAGTGTCTGATCCGAAATATATGCACAGCATTTTCCGTTTGATGAATGCAAATTTTATGGTGCTTATTTGTATTTTGGTTGTATTCCTCTTCCCAAAATGAAACTTTACCGGCAACATCGGTTTAGACAAGATATGGTAGCTTAAGACATTTCCAAAAATCGTCTATTCGATTACATATACTAATTTGATGACAATACATACACTATAAATTGAAATGATGAAAGTACATACACTATAATGATGACAATAATCCACAATCGGAAGACAAACAACAAATTATGGGAAGACCAATAATAAAAGATGTAAAAAATCGCTGCCTTGCCTTACCTCGACATCACACACATTATTCCATGGATGAGCAGATGATTTCATTTACAGGGCGATGTCCAACATCCTTGAAACAATATGTGAAAAACAAACCGTGTCCTGCTGGTATGGTATTCAATTTTGAAATATACTAGGGAATATTAACGCATCTGGCAGAAAAAGAATTGGGTTTGGGAGCGGTAGTAATATTAAATTAAGTAAAACTATTCCCGAAAATAGTTGTATTTATTTTGAAATATATTTCACCGTTTATCGCTTCTGAAAAAACTTAGCGACATGAAGCTTTATGGAATCGGACAAATACAAGCGAATAGATTCAAAAATGTTCAATTTCCCAAAGACAAGGATATGAAGCAAGGAGAATCTGTTCAGCTTGTAAGGACCGACAATAAAATTAGTTCAGTGAAATGGAAAGACACAAATGCGTTGGGATGGCATTCTCAGTTTCTGGAAAAAATACTGAGCAACAGTACTTAGTTGTACTTAATTTGAGTACTTTAGTTGTAAGCAACGTTCCCTCTAAGCTGCGCACGTGCGCAATTGTGCACGATTTTTTTTTTTAATTGCGCATTAAAAATTTGCTTGTTAATATTTTAATATATAAAAAAAAGTTCCAAGAATTTTTTTTAAATAAAAAATTCAAAAATTCAAATAAATAATTCCTTAGTTGCAAATAGGCAACTGGGCTGTGCAAATTTTTATGGATTTATAAAACAAAAGCTGGTAAAGATAACATTAACCTTTTAATAAATAATGTTGTTCCTGCCATTAAAATGAATGTTTCAATAAACTCAGTCCAAGAAATAAACAATAATTTTTCAAAATATGTAGAGATTCCAGAAAATTGGAGGAATAAAAATTATGCTTTTGAATTCGTTGAGCTTATCAACCACGTTATCCAACAAGAAATATTAAATGAAATAAGAATAACACCATTCCATTGCTTCCATCCATTGCAATTCCATGAAAACACTGGTATTTCCTTTCACAAAATGTTAATACTGCTTTAATTTTAATTACAAAACTGTTTTTGCTGGTATAATACAATACTTTAGCATTGTCTGGCACATAGAGAGGATTTGAGAATCGATGATGCCTGGAAGGGTATACCTCTTATTTCCCAGAGGTATAGAAGGTTTCCCAAGTACATACCATGTTTCATTGTTCATCTATTAGAAAACATAATTTTGAAGAAATGGCAAGTCTAACGGATTGTGCAGTTTTGATGTCTTAATAGAATATCGCAAAGAAAATATTGATAGTTCCAATTCAGTTGATCCAACCGCAAAATATTGCTTAACAGCTTTAGAAAATAATGTAAATCGTATAACATTGATTGCATTAAATGATGTTTTTACTGAATTAACAAAATTATCAAAATATTTACAAAAAATTGTTTTGTCACCTATGGAGGCGCATCAATATTCTAAATCGATGATCACAAAATTAAGAAGTCGGTATCTTGGTAATATAATTAATTGGAGTGAAGATGTGAAAAAAATTCTTGAAGATGAAATTAATAATGATATGAAAATGTCATCTGGAATAGTTTTATTTGTTGAAAAGTTGTACTACCATTTGTATAAAAGATTCCTTGATGCTGACATGGACCTTTAGGTTGCTTTAATCAAAACGCTATTGTCGAAACATCTGAACATCATTTTAATTATGGCAAAGGAAAATTAAAAACATTAATTTTGAAATATGGAAATATCATCCAAAACATAGATAATAAAATAATAATGGATAAGTATAAAGATTTAAAATATTTATTTACGGAAAAATTCAAAAACAATAGTCGCAATTTCAATGATCTACTTCAATTGGTTCTTCGTGAAGATAATTTTCAAAATATAAAAATTTTGTATGATATCTGTGGAACCTTTCAAGCGTCGAGTGCTGATTGTCAGTGCTGATAAATTTGATTAAAACAAAATTTAGAAATAGGTTGGAGGTAAAACTTAAGTTTGGTATAACTTAATAAGAATAAAGTCACACTTAATGGCGGAAAATATTATTAACTTGGATTAAGTATACCATTACTGGAAGAAAAGCAAAGATAAATAATATAAAAAATAATATAATATGTAATTAATAAAAAAAATTCAAAAACAATAAAAAACTGCAATAAAAAACTTTATTTTTTTAATAAAATATCTAATTTAACAAACTTTTGTTCAATTTTTTAAACATAACGCAATTTATTTTTCTTTTGCTCAGCTAAATAAAAAATTAGAGGGAACGTTGGTTGTAAGTTGTATTATTAAGAAGTCCGATTTTTGTTTTCTATAGCATAAACTTTTTAAAATATTAACATTATTTTATTTTTAAGGATTTTTTTTAATTGTTCTTTTATTGTTACTTACTTTATATTATAAATTTTTTAGTTTTCGTTAAATTACAATGAATTTTTAAAGTTTGGTAAACTAGAAGAGTAATTTAGTTTACAAAAAAAATGTAATATATAATATAAACTGAATAAAACATTATACTGAATTTATTTTTCTTTTATGTTAATTAAATCCCAACCCACACGTTTGTATGGGTCCATTTACTGCTGAACGGCTAGCTGCAGGTCCGTAAAAATTTAGATTTAAGTTTTTTAGCACATATTCAAACAATGTCTAAAATTTCATAACAATCAGATAAAGGAAAAATGTTTGGGACTTAAAGGGCTATAGTGAATCTTATAATTATATCAATCAATTGCTGCAGTTTGAGGGTTCTAATAAAGTATATTATCTATTTGTGTTTATGTCATTTGACAACAAAATGATTCCCGTACATTAAAAAGTAAAGAAAAATTTGATGAACAAGTTCACTCAGATTCACTGAATCTGCTGAGATTGACACACTGATTATTGCAATCTTTTTTCAATTAGTTTTTCATTTCACCATTAAACTATTATTTTCATATATAAATATCATTTTGAGATAAAGCGTATTCTTAATTACCAAAAAAATATTGTTTTTTCTCAAATTAAAATGTTTGTGCCAGTTTTTCCTATATGAAATTTCTAATTTCTATTGCTGTCCCAATTTATTTATAATCAAAGCATGGACAATTCCTAAATATATATATATATATATATATACAAATCTCAATCATCTCTTTATCATTTCTTTAATTCACAATTTTTGTCCCTCAACATTCAACATACATATAGCTATTGGTGAAAATGCTATTAGCTTTCATTATTCAACAAATATAATTATCATCACATACACACCCACTTAAATTTAAAATACACATATAATATGTACATACTATGATAAAGAAAGCGTAATTTAAATAAAAAAAAAAAAACAAAAAATACAAAAACAAATTAAATGAAAAATCATAGAAAAGCAAACAAAATTTGCCATCAGAAGGTTTGCTGATGGGGCATTTTAAGTTTTTTTTTTTTTTGTTTTTTTTTTTTTTTGTATTCATAATGGCTTATTATGAAATCCAACCAAAAAAAAACAGAAAAAAAAACCTAAAAAATTTAGTTCTTTCCATCAAAAAAAAAAATAAAAAACAAAAAAAATTGGTATTGATATACCACTACCATTCTGATTGTTTCATTCTATGTATAATTCTGCTTCATTGCTCTACCCATTGTGTATCCCAATCTATTTTACATAACAATGGCAGTCTTGCATTTTTTATTAAAAGCATTTCCATATACTTGCACATCAAAATAAATATCTATAACTGTTCTTTTCTTTCCAAAGCAAAAAAAAAAAACAAAAAAAAAAAAAACAAAAACAAAATAATAAATGAGAACATTAAATAATGGCAGCTCCTTTTAAAAATAAAAAAAAAATTATAATAAAATAAATGAAGAATTCATATTCGGGAATAACATAAAAAAAAAAAAAAAGTTTAAAGAATTTATTTTAGTTTCCTTTTGTAGAAAATTTAATTTACAAAAAATATTTACAAAGATATTTTTTGTTTTTTTTTTTTTTTTTAATTTTAAAAGAACTCCTGATTCCCAAGGTTTTCAATTTATTAAATAAATTTATTTACGAATAAATTTGTCGAAGTGAGTTTTGTGTATGTTTGCCAATATGTTATGATGTATATTGACCCAATTTTTGTTTTCAAATAATACAATATTTTCTTATGTAATGGTTACAGTTCCAGACACATCACTTTTTCAACTTACACAAACTAGATTAGTTATTTTAAATATATAGAATGGTAACTGTGGATTATTTCAGTTCAATATTAAGCGTTTATTTCCCTTGACTCATTGTCATGACATTATCCAAAACATATTTTTCTGTTGATGACGCTACAGCCCACTTCGATTCTAGGACTTCACAATACACCTACTTCATAATTCTATATAACTGGCTATTCATGTTTAGCAATCTTGATGCATATAAGCTATAACAGTATCAAACCATATATTTTGCTTCTTCTTCTTCGGTAATTTATCTGTTTGCGGACGTTAGCTACCATAGCGTTTTCTGGTGCAGCTCAAAACAAGAATTTGGTACTCTTATTTAACAAGTTCTGGTTCATCTGTTCAACTAATCTATTAGATTCAACTTTTCTATAAATAACTATTTTAATAAATTTGGTTCTCAGGCATGCACTCAGACATAAATATGTTAAACTTTATATCCTATATTCATATCCTATATATTTGCTACAATTTGTTGTTGTATTTTATTTTTCAGTCTAATTTTGAGAAATCAAAGTCGCTACACAGTTTCAAATTTTTTTTTCGTCTGAGTCAGTATCCAATTGTTCATACATGCTTAATATAGATAGCTAGGCTAACTGAAAGATTTTTGAATTAAGCGAATAAAAAAATAACCATTCTGAGATCATCATTCATCTTCTGAGAAATTGATTTTGGAATTTTTCTAATTCTTGTTTTCTGATTTTTATTGGCAATCGTAGAGGTCAAGTAATTCTTGAATATTTCCTACAAATACTTAAAATAATTTCGGTTTATTTTAGGGATACTCGACATAAATGTAGAAATGTATGTTTAGGTATTGCCAACCAAATGTAGAGCACTAATTTCTTCTAATCTATGAAATTTTGATCAGTATTTTATATATAGTGAAAATAATTTTGTATAGTAAAGGACTTAATCAATTTTATTACTTACTTAGTTACTTTCTGGGCGCTACAGATCTTGAAGGTCCTGGACCTGGCGCAAAATTGTCATCCACTGATTTCGGTCACGAGCGGAATCTCTCCAGTTGGTAATTTGAAGTTTTTTCATATCTTTCGATACTTCATCTCTCCAACGAAGGTGTGGCCCCCCTCGACGACGCCTTCCCTTGGGCTTGGATTCGAAGAGTTTCCTAGCCGGAACATTTTCATCCATACGCTCTACATGGCCTAGCCAATGAAGGCGTCTTATTCTGACTTTTTTAGCTAGGTCCATGTCTCTGAACAGCTGGTATAGTTCGGCATTGTATCTTCTTCTCCAAACCCTTCGTCAGACACAGGACCATAAATAAGACGAAGAATTTTTCTCTCAAAAATACCAAGTGCATGCTCGCTTGCTTTTGGTAATGTCCACGATTCAGAACCATATAGCAGCACCAGAAAGATGAGCGTTTTGTATAATTGTGCCCTGGTATTTTGGGAATCATTTTTTAATCAATTTCATTACATACCATTTTTATAAATATATGCAAGTGATAAGATAGACTGATGTTGATTCTAGTACCTTTTTTAGATTAATGTCTTGCATTAGAGTTGACTAAATTTTACAAAATTTTGAAATTTACACTTACCTCTATTTTCTGACTTATAACTTATCTAAGAAAGTGATGTGTTTTTGGCATAAAATTGTTCTACAATAAAAGCAGTTTTTCTGTTTCTCTGATATTCCTAATGATATTCCACCAGTATGATAGATGTACTCCAAGTATAATATTATTTATATGCTCTTCGTATAGCTTATTCTAAAAATTCGCTTTTAATATAAAAATTAAGATACATGTGCTACAAAGAGGCAAGACGTAAATAGGCCTGCAACCCAACCCAAGACTAACTTTGAAAAGGAAATATACGGCTAGAAAAAATGGATATATTGAATGAATCATTGACCTAATGATAAGGAAAAAACTGCACCGAATCGAACGCAATAACATGACGAGCTTATTCCAACAAAATAAGGACGCTTAAAAACCTAGTAAGATTTGTGTAACGTGCTCAACATTCACCGATAAGTTTAAGAAAATGTTCAAAAAACACAATCTGGAACTAGTGACAACTAACAGAAATCCAAAAATGTGCAGTATATACTTGGATTAGCAAAGAATAAAACAGAGATGGAAGAAGTGAACGGAATATAAAATATCATGCCACAACTGTTCAAAAATATATATAGGGCAATCAAAACGGTTAATTACGGTGAGATTCGAATTAGCAAGAATAAGAGGTACTACCAACCAATTTTAGGTTAGCAATTGCTAAACACATAATTTAAGAACACCATTAAATTGATAAAACCAATTTATCATCAATACAGGAGAGGAAGTACACAAAGTTAACAAACCAGACATATACGAGATATACGGTTTAACAATTTTGAGGGTACAAGTAGATGACAGATTGAATAATGATTTAGGGAATGGATACTCACCGCTATTTGAATTAAAAAAATAATTTGAAAAAGTACAGGTAAAATTATAGATATCTAGGATGGAGGGATTATCGTACAAAAAGGAAAAAACTTAATTAATATAATATATAGTTATATAGCATTTATAGCTTCATATTTATATAATATATAGCACTGACGAAGGAAGTATATTGCTTTCGAAATATCGATATTTTCAATCAAATATTAAACATTATTTGTGAACGAAAACCTGACAACAATTAAATTATCTAGTTCCCAGGTTTTATTTGTTCAAAAATCTAAAAATTCTTCCATTTAGGCAAATTTATTTCTTTAATGTTATAAAATTGTGTGTGTGTGTTTTTTTTTTAGATCGGAGTATGATAATTCAAGATCGTATGCAAATTCTTACTTACGCATTTAACAGCAGAAATATTATAAAAACAACCAAAATTAATAAAGTTCAAGATTTAACATTTCTTTACAATTTTTTGACGAAAACCATTATAATGTTATTTATTATCAACAAAGGTAATCCCTTTATATTGTAATAAATCTGATCTTTTATTTGCTTTTATTTTAAATACACACACACACACCATATGTTTATATATGATAGCTATACAGTCACGTCAGGCAAAAGTTGCCAAATTAATAGACCTTGAGGCCGCTCTTTGAATATTATTATTTAACACAACTTAGCCACAAAGGCCTGTCTAAACGAGTTATTATTTTGATGTAGTGGTCATCTTCAATGATCAAAATTAACTGTCATTATTCAAACATTTATTACTCTATACAATCATTTATGAGGCATTGAGTCTTTTATGAACTCAAAACAATATAAAAAATACGTTTAAAAATAAATTTACATTACTTCTTATGGATATAAACTCTACATAAAAAAAAATGTAAAATCAATTTACAAAAATGCATTCCTAATGTTTACAATAATACAATATTTAAAAATTCTTCAAATTACGTCACGCATAAATTATTCTTATTTATTAGGGTTTAAATATACTCAATATTTTTACATACAAAAAAAATAGTCTTTGTTTAATAACAATTTTTTTATGCTTAAAAAATATGTTATACTATGTTTGTATTTACCGATTTAACTACGATTGAGTCCCTAACTATAGCATAAACATAATTTAGGTGCGATTTGTTTTTTTTTCATATAAAACTAATAATACTTGTAACTATAGTTAAACTAATCATACTAGTGAAATTGATTCCCAAAGTTTATTTGAACACATTTGTAAATTCCGTCCTTAGAAAACAAAAACAAAAAAAAAATGTTAAAATTTATTGAGTGTGTAATTAATTCTGCCTAACCACTGTAAATCACAATTAAATTATGTTGTGGTTAAATTAACGTTCACAAACCTGCTTTTATGTTATATCGTAGTTTTTAACGTATTTTTTATTTTTGTGAAACCTGGCAATGATATTTTTGAAGTTTCAAACAAGTCAAAATGTAAACAAAATTAAAATAAAATATACCTAGACCCACATATTCAATAAGATATATTTCAGACAATTAACTAGTAAAAATAATTAATTGTAAAAATAATAAAAGAAAATAAATTAATATTTATTATTTGTTGGTAAATTTGTGCAATTAAAAAAAAAAACAATAATCATCAAAAACTAAAATATATGAAAGAAATATATATATTTGCCTAACTAAAAACAAGACATAAACCAAAAATTATTAAACAAAAAACTTTTTTCCAGATATTTCTTGTAAATTGTGCAATTACACAATTTACAAGAAATGATACACAATCAAAACGTTAAACTTAACTATAGTTTGTATAATGCGAACACTTTTTTTCAACCATGTTAACAAACGGTGACTTAAACACAATGCTAACATGCTATTATGCTTAATAACAGAAATTGCATATATGTACTTGTGTTTGTTTTGATTTGTGATATGTATGTTATAAGCATATATATATAAACGACTAAGCTTGACTAGTATATTTCAGATTTGGACGGACAAATCACGTATATAATGCTTTAATGATATATGAATTATTAAACTCTGAACCAATTTTTATTAAACGTATGTGGTTCACAGTTTAATAATTTATATATCATTAAAGCCTTATATACCTAACTTGTCCGTCCTGAAATCTGAAATATGCCAATCAAGTTTCTTCGCCATTTTATCGTAATCATATCGATAGACTTGAAGAAATCCAGAAACAAATTTATTACGTTCAATATTTATTACAAAATGTTACAATATTTGTATTTGCATCTTCCATCATCTACAATTTGTGTACTTTTAATAATATTATAATGTATACACTTTTAATAACATTATAATGTATGTATCTTACCTTTATTTTTTTTATTGTTTTGATGGACTAAAATATTGTAATATCAAACATATTAAGCACATATAAATAAATAAATTAGTACTGCACCTCGTTTGTTTAATAATTTACCTATCGGAAAATTACAAATACAAGAGAGTACATTTTTCCAATATAATTTTGTTGATGATAATAAAATTTGTGTTCAGTCCAGCGTCTTCATTTTCGGCAATATTTGCATGTCCAGGTAGTCAAAGAAGTTCTACTACATTTGAAAAATAAGATATATCAAACAATTTTGTAATCTATTTTTGCTTGAAAATAATTTTGAGAAGATATACCCTGAGTTCCGTATTGTAAAAAAATTTAAAACTTTGACAATGTTTCGAGTTCCATATTGTATGTAAAAAATATTTTACAATGTTCCAAATTTTGAATGCTTTCGTAAAATTATACGTTACCGCTATATAAATTTATTTTTATTATTATTTAAAAAAAATATTATTATTAAATTTCTTTACATATATTTATTAAGTTTAATTTTTACGTAATAGCAAAATAAAAGTTTAAGAAAAAAATGGCGGAATCAGTGTAAGCAATTGACAAGTATATATTTTAATAATATTTATGTATGTAGGTATATAATGAATTATATAGGTACATTTATATTAATGTTAAAAGTTTTATTTTTTGGTAGAATAAAAAAGTGGACACACAGGCAAAAAATATTTGAACAGGATTGAACATCAAAAATTTGCGTTCCAAATTATAAAAAAACAACTTTGTATGTATTTGTTTTACTTAGTATTGTAATGGTTTTCAATTTTAAATTTCAGTTAGGCTTAAAAGCGGTTTAAAAACACTTTTTTTACAATACGAAACTCGCTAATAGTTAGTTTTTGAATATTTAATATAAAATTAATAATAAGTAAATTTGAATGTAGCTTTTGAACTTTTTTGAAAATTTTAAATTAATTTTTTTTTTAATTCTCACTTACACTATTTTATTATTTTTATTATTATTTTTTTTTACTTTTAATATTTTTATATAAATTTTACATGTTACAATTTTCAATTACAAATTTTGATTTTTTGTACTGTACTTTTACTGTACTGTAATTTTATTATTTTATTATTATTATTGTTTCAATAAACCTTAATTAACTTTAACTTAATTTGAAAAATTGTGATTTTGAGCATAATTTTAAAATCTCCATATTTTTTTCTCCATAAGTTTTAAAATTTATGACTGGTGATGAGTTAAAAATGTTTATAAAATTTTGATCATCGTCATTTTTTGGACGTTTTCAAATCCAATGAACGACATTGTATTTCGACAAAATATGTCAAATTATATTTTGAAAAAATGTGTTTAAATGGCATCATAATAAATAGTGCGACACGACAATGTTTGCGACAAAAATTTGCCATTGTTGCACTGCGACATTTAATTTGAACAGTTCTAAATCATTCTAAAAAATGTTTAAATTGTTATTTTTAAATTGTTGTTTGAAAATGAAAATTTCGCATTCGTTGGACTTTCTATGTGATATTCTATCTCGACAATCTAGAACGATAATGCCGTGTCGTTTAGATTAAACTTCAGGCTTAAATGTTAAATTTATAGATTTCACTCGTTATTTTTGACGAAAAATAAAATTTTAGTTTGTGAAAACATATTAATGTCTAACTTATAGTAAATTATTTTTCTGATGATGGTGTAACAATCGAAATCGATCAAGATATTTGATTTAATTAAATAAAACAAATTTAAAATTTTTTATTTAGTAATTTTTAAAATGTTTTGCCTGGAGGTCATTCGTTAAAAGATAAACAAAAAATGAGTTTTTAAAAAAGGTTATCCATCCTCTGCAATAAGCACATACCTACATTTTTTTCGTTAATTTAAAATATTTTTTTTTTTTGCCCTTACAATATCGGAAACGGTTGCATTGATTCCGTTCTTAATATTAAATAATTGCACTTTTTTTTTTTTACATAGATTATCGCATTTGTTCGAAAAATATTACTTGCTCTTTAGATAAAAAAAAATATATTCATTTTTTTTTTTCCTTTTAAATAATTTTATTTTTTTTTTTTAAAAATGTTACAAATTCCGATGCAAAAAAAATTCTTATAAAATACACATACACATATATAAAAATTTAAGAACTAATATTATAAAATAAAAATGCATCCCAAAACTGGATCACAATTTTATATTTGTTTTTTTTTTGTTTTTATAATTTTTGTTTTTTTAAGTAATATTTTTGAATAAAATATTCTCAAATAGCAAATTATATAAACTACATGACTTAGACTAAGAGGGTTACTAATCTAAATGGGTCTAAGTTGGTTGGTCTTTATTGAAAAGAAAATCTTTTATTAAGAAAAAAGACAAGAGAAAAAGTAGAAAAAAATGAAAAAATATTGTTTTTTTTTTTTGAATATGTAACAAATGTCCTTTCTTTTGTAACTTTATATCAAATACAATAGAATAATATAATATTATAATATCATAGATATTAACATACATACCTATACATGATATAATGATAGAAAACTAAAAGAAAAAAAAGTACAATGAACCAAAAGCAACGATATTCAAAATAACGATGAGAAAAGACCAGCAGACATCCTTGTTCGATATTGATCTTTTTTCATTGAACTTTCTTTAGTTTCTTAAATACGATTTGAAAGTATTAAAAAGGTTAAGCCATACATATATATATATATATATTTATAATATACACAGTACATACATTGTTAACCTCTTTTTCTATAGTTTTTTTGATTCTTTAACTTTTTATTATTCACCATTCTTTAGTAAATTAAAGTTTTCAATAGAGAAAATAAAAAGGAAGTTAGTCAGACCAACAATTGATTTTTCTTTCTTTTTTTTTGTTGTTTTTGATGTGTCCATAATTTTATCATAATCAAGGTATAGCACTAAGATATAATTCCACTGTATTTTGAATTTAAAATGAAAATATTTTAATTATTTTTAATAATCACATTTATTTTAATAGTGATACTAGCTGTACCTGATGGCCTGGCCTGCCTTGCTGGCTCAAATGCGCCTTATAATAAAAATACCAAATTTAAAATAATTTTTTAAATACCGAAATTTAATCTAATTCATTCATTTATTTAAAAAAAAAATTAAATTTAATATTTAAATACTTATAAATAATTATTCATAAAATATTGTTAATTAATTGAATCGGTCATTTCGAAAAGACCACATTTACACATTTTCGTCATAATGACTTTTTTGCACTAAAAGAAAGTTCATAAAGAAACTCATCTTTCCTGTGAAAATGGCCTATCTAAATAGTTTCGGTGTGCCAAAAATTGAAGTGAAATTTTTTCAGTCCATTCGATAAAGTCATATTTCCGGCAATATGGCCTTTTCCATAGTATTGATAAGTAACTTCTATTAAAAATTTCATGTTTACAACAATAAAATTTGATTTAAATAAAACGCTATAGATTTAAAAATAACAAAATTTTTCACTACAGGCAATTATGGATTTTTAAATTCTGTATTTGCAATATGAAAAATAGAAGAGGTTCATTTTTTTCAGATCACGAGGGAGAGGCTCTTAAAGGACCAAATGAGGTATGTTCTTTGCTCTATCAATATTTCAACACTAGAATATCAGAAAATGTTGACGAAGTACATATGAGTAAGGAAAAAGTTAGGAATTTTCATTTGAAAAGTCTGCAAGATCAATTTACTATCTACAGAAAGCGCTTACAATAATAAGATTTATCTAAATTTTAAAAAAGTTTAGGACAAAAAAATTTAATACAATACATACATACAAGAGAAAACAAATTTTTATAATGAAATATTAGTTTGGCCTACAAATGACAAAGACTTGCAACCAGAAGAGGATTTCTAAGAATTTATGTGAATGTTTTTTATTTTTGTAACTAAGTTATTGAAAAATTAAGAAAGTGGAGTTATTAGAGTATTTTTTTTATTTAATTTTACATTTGAAAATTATTTTTATTCAAATATTTTTCAGATAATTCCAAATGTTAACTATATTCCGTTGCAAAAGGCCAAAATTTCATTTTACATTTTGACCAATAAAACAAAATCTGGATCCTACAATCTGTAAAATCCAAAAAGTTTTAAAATATAATGATGATATACCGGGTGTTCCAGAGCATGCGTATTTTTTTGATTTCTTTAATTTGATTTTCATGTTATCATATTTTTTATCTCAGTTTTAGGTTCCTACAAAGTTTAAACAAAAAAAAAAAAACAATAAAAAAACAAAAAAAAAAAAATTACTTTAAAAAAGTTTCTTATTTTTTGATGTAGAATCCGAATTTGCATTAAAAAGTACTCTTTCCCATTTGAAAATCTCGATTTCGGCCAATTTCGCCTATTTTTGATCTTAAAAAACCGATTAGAGGTTCTTTCCGAAAGTTGAAAATTTTATCAATCGATAGAGCACCCTCCTTCCCCTCTTAAAAAGCTGATACGCATGCTCTGGAACACCCGGTATATGATTTTAGTATAATTTTCATAAAATAGTTTTTTTTTTCCCCTGAACAATTTAGTTTTGCGTAAATGTGGCATTTTCGAAATGACCGATTCAATTATTATACTACTGCTTTTTACCTAATATTTCAATTTATTGTAACGTTTGTTGGTATACAACATTTCTGGTTTCAAAATTTGAATTGTAAGCAAATATATAAAATATCTACACCTCCAAATCTCGAAAGTAAAACCTATAATAGCCAACATGCACAGCAAGAATTTTCAAAATTTAATCCACTCAATAATGATGACTTTGTTATTTATTTATTGTAATAGCAAAAACCAAACTTGGAAAATGGAAATTGAAGCATTTTGCAATTGAAATGACAAATCACTTGAAATTATTGGGATAGAAATGAATTCCAATTTTTAGTTTTATAAGATCTTTTCTTTTTAAAATATTCCTGATCGGGTGCTGGGTGGCAGCTACCCGAATCACTTAGATTATTGGAAAACGGTAAAAGACAATATATTTGTTAATTTTTCATAGAGTATCCGAGTACCAATTTTCAGGTTATTAACATCTTCGGCTTTCGAAATATTCCTGATGGGTCTGTGAGTTGTATTTCAGCTACCCGAGCAACTCTATAGATTTTTGAAAAACGATAAAAGGTATGTTTGTTCATTTTCGAAAGAGTATATGAGTACCAATTTTCAATTCTGTAACACCTTTGGTTTTTGAAATATTTTTTTAACAATTTACCTAAATGTAAAACTGGAGTAAAGAACATCTATATTGAATCGGTTTAACCGAAAATAATTATTGTGCATAATATGTAAAGTAGAAGAATTTATTGAACATCTGCTTTGTGAATATGAAGGTTTGACTCGTAGTAAAAACTTCATCATTTGATTCCCTGAACAATAGGAGCTACCCAGTACACGTTTGGGTAGCTCATTAAAAGTAGATGTAAATTTATCAAAATGTCACCGTGCTCTACACTTACATATAACGTCTATGTATAAACGATTACCCAGTTAATACATTTCCAAAAATTTGTTTAGGATAGTCTTCTTATACTTAAGTTAAATTTTAAATCATAGTTTTTTTTATAAGCTGCAATTTTTATTTTATTCTATTTTTATTTAGCATTACATTTTTTGTTTTATTTACAATTTATTTTAATTGATACAAGAAAAAATGCTGGAAAATTATAAAAACCTTTTGACTATTTGTATTTTTATATTTTACTTAAAACTTATAACTAAACTTAAGCTATTTTATAACTAAACAAAGAAAAAAAACAAAAACAAAAATAACAAAAAAAAATACAATCTAAAAACAAACAATTACAATTTATTTATATTTAGTAATTATCGATCAATTGCCTAATTAAAATGTTTTCAGAGCTAAAGCAATAATAAAATTGGCAATAAATTTGTTTATCCTAATAGTATTTATTCTGTTATCATCGTACTTTTGGATTTTAAATGTGTATCAACACTGTACTATGATGCCAAGACAGGTTTAATATTATTTTAAGTAATTTATTTTTCGTAATTTTTTTTATAACAGTATGCGCAGTTCGATCAGATTGGAGTACCATACAGATATGTACTTCGGTTTGAAAATTAAAATTTTGTTGAATTTAGAGAGTGATGATTTTCTATTAATTAGTCCATATAACAACTTGATTAATAGGTATTTAATTTTTTTTTATTTTTATCATCAACTAGAGGTTTAAAAATTATATACGATTACATAAATGTCGACAATAGTTTGTTTGTTTGCTGCTATCTTCTTCATTTTGCTCTGAAAATTATGTATACTTGATTTTTTCAAACCCAGTTTTATTATAATTCATTCTCTAACTTAGTTTGTGACTTTGAAATTTTCATATTTTAATTATTATATCAGTCAATTTATTTTTAATAATATTTAAAGAGGTAAAATGCTGAAAAAAAATATGAAAAAATTTAAAAAAAATATGACCCTCTCGGTTACGAACATTAAAAATATGTAATGTAAAAATTTTTAATGCCCTTAATTTTGTTTTTTTGCATTATTATTATTTTTAATACCCGTCCAAATAGTTGAGAAGAATCTTAACTTTTATATAAATGTACACAACACATTGTTTGAAACAGTGTCAGTATAGTAGTAAAAAGGACTCATATTGTCCTTTAAAATTTATTTGCACACTGTTCAATTTTTTGTAAATTTTATTTAATCTTTTTTTTTCTACAAAAGAGTGTTTTAATTTTGTACTCTTTAAAGTTCAATGACCATTTTATGTTCTTGTTAAAGATAGGAAAAATTAAAATTGTCCTTTTCAAGACATTTTTTTTTTTTTTTTGTAAATTGCATAAAGAAGTTTTTTTTCTAAAAAAAAAAAAAAATTAAATTTTAAAGTGCAATAACTTATTTATATTTATAACATTATAGTGTTGAACTTTTAAAACTAATTTAAACAATTTTCGGACACTTAATTTTATATTTCTGAATATAATGATTAAAAAAAGAAACAAAAAAAAAAACACAAAAAAATGGACATTTCTACTATAGTTAAAAAATGTTTGTCCCCGGGCATCATTTTAATTGAACAAAAGACTTTTATCTGTTAAATTGTAGTTTTTATTGTGCTGCATACTTGTATCAAATACTGGACATTAGCGTATACTCATCAATTAATATTCGCAATGAGTATTTTTCTATTTTAGCAGTCATGATGTTAATCCAACCATACGAATTAAACTTAAAAGAAAATGATTAATTGCTTCCTTTGATAAGCTTGCCGATCTATATCAATAAAGGACACAATAATTGTTTTATTTTTATCTAAAATTTTCAAATAGAAGATTATATCACAAATTTTGTAGGGGTGTGAAAGATGATATTTTTTGGTATATATATTTAAATTTTCATTAATAAATCCTAGTGACGCGCTCAATACGTACTTTCTGACCCGGCATGATTTATAATAAATAATTGAGAAAACTTATCAGAATTGACAGTTGTTAAACGTAAAATATTTGTTAACACCTTACGGTAGACGTCTGAAAAACTTTGTAAGATAATTTTTAGAATAACTTGTTTTTTAGCGTTAAAGTAAAATTTGTATAATTATTGTTGAAAATAGTCGAATATTTACCGACAATCATAAAATAGTAATCCTACTAAGTCATAGAAAACATTGTGTGGTGTGAAAAATAATAGTGCGATATAAATATAAAGCTACAAAAGCATTTAGAGCAGTGATGGAATTTTCAATACAATTCAATACAATCAAGGCAGTTAAAATTTGACATTTGACTAAATTTCAATACAATTTAATTGTACTCGAAGAAGATATAAATAAATTTAAATTAGATGTTATTAAGTTCTATCAAATTTTTTGTTAATGATTAATAGAGAAAATCGACTTTGAAAATTTTATTCTTAATTTTGCACCAAAATTTACACGAAAGAACACGTTCTTTCTGGAGAAACAAATAATATAATATCTCTTCTTTGTAATATTTTCCCTCCGAAGGAACTTAAAAACTCTGAAAATATAAATTAACAGTATAGAGCTTAAGCTGAATTTTCCGAATTAAAAAAATTTAAAGAACTGTCAATTTCCGATTTTTCGTGTGAAGTAAGCAATATAAAAAATTAGTGTGGATAGTATTTGTTTTTAGATATATATCGAATAGCTAAAGGTATTTTATCAATACTACATTCATCAGCGGCCGTGGAAAGAATGTTTTCCATTCAAAATATTATTAAAACCAAATTACGAAACCGCTTAGCGATAAGCATGGTATCCGCTTTAATTCAAACAAGAGATTTATTGAAGTCAAATTTTGATTGTTGCTACAACTACCAAGCACCAAAACATGTTTTAATTAAAACCGTAAACACAGAAAACATTAACGAATATGAATTATTGGATTAGTTACATGTGTACGTAATTTTAAAACATAATATAATTAATTTATTAATTTAGGATAATTATTATTAATTTTAGGGTTGACTTAAAACATGGATTTACTTCTTGTTGGTTAACTTTATTTTATATTTTGTGATACTTTTGTTGATTTTGATACTTTTTTTGAAAAAAAAAATTTATTTTTTAGTTTAGAAATTGTTTTGTCTTTATGTTTGAAGAAAAAGGAATTTGTTAATTTTATTATATTAAACGTTTTTATTTTATTTTTTCCAATTATTTTAATAAAAATTGAAGTGAAAATAAAAGAAAATGTTTTTTCTTATAAGCTTTTCAGTATAAAAAACATTTCTGTATTGACAAATAATGTTATGGGAGTAAATTGAAAAATTTTCTGGTACAACAACGTTTTCAATACAATTAGATTGCTTTTAGTACAATTTTTCATTCGAATTCAATACATTTCAAATATACGAAATTCCATCACTGATTTACAGAATAATTTTAGACCTGTGTCAAGCAGTTATATACAACAATATCATAATGATCACGGAATTTGTTAAACAATTAAATTATTCTTATATTAATTATTGCAGCAATTTTTTTAAACTAATCATTGGATAGAACCCACAAGGCGTTTTCGTTTTTTAGTTCAGAGCATAGATCTGACTCAAATGAGCACGCTCTGAGCAGAGCATGAACAGATAAGCTCCGAGCGCTCAGATTTAATAAAAAAAACACGATTTGAGTAAACTGTCATTTTTATTTTATTGTTGTTTCAAATTGTCATTTGTCATAATATATCAAATTTAAACTTTAAATTTTGAAATTTACAAAAGTTAAGATTTACAAAAAGTCTAAACTAAAAAATATTTATTTTTGATTAAATATTAATTATTTACTATCACAGCTTATATCGTCGTCCATTATTTCTTAAATTGTAAAAATCACTGTGGATATTTATTTTAAATTTTAAAATGGTTTACTTTTTTACTGTCGTACAATAACGTCATCTATTTTGTTTTAAAATAAACATCCCTTTTTGTCATTTAATAGTCAGGCGCTCTGCGTGCTCTGTTAATTTAAATCGAGCACATAAAGTACGCTCTGAGCGCGCTCTGAACGCATAAGAAAATACGGATGTCAAGCTCTGAACGTTGTGAGCAGAAAAAAAAACACGAATCTGTTTTTGACAGTTCGTACTCTGCTCTGAACTAAAAAACGAAAACGATTACAGTATGTTTTTTTTTGTACATTATTAGCAAGGTTAGAATATCACAAACAATTTTGAAATATAATTTTGTAATAATCAGTACACATATAATTTATTTGGAAAAACTTAAAAAATATATAATTTTGGATAGATTTACTAATTTTTATGTGAAAATAAATTTTTTACAACTTCTACTAACAGTTTTTCACTTTTTTTTTTGCTAATTAATTCGTAAATTGAACTCAAACAATTTTTTTTTTTACTTAAATATTTTAATTAAAACATCCAGGCTTGAAGTAGGCTTCAAAATCTGTACAATGTGGGATTCAGTAAATATGCATTTTAGTTAACTAATTAAGGAATGAAATATTTTGATTTGAAAATATGTTTTCGTATTTGGGCGGAAAAAAATATTAAGAATTAAACCTGCTGGATCACGATGCAATGAAATAATTTTCTTCCTGTTTGTGATGAAAACATTCAGTGACTGTTTTATATGTGACAGATAGTTGTTGACTATTATGTCTATACATACTTACCTGATTACATTTCAGATCCCATTATATGATTCCAGATTCTAATATCTAGGATGTTGTTGTAGAATACAATAAGCAAGTAATCTTTCTAAACTATTTGTATGCAAATATTTTAGTTTTATTATTTTATTTTATATTTTACATTTAATTTTCTTATTTTCTCTTTTACTATTTTCATTTAAAATTTTTTTTTTTTTTTTATTAACTTTTTTGTTTTCTTTACAATTTATAATGCCTTAACCTACAAAAAATTTTATAAAACTAATTTTGATTACTTTTTATGTAATTAACGTAAAGATCGGTTTGCTCTTTGTTTGTTAATTTGTCATCTTAAGTTTAGTTTAAAAAGGTATTAATTATTATTTATACATTCCATGTATTGTGTTATTGCAAGTTTTTGGTAAAAATTTTTGAAAAAACCAAATTAATTACATATTATGTTTGAATATAAAACTTAACCTACCTTAATCTAACTTAATCTACAAAAACTATTTACTAGGCTTTGTCTTTTGACAATAGGAGATTCTAGCTGTTGTTTAGCCACCAAAACTTTCGTTTTGTAAATGTATCTTTAAAAGGAATCTCATTGAGTCTCTGTTAATATTGCCTGGAGTAAATTCTATTTTTTTATTTATAGCCTGTCTATTATAATGAAATAATATAGGGACGAAATTTTGGCTTTGGATATAGCCTTTGCTATCTAGATAAATAAAATGTTCGGGTGATATATATAGAACCCGTTATTAATGTGCTTTCTATGTATTCCTCGTTATGGTAAAATACATGTGATATTAGACCATTTTCTGAGGTTTGTTGAGCTCTATTGAAATGATTCCTAATAAATTTTATAATAAAATTGTCGATCCTGTTTATTTTAGATTCATTATAAATATATCTATTTGAATAATAATGGATATATCCAGTTTCAGGTTTATGGGATTTGTTTATGCAAACCCTAATGCATTTTATTTCAAATTTGCGTAATTGTTCCATCAGGCTACCACTGATATTATACCAGATAGGAGCTGCGTACGTAAGAGTAGATCTAATTAGTGTTTGATAGGCTATCACTTTAATTCTTGTGTGTATAGTTTTATTGTAACATAGTTTTTTGGAGGCCATGAATGCTTTGTTACCTTTTAAGAAGACGTTTTAAACTTGATCTGCCAAATTTCAGGTTTTGATTAAGAAGCACTCCCAAATACTTTACAGTTTTTTTATTTTTGTGTTATTTGCTGTTTTTATTGTAAAGCTTTTCTAGTTTTTTTTTTATGTTGTAGTTTAGATTACTGTATGTGTCTCGAAATAGGATTGATTCGCATTTATTAAGATTTATTTATAAAAGCGGTTATGTTAAACATTTTCTGTACATTATTTACCATTTCTACAGCGTTAGATGCTGAGTAAAAAATGATATCGTCTGCAAAGGCTATTGTATAATTTATTCCTTTTATTCTGTCTAATAATTCTAATAGTTCCGTTGACGATACCGTTGACGTTGTTGGAGTCCGTTTTTAATTGCAAAAAATTTTATTTTTGTAACTGGAAAATTGGCTATATAGAATTTGTTATTGTTGATTAAATTATCTATTAAGTTAATTAGAGATTTTGGGAATCCTAGTTTTAATAATTTATATAGCAATCCATCTGTCCAAACACTGTTGAAGGCCTTTTCCAGATCGATCAGACAGGCTCCTACAGCAAATTTTTTATTAATGCTTCAGCAGATATCTGAAGTGAGTTTATTTATAGCATTTGCGGTGCTATGTTTGTGTCTAAAACCGAACTGATTTTCTGGCATTATATTGTTTATGTTTACGTTGTGTATTTTTTATTATATTATGTTGTTGGTATTCCCAAATTTATTTATCATGTCGTTGATTAGCATTTCATAAGCTTTACTTATATTGGGTAACAAACTAATTGGTCTATAATTGCGTTATCACTTAAAGACAACAATATATAACATCATCATTTTACTTTAAATTGCCCTATCAGTTAAGTACGATTTAATAATTTGATGAAATTCAAACGGTAGTTAAGTTTGTATTTTACAGTTTATACCATCATGTCAGAATTTATCAAAAAAAGCCGCGCGACATCAAAGCCGGCTTTTTTGATTTGTGCAACTACCTACTCTATCGTACTGTGTTCGGCTTTAAATCCAAATTGATGTATAATAGAATAGTCTAATCTAATCTAATGTATTAGGACTTTTTCGAACACTCTTTACCTAGTGTTGGTAAAAGCATAATATGTCTATATAAATCTACTATTGTTAAGTTTTTTATTAATTTTTACATTGTGAATATTATTTGTCTAAATTCTAAAATTAAATTGAAAATTTTTTTACGATTTCTTTAATTTCAAATTTCCATTTAAAAACATAATTATAAAACCATATACAATTTCTTTTTTTTTATAAATCCAAAATTTTATTCAGTAAATCTAATTTTATTTACTATTCAGTATACTTAAACAGATTTAATTTTAATTCACATTTCACTACTGGCACAACAGTGTTGCTATTTATTAACATAATATACAAAAATTTTACAAAATCAACCGAAAAAATTCCAAATCCTTTTATTCAAAAATTATTCATTTTCGTCATTCAATTATAACATTTCTCACAATATTACATTTTAATTGAATAAAGTATGATTACATCCATTTACAATTAATTCTATTATAATTCTCTTTTCCTAGTTGGAACACAAAAAACACTAAAACAATAAAAATTTAACGTAAAAAAAAAAACGTAAAGATTAAGGCTTTACTAAATAAAAACGTGTTATTTTTGGATGATACCATTAAAAACCGTTATTAGCTATCATAGTTCACATCATAGTCACCATTATTATTATAAGGATTTTAGCTGGTATATAGTATATATACAATATACATATACAAATATACTGAGAAATCTCTACGTAAACAAAACTGAATTATTTCATTCCAAAACAAAAATAAAAAAAAAAAACAAAAAGAAAAAACAAATAACAAAAGGGAAAACTGAAAAATTGAAAAGGACAAATAACATTTGAATTTTCCAATTGAATTTTATTTTCATTATTGTTGTTTTTGTTTTTCTTATTTCGGTTTTTTTGTTTTTTTTATTTTTTTTCGTTGGAAAAATATTTTAAATTTTTACTGGAATTCCCTCATGAGCATGCTGATGGGATGAAGGTATATAAAACAAAAACAAAATAAAAATAATAAAATAAAATATAAATATTTTAGGTTAGAAGCTAAATCCTTGCCAAATAAAAAAAAAAAAAAATCAAAATGAAAATCCTTGTCAATTTTAGGATCGTATAAAATACAAGCAATCATTAGAATGTTATGAAATTCTTTGAAATTTGATTGGAATTTCAATCGAAATTTTAATGTTTAAAGGTCTCTTACTATAGAATTTAAATTTTCATCTAAAAATTAATTAGCCAATTTTAGTCCTGAAAATTAATATTTTCCGATAGTTATATTGAAATTTATAACAAAGGTTGAAAAAAACAGTTGTATCAAAATAATCTCGTACATATAAGAGAAGATATATTATAGAATATATTTCACATTTTCACTACTTGTGACCTGTTCTTGTGACCTTTTCAAAATGTATAAAAAAAATTATATACGTTTTTGGCTGTTAATATCCTTTGAAACTGTGTTAACACATTCAGATAAATAATCTAAGAAAGAACAATTTGTAGAAAAATATATTTTAATTTAACTGGCATGATTTTCGTGTTTCACATCATAAATGACTTAAATATTAATTTTTTTTAATTTATCAATTTATTATCGAAATCTAGTAAGCAAGGAAACCAAAACCCATTTTAACTTTCTATTTGTTTTTTAATGGCTTCCTTCTGCTTTTAGAGAAATATGTGTTATGCTGATGCGCTAAAACAATTGCAAATTTGTGGTTTATCTTTAATAACGCTTTAAATTTGAATTAATTAGAATTAACCCTCAATTGTAGACCAATTTTGTGAAACAATTTGTAATAACATGGCGAATTAATTTTTGGATAAAAATAATTTCTATAAAAATGGAAAGTTAGATATGATGGGGCGATCACTCTTGTTATCCCCTCCCCTTCTGTATTCAACAATAATTTAGCAACATTAGCTTTGCAATTTGATTTTTCAACATTATCAGATTTTATATCGATTTTATCTGCTAAAAAGGTTGAACCAGAGTCTATGACTTATTCACAATAACCAAACCACTTTAAATGTTCTTTTAACTTGTTACAAAATTTTGTAGTTTTATTACTATAATGTCAAAAAAGCACTAAATTATTCTGAATTAAATTAATTTGTATAGTCTTGAACTGAGAGAAATCTCTTTAGGCAAAGATAATTGAAAATAAAAATAGAATATAAAAATAAATAAACATTACTGCTTATCTTATACTTGTAATTGAACATCAACTTATTATTAGAATTTACTTCTTATTTTATATACATTTCGACAAACATGATTACATATTCAATCAAACCTATTGTACTGTCATCTTCAATATCAAAAAGGCACAATTAAGTGCTAATTAGTTTTCTAGAAGCAACTGGAATGGTCACTTCTAACTAATCACTCTTCAAAATAAAAGAAGTGGCACACCCTATCAATCCACTCTAGTAAAATTTACAAATGAAAAATTGAAATTCGTTTATTGTTTTTTTTTTATTATTATTTTTATAAATATCCCATTTTACGGTCTTGATTCAAATCCGAAACCGAACTCGAAAATTATAAGAAACAACTTATTAATGTCTTTAAAGGCAAAACAAAATAATCTCTCCTCCATCTCTATCGCTAAACAACAAAAATATTTTCCTACAAACTTCAAAAACACGTGTTTTTATTTTTTGTTTTTGTTATTTTTTTTTTTTTTTAATTTTGCTTTTTACTTATTTTACATAATTTTTAATTTAAAAAATTTTCTTTTTCATATTTTTTTTTTCTAATTCAAATAATCATCCATACATTAAATGTATTATATAAACAAGGATGTATATTATATATATATATATATAAATACTTTTTCCACCATTTCTAAAATTCTTTTGGTTGTCATCCCCTTAATAACAAATCCACAAATTTTACCCTACCCATCACAATATATTTAAATAAATGAAAGCTAACTAATCCTTTACTAATGTATTTCAACCCAATTCTATTTACTTATGTATGTTTGTAAGAATATACAAATTCATAATATATTATATATATATATTGAGTACCTGCATTTTACAAAAACAAAACAAAAAACAATTCTACCTCAAATCTAAATCTGAATTTCTCTCTAGTAACAAACATTCAACTGTTTGATTGTTTTGGTTTGTATGTACAAAGTGGAGAAATTTCATTTTCTAAGTTAAGAATTTCATTTTTGTCCTTTAATATGCGTGTGAAGCGAATTGTGCACATATATGGACATAATATATGATTTAGCGTGGTTTGTTTTTTTTTTGCTTACATATTATTATATTCAAATGAGTGTGTGGGGTATTTTGCTACCCCAAATACCATATGTATCTCTATATATACATCCTTTTAGCCATGTATATACATTCTGTATGTAAATTGAAATACTGAATTAGTATTGTAGTTTTTATTGTTGTTGTTATGTTATTTGGTTTAGAATGTTCTGTTATAATTTTATGTAATTCTGTTATTGTTCTCTGGTTTCAGGTTTAGGGTAGAATGGTATGGTAGGTAGGTAGTTAGGTAGATATGTACGCGTATTATATGAGTATAGCAGATATGAAGTTTGTTATTTTAATTTCTCTCATATCTTTTTGGACAGATTTGTGGTTACAGGGTTTTTTTTGTTTTGTTCTTATTTGTTACCCACATATGACGATATATAATATGAATGTTTATCCATTTCTCAGTTATTATTTTATTTTCATTTTGGTTTTCATCTTAAATTGTGTTTTGTTGTTTTTCTTTTAATGTACAGGGACAATTGAAATTTAACCAATAAATATTTTAGGGTCAGTATAAAAAGACATAGTCAGATTTAAAAAAAAAAATATATATAGCTAAAATGTAAGATAAAAATTACAATAATATTTATCCATTTTTTCTGGTCGATCGTAGTGTTTGGCTAATCTGTCATGTTTATCTTCAATCATTTATACCTCCATACCTTGTCGTGGATGTTGCATACATTTTAATTTCGTTAATTATTTCTAACATCTTTTAAACAAATTTTAATGGTTTTCCACTTAATTTGCCTTAATGAATGCTTACATTTGAGTAGATCTTAATGTTTGTTTCTATATTGTGGCCGCATAGGCCATCATTTCTTTTTTTGTCATTAACCTATTTTCGGCCAGAAAAAAAACATATCTTGATTATTAATTAATCCATTGGTTTTAGGATAAATGATGCCCAAAAAATTCAAATCCGTTGTCAGATTGGGGCTAGCACGTTTCAGAGCCTGGGAAAGGGCTGTTCGAAAAATCGAACACTGGCCGCTATTTGAAATTTTTTTTTTTTCATGAAAATCAAAAATTAATTTTAAATTTTTTGCGATTTGACTCAATTTCAGCGAAATTAAAGCTAAGCAATGAAAGAAAATATAAAATAGAGTTAAAGAATAACTTATTGAGATAGTTAATGAAAAATTTATTAATATAAAGTATTATAAATAATGAAATCGTAATACAAAAACTATTTTTCATGATATTTTTCAGAGCATTTAAAGTGTAAATAGACGTTGCACTTCGTGCACATGAATTTCTTTGTCGCGCTGCATTTTTTCAATTAACATCGACGATATTTTCCTTCTGCTTTGGAAACAATATACCTCTGATACTTTTGGTAAATTATATGAGGCTTATACTCTTCTTCAGATGATTCATATTCAAATCCCAATAATAATTTTTCAGCAACGAAAACACGAAAACTTTAGGTTTTTTAGGTGGCATGGGTTTTTTATTTTTATATTTCGCTACAAAACAGTGTAGCTTCCAGGCATTTATTATTGAAGAACTCAAGCCAGCAATCCACAATGTCCAATACTGTTTTTTGTTCTGATATTGATGCGATAATTTGCAACTCCATTATCATGCAAATCGACACCTCCCATGCCATACTTGTGGTTATGTAGAAGTAATGGATGCTGATAGTTGACATAATCCTTCTTTTCTTTTTTCCGGCATTTAACTTTATTCATTAGTTCGATTTGGCCAAAGGTAGAACAAAATGTAACCTCTTTATTATCAGACTATCGACAGAATAATAATTTGTTTATTGCATTAAATATGTAATCATGCTCACCACGGTGTAATTTTTTATGTTTCAAATGGTGCGTTTGCTATTTGATTTTTTCGTACTGCTCCAGTGGCAAGGAAACGGTTTTCACTAAACAAGCATATCAAATAGTATGATGTGAAAAGTTATAAGTAGATAAACTTTGGTGTCGATTTGGATGTATTTTTAAGTAATCAAATGATGACATCGGCATCTAAACCAATGTGCTTATTATAGTTGTCGCTTGATACAGCATATGGTATGCATGAGAACAAGTATCCATCAGAAGAACATAGGTACTATATTTTATAACAGAAACGGATTGGTTTATTTCTAATATATGTACTTCTTACAGAAGTGACGACCAAAATAAGGCACCATCTGTTCGTTTATTGAAAGATTCTCAGACCAAACATAAAATTGATCTATTTCTGGCGAAATTTCTAATATTTTTAATTTCTGTTTTTTTTATTTAAGGTTACTTATTTACCCGATTATTTAAGGTAAATAATTTCAAGTTTTTAATTACAAAAGATATTTTGTAATTACTATTTTTTCTTACCTGAATCTTATATGACTATAATAAATTATTATGTTGGTAATCTTGTAGACTTTAATTTAAATATTTTTTATATACAAAATTATAATATTTTTTCTTAAAAATTATTATTCATATCATTTTTATATTGCAAATGTTAGAAACCTTATTTAAAACATTTATAAATATAGTATCTAAGATTAAAAAAAATGGTTCCGGATTGAAAAAATTTAACAATAATCATAAATAAATAAAAAGTATGAAAAAATATCCCAATATTAGTCGTAAAAAAAATGTCAAATAGCGGCCAGTGTTCGATTTTTCGAACAGCTGTATTTATACGTATATGACACATACTGGTGTGGTAAAATTGACCAAATATATAAGAATATGGAAAATATGACTCTTTGACAAGAAAACCTCATCATTAGTTTTTTGAATTAAAACTATAAATTGGTTTTGTTTTCATTTCAAAAAAATCGTTAACATTTCACAATATAAGACGAGAAATATCAACTATCAACTTTAATCGTCAGAACCTATGTCATCTTAAATAGCATACTTTCACTCTATTTAAGTTATTTACAATATTTAGCCATCACTACGGGTCTTAGGAAAGCGATAGGGAACCACACTACCAAGGTAGGTATTCTGTTCAATCCCCATTGTCGCAGCTACAAAAATTAAAATAAGACAGAAACTGTTAAACACTTCGTTTGCAGCTGACAAGCATTAGCAAGAAAAATATAGTCATTCTTACAAAATTGGCAATCAATTTCAATTCAATTCAATTTCAATTATCCTTTATTATTCATCATTATATAACATTTGAAATTCTGTGGTTTAAATGACCAAATCTAATAAAAAATATTCTTAATACTTTATAACAGTATAAATGACGCATAGGTAGAATTTTAAGTTTCTGAAATAATGGAAGACTATATTGGGGAGCCTAGATTTTTTGCAAATAATTCTGATTGCGTGTTTTTGGAGACGTATTGAAGGTGATATTTTATTTTGACATGTACCTATCCCCAACAAGCTAAGCCCTATTGAAGCTTTGACTGTATAGAATGCCATAATAGAATAATTTTAGAATTTTTTCCGAGCAAATATTCTTCAAATAATAAAAGCATCTTGTTATAGCACATAGCACATATATTTTCTTAGAGCTTCACTTTGTGACGTCCAATTCATTCTGCGATCCAGTAACAGACCTAAATATTTAAATTCCTTAACTACTTCAATATTGAAACATTAATCATTACAATCACAATTACTATTAAATAGAATGCATGATGCATTAGGTACACACGAACATTGAATATTACTAAAGTACATTTGAAATCTACGACAATCCGGTGCATGATACATAGTAGAAACATCAAAATCTGATTGAGGAGACAAACTAAAATACATTAATTTAGTTTTACTGCTAATTGTTAATCTAGTTAATGTCAGCATGATGATCAAGTAAACTTTTTGATTTATGTACAATACCCAAATTGTCAGCAAAAGTAGTCACCTGCCCTTTAAAATTCAGAGAGAATAAGGAATTAATCGATACTAAGAAAAGTACTGGGTCTAATGCAAAACCTTGCTGTACGCCAATCTTTAAAAAAGATATCCTACTGCCTGTATCATTAACAATAACTTTTCGCGTTCGATTATATAAATAAGACTGAAACCAATTTAGAATAAAACCTCTAAAGCCTATTTTAGACAATTTATGCAATAATATTTCATGTGACACCATATCGAAGGCTTTCGTGATATCAACAAACAATGTAGCGGTAATAATTTTATCATCTAAATTTTTATATATATTTGAACAAAACTCGAGCAGTGCATCTTCAGTGGATTTGTTATCTCTAAAGCCGAATTGTGCGTTACTGAAAAAATGTATTTTATCAAGAAACTTAATCATTCTCTTTTTCATCAATTTCTCAAATAATTTGCTAATTGATGGGAGAAGGGAGATTGGTATATAATTGGACACGAAATCTGGAGTGGTATTCTGTATTGTGATAAGCGATAGTCACCCTTGCGACAGTCAAAGATGACACTAAACATTTTTGGTATTCTGTATTGCGATCACTTGAATAATTTAAGAAAACGGCAGCATCTTAAAAAATACAATTCAGAACTGGCAGCATAAGTGATTTATTAAATGTCAAAGTGTCAAAACAATAGAAAACAAAACTAAAGTTTTTAATTTTATTAGTGCAACAAGTGTGAATCATAAAGTAAAATTATAAAAATAAAAAAAATTATTAAAAAAAATAACTTAAAAGTAAATTTCATAAACTAAATTTTCAAATACTAAAAAAAAACTTAAAGTGAAATTCATTACAACTAATTTAAGAAAATGATAAAAAAAAGTATAATCACATTTGAGTAAAATTCAGTTGCAAACTTATAACTAATTAATATAAATGTGTATTATATGTAATTAAAAAAAAAATTAACACATAATCACAGCATTTTTTATTCAGTTCCATTATTTTTAAATCATTTGCAATTTTAGCGACTTCTAATTCTAAAACTCGCATTTTTTAATATTTACATCATAATAAATCTTAAAAAACCAAAACATAAAAAACTAAAATCTTAAAAAACAACCAAACTTTTATTTATTTTTATCATGAGTGACACCAAATTAGCTGTCACCTTAAAATCACAAAAAAAAACCGACTATCACTGTGACAATCACCATATAGAATACCAATTATAGATATGTGACAGTCGCAGCGTGATTATCACAATACAGAATTCCATCCCAGATCTCAATCACACAAGGTGATAGTACTGATTACTCTAACTAAAGTATGCACTTACATCTACCTACCTAAAAACGTTATTATTTCGAATTTTTGGACAGTTTAATGAACCGCAGTGTTAGAACTATTTATTTCATTATTTTTATTTTATTTTTATCACTACTTTATTTAAATCGATTTTTAAATATGCAAAAAGTATTAGCAATTTTTTCTAAAAAATTATAAACCACCTTTTTTCAATGATTTTCAAAATTCATTTTTGTCAATGAAATTAACTAGTTTTTAATCAAGTAGGTATAACTTCAAACTAATGCGTCAACTATAATGATATAAAGTGGGAAATACATGTGCAGAATTCTCATGCATCGCTGCATGCAGATATGCATGCATATTTGCGTACCAGACACATGTGCATATTTTATCTGTCAAAAATTGTTTAAATTGTTTTGAAATAATGTAGATAATTGACGCCAATTAGATATACACATACAATTTGTTTGTATAGTAATAAAATATTAAATAAAATAATTTTTGAAAAATTTTAAAGTTAAAAGTTATTAAAAGTGGTTAATAAAAGTTTTAAATTAATAATTTTTGAAAAAATTTTAATCACATATTTTGATTGTAACATAATATAATATGAATAAATTAATGCTAAATTAATGCTAAATGTATTTTAAAAATTTATGATGAATATCGCAACAAAAAAGAAAGAAAATCTAGACTAGGGAAATTTTTATTCATTTCAAATTAATTAGTTTTTCTTCTATTAACTAATTTAAAATAAATTTTTACAAAATTGGTTATAACCTATTTTAAGGCGACCAGATATTGGAAATGAAAAAAGATGACATTTATATAACAAAATAAAAAATTTATTTCAGTTCATTGTATATAAAAGTTTACATACATATCTTAATTTTTTTTTACATTTAAATGTAAATTAAAATTAGGTAATACCTAAAATTAGTTAAAAATAATAAAAATTAAAAATAAATATTCAGTTCATTTCTGGCAATTAATATTTGAATTAAAAAATATATTTATTTGAATTATAAAAAAACTTCTATAGAAATAATTTAATAATTATAAATTAAGTTATTAAATTATTTAATTTATTTATTTTTGTTAAAAACGTATAACATAAGTAAATAATTTAAATTATGCCTTATGTTATACTTTTTAACAAAACTAAACAAATTAAACAATTTAATAACTTAATTTATAATTATTAAATTATTTCTATAGAATTTTTTTTATAATTCAAATAAAAATATTTTTAAATTCAAATATCTTATTGAAAATTATAGTTAGTTTAGCGTTTATTATACTTTTCTGATTCGTGGACTTTCTTTAAAATATCTTCTTTGCTTTCATAGTACTTTGCAAATTCTAAACAGCTTTTATTGGTATTACACTTGATTGTAATTATTGCCTCCACACAATTAATTGAGATATTACTTTTCTCTGGCATCCAAAAGCTAAAGCCCTATATAGCAAAACAAAATATTGAGTAATTTTTTAAAATAGATGACAAAAGATGACAGATTTTAAAAAAGATGATAAAAAGAGGACACAAATTTTAAAGATGACAGTGAGTTAAAATAGATGACTGTCCTCTACAAAAGATGACGGATGGTCGCATTACTATTTACCACAAAAAATAATAATAAATATGTAAATATTAAATAACTTTTATGACTTTTGTCATTATTTTTTTATATGAGTAAAATAACAATTTTTACAATCTTTCGTGTTGGTAGCTCTGCCGCTGCGCAGCTAAAATTAGAAATAGAGATATCTTGCATCAAAATTCATTGTGTGCAGAACTACATGTAATTGGTTCCATATAAAACCATATATTCTAATTTATTTTTGCTGCGATGCATGCATAGTTCTGCACATGTATTTCAGGCATAAAGCTACATATGTAAATGTCAAATTATCTAACCAAGCTATCATAGATATTTGTCAAGGCATATGTCAACCCAAAATAACATAGTAATATATAAGAAAATATATTTTGGAAAAACAACAACAACAAAAAATTACATATGTTGAATTTGGTTTGGCTGGAACTTCACATAAGAATTCTATATTTATTGAAAATTTATTGAATTGTCAGATCATATGTCGATTGTAGGCATTTACATGTATTTTCCATTTATGGAATATCACATGTGTCATGACCCATGTACTTACATACCATTCCATTTAGCGCATAATGATAAATTTGAATTTTACCGAAAATTCAATTATCCATCGATATTCTAGAACCTTTGCAATCAACATACGCAACAAAAATGTTTACAAATAAATTTCCAATTTCATAAAATAGATAAGAAACTAAATGTATTTTAAAAAAAAAAATTATATTAATTCATTTTAACTCCCAACTGTAAAATTTTTATAAAAGACAACAAAAAAAAAAACACACTATTCCCTTTTAATATTATTTAAGAAAAAAAACAAAAATAAATAAAAACAGCAAAAACTAATCTGCTAAAAAAGCTGAAAAAAAATCCTAACAAACAGCAAGGACTCTTAAAGGACGAATAGAATCGTATTAAGGGACATTTTTGTTTTTTTTTGTTTTTCATTTTATTTCTCAAAGTTACTTTAAATTTCAATGTTGTTGTTCTTGTTATTGTTGTTGTATTTATTTACATTGGAAATTTTTTTTTTTTCGCTTTTTATTTTTTTTTTATTTTATATCATGTGATTGTGTCATATGTTCATATTATATAGTTTGAAAAAAGATGAGAAAGAAAACCTCAGAATTGGGACACTGCTTTAGGTAAAGCAGTTTATCTGTGTACATGGATGTTGGTTGAAATCATATATGTATTTATACACGGTGATACCCTCTTATATTTTTTGTAGAAACAAAGCAAAAAAAAAAAAAAAAAGACAGAAGCTATTATAAAGGATAATAAGAAAATATAAAATAAAAATAAAACGCATAACAAACATTTTCATAATCACTAAATATGTACGTATATGTGTCTGTGTTCTCGTGTGTGTAAGAATTTATGCTCGATTTCTATAGATATAAAAATCAGAAAGGAAAATATTTAACATAAAACATTGTTGAATATAAAAATGTTGTAACTCAAATTTCTTTTGTTTTATTTACTACTCACAATAACTGTAATTTAATTGTTTTCGTTATACCGGGTGTTCCAGAGCATGTGTATCAGCTTTTAAGGAGGAAAAGGAGAGGTTATTTTAAAATTAAAAAAAAAACATTAACTAAATCGAGGTTGCTCTATCGATTGGTGATATTTTAAACTTCCGGGAAGGACATGCAAAATGTTTTTTAAGACCAAAAATCGCCGAAATTGGCCGAAATCAAGATTTTTAAATGGGAAGGGATACTTTTTTATGCAAATTCGGATTCTATGGCAAAAAATAAGAAACTTATATTAAATAATTTTTTTTTTTTGTTTTCCATCATATTTTTCTTTGGTAAACTAAAATTAACAATAATCATTTTTATAAATAAATTTGTTTTTCATGTTATCACATTTTTTATCTCAGTTGTCCTACAAAGCCTAAACTAAAAACAAAAACAAAACAAAAAGTACTTCACAAAAGTTTTATTGCATTGCATAAAAAAATACCGCTTCCCATTTGAAAATCTCGATTTCGGCCAATTTCGGCGATTTTTGGTCTTAAAAAATCCTTTTCCTTCGATTTAGATGATAAAATATTTATTTAGTTTTAAAATAACGGCTCCTTCCCCTCTTAAAAAGCTAATAGGTATGGTCTGGACCACCCGGTATATTTGATTTTCATAAGTTTTGTAATTTAATAATCAAACAACTTCGTTAATCGCTATTCTTGTAACAAATTCCCAATTTTACTTGGATATGGATATTTTTAGAATTTAGAATAATTTTTGATGAAAAAACGTTTTCCAATATTTTGAAAATATTTGGAAAAACCAATTTTCACAAAAACGACTCTTACCACACGTTGATGGGTAAAAGCACTTTCTTATACACTTGAAATTTTTTCAAATGCCAATTTAAATGCCATATTGATCTAAAATATTTTACGCAAAATTAAAAAAACTTTGGTAGAATATAATATTTTTCCTTTGACTTTATAACCAAATTGGTAGAAGGAAAAGAAGAAGAAATAAAATTAATTTCCAAGTTTTTTTTTAATTCATTTCAGTAACCATTGACAAATACTTACGTCACAACACGACAATTACAAATTGTACGTCATTTACAAATTGTTAAAATTTATTTTCAAAATCATTGTTCTATTCGCTAAATTTGCACCCAGTAAAATTTATGGTTTACATAATCGTCCACCAGAGCAGATTATTCGTTCGAACTATCATTAGATTTCGGACATTATTTTCTTTACTCGATACAAAAACAACAACAAGACAAGTCAAAGAATTGTACGTACAGAAGAAAATATCGGTGCTATAATACCTAGTGTTGATGAAGATCCAAATTTGTCTATTCAACAAGTTGGACTGTGTGCAATAACCACATAGAAAATTTTGCCAAACCCATACACGATTCAACTAGTTCAAGAACTAAAGCCACTTTAGCATAATAAGCGTCGTTTGTTGCCTGAACTGGGTTCTAGAACAGCTTGAAGTTTATGGAAAAATTGTGTTTAATGATGAAATTAATTTTCGGTTGAATACTGAGCGAAAAGAATCCTCAATAAATTTAGCAGGGTTCGCTGCATCCTGAAAAATGTACCGTATGGTGGGCTTTAAACGCTTCAGACATCATCGGTCCATATTTCTTTAAAAACGATGCTGGAGCTAATTGTACAGGAAAAAGTATTCGTTACAGACCGATGATCGAGTTTTTTTTGGTTTGTTTGACCCCGAAGTATTTTACGTCCAACAAGATGGTTCTACACCTTATACTGCTACCGCAACAATTGATTTATTGAAAGAAAGATTTGATGATAACAATATTTGAAGAAATGGTCAAATTAATTGACCTCCAAGATCATGCGACATAACGTCACTGAATTATTTTCATTGGGGTAAACCCGAAACAATAAACGCTTCCGAAGCCAATAAAACACTGTGTTATTGTGGAAATAAGACTTGAATTACTTTAAAAGGTGATCTAAAATCCTCGGGTTCCCTCGAGTTAACACTTGACCCCAAACTGAGCTTTAAGCTACATTTGGCTACATAGAGCTTAAAGCAAATTCTTCTTTAGGTTTCATTAAACGATGGTCTAAAGAATTTTCTGATCACTACCTCACGAAACATCTTTTTGTTACATATGTAAGGCCTACCCTTGAATATGCCAGTCAAGTAAGGTCTCCACATTACTTGACTGACATTAACCGCATTGAATCGTTTCAACGAAAGTTTTTACTTTTCGCTTTGAGTAACTTTTCGTGGAATGATCCATTGCGACTTCCACCTTATTCCCATCGTCCTGAACTCATTGACTTACAGTCGTTGTCTGATCGTCGGATAATTGCAGATATCTCTTTTATTCACCAGATCCCTTCGGGTAAGACGCTAGCCCCTTAAATTTCAAATTATTTGGTTGAAAAATTTAATCGGAATAGTCTCAGAACCGTTGAGTTGTTCCACATTCCCTTCCACCTTACTGAATACGGTAGATAAAAAAAAAAAAAAATATCTGATTGAATGCGGTTCCTCAGAGGTTGTGGTGGACGTAAGACTTCATGGACATGGTTATAAAAAGTTCTGTAATAAATTTTCACTTTTATTTATAACCAAATTAGAATTTAACTCAAATTTTTCTATTAATTGAGTTACACCATTCCAATATTTCATGTGTGCAAAATTAATAAGAAAAATTTTCAAAAAAAAGAAATAAATAAAATTTTACAATATTCATTTCAAATAAATAAATTATTTTATGTTATTTGGTGACGATGTTAGTAGGAGTAAATAATAGTGGAAAAATTTTCTTACCACAGTAAATCCCTTACTTTTGTTTTGGTTTTTTTGACACACAATTTGTTCTATATAGAAATATTTCGTATCCATATGTAAGTCTATACCCAAATATATGATTATAGGAAAACAAAAATAATAAAAATTAATATAGGTATAAATCAAAAATCCTAGAACTAAATAAGGGCCAATATTAAATTTTAAACTTAAAACAATTCAATGAAAATTTTAAAGTTATCTTCTTTATGCGCTTTTTTTATTGTTTGTTTTTTAGCTTTTATTTTGATGTATAGATGGAAAAAGAAAAGAAATAAATACAAAATAGAAATTCGTGATTAGTTTATATACAACCTAAAATTACTTTTGGTATACTATACTTATAGTATTCACTATCTAAGATTATAACCATTCTAAAAACAAACAAAAATAGGTCTTTTCTTCTTCAAGCAAGAGTAAAGACAACGAAAATTAAGATTTATTTATTCTTTTTTTTTATTATCAAATTAGAAACGTATGTATATACCCAATTCCAATGTAATAATTCTCAACCAACCCAAATAAGAAAGATATCTTTCAAATTACTATAACCTATCGAATATTTATACTTACTCTTAAGATTTGCTAATTTTGTCATTACATTATAAACATGTATACAATTAGCCGGAGCCAGTCCAAGTAAAATGATTTTGCATATAAGAAGTTAAAAAGGACTATGATCTATCAATGGTTTTTATGGTCAATGAACATAACATTAATCACCTAAATGATTATCCTAAAACAGCTTTCACACACATAAACATAAATGAAAGTATCGTAAATAATAGTGGAAGTATCGTAGAGGATTATTTAGAAAATCTTAGTAGTAACACCCGGTCCGGATGATGTCCCTGAATTAATCATGAAAAAGTGGTACAATATCAATTGCTTTGTTATTGCCCTTTTATATGCAATTCAATACATTAATTCAATCAGGGATCTGAAATACATAAAAAAATTTTTAAAGATAAAGTAATCAATTATCATCCTGTTGGTAAGTTATCATCAATTCCTAAAGTTCTCGAATTAATTCTTCTTAATTCTGTTTATAGTCATTGCACTTATTTTCTCACTTATTTTTTCATAACCAACATTGATTTATAAAAAATAAATCTGTTATAACAAATCTTGTTGAATCAACTTCAACGTATATTTATAATATGAAGGAAGGTTTACAAACAGATGTATAGTATGAAATTACGAAATTAGGTTTCTCTTTAATCTTTTTAAAATGGATCAAATCATATTTAGTCCCAATCTATAATTGACTAATTATAATTGACAAGCATTTAAGGACCTGCGCAGTATACACCTTTTCATTTTATTTCGCTTCCCTTTAATGAACTCCTAAAATAATAAATAAGTAGTATATTTAAAACAATAATGAGCACACAGTTGAAAATTTTTTACTCATATGATTTTATTATTCAGCAAATACATTATGTATAAGTGAGATCTTATTAAAATAAAAAACAGAAACAAACAAATAAGTTATTATAATTGAATATAATATAAGTTATATATTATACTTATATATATACTTATTTTATTAAGTATAAAATAAGTTATTATATGCAGTGAATATAATATACATTGTACAAATGTCAAATAAAAACAAAAAAACAAATACATACATCTAAAATAAAAAATATAAAAACAACAAAAAAAAACAAATCACTTGAATTCTTCATTTTTTATCTTTTTAAGTAACTGTTTCTAAATTTTGGTTATTTGTAGTAATCATATAGTTTTGCTTAAAAATATGTATATGTATCATCTTTGATGAAAAATTTTTTTATTTTTAGTAATTTTATCAACTAAATGCCACTTACTATAGGAAATATATCGGAAACGAAACAGTATATGAGAGACGTGTATTTATATGTTCTAAATAAAACTTACTAACCACAAAACTTTTTATTAAACACGCGTTTCTGCTATATCGTGCGAAGTCTATGTCAGTACGTAAATTACTGTTTTTTTAAAAACTTTAAATTTGACTTCAACTTGAATTATAATTAATCAACAGGAGCCCCTAGTCCTATATTATAATAGAGTTAGTTGTCAAAATTTCACCTCAAAATTATACAATCTATTCACCAAAAATGAGAGAACATAAATCACCACACCACGATCACACCTACACCAGTTTACCACCTTATTTATACAAATTTCAAGAGAGTGCATAACATAGGTAGCATATGAGTTTTATTTTCATCATTAAATGTAGATAGATACTTACGAATAGACAATGTAATGTGTATCGTAGTAAGTTGTAAACAAAATGATTATTGTTATTTTTTTTTTATTCCTATTTATTGATAGTGAAAAATATCAGTACATAAATATTTAAATCCCTGTTCTATTAAAAACGTTAAATTTGGCTTTAGAGATTATAGTGTTTTGTTCATATCAACTATTTCAACATCATTTATGGCCTACTTAGGTATTCCACAAGTCACTTAATTATGATCTATTTTGATTATAATTTCTGTTAATGATGTTGCCTCAGTAATCAAAAATAGCAGATTATAAGATTACGCAGATGATATGAAATTTTTAAAAAAAAATTAAGTCCGAAAGTGGTATTGTGTCATTTCTAAATGACCTTGATAATTTATTTCTGTGGTGTACAAATAACTTACTTCTCAACATTAAAAAATGCACATTAATGCGTTATAACCGCCGTTCTAATCTATTCGCTTAGAATTATTTGTTTAATGGTGAATTATTACTCGAAGTTAATTCTATGAGAGATTTTCGACACTTAAATTAAATTACAATCACATTAAAAATAAATTAAATTCCTTATTAGGATTTATAAAACGTTGGACAAACAAATTTTCTGATCCTTATATTTCAAATACACTTGATACAACATTGCTCTGATGAAAGGCAGCCAAGTATGATCTCCGTTTTATAATGTCCTAATTCAAAGAAGAATTTTGGTGGATTTTTATAACTCACAGATGTATTATTGACATCTTTTAATAAGTTATAAAGTCAATCAAAATGAAAATCTGGAGTTGTACTACCTTACATATATTATTAGTATATATAAAATACCTATATATAAAATACCTATACCTATAAATACCTATACTGATGAATTCTAGTAGTGTTATGATGAACAAAACAATTCCTGAAAATAATGAAAGCTATTCAAAGAAAATTTTAAAAATTTACCCTTTGTAATCTAATCCCATTCGTTTACCTCTTTATGAGCATCAATTAAACCTAATTCACTTGGATACCCTACAGAAAAGAAGGAAATTTTGACATAATTTTTATTGTTGAAATTATTAAACGCAATATTATTTTTACACCTATTTTTGATAAAATTGGTATTAACACCAATTCTGGACTTCGATCCTTTAATCTTTTTACTATGAACTAACTATATAGTGCTATATGGTAAATTTGAACCCAATAACAGAATATTAATATTGGGAAATAAATATAAGGCCTGAATAAAAATATTCATCCATAAAAATTATTTATAACAAATATTTAAATAACAATAAATTTAATTATTTTAATAAAAAAAAAAATAATACACGTACACAAATAATATATATTATAATATGTACCTATACCTAATATATATAAAAATAAATAAATTAACACAGATTTTATAATTCTCACAAATATAATGTAAGAACCTTTATTTTTTTTTTTTTATTTTTCAAAAAAATTTAATTTTTTTTACTCAATTGAACATCAATGATGAATAACAAAACCTAAAAAAAAAAAAAAAAAAACAAAAAAAAAATTATATTTTTACCTTTTTTCTCCTATTTTATACTTATTATAATCAATCTTGACCCAAAAGAGCATAAAATCAACAAAAAAAAAAATAAATAGCAAATACAAAACAATACAAAAAACGAATCCTTAATTAAGAAATATTTTCCATTTTCAGCATAGAATCAAATCAATCTCTTTATAGAAAAATAGTACATCATATCAAAATTAAAACTCATCATTTCATCATTTAAAAAATAATATAAATCCAAATAAATTTTTCTTTTTACAATATTTTAGACATCGCCACGCTCCTCTGGTACAGTTAAAGTCAATATTTTAGTTATGTATAATTTTTTTTTTAAATGATTTAATTTAAAAACCTTTGTCATTTTAAGCTTTCCACAATATGTAATTTGGTCATTGGTTTAGAGTTATTTACAATCTTTCAAAATTATCTATAGATGTCTATTTGTAGAAATCCCAAAATGTATATAACCATTCTGATTATACTTCTATATTCAGTATTTTGTTTTTTTTTTATTCAACTTGAATTAAATTACATAATATAGTCATTTCAAATTAAGCTTTTTATTTACTTACTTATAGTTAAGCATAATACAAGCTTTCCATTTTTATCAACTCTATAGAAAAATATGCTATTCATTTAACGAACTGTTAGTGTTATCGGGTGTACGTAAATTTCAGATATTCAAAAAAAGATGCCAATTTTTGACTTTTTCTTTCACATCTGGACGCAAAAGTTCTCTTGGCAAGAAAATTGTTCACATTTACTTAATCTGTTCAAACCAATTAAGTTTTTTTTCAATTTTGATAAATAGATGACTTGGTGCTAAAATAAAGCTGGTTAGTAAAACATCATATTTATGTACATATGTCATATTTCATGAAACAACTTCATTTTGAAAACTCCATAATTTGCATGTCTTACGTAGTATTCATAAATTTAATATCATGATTGTTGAGTATTTAACTTCTCACTTAAACTCATGCAAATCATTCTATACATGTAAACACACTAAATGTTTTTTTATAAAAAATTGAAATGCCATTTTAGTAATAAATGAATACTGCTATTTCCGACTCTTATTAATCGAGTGGTCAATTAGAACATATGCATTATAATATACTACAATGATATTACTTTAATTTATGATATTAGCACCAACCAACGTCATCATAATTTTTTGATCAACTTTATGTTTTTATGTCAAAAATAAATAAATTATTTATCCTGATTCTATATTTAACTATCACTAGGTTACGTTATTAGGCAGTACATATTATTTTCCTTATATTCTGGTTCTGCATAATAACGATTTTTATTCAAGTTTAACTTTCATAACTATTTACTTACTTATCTTGTTATAATCTTTAAAATCTAACATGACTTAGGAAAATTCAATCATTATAATCAATTATAATCTACGACAGTATAACCATCAGTATATATTTTACGATTATACAACCAGTATAATCTAAGACAAAACGCTTTATTTGTAAACTTCATAAATTACTGAGTTTACTAGTACAAAATAATACTTGGGAGATTCCGAGGGAGATGTTGTATCGGCGTTGGACCTAATGACAATATCTCAAGGATAGCTGGAATTCCTAGGCTTCCAAAAATATATATCTTTAGTGACGCATCTTATCCTTTAAGGACGAAAAGGACATTTGAAAATATCCTTGTTGTTTTGATATTTTCATATAAAAACCGTTATATCGGCTGATCTATTAGGTATATATATATTAAGTTATGTAGAATAGTAAGACAACGGTTTGGAGCTTATTTTAACATTTATTTGATGATGATTGATACTGTCGTTATGGAGATATTGTATTTCAAAGTAGAAAATTTTGGAAAAAAAATACAATCTTTATTTTCTTTCTTGAATAAACAAATAACTCAAGATTTTACCATTAAACATCCACAAAAATTATATACTGTTGGAAAGGTTTCTTTTTGTTCTATAACTCATACATACATACTTTATGTCTACGTCGAATAGTTTACAAGATATAAGCATTTATTATCTATCTAATAGATCAACCGATATAAGGGTTTTTATACAAAAACATCAAAACAACAAGGATACTTTCAAATATCTTTTTCGTCCTTAAAGGATAAGATGCGCCACTAAAGATATATATTTTTGGAAAGCTAACAATTCCAACTATCTTTGTAATATGGTCATTAGGTCCTACACCAACATCTCCCTCAGAAGAGCCAATACTTGTACTAAATATTGATTGCCATTTAATTTTCATTTGTTGTTCTTATGATTAAATATAAACACAAAATTAAACTCCTACCAATGGGATCAGATCACTTTAAAATGAAAATATTAATTTAATCATTAAATATAGAAATGAACAACATTTAAATTAAAACAATTTACTTAGATACAGGATGTTTATTTCCAATGTCAGAGCGCTGGCATATATTTATTCATTAGCATTTATTTTTTTCTATACATACAACATTGATTGATTATGAATGGTGTACAAAATATTTGGATTTAAAGGAAATATTTTCTTCTTTAGTGATTTTCTATAAATTAGATCCAAGCTTCATTGCAAATTCATTTTTAACTTCATTCAAACCACAGCTAAGCTAACTGTAGACAAATATCTTTAGAATTTATACAACAACTTTCTATCCGGATTTTTAAATTTTTTATGGTTTGTTTTCTAATTTTTCAAAATAAATCTATGAAATCAATCTTTATTTTGATATATTAAACATGATATAATCCGTACTGATTTCAAAAATAAGAATTTTTCAAAACAAAAAGAACCACTCTAATCAATATTTCATTGGAGTCAAAACATCAAAAATAAACAAATGTGGTTCTAATTGTATTTCTATAAACTTTCTTCCAACTGACAGCTTCAACTTACCTACCAACCTTTTGTGATAATTGTTCATATTTATTTTTATGTTATTTGCATCTATCGGGAATCTGGAATACCTACTATGCCTACAACAACATTTTTGTCATAGCTATTGTGTTTATTTTAGGAAATTAATTCTTACCTTGAGCCTAAGGCTAATAAACATTTTTTAATTTTTTTATTTAAATTACATTTTATATATGTATATGAAAATTTTTTACCATAACTGTATAAAACTTTACTTAACACCTAAATAAACAAAATAAAATAAAAAGAAAAACTAAAAATTATTTTTATATTTCTCATACCATTTAATATCCTTTTTTCTTTTGTTTTTTTTTTTATTTGGTTTTCAGGCCGATTTATCATGTCGTAATACAAAGCAATCAGTTGGGTCAATTTTCACACGAACAAATTTTGTAACATTAAAATACGTTACTGATAATTGGGGTACGGATGCAAATGGTTTCAAGTTAGTTATAACAGCGGTTAAGGATTCAAGTAATTAATTAAAATAAATTTAATAAAATTTTATATTAATTTATTTTTTATTTATACATATATTTATAGAGCATTCGTGTAAGGATTTTCGTTGTGAATATCGTGATTTTTGTATTCACCCAGATTTGGTATGCGATAATGTTAATCATTGTGGTGATAATTCTGATGAATCAACCAGTAATTTATGCCAAAGTAAGTATATATATATATAGTTGTGTTTTTGTTATTTTTTTTATTTTTAACTTCTAAAAATTCTTATTATTTTTAATATTAATTTTTTTTTTTTTTAATTCATTTTCAAGATCAAGAACCAACAACATTACTTGGCCTTGAATTAACTTGGTTTGTATTGATTGCTGTTAGTAGTCTATTAGTTATATGCGCATGTATTGTTGGTTGGACGATTTGTTTATGCCGACGAACACCAAGGAATCCAAATCAAAATTCAATACAACGTAATTATAATTTTTTTTTTTTTTTAATTATATAAATTGAATTTAATTTTAAAAATATTTTTTTTTTTTCATTAACAAATTTAGTACGACATACAGCCGAAACAAATGGTTCATCAAAACATTTACATGGTACATTACCACGTGAACATACTGCACTGCCACCGATTTCGGGAAACTTGTATCACCCTGCGGGACCATTAGGGTACCTCCGCACTCAACACAAATTATTGATGATGGTCAAAGTCCGTCCCATTTGGTATCTAATAAATTTAGACAATTAGGTCCAGATTTATCACAAACAACAACAACAACAACAGCATCAAATAATTCAAATGCTCAAAAAGATGAATGGTTTGTTTAAATGAATTGAATGGAATTGAATTGAATTGAATTGAATGTATAAGATGATTCTTAAAACGAGATTAAAGCAGTTAAATTGAATTATAAATTTATTAAAATATCAATTGGAAAATTTTTGATTAATTCCAAATAAAACCATATTCTTAAATAATAATGGAAATTGCATAAAAACAATTAAAATATTTTAAAAAACTTTCAACAAAATAAATTATTTATGTTGAAGTTTTTCTGTAAAAGTTAAATTACAAGTGGAAAATTATATTATAGCAAAACTATAAGAAACAAGATATACCTACCATAGGTAAAAATAAATTTATCAAGAAGAATTAATACAGGTCCATAAGGATATTTTAAAATAAATTAAGAATATATAAGAAATACTCAACTCCAAGAACAAAATACATAATATACATATATATATATTTCGATTTTTTGGTTCTTCCATATACAAACATATTTTAATTGTCAACAATACAAACATAACAAATTCAAATAAAAAAAATAAAATAGAGTTCGTATTTTATAAAATTCATCTTTTCATCTTTCTCTTTTTTCTAAATTCAATTTATTTCTATCAGACTAATTAGAGAAGAAAACGAATAAAGATAAGAGAAAAAATAGATAGAAAATAGAAAATATATACTTCTCTTTGTTTTCATTTTCACATAATGTACGAAATTAGACTCTTTTTCCTTTTCTCAATATCTCTATTTCTTGGATAGTGTATCTTCATATTAATTACATATATATATATGGAAGTATATGGAACAAATTGAGACAATTCAATAAATTTGATTTTAAAATATTGAATTGGAAAAAAGGATATTTGCGAAACACTTGAATAATGTAAGTATATAATATATTCAATAGAAAAATAAAAAAATAAAAAAATTTTCTATTGTAAAACAAATGATTTTTTTGTTTTATTTATTTTTCTAAATTTACTTAAAATTTTATATTTAATTTAATTTGAAATTTTGATACCACATTTTCGTAAATTATTTCTTCTCCTCTCTTCTACTTGAATATCTTATACTGTAGCCCAGTGTCGGGACAAAATTAAATATGGATATAATTTCATATTATATACACAAAATTGAATAAAGACAAAATTTCATATGGACAAAATTTCAAATAGGCAAAATTACATATGGAAAAAATATAGAGACAAAATTTCATATAGACAAAATTACAAATCAAATATGGACAAATTTTTCAAATGGACAAAATTACATACGGAAAAAACACATAGAGACAAAATTTTAGACAAAATTATATATGGACCAAACTAGATAGAGACGACATTTCATATGGATAAAATTAAATATGGGCAAAATTTCATACATAGACAAAATTTTATATGCATAAAATTAAACATGGACAAAATTAGATAGAGACAATATTTCATATGGACAAAATTAAATAGGGACAAAATTTCAAATAGGCAAAATTACATATGGAAAAAATATAGAGACAAAATTTCATATAGACAAAATTATATATTGACAAAATTAGATAGAGACAACATTTCATATTGACAAAATTTCATTTGGATAAAATTAAATATGGACAAAACTACATATTAGAGATAAAATTACATATAGACAAAATTACAGATAGATAAAATCAAATATGGACAAAATTTCAAATGGGCAAAATTACATACGGAAAAAATACATAGAGACAAAATTTCATATAGACAAAATTATATATGGACAAAACTAGATAGAGCCGACATTTCATATGGACAAAATTAAATATGAACAAAATTTCAGATGGACAAAATTTCAAATGGGCAAAATTACATATGGAAAAGATACATAGAGACAAAATTTGATATACTTAGGGACAATATTTCATATGGACAAAATTAAAAAATAAATTATAAGATTTATTGTTCTAACGAGTTTTCGATGTACGACTGTCTTGCATTAGAGTCGAAAAATTTGTCTGCTAATTTTTCTTCAAAACGTCTATGGCCCCTGTCACCATTATCCCTAAAATGTGAATAAGAGCCAAAATAAATGATTATAGACAAATCGGTGTCATGAATATTAATGAATTAACTTTTTATTTTATTGTGAATGATACTGTAATTTTTTGTTGTATTTTTCAAAGTTTAACAATAATTAATAACATAGAAAAAAGTATTTCATATCTATTTTTAAAAATCGAACATGGATTAAAAAATTATATGTTAGTAATAAAAAAATAACAAATACTTATACGCTTATACCAATCAGCATTTTATTTCTAAAGTTATTTAACTTTCAAATTTAAAAAAAAACTCCCTTTCTATCACCAAATAAAAAGTTAGTAAATGATAAAAAGCTGTATATACGACCATTTTTTTTTGTCATCCAAACAATTTCCATATAGCAATTCAATACACAATGGTAACATTTTTTGACATATCATTTTTGAATCATTAGACCAATTGATGTGAATGATATATTCACCAATAAATGAATGATAGTGATATTTCGACATATTGGTTCCAATTTTTAATGTATTTTCATATATTTGTGAAAATTCATCTCTCGTATCCAATAACAAAGTATTTCGCCTTATTAGATGTATGTATTTAATAAATTGTTATTCTCGTCTTACTAAATATATATATTTTTTTGTATTATATTATTGAGATAACCGAGAAATTTAGTCAATTTCATTTCCATCTTGTTGTAATACATTTTCAAATTTTTGCGCTAAACTGAAGTTTAACAATATTTTATGAATGAATTGGTTAATAGCATCCATTTATTAAAAAAGGGACATTGCATCACTAGATTATAATTAGCAATAATAAACTTTATACAACTGCAGATTGAATGATCAAAACTTTCATTTCTAATTAAAATTAATTTGATATTTAAATAATTCTTTCGTTAAAATAAACTGTCCATTTTTGTCAATTATTGTTAAACAGAAAATATGTGTTTAGTAAAAATAGCATAATTAACGCATTAAACAATGCATTATTAATTTTGTCGATGAAATACAAAAAAAAACTTTATATTAATATTACTAAAAAATAAAAAAGATATTGGAATATTACAAGCGCCATTTTTACAATATTAAAATTAACAATTAATTGACCATGGACATTTTCTGATAAATATAAACTCTAGATCATTCAAAAAAATTGTATTCATTTGACTTCCTTTTGTAAAACTGTTTATTTTGAAAAAAAATCACAATGACAGATTTATTTTCTATGTAGCTTCAAATATTGATATTTGACAGCATTTAATTTCCACCCAACAGGGGATTACCAATTGTTAGACTCACTTTACTTACGTGGTTAACAATCATGTCTTACTTATCAATGTCCTCTAATTTTTGTCATTCACGGGCGTCTTCGCTTCAGTTGAAGATACGAAATTGTTTTATATCTATCGATATTTCGCCTCTCCAATGATATTTGGTGTACCCCAACGAGTTGTATCTTCAGGTCTGGATTCGCAGATTATTATATGATTACCTGGAGCCTAGAGCTATTTTCAGACTACATAAATAAAAAGTATATAACAAAAGTTAAATGTTAGCTAAACTTAGATGATAGAGTAAAATTATCAAAATTAAATTGTGGTATCCATCCAATATATAGCACCATCCCAGAATACCCCATTATTTGATAGATGTTTTATAAATTATTGAATAAGTTTACTAGTATATAAAATTTTAAAAAAAATAATCAACAAAATTTTTTTTATTATTTTCAGACTTAATTTCCACCAGAAAATACAATTTATAAAAATTTTCAAGATATAACAATCATTCAATTTCAAAAATCATGAAAACAAAATCAAAGGACAACAGTTTTAAATCAATTATATTTAAAATGAAAATCAAATTATAATTAGAACAAAAAAAGATATTCAAATCTAATAAACCAAAAAAAAAAAATTAAATTTTTTTAAAAAGCATCAATAATTTTGTCAAAAAAAAAACAACCAACAATCAAAGTATATAAAACAAACAACAACTTAACATCATTATATAAGATCAAAGAACGTTTAAAGAAAAATATTTTGACCACGCAGGGTGTATTCCTTTTGAGAGATTTCAGTGTGTACCCAACCAACAACCAATTAAATCTAACTGTAAAATACAAGTTTAAAAAAAATTAACAGTTAGGTCTCTCAAGTAGATGGTAATCGGATAACCATCGCCTATTTGTAAATAATATATACAAAATAAAAAAAAATCATACACATATACATAAATATGTATACTTATAATAATTAATTATCTTTTAAAATTATCAGAAACAAAAAACAAAATAAAACTTAGTTTTTCTTCGATAAAATATTTATGTATATATATATATATATATATATTAAGTTAAAAAAATTAAATTAAAATTTAGAAAATAATTTAATATATTAATATAATTAAATAAATACTATCAGATTTAAGAAAAATAAATATGTGTAAAATATTACAAAATTTATAACTTTTTGTTCATTTTACTTTTTGTTATTTTTTTTTTTTAATTAATATTAATTAAATTTATTATTATATAAATAAAATAAATTTAAATTAAATTAAATCAAATATATAATTGTTTCAAAATCTTCAATACTTTTAAATAATCTTAATTTTATTTTTAAAAAAAAAAATAATTTAATTACAAAAAATTTTTTCTTATAAATAAGTACATATAAATATATAATATATATAATTAAAAATAAATTTTGTTGAAATAATAGTAAATATCACTATATACATATATTGAAATGTCATTGAATTTCAATACCATCAATATCAAAATAACAAAAAGAATTGTAAAATTGCTTCTTTTAAAATAAATGTTTAAAAATCGAACGAAGCAAAGATTGGAAATAAAGAAATTAAAAACAAATTCTATTAATTCCAATGGCGTAATTATGACCAAGACTGTTTACGCTATATTTAATATAAATAATATAATTAATTAGAAGTATTAAAATAAATAAAAAAAAAAATAATATAAAACAAAAACCCTAGATAAATAACTTAATGAACAAAAGCAAAATAAAATACATAAGATGGGTCATAAGTTTCTATATTAAAACAAAAAAATACAAAATAAAATTTTGAAAAACACAACTGATCTTAAATTTGAAAATATTAAAATTGTTATATAAACATAAAATGTAATAAGAAAATTTTAAAATAACAAATAAATATTTTTTATTATCAAAACTTATGATCTATTTTATGTATAAATAAATAATTAATTTAAATTAATAGTGAGAAGTAAAACAAAATGAATTAAAATAAATATTATAGAAAAAAAATAATTTTTGTTATTTTCTTATGTTTTAATAAAATTATATTAAATAAATAAGTTAGTAAAAATTAAAAAAAAAAACAACAAAAGAAAAAAGCAAAAAAAAAAACAAAACAAATAAATAATTACATTAAACATAGAGAAAATTAATATTAAAATTTATAAAATTAAATTTAAAACAACAAAAACAAAAATACAATTGGATAATTAGAAAATTATATAACTTTTTTCTTAAACTTTTTATTTAAAATTATAAATTTTCAAAAGAAGTTATAGCATCTAATAGAAGTTGATAATTGATTTATATTATATAATTAATATACCTATATATATATATATATATATATATATATACATACATATATATATACTAAAATAATTATTATTAGTATAAATTAATTTAAATACAAACAAAACAAAAATTTAATAAAAATTATTAAGAGAAACCTAAATGTTAAATTAAAAAATTAATTAATATTTAAATTTAAAATAAATTGAAAAAATATCAGAAATTAGAAAAAAAAATAAATCATATTTAGATGAAACCAAAAAATAAAAAAAAAAATTTCAAATAATGTATTAAGAAAAAAATATTTAAAATTTAATAATAAAGCGAACAATTATTATAATTTAACGAAAAATAATTTTTAAAAAATCAAAACTAAAAATGTTAATTAAATTATTTAAACTCTATATCTAAAAAAAAAAAAAAACAAACCAAAATTGAAAAAATAAATTAACTTAAATTTTACTGCTTTTTGGAAAACAACAAAAAATGTATGTAAACAAAATTAAAATGGTTTTTAAAAAATGAAATTGTATTGAAAAAAATATCAAATAACCTAAAAGAAAAATTTTGCAAACAAAAATTTAAAAATAAAAAAAAAAATTTTTTTTTTATTTTGAAAGTTTTTTAAATAGAAATTTTTACTGAAACAGAAAGAGACTAAAAAAAAAAAATATTCTTTGAAATTTAATTCTAGTAAATAAAATAAAAAAAAAAACATATTTTATATGTATGTAAATAAATTCATACAATTTAAAAAAACAAACTAGAAACATTTCTAAATTAATTATTCTCTTCAAAATAGACTGAAATTTTTTTTACTATAATATAACTTATAAGCTTACATAATAATTTTTGAATTAATATTTTATTTACTATACTCTTTCCAAATTCAGTAAAAACTTTTTAATTTTCATTAACAATAGTTTCGAAAAGCTCTTACGCCCGATTTTAAATAAATTTTGCACAAAGAAATTACATTGAGGATATAATATATATAATCTTATGTGGAATATTAATAAACTACAACTAAACTTATTGAAAATATTTATTTATTTCCATTAAATGTAAATTAGTTGTAATATTTGGATTTTTTTCCTTTTGGGTGATTGAACTGGTTAAAAATATTTATGTACTACATGCATCATCATAAGTAATATATTTAAAAAAAATTTAAATTTTAATATTTTTTTCCCCCTATCAATTTATACAATTTGCCTCTAATGGAATTTTTTTTATATGTAAACAACATATAATGGCTATAGAGGATAAATAAAACCACAATTATAAGCCATCCATGAGGATTTACAGTTATACTCCATCGTATTTGGGGACCTTTGTCTATTTGTTAGTACAATATCTATTGGGTATAATTGTAGAATATTCTAACGCTTCAGTTAATTCCCACCATTTGAAACCAACAATGTGTTCGCTATGGATTAGTAACTATTGTGCATTAAACTATTTCTATAGTAAATATTGTGATCATTCTAAAAACGTACTGAATTTATAATCCATATTGTAGCCACTAAATACCAAGTTAAGTAAATAAATAATATTTAAAATTGATGACTCTATGTCTAAGTGGTTCATATATTATGCACAATTCTGTTTCCAATATAAATTTAAAAAAAAAAAAAACACACTTTTTTAAAACTGATAATATTTTTAAAATTTCAAAGTTAAATTTTAACTTACCTATATCAAATTTGCTTATTGAAATTCTTACAAATTATTTCCTCAATATTTTCTCAAAATTCAAAGAAAATTGGACAAGGGAGCTCTTAAAAGCTATTGAGTTTCCATTATCCTGTAAAATAAAAATAAAAAGTCTATAAATTTAAAGATCTAAAATAAAAAAATAAAATTATTACAAAAAAAAAAATTAAAACCTAACTAAAACTTTACATTTAATGCATAAATTTACATACACATATAAGAATAATATGGAAGAAATAACATAACTTAAAAAAAAACTACATAAAAACAACAAAAAATAAGCGCAAATTTTCAATACATATTATGAAAAAAAAAAACTAACAAACAATAACTAAAATTTAAAAATAAAATTCAAATTCAGTCAATTTCATGATTATTTACACTAATTTTTATTGAACTATTTTGATGTGAAATAAAAATATATTCTACAATAATTTGTTAAATAGAATTAAAATATTATTTTTAATATTCTTTATTATATTATTTAGAATTTAGCAAAAGAACGACAACAACAGAAAATTAAAATAAATATGTGACAATTTATTAAAAAAACGATACACATGAATAAAACAATTATTTTGGTTTTAGGGAAATTATACAAAAAAAATAAAATAATTATTGTGAAATTATTGTGAAATTATACAAAAAAAATTATAACGAATATTGTGAACCTACATGTCGTTCTTTGTCGTTCTTTATAATAATAAAGAATTTTCTACAAATATAATTTGAGCTCAACTTAACAGTTATATTGTAGAATACATTTCCATTTCAGTTCATATAGCCAATTAATATAATTAATTAATCTAAAAACTAACTGTACAGAAAAAAAAATTCTATTGTTTTTTTTTGTTTTGTACAATTCATATTTAATATAGAATATAGAACAAAAGAGATAATACAAAAAAAAAATTAAGTAAAAAACATAAATTACGAAAATGACAATACTTTAAATGCAAATATTAAACAAAAAAAAAAACCTTTAAAATTATTTAACATTTAAAAAAAAAATTAAAACGAACATAACAAAAACAAAACTTGCATCAATCATTTAACAAAAAAAATCTCGTAAAAACCATCAAAGAAAATACCGCATTTAAGAATATACCGTTTCTAAAATAAAATATACATAACATACAAAAGCATACATACATTTATAATAATATTATACATATACAAAAAAAAAATGCATATAGCATAATATAAAAAATTAGGCGCTTGCCAATTTATAGAATTTTTTTTTTTTTAATTACGTACATTTTATTTTTAATTTTTACTCTATATAATAAGCATACATTTTAAATGTATTGTTATACTTATTTTTTTTTTTTTCATATATTAATAATTTATTAATAATTAAATTAAATAAAATTAAATGCATTTATTTTGTCTTTAGAATATTTTTTTTCTTAAAAATTTAAATATTTCAAAATTAAAACCATTTTTAAAAACAAAAAAAACTTAATTTTTAAAACGATTAATTTCATTCGTAAACAATTGTGAGAGTAAAAATACAATTAACATAAATAATAATAAAACGTCAATTAAAAATTAAGAATATTTAATAAAAAAAAAAAAAAAATGTAAACAAAGCAAAATACAATTAAAATTATTATTTTAAAAATAAAAAATATAAATTTACTTTAAAAAATATTTTGTTTTTTTTTAATTATATTTTTAAAAAATAAGAAAAAAGAAATTACATTTGAAAATCAAAACTAATTAAAAATTACAATTTAAATTTTTCCAAAACTAAATAAAAAAAAAATTTTTAATTTGAAAATATATTTAAACGAATGCATACTTTCAGGCGCTATGCAAAATATTTTTTTCAAAAAAAAATATAACAAAACATCTAAAAAATATTTTTGGAAAAATAAACATTTTAATTTTTAAGTATAATCCAAATATAAATTAATTTTATTTCCCTTCATTACAATATTTCTTTATTAGTATATATTATGGATGCAATGCAATTTACGCAAGCGTAGACGTATAATTACGTCTAAGCTAAAATATAACAGTTTATAACGGAAAAAAATTTTATTCATTCGTTAAATTGTTTTGTTGAAATAATAACAATGTTTATTTTAAGATTTGAGCAATTCAAATTACATACTGTAGACAACTTACTATTAGATAAATTCATTTGATAGGTCTCTATATATTTGATAGCTCTATAATATATATGTCTACATTTACTTAAATTTTCAAAATTCTCTATTTTATATTTTTGTTTTAAATTTCGAAAATTAAACTCTCGAATTTAATAATTTTAAGAAAATAAATAAATTTAAAACAAACAAAAATAAATAAATAAATAATTTCATTATTAAAACATTTAATATGAGTATAAAGCAAAAAATTGACGTGAAAATATGTAGTTTTATTTTTAATTAATAATAATTATCTACATATATATATTATTTATATTATATTACAAAATTTCAAATTATAATAATATAATGATTATGATAATGGGTGGTTGGATATTTGTGTGGTGGTACATTAATTATTATTTATTTTTACACATATAATTTTGATTTTAATACGCAAAAAGATGAGTTCGATTTCTAGCATATTTCAAAACATAAATTTCAATAAATATAATAATAATTATAAAAATTTCCTTTTGAATATACAGGACGTAGTCCTATTAAATGAGAAATAAAAAGAACAAAAACAAAATAATTAAAATAATAATATCAAAAAAGAAAAATACAATCATTTTGAATTTTAAAAGTAAAACTTTGTGCTGAAAATTAAATTATGCAGCACAAAACAATTTTTAAAAAATTAATGGCCAATATGAAAAGTTATGCAGTATTTTTATAGTGTTAAAAAAAATTCAAAATCACAGTAATTGTGCAATTTCTCCCGAATAACAAATTATGTATTTAAAAAATTTTACATTTAAAACAAAATCAATATTTTTAAATTTTTAAGTTTAATCGAACTCAAAAACAAATTTTTTTTATCTCATTTTTAAATCAACAATCGCGTCAATAAATTTGTTTTTATTTTTTTTCCACCTTTTTGATAAGAAAACAAATCTACATATATATGAATATATACACATATACATAATATATTCATGAATGATAATCATAATACAATAGTAAGAATTCTAAAACGACCACGTAACGATCTGTCTATTATGAATAATAATAATAATATTAATAATATATTAATTAAAAAAAATTAAATAAATAAAAATAATAAAAAAAAACTATACAATTTTTTATATTCAAAACAAGAAACAAAGAAAAAAAAAATAATGAAAAATATTTTACATTAACTTCCAGTATTCATTTATATATATATATCTATATATATAGGTATACATATTATATATATATATATATATATATATATATAGGTATACATATTATATATATATACATACATATGGGTATACAAAAAATCTATATACAAATATATATATATATATATATATATATATATACGTACATTATGTAAATGAAATATGAAAATTCATTGAAATTTATAAATGTATCTATACATACATATTAATTTATTTGCAAGTCGTTAGATATTAGACAAAATCAAAACAAAAACACAAAAAACGGCAAATTTTTTTTCCGGCGCAATTAATTAAAAAACCAACTACAAAAAATAAAATAAACATTTTAAAATTACAAAAAACTAAAAATTTTTAAAAATAATAAAGATTAAAAAATAACAAAACAAAAAACCATAAAAAATTTATTAATATCCTTGTTATACTTACATACAAATGCAAACTTCCATTTCTAAGTTTATTTATACAGTAGAAAACAAATGTGAAAATAAAAAAAAAAACAAAAAGCTAATTAACAAATGATATATTAAATACAATATTATTGAAAATAGAAAATAATTATTATTAAATTGAATAAATAAAATATTAAAAAAATAAACAAAAACAAAAACAAAAAACATTTTAACAGCAAATTTAAATAATAAACAAATTTTAATTATAATTTATATAGATAAAATTAATTATATTTATTTATTAAACCTCTGGTAAATATACTTATTCATATTGCGGAGGAAACAAATATTCATTTATTCTTAATAAATTATTATTATAATACAAATAACAGTAACTTCTATATAATTTTATTCAAAATGATTATCTTTCCATTTTTATTTTAATTTCCATTTTGAATATATAAATTTAATTTTTTTATTTTACTCCATCTTATTTAAAAAAAAAAATTGCAACAATAATAATTATTCTCCATCTTATTTTAAATCGAATCAAAAATAATATTAATTAATTAAAATATTTTTAATCCATCCTATTTTCAATATTTGATGCCGTTTTAAGCTATAGAACATATTAATAATATTAATAATAATATGGCTATAGGAATATCAAAAAAAATGGCATCGATATGTACAAATGGTATATCAATATGTACAGTACATGTATATATACGTATACAAAAATGTATTTATTAATCATAAATACATAAAAATTGAACAACAACACTATTAAAATTTAATTAAATAAATAAAATTACTATTAAAAAATAATAAATTTTAAATTTATATTATATTTTTAATATTAATAATAATTATAATTAAGTTATTATAATATTAATTTGAATTTTAAAATTAAATTTTATTAAAATTTATATAATTTCTGCATTCAAAACAAAACCACCCACAATTATTACTCTATTATTCTTATTAATAGTTTATAATAACACTGCCAATACAATACAATTTTTAACTGTCAATTCAGTTTAATAGCATTTATTGTATGATTTCATAATCGTACAAAATTTACATTTAAATAAATCGTACAAAATTTACATTTAAATAAATCAAATTTAAACGCAGCCATTAAATTACTATTATTAAATAAATGATTTAATTATTCGAATTATTGAATTATTGGTTACACAAATGGTTACCATGTTGTTTTTTTTTTTTTTGGTTTTTGTCTAATCAAAACTTAAAATGAAGTTTATGTTTATTCAAAAATTAGGATGGAGTTTAATTATATAAAATAAAATAAGCTCCATTAAAAGTAAAATATTTACTCAAAAATTATAATGATGGATTTTTTTTTAAAGTAATTTTAAAATCAAATTTGTAATTAAAATATTTAATAAATAATTTTTATTATCAATAATTGCGTCATTTAAATGATACAAAAAAAAAGTGTTCATTTTATCTTGTTTTAAAATATTTCAAATACATTTTTAAATAAATTTCATTTATTATATTTTATTCTTCTAACATATACGCATATATTATTACTAAGGAACAAAACATAAATATTTTTTTTTTTTTAAATAATCAAAATCCATATTATATAAGTTTAATTTAAATTAATTACCATAGTTTTGTAATATACATACAAAAATAGGTATAAAAATGGAACTATTTATACAAAACAAAAACAAAAATAATTATATTATTATTTAAAAACAATTAAATAATTAATATTGATGATATTATATTAAAATTATTATATTATATTTATAATATAATATAATTACATATATATAATTATGTTTTATATCTATTAAAATTAAAAATACAAAAAAAAAAAACTAAAATGAAATAATTTGCAAAAAAATTAAATAAGTTCAATTTTTAACAATAAAAAAAAAACAAATAGAAAAATTAAGAAAAATAATTTAACGAATTATGTATATGAAAATAAATTAATGATAAAATTTTTACATTATTATTATTATTATTATTATTATAATTATTATTATTGTAACATATTATTATTAGGTAAAGTTTTTAATTAAAGTCATTTAAGTCGAATCTAAAAGAAAAATCATAAGTAGGGTGGGTAATGCTTGAAGGAGGACAAATGTATTTATCATGGTTGATTCGTTTTTTCTATTATAAAACCAATGTATGATAAATTAAATAGGTAATGATTTTTATACACTCACCATGTTGGGAGATAATTACCGTAATAATTTTCATGAAAAATATCAATACAATAATAATTCCCACCGAGAGAAACTTTCTATCTCAATATTTTTTCGTGACAAACAAAAATTATTTTCCATGAAAGAAAATTAATCTATTGGATTCTGTTATCAAACTTTAACCAATTGATCAAATTTTTTTTTTGTGAAACAATGTAAAATATGATATTTTTGTCAATGGGACAATTTCCGTTCTAAAGTTTTCATGTATCTAACTTCTATACTCAACCATTTTTTGACTTTTATTTCATTTGATACACATAAGCTGACCACAGTTAGCAGGTATACCGCTGAAATTCATTTAAAATTCTAAAGTAAATTAAATGGAATTAAATTAGTTAAAAAATACACTTTGTATTGTAAAATTGTTTATTATTATATTTTTAATAATAATTTAAAATGCAAAATTGTTAAAAACAATTTTAATTGATTCCAGAAATTTCCATAACAGTATATTTTAACATGATATTTTCATACATATAAAATTTTTTTACAATTTTTCTATTATAAAATTATAATTAAAAAAAACATCTAAATTACATCTAAATTTAAAATAAAAACCATAGATTATAATATAAAATTACATTCCATGAATTAAATTGTAATTTTAAAGGTATTTAATTTGTGAACAAATTTAATAATCTCACTCTACATAACACAAAAATGTAAAATGCTATTAAAATAAATAAATGAATAACAACATAGCTAATATTATTTTAATAGTTTTAAATGTGAAAAATATAAGACCTTCTTCTGTGCTATATGCTATTTTAGGTATGACTAAAATGACTCAATTAAAATTTAATAACTTTATATTAATTGAAACGAACAAATAATCAAGTCCTAATAATAATAATGTAGTTCAAATTACAGAAAACAAAACTCTCAAAATATTTTTGAGAAATTTATTTAATATTATTAATAATTTTCTATTATTTTATTTAAAAAATATCCTTGATCCTTTTAAATAATCTAATATAATTTTTAAAAATATTTCAATCTCTTTTTTTTATTATATATATATTTTTTTTTATTATAAATCAAATATATATACCTACATTACCACCCTCTTTAAATATTGAAAAATTTCAGCAGAAATACAAAATAAACAAAAAAAAAACAAATTTTAAAAAATGATAAATATTACAAGAGTAAGAAAATCAAATAAAAAATTTAGAAATAAAAAAGAAAAAAAAAATAAAAAAAAAACCAAATTGCTTAGCTTTGTGTTGAATTGCTGTTGAATGTATTAAACCAAAAAGAAAAAAAAAATTGAAAAAAATTAAGAGAAACAAAACAAACAAATAAATAATTGAGAACAAAAATAAGAAACAATTATATATATAATTAAATAAAAATAAAAAAAAAAAGTAAATAATTATATAATAATGAAAAAAAAATTATTAAAAATTAAATTTAAAAATGAAAAAACTGGTAAAATAAATAAAGAAAAAAAAAATTCAAAAAAAAATATATATATATATAAAAATTATGTTGCGTTTTCTTTTCATACAAACATTTATTCTATATTTAATTCATTTAATTGAACTTTATTACAAATTGTAAATAAGAGAAATAGGTCTATATCCAGTTATCAAATTCCTGATTTATCTATAATAGACATATTATCAAATGAAACATTTTTCTAATAATATTTCCCGAATATTCTACATGACACTGTTAAAACTGGTCAAAAAATATGAATTTGATTAATACCAATGTTAATATACCGGGTGTTCCAGAGCATGCGTATCAGGTTTTTAAGAGGGGAAGGAAGAAGCTGTTATTTTAAAATTAAATAAAAATTTTATTAACCCAATCGAGGGTGCTCTATCGATTGGTGATATTTTCAACTTCCGGGAAGGAAGGTAAATCGGTTTTTTAAGACCAAAAATCGTCGAAATTGGCCGAAATCGAGATTGGGAAAGTGGTATTTTTTAATGGGAAGTATTTTCAAATGGAAAGTGGTATTTTTTTAGTTTTTTATTTTTTGTTGTAGAATCTGAATTTGCATAAAACAGTACCTCTTTCCATTTTAAAAACTCGATTCGACCAATTTTGGCGATTTTTTAGCTTAAAAACCTTTTTCCAGTCCTTCCCGGAAGTTGAAAATATCAACAAACGATATAGCACCATCGATTTATTTAATAAAACTTTGCTAACGCATGCTATGCAATACGTGGTATATATAGGGTACCGCAGCGCTTTTGGTCACTCACAAGAGTCACAAGCGATACAATTAATTATGCATTTCCTTTTCCCCTGTCTTTTTTGACAAACAACGACGATGGTAGTGTAATATTTTACTGCGAGTTCTTTAACAAAAAATATCAAATATGACTGAAGCTTTACAATTATTACAATGAGCACCATAATGGCTGGGTAATTCAAATTGCTACAAATCCTAAGGATCCAGATTCTATTATGTCTGCTTCAAAGACTTTAGTTGTGTGGAAACTCACTCGTAATGATGAAACTAATTACGGTTTCCCACTAAAATGTCATTATGATAACTCACACTTCGTTAGGAATGTGGTCCTCTCATCTGAAAAAAAAACTATGCTTTGTCTGAATTTTGGGATGAAACACTTCGCTTATGGGATTTAACTTCTGGAAAGATAACATATCGCTTTGAAGATCATACAAAGGATGTTCTGTTAGTTACGTTCTCTGCTGACAATCGTATCTGGATTTAGGGACAAAACAATCAAATTGTGGAATACTCTTGTTGAATGCAAATACACAATTCAAGACCATATAGATTAGATAGGTTTCTTGTGTTCGCTTCTCACCAAATCATTTTAATCCAATGCTAATTGCCAGTTGAAGCACAATCATCATGGATATAACGGATATTTAAATACAGCTATATTGTTTCACCTGATGGTTCATTATGTACGTCAGGAGGCAAAGATTTCAAAGCTTTTTTATGGGATTTAAATGATGGCAAAAACTTATACACATTTGATCATAATGTTATCATCAATGCTTTCACCACATCGTAGCTGACTGTGTGTGGCCTATGATACATCAATTAAATGATGGCATTCAGCATGTAATAAAACTGTTGAAAAATTACGTCCAGAAGTTGTTTCTACAAGTGCTAACTAAAGCTAACCCACCACAATGTTTTTAATTAGCATGGTCTACTGATGGGCAAACTTTGTTTGCTGGTTATTCAGCATTGTGGAAACATGTTTGTCTGGAATAGGATTCCATATTCGAATTTCAATTTTGAGCAACCTAAGAATTCTCACTGGGTATAGTAGAGGTGGCAATATGGTGTCTTTAAATTTAAATTATATTAAATTTTCTATTTATAGGACTGAGATCCGTACTTTATATTGACTTGATAAATACCATTCCTTTAAATTTATTTTATCTTCAGCTAACCTTAGTAACTCAAAATCATAGGCTCAAATTTTCTTTTTTTTTTACTTCCAAAATTTTATTACAATTAAGTATAAATATAATAACCAAATATTTATGATGAAATTTATTTATTTATTGACTAGTAGCATCATTTTCCAATGAAGACATGCCTTTGGCCTGCTAGAACTGCTATATTAAGTTATTACACACTGGTGACGGATTCAATGTTTAATTCGTATTCGATGACTTTATTTGACACACACCTTAACACCTTATTTGGGAAGCAATCTTTGTATGATGTTGATGTTAGTTTTCGCAGCGGCACCCCAAAGCTGGATTCCGTCCCAATAGTTTTTATTATGATTTTATAAATTAATATCTTATTTGTTAAAGGTAACTGTTGTGTGTTTTCCCATTAGCCAGTATATACTACTAAATTTGATATCAAGTTGTTTCCTTTTACTGGCAATATGTTTACGGCAAATTAGCCTTTTTTCTAAATGTACCTCAGTACTTTACATCATTTTTTGTGGGATGATTATACTATTTAAAATGACAGCTAACCTCCCTTTAAAGTAAAAGTGATATGTGTTGACTTCGATTCATTTACTTTTACGTTCCATTTTTGTAGCCATAGTTGATTATCTTTGATTGTAATTTGAATGGTGCTATTCTAGCGCCCTGATGTAAGAAAAATTGCCATTTTAACTTATAGTATTGTTGGAATATCAGACGTAAACAGCAGATATAAAATAGGCTCGAACAGACTTCCTTGGGGAACGCCACATTGTATTTTACATAGCCCATAGTGTATATGGATTAGGTTGCTTCACATAAAACATTCTGTTTTCAACGTAGCTTTTGAAAATTTCATAGAGATATCATTTGACAAGTTTTGTTTCAATTTGCACATTAGGCCAGAATGCCACACCTTATCAAAAGTTTGAATGATATCAAAAAGAGCAGCGGTGCAAAAATTTTTGTTTTCAAAAGCTACATTTATCTATTTTTACAATACGATGTACTTGTTCAATGGTTGCATGCTGGTTTCGAAAACCAAATTGATGATCTGGTAAAAGTTTACGATCTTCTATAATTGGCAGTAAACGATTCTTGAGCAGTATGTAAAATTTTTTTTAAAGTACTGGCAATAGGCTAATCGATCTGGAATATGCAGTTTCCTTTGGGTTTTTTCCAACTTTATGTATGAGTGTTATTTCCGATGACTTGCATTGAAGCGGAAAGTATCTCAATCTTAACAAACTATTGTAAATCTTAATTACCAGGTTTAGTGCTTTTTTAGATAGCTCATGTAGAATTTTGCCTGTGATGAGCTCATAGCCAGGTAATTTATTTGTTTCAATATCATTGATGATGTTTCTGGCTTAAATTGAAGTATTTTAACAATTCTGTTGTAAAAAGTAAAAATCATTAAGTACCGCAATTTCATATTTCAATATATATATCTTATGCCTGAATTAGATATTCAACTTGGAATCGTTTTAGATCGTTTAATTTAAAATATACCATTTACCTACATAATGATTAGGCATTTTGTTTAAATAAGTGTTATGTGTACAAATGGTACAATAAGAACATCTATACTGTCAACTTAATTTTTCTATTGATCACCATCAGACTTTTAAAATGATGTCATTAGTATATTTGAAAATGATCTCAAATCTCGACTACCAGTTAAAAAATATCTTCGTTTTATAATGTTACAAAGTTGCAAAAAAAATCTTAATGTTATTAAAAGATAATTTTTTCAGAAAATTAAAGGTAAGTTGTTTCAGATAGAGTAATTTTAATTTTTTCTTCAAAAGACACAAAAAGTCCTTAGCCACAATGTAGCTTACCATTGCGTGCGAGATTCTCTTTCTATATTGCTATCTAGTCCTACAGGACCAATGAGCAATTTTTTCTTGGCTTTATTTTAATTTTAAATATAGACTACATCCAGCGATTTCTATATAACTTTTCCTTTGACATATTCAGCCATACTCTTGAAGACCCATTGCATAATAATTCTGGATGACTTGTGAAGAACACCGTTTCGTTGGTAGTCAACATAACAAAATTCTTCACAAGTCACGGACAAATAAATCTATCTGAAGGTGAGAGCGAGCCAACCCCTGATCACCGACACGACGAATCCTCAAAAATGTGAGTGATTATTGCTGCACTAACTCAAAAGGTTTTACTAGTCCTCAGGCTATATTTCTATTGTCCAGGAGTAAATTTTAATATGAATTCAGTTTTGCAGGTCTAATAGAAAAAACCCATATATGAAGAAAATATTTTTAAAAATGTAAAGTAGGAGTATTTATAAAATAGTAAATCACTTTTAAAGAACTGGATACCCACCTCTTTTTTATAGAAAATTAAAATTGCTTTCATAAGGTGTAAAAATCTTTCATTATACAAGTACTAAAAATGGAAAAATTTATTTAAAAAATTTGAACATTTTTAAGACAAATTATACAAAATCCATACACGCATTACTATTGTACATATTATCATATGTATGTACATATTTTGTATTTAACCATCAATCAACTGTGAACAAAAATAAAAAACAAAAGAAGAGAGATAAAATAAGAGGGTACGTACAGCGCAACTCCTTAAATGCTTGTTTATTATAATTATAGACACATCTATATTTAAAGCTGTTTAGAGATTTTCTGTTTTACGATTCCATGACCATGGAATGAACAACCTAACTACTTATATATACAAATAGTCATAGCATACTAACAATGTACATACATATATACAATAACATTTTTAATTTGAATTTAATTTAATTGCATAAACGAAAATGTATATGTTCAAAAATTATGTAAGCTGGTGTCATATTGATTGGTGGTTATAATAATAATATATATAATGTATTATGCTTTCGTTCTACTTTAATTTCATCCATTAGGCTCAATAGATTTTATTGTATGATAATATCAGAATAAACTGGATTCTATGTTAGGTATATTTTGTTTAAGCAATCTAATTAGAATCAAAATTTTCTTTCGATTTCAGTCAATGCAATTTTACCAATTATTTTCAGTACATGTTTATAATTTTGTTTGGGGTTAAATGGGAATCTCGAATGAGATCACCAAAAAGCATTTCCAATGAACAAAATTTGATTGTTTTTTAAAATTTCAAATTTTCAATAGTGTCTTTCAATTTGAAGGCTTAATATTTTATTTAACTGTATTATTCTGAGTTTTATATTTTTTGTATTTCTATGCCATTACGTTTTATCTGAACTCCATAATTACAATGACAGAATGTATTTCGTTAGTTGATTTTTTGCAAATTTTATAATCGCCAAAAATTCAAAGCGGGATTGACTTGCTTCTGTTTAACAATTCTATAACTTGATTTCACAACTTTTTTGTTTGTATCACAATATAGATGTTTTACAAACAGCACCGTAACTAGGCAGATGAAACAGGTGCACAAGCACAGGGCCCATATATCTGAGGGTCCCTGAAATAAACTTTTCTTATTTTTTCTTTTAGATTATAACCTCATAAAACTATAAAAATAAATAGGTAAGTATATAGGGACAAATAAAAAATAGTGGTGTCAATATAATATCATACCACCTAGTGATTTAATTATTTATACAATAATAGAAAACTGCAATTTTAATTCACGCTTAACTACAAATGCAGCTTTAAGCGATAAACACAATTGGAACTACCGACGAAAAATTAGGATACAAGGTGGTCATCAAAGGACAATGCAATGAAAATGTTAAGCTCACATTTATTCGATGTAAAAACATTGCAAATGGTATGGATGGTATGAATGGTATGGAATCGATTGCAAATGGATTTCAACTGCATTAAATCCAGAAACTACATTAAATGCAAAAAGTTTGCTCTTACTAATTGATTATAAATTTATCTGCAATCTTTCTGCATGGAATAAAGTTCTACAATGTACTGAGCGAACAAATAAAGCATTACAACGAAAAGATGTATCAATTGGCCATGCAACAAAAATCAATTGATGGGCTACGTTGTACTTTACAGAGACTACGAGAACCAGGTTTTGAACAAGATTTTGAAAAGGCAAATAATTTGGCTAAAACTATGGATTTACAAGTTGGATTTCGCAGTAAACGGAGGAGAATAGTTAAAAAAAATGGAAATTGATGAAGCTAGTAGTATGACGTCCGAAAAATTGTTTAAAATGCAAATGTACAATGTTTTTGATAAGCTGTTGTCTCAATTAGATTGGCGTTCTGTACCACTTCGAAATATTTGTAAAGATTTTAGCTTTCTATATGGTTCATCTTTAGAAAAAAACCGCAGGATAGATTAAAAAAAAACGATTGCTGATCTTGTCATTAAGTACAGCAAAGATTTAAATATGTACGAGCTCGCATGTGAAATTCAAAGTTTAAAATTTGAATCATCGATATTAGTAGACTATTTAAAAACTGCAACACCACTTGAAATTTTACAAGGTCTACGTGACTTTGGATTAATAGTAGAGTCTTATCCAAATATTAATACTGCCCAGCAACTATTTCTTACTCTTCCAGTATCTATTGCTTCATGTGAGAGAAATTTTAGCAAATTAAAATTAATAAAAGATTATTTAAGATCAACTATCGGACAAGATAGGTTATCCAATCTTGCCATAATATCTCTTAAATTTAAATACAGTTAAAGATATATCATTTGACGACATAATTAATGAATTTGTTGAAATGAAGGCCAGAAAAATCCAATTAAATAAATATAATTAAAATTTCGTATATAATTTGTGGTGATATTTTTTTCCATAATAAATGTTTTTTAAAAAAGTTATCCCACACATTTTTATATCATAATTGTATATACTATAACTTACTTTTTCCCAAAAACATATAGGGGTCCTAAAAAAAATATTGCACAGGGCATTGGAAAAGCTGGTTACGGCGCTGCTTACAAAGATAAAATGTCTTAAAATGTTTTTTATTCAAAATTGAAAAAATCTTGACTTCTACCTTTACGACGAATTCTTCTTCTTCTTCATGTCGGTGGTATGAAATGGGTGGTTGGTATGAAATATTATCCGTTTGTTTCAAATTCTGATGGTTGCGATTCAATTTTGCGATAATATTCATGATAAGTTTTTGATAGTACCCGGCCCCTAAATCCCAAATAAAACAAAATCTCAACAAAAAAAAATCCAAGTTACAAAACCCCAATAAGAAATAAAAATCCCTCTGATACAAATTTAATTTTTTTAGTGCAATGAAATAAGGTATAACGTATATGGGCAAACTAAAAATATTAATTAAAATTAAAAAGTGGATAGAGTTGGATTCTATAAATCAAATTTAAAATTTTTATATTTTCAAAAAATTTGGGTGCAAAATGCGTGATTTTAATACATAAGATTTGTAGCTTGAAATTTCACAAGAGAGCTATTTGCTGAGCTATTTGCTGAGATGAACAAGAGAGCACTTTTTTCGTTTTTGGTTTTAGAGACTTTTGTAGAGCCATGGGATTTTGACTGGAAGTTTGAAGCTTAAAATTTATGATTTGTTTTTTTTTTTTGGAATTTTAACTTTGGGATTTTGGATCCAACCCTAATTTTTATTCTATGGTCTTCTTTTTGAGCGTTTCTTGTTGGTCGATTTGCCAATTATTTCATCATGCATCAAACGACGGTTGTTTATTAATTTGTGCTGATGATCTATCGATTTTCATCGTCTAACGCAAATACACCGTATACCGACCAAATCAACTTTGGAAAAGATAACTTTATAATTTCGCAAAATATAATATAAATATTTTATTAATTAGTTTGAGGTTTTTCTCCTTAATTAACATAAAATTTAGGACAGTTAAATAAAAATTGGCATTTTAAATAAAAATTGGCTATATAAAGAAATTACTGCAAAAAAAGTTATAGGGCCGATTCCGTCCACTTAAATACATTTTTCCTGATACCGTATCCGATTTATTCAATTGTATGGCAATATTTCGCTACTAAAAAAATAATTGTGTTAGCAAATTAGATAATTAGCAAATGTAACATTTTAATTTACAGAATTATAAATTAAATAAATAATAACTATAAATTCTTTAAATTGAAACCTATGAATGTACGTCAAATAAATTCAATTCAGTAAATCTAGGATTCAACCCTTCATAGAAAGTAGGAATACAATACCTAATCACCAATTTGGGTTTAGGCAAAAACACTCAACAATAGATCAAGTACATCGAATAACAGACATTATAGAAAGGACACTGGAAAATAAACAAATTTGTTCTTCAGTATTTCTAGATGTAGCCGAAGCTTTTGATAAAGTTTGGCATGAAGGACTCATCAAAAAGCTAAGTTGTTTGCTCCCTAAAAATTATGTTGAATTATTTTCATCATATCTCTCAAATAGAGTTTTTCGAGTTAAAAATGAATACTCCTCTCTAAGAGATATAAAAGCTGGAGTACCGCAAGGTAGTATACTGGGTCCAATTTTATATTTGTTATACACCTGCGATATACCCGAAGTAGAAAATATAAAAATAGCAACCTTTGCAGATGACACAGCGTTGATGGCAGTTGGTTCTACTATAGAAGAAGCTACAAACAAACTGCAAAAAGCTAATGACAAAATTGCCAACTGGTGCAAAAAATGGAAAATTAAATTGAATGAAGCCAAATCTAGTCATGTAAACTTCACCTATAAAAACATAGTAACTCCTCTCTCAGTTAAAATTTATGATGTCGTGATTCCATACGACAATTAAGCTAAATATATTGGCATGACCTAGGATGCAAAACTGAAATGGAAAGAGCATGTAAAAATCAAAAACTCCAGTTCAAATATAGAGAAATTTACTGGCTGATTGGGCGGAATTCTACGGTCTCGACCTATAACAAAGTTTTGATGTAGAATCAAATATTGAAGCCAGTCTCGGCATACGGTATTCAAATATGGAGATGTGCTAAACAAATCCATATTCAAACTATCCAAACGTTCAAAAATAAATTACTGTCAATGATCCATGGTATATTCGCAATGCCGATATTCATTGAGATCTGAAGATCTCATGTATAAAAGCCGAAATAATGAAATGCGCTGCACGGCATAAAACTCGTCTGATCCAACATGTCAATACCGAAGCTTCTAGTTTAATTGACAATCAAAACTTTGTTAAGCGACTAAAACGAACAAGAGCACTTAAGTTAGGTTAAAACCTTTTATCTATTAAAACCTTATTGGATTTTGGTAGATCAAATGTATCTTCTTTGAGTTAAATGTAAATTAATGGTTAGTCTATAAGACTAGTTTTAATGTTGCAATAATGATAGGAGTTTTTAGTGGGTTAAAGTCCCACCGTCCTTCAAACTTCCTTCCCCGGTAATAAGTAGTCTCTGAAGCCTCTTTTGATGATTTACTACTATCTGAAAAAAAAAAAAAATCAGTAAATCTAGTTTTGATAAAATTCAAAGTTTTGTTGAAATTTGAATGTTTCAAGCTCTACTCTAATGCTCCATCATCTATATCATCTATATCATCTTTATTAGCTCGTTATATCAACTATATCATCTTTATTAGCTCGTAAAATATTTTCTAAATTAAATTAAATTTAATTATTGTCATATATGTTAATATGTTCATAATTTAATTGACGTAAAACTTATTATAATTAAGTTGGTGAATTAATGCTTTTTGAAAAAAAATATATGTCATATCATTGTAGCTTAGATAAAGGACCTACGTTGGGGCTACGTCGCCTTCTATTAGTCACTACTAATATAATACCTTTTCTAATCACTATACCACCTTTGATATATCAATACAAAACCTGGCCTGAAGTTGGTTAGTTTCGTTGGTAATACATGGGGGTAATAGAATTTATTGAAGTAGTAAGATATCAGGAGAGTGTGTTTTTTTTTAAATAAATTTATTATTAATGTTGTATTTTAACGATTAGTAGCATTCGACCATCCAGATAAAATATAGGTATAACATAATAAACTGTATATATTGTTTGTATCCAATCGCATTTGTTTTTGAGTACCATTCTCATATTTAAATTTAATTTTAAGCTTATCTTTTTAAGTAATTACTAAAAAGGTATGAAAATAACACAATTATGATAAAAGCGCACGTTTCACGAACGACGTACATAGATTTTTAATTGACTAAAATCACTCTTCAAAGTTAATTTATTACGTATTTCATGTAAATTTTCAATTTTGTAAGTTTATTAGCACTGAACCTGTTACAGATAGGGTAGGTCAGGTCGTATACAGGTTTTTGTAACCTATTAGATGTGCTATAATTAAAAAAGTATTAAAAAGAACAAGCTTAGAAGAAAATTTCAATATTCCAGGTATATAAAATGGACCGAATTAGGCACTTCATTAATTGAACAATTCCCTGATTCCGTCCACTTTTATATTTCCAATATAATCTAAGTTTTAAAAATAATTGAGTGGCAAAGTTCATTTTCAAAGTAAAGTTGACACGTAATTTGTTAAAAGATACTATTAAAGTTGTCTAATTCCTTAAAAATCGAAAAAATAATTTGTTTACTTGTGAGCTATTTTTGCATTAAAAATTTAGAAAAAAAAACCCCTGCTGACATAAAATTTCGGACTACAAATAAACTATTAGTCGTAAAATTCTAATTTTTTAACAAGAGATGCGCTTCAAAATAAATTTCATTTGAGCAATAAAAACTAAAAATACAACGAATTTATCAAGTGGTCGAAATCAAGAGGGCGGACGAAGAACGGTGCCATTGCGTTATTGCGAATCGAACGAATAATATTCTACCTCTCCTTATAGTGGACTAAAAATAAATTGGTCAAAGCAAAACAATAACAATTCAGCCTTTGGATTTGAATAATGATAACTGAAACGATAACGACCCGACAAGTCAAACAAAGAAAGAAGAGAACAACAAATTCAGTATAGTATAAATTAATGTTTATGACATACTCAATATGATAATAATTTAATAATATAATGAATACATAAATTTAAATTATCAAACTTAAAAAAACAATAACTAAACAATATCAGTAATTCTGTTTATAACTCTAATCATATTACTGTTGTGTATATGTTTCGAAATCCTGTTGAAATTGTAAAAAATATTAAACTGAATTGAATGTTTAAACAACTCCATCTCAATCGCATATTTATAGGGCTTGCAATACCTGGATCCCGGTTTCCGATATTTTTTTATACCATTCAATACCGGTATTAATGACCACTTAATACCGGTATCCGGTGCTAATGAAAAATGGTAATGCTTTACAGAAACATGTTAAAAAACAATTTGGAAAGGAATTGAATTTAATTCTAGATTCTAAAACACATTTAAAATAGCTTACTTGCCATACTAGAACGCTTTGTCCAGTTAAAGAACTGCATACAAAAGGCTTTTGTTGATTGAAATTTAAATGCCGAAATATCATTTTTGAAATTGATTTTTTTTTAGCATCAGCAGTTATTTCAGTTCTTCTTTCAATCAAACTAACTGTTAAAGCTTGTTGTCGTCGACATGCAACTCTTCTTAGCGCAGATACAGCTTTACTATTTATTTTTAATCAATTGACAGAACAGAACTCTGTTTTAAGTAATGAATTCAAGGAAAATGGAATTATTCATATGAAATAATTAAAGCGTACTGATTTATCGAGTCTACTGCAATATACCTGCACAATCCTACTCAATCAGAAGATGACGACGAAAATGACATTTTTAATCGAATTAAAAACGCAACAATTATAAAAATAATTATAAATTTACTAGAACGCTTATTACAATATGGATGATGATGATATTGAGAAAAATGGGAGACTCTTCCATCGAAGTTGCCGAGTCATCTGCTGATTCTGAGCCAGAAATTATAATTTCGATGACAATGATAGAAAAACTAGAAATGGCAATTTCCAAGAAAGTTAATGTGATGAAGACTGCGAGTGGAATTTTAAAAACGATGAATTCTAAGGTACTTTACAAAGTTATAAAACAGAAACTAGCATACTTCGAAGTAGACATATAAGAATAAAATATCTTCAACTATAGTATATGACTGCCTTATGTCCATACCACCAACTAGCACCGAGTCCGAAAGAGCCGCCTTTTCAGCAGCAGGGTTGTTGTGCACAAAAATTCGATCGAGCTTAAATGACAAAACTCTTAGTAATTAACATTTTTGAGGGCATATTTTAACCCATTACTACCTATTGGGTATTTAAATACCCAAAAACCTTAGTGCATTAAAATAGCTATATCTGCCGTTGGGTAATAGATATTGCACTAGTTTTAATTTTATTAGAGAGAAAAAAGGCGGGAACATAATTCGTTCTCAATGAGCTAATCAAAATTCTCAAGAACTGCCGTTGTTAGTGGGACTCAAAAACTAAGGATTTTTAAAGCCCGGAAAATTTCCATAAAAAATGGTTTTTGGGAAATTAGAAAATGGAAAAGTCGGAAAAATTTCTAAAGATCACTTAGCCTTAAACTTTCTCAATCTAATAAAACAATTTTTTTTGGATTGAAGTACTTACCTCATCTCTAGAGATCATTTACCTTTATGGGTATTTAAATACCCAACCGTCTAAAGCATTAAAAAATTCTTATAAAAATTAGTTCAAAAAAAATTTATATTTTTATGAAAATAAGGCACAATTCACAGTGTTTTATTGAATAAATCTAAAAAAGTAAAGCATTTAAATAATAATATTGTAGAATTAAATTTTAAACATTATTTCGCTTTCTCGTTTTTTAATTTTAATTTTGTTTCGTGGTACATCATTGTGATAGTCAAAAAAGCATTTGGGATGCAAAGTAGTCGAACACTTTTTGCAACCAAATTGTGTTTGAATACCGTATTATCTACAACGACTGCGTTTAGGCATTTTTTCCACTATATGGTCGACAAAATCTGTGCGTTTTGCCATTTGTTGGGCATTAACAAGTACACTCCCACATGGACGGTTGACTACTTGTGGTAGTGTTACTAGTGCTTCCACCACATTTAATTTAATCAAATATACCCATAGAAGTCACACCTTCATACCTTGCGCAGAAAACATGAAACTTCATTGCATTTACCATTGCGCCATCAAATGCATTTATGAGCAATGGCCAATACCATTTTTTACCACGAACTTTAATTCGATAATTGTTAATAGCAATATCAAACAGATCAACAGCATCCATCCGTTTATACTCATGAATGACCAGTGGCTGGTCAATTATTATCTTACAATTTTTTCGGTCGTACCGCTTTGTATGGAACATTGGGCCATGTCTCAAAAAGTTGGACATTATAGTAATTTAAACAGAATTATATAAATCTTAGCCTACTAATTAGTTTTACATAACACTACATTTGAAACTGTATAACTTTATCAATTCACTTTTGAATTTCTAAAATCTGAAAACACAACGGTCAAACTTCAAACCATGAGATAATGTGAAAAAGTTAAAAAACATTTTAAATCTTACAATACAGAACAATTATATATTTTGTCATATAATCCACTATCCATCAATAGATATCGGATCAATAGATATCAGATGGATCTTTTATTTCATGTAAATTATTCCTACTTGAAATAATATATCTATGAAATTTTAATTTTTTTAAAAAAAAAAAGATAAAAAATTTATATGAAATGTAGTAGCACTAACGCCGATTGGGTATTTACATACCCATTCCAAATCTCAGGCGTGGCAAAAACTAGAGGTCTAAATTTCCAGGTAACTTCTATGACCTCTATCCTTAGAAAATTTCATAATGGTTGTACGAGGGGATCTATGAGCCGGCTTTAATGGGTTAAAGACAAATCACAACAATAGGACACAGGACTTATTATACTTATTATTAATTATTTTATTATTCTCTTATTTTATATTTTTCTTCTCTTTTGTGGCACTTTAAAAAAAAAAAGTTTATTCTTTTGAATTATACACGTTATTGAATTAAATATTTTATTTTCTTTTATTTAATTTTTTTGCTATTTTTTTAAGTGTAGTTTCGTTTTTTTTTTTGTTTGTTATTTTAAATACCGGTATTAATACCGGGATCTCGGTATTAATATAATGAAATACCAGTTTTGAAAATTTGGTCCGGTATTGCAAGCCCTACTTATTTAAAATTTTTAAAGAAAAAAAATACTAACTTTAAACATCATAATACATATTACAGAAAACAAATTCCGGACTCAAACACAAACATTTCTATACAGTTGTTTTCCGCAGTCAGTGCAGTGCACCAACCTACTAGCCTATCCCAAAGCTATACTTTTCTCTTTTAATTTTTTTCACATTTTAATTACAAGTGTTTATACACATATACTTATATATAATATTTATATATGTATGTACTTTAATATCGTACGCTATTTTTGTATTATGATACATACTTAATTTTTATTTTTTAAACCGTATCAAAACTAGTTTTTTTTTCTGTGAGTTTGTTTTGTTGAAAGTCACGAATATGTACTTAAGTTATTTGATATTGTATAAATTTATATTCTAATTCTGCCAACTCTGTTGGGTACAATATTGAAAGAGTCACAATTAATATAATTCCCCATATTAATATTATATACATTATCTCTATCTATACTTTGTTTAAAGATAAATCATCCAACCTTAACTTACCTCATTCAAGAGGAACGATAAAGGTCAATGATCATAATATTGTAATGAAATAATTTAGTTCATTTGAAAACATAAAAATGCTTTGTGATATTAAATAAAATATGAATTTAATTTTATTAATAATAATTGTATTAAATTACAAGTATCCCAAATTTATTTTGAAAGTAATTTACATTAGACTTTGTTTAAAAATTTTATTTAATAATTTTATTAATGCTTGTTATTTGACAAGAACAAACGACCGGTGGTTTGGTTGTGACATCAACAACCTTCTTAAGGAAAACACAGCTCTTTCGTAACATCAACAAGTTCTAACCAGAGAGCAGTTATCGATGTATATCAAGGGTTGTAACGATCAGTGTGGATCATTCTTCAATACGAAATAATCAAGCTTGATACTCTTACCTTTCTCATGGGGGATGATGAAAGAATGAAAACCAGATAGAGACTTTTGGACACTTACTATCGTATTTTCAAATGTAAATTTTTGTCTTGAATTAAAGAAAATCTCAAATTTAAAATTATCTAAAATTAATATAAGTAAAGTAAATCAATCTCAGTGATAAAGAAAGCAAAAAATGTTCATAGTAATAAGACTAAAATAAAATCTACGTTTGAAAGGTTCTAATAACAAACGAGTTTTCAGAATAGTTGTATATTAAATTTTTTTTTTGGTACATACCAACTAGTTATATTAACTAATTCAAAATACAGTTACGGATCTATAACGAAATCCCTAATTTAAAAATCCAAATGACAAAATCCATATCGACAAAAGCCAAATTTCAAAATCCCAAACTCGCAAAAGACAAATTTTCAAAATCCCAAACCAAAAAGTATTCTATTATTAACGGCGCCGTTGATAGTAAAATATTTTTTCATGGTTGGATTTTCAATATTCACTGTTAATGCCTACTTCTACACGGGTCAACTTTCATCACTTTTTTCCTTTCGTTTCATTCCCCCTATAAACTAATTTTGCTAATAGCAAAGGGGGAATGAAACGAAAGGAAAAAAGTGATGAAAGTCGACCCGTGTGGAAGTAGGCAATAATGCCAATTTATTTTTAAAGTCGGGGGCTACCAACCCCCAAACCCCCCGCTACCTGCAGAAGGCAGGTAAACACGGGCCCGCAAGCTTTTAGTAAAACATATAAATAAACAACAAAATTTATTTTTAAAATCGGGGTTGCCGCCTCCATATTAATTTACTATTTAAAAAGTACTATATTACTCAAAGCGAGACAATAATGAAATTTTTACTCGGATTTTTTCATGCCAACTGAACGTTTTAGCTCTGATATTAAGCATTAATTTTTTTATATATTAAAAGGGAAAAAACCACATTTTACTGCGTTTCTTTGCGTTTTTTTTTTCTTTAAATTAGAGCTGCCGCTTGTGGTGTTTATTCTTTTTAGTATAAAAAATTTGACATTTGGATTTTTTTTAATTAGGATTTTAAAAATTTGGATGTCTTACGGTTTGAATTTTGTCGATCTGGGATTTTTAAAAAAGTAAGGATTTTGTCACATTTGGCTTTTTGAAAATAGGAAAAAGGGGTACATCCTACAATTACAGGCTAAAATTTAAATAAAACTTTTAATTTTTTCTGTATTAGTGGTTAATTTGGTATTAGGGATTTCGAAACATTTAAGGGTGCAGTGGTGCAGTAATTAGGAATAAAAAAGCTTTAACAAAACAACAAAAAGAGCGAATAGCATCAAATAATTGAATAAAGTTATAAAGTTGAGCTGAATTGAATAAACATTTGAAAACATCAGGTTGTTAAGTGTTATAATTATTACATCCGTTTTTCAGAACCGATTCTTTTCCAGCTTAGGAGTGATCATGTTATTTTACCTTGTCTTGAGCATTCAATTTGAACTTCATATCTATAGGCACATTTTTTTTTTAACACACCCTAACCGAATTTATAACAATGTTACCGAAATATACAAATTTGTTAAAATTTAGTAAATACTAACAAAGTGTTATCGGACGTTATCCGGGTCGTACACAAAATGTATAGAATTTACTTCAATAAAGTTTGATTTATTTAAAAAAAAAAAATTGATTTATAAAAAATATTCTAATATATTTTTTTTACTACGATAATAAAATCAACAACACTACAACTTAAATTACAATCACAATAAGCCCATTTGGGACTGTGGTGGTATAAGAGACAGATTTCCCCTACCGGAAAAGTTTAAATCTAAACTACAATATTTCTTTATTTAGCAGTATTTCGAGCTTTTACAAATGGAATGTAAACAAATATTATGTTCCTTGCTGTTCCTACCCGTGATCATTCCACATATAATTGTCCATAAGAGAAACAATCTTCTTTCAGTTGCAGACCAAAAACTTTTAAAGTTTGTCCCTGCAATTTGTTAATTAGCAAAACTTAATCCCACCGGAAATTGTAACTGTAAGCGTTTAATTAGCTCAAATGGTACTTCTAATGATATTAGCAGTATTCTAGGAATAAAGGTATTCGCCTTTTCTAGAATCAGTTTCAATTTATGCTTCAATGAAATGAGAATGCAAAGTTCTTATTATTAATCTTGTAAGTACCACAATTTTGGCTGCATCAAAATTTCGTTAGAAACACTATTGGAGCTGCTACTTTTAATTCCAATTGTTGAAGAGAAAACCTGTTAAATTCATAATAAATAAAAAAAAACACTCTCTTCGGTAGTTAACAGCTTCATTTTCATTTGTAACAACTGCATCTATCGATTTGTAAATATGTATGTGGATCCCTGGATTACTCTGCAGTAGTTACTGATTAATAAAACTAACTGTGACATTTTTTGGAGCTAATTCACATAGCCATGTAAAATTTTTATAGTGGTTCCTAAAATTTGTATTTATAATATTTTTTCTATTATATTAGTTAATAAATATTCTAAAATTTAAAAATTTATATAAATAAGCAAAAAAATGAAATAAGTTGATAAAAGCAAATTTAATATGACACTAACAACATTGGGATGAGATATTGGCAATGTCATACAAACAATTGACAAAAAAGAAATTACCCATCTCGTCCTAAGATCTCGATCGTTTTTTTTTTTTCAAACTTTGACGCTGAACAAACTTGATTCTTAATTATACGATAAATTTTCAATGATGGCGCTAAGTTGATCGAGTAAATGAACCGTAGGAAATAGACAATTTTGCACGTTGCTACAAATATTCTGTTTATATGGTAATTAAAAGCACTCTAATAAATAAAAATAAAGGTATGACAAATTCGTAAGTAAATACTTATTTTTCTTAAATTTGAAATGAAAACTCTAATGAAGGAAAGAAAAAGCTAGAATTTATGGCGGGTTACAAAGTTAGGTTCCGTAACATCGAAATTACAGTATTACAGCTTTAACCGCAATTAGTAGTATGTTCCATAACGTGCTATATACAACGTAATTAATTCTAAAATGTTTACATTCTGTTTCGTTCTTCGTAATCCAAGAAATATTCAAGCAATTTGGAACTATTTGCATTGTATATAGTTCGTATAAAACATACTACATTGTAGTTTAAACTCTAATATTGCATTTTCGATCTGACCCTCTTTTTTAAATAATTATGTAAACATCAGAGAAAAAAATCTGGCGCAGTATTCAGTCTTGTGTTGAAACATTTACGATGTCAAGGAGATTTTACTGTTGTCATGCTGAACCCAAGGTTAAGTCTTTAGTTTGCCATTAATTGTTCGATATCTGGAAATTAATAAAATTTTTCCTTATTCATTATCAAGGATATTGAAATAAAGTAGCTAAAATAGAACAATTAAAATTGTATGCTCTTGAATCATCCAAATTATTGAATATACTACTAAGAGATTGTTGTATTCCTTGAATACTACTCAGAGAGTTAGCAATCAGTACATTTATGGATATTGAAGAAATAAAACTAATTTATATTAAAAGTTTCCAATTTTATACATTATTTTTATTTCAATATTTATTTCTTTAATATAAATTTTTTAGACTTTTCTGTTTTGTTTTTTTTTTTGTTTTTTAATTTTATTTGTTTTTGTTCTTATTTTTGTTGCTTTATTTATTCTATTAAATTAATTCTAATTTACTTAATAAATTTTTATATTCATTTTTAATGTAATGTATGTTAATGTAATATATTATGTATATCTTAAAATTTAAATGTTAAAATAATTTAACTAAAAAAATGATTATTTTTGTTTTTTTTTTTTTTATACAATATTTAAAAATATTGTATGTTATTTTTGTTTACTTTTTTTCTGATTCCATAATTCATAATATTAAATTAAAACTTATCTAATTTTGATTATTTTATTAATATTATATTTTTAATATTAAAAATACAAAAATTGTAAATAAATAATTTTAATTTTTCGAGTAACATAATAATATATAAATCAAATTTTAATTTTGTGTTAGATAAAATAAGAATAAATTAAAATATTTTATATGTGTATATTTAATAGTTTTTTTCATTAAAAAGAAAAAAACTAACGGGCTAATAAGCATCAATACCAAATTGGGAATAAATTTTTATTCATTTATAATACGGTATAGGATAGTTAGTATAGTTTTGTTCGGCAAATTGAGTATCGCATTCTAAAATTGAATTTTAATTTAGATTATTATAAATAAACTAATTATTAATAGCTAATAAAATTAGCTTATTACAATAATTAATAATCGTATACTACATGTTGCTGCTCCATTTTTATACAAAATATTATGTATATATGTAAATCTGAATTGAAAAATTTAATTTTAATTAAATAAATATTTTACACTTTTAAAATATATAAAATAATTTCATTAAAATAAATCGTTTTGTATATGAAACAATCACAAATTTTTTTATACAATTCAAAATAAATTATCTCTAAATTTAATACTGATTATTCCCAATTTGAAATTAATTTACGATTTTTAAAAATTGAAAAATTTTCTATAAATAAATTTTAAAATAAAATAGTATTTTGTTAAATTAAAAAAAAATATTAATAAGAAATTAAAGATGAATTATAATTTACTTTTATTAATTAATCATGGCAGTTTTCATTAAATAATAAATAATTACATTTTAAAATCCATTTTAAATTTTTTTTTTTAAATAAATCTGTAGAAGAATATTAGAATAATAATAGCACTTTAAAATCATGTTAAATTTGTAAGTATAAAGAAATTGTTTTTTGAAAAATTAAAAATATTACAAGATAAAGAAAACAATGAAAGTATATTATGTACATAATTAATATAAATGACATTTTCATTTAAAAAAAAAAATTAAATAATTATAAAATTGTATATATATTTAGCTATTTGACTTCTATTAAATATTTTCTATTTCTAATATTATGCATTATAAAAGAAAATGTATTAATTAAAAAATTGTTTTTAATTTTTATTCAAATTTGTGTTAAAACTGCCATAATGAAAAATTTTGTACAAAAAAAGTCTTTTGAAGCTTTATCTTATTATTAAATATGTAAGAAATTTTTTTTTTTTTGTTGAGTTTTTAGTTTTTTGTTTTTGTTTTTGTTTTTATTTTTTACAATTTTACTCATTATACTATTTTATAATACATAAATGTATTTTATACTTATTTTGTAATTATTTAATTTATATACAATTTTAATATAATATTTTTACATTTTAAATATGTATATATACTTATATAAAGATATTAATACTTAAAATGATTAATTTGAAATTTTCTATCAAAGAATAATTTCATTTCAACTTTTTTTTTATATTCTTTATTTTTATTTCTACAAAAATATAACTTAACTAAAACTGTCATGTACATAAGCAATTTGATTTGCTAAATGTGACTGAGGTTCATATTGCTGAGGATGTTGTAAATGTGAAGCTGGATGCTGTTGTAATTGATATTGTTGTGGATAATATGCTTGTGCATGGGTTGCAGCAGCGAGATATTGTGTATGAGGTTGAAAATTAAATTGTTGTGGATGATATTGTTGTATTTGTAATTGGGGTGGTGGCGGTTGTAAATGTGCTGCAACAGCTGCTGCAGCAGCTTGATGTTGATTAAACTGATGTTGAAAATTATGATAATGTTGTTGGAATTGATGTTGTTGGAAATTTGGATCGACTTGTAATTGATCTGATTGATGTCCTAAATCTAAAGAATGTGCTAATTGAAATTGATGATGATGATCAATTTGTGGATGATGACTATGATGTAAATGTTGTGTTGAATGTTGTGCTGAATATTGTGGTGGTGGTGGAGGATGTGATGGATGATGCAAATGTTGTTGATGCTGTTGATGTTGCTGATGTTGCTGATGCTGTTGATGTTGTTGAAGTGATTGATGTGGTTGATGTAGTTGTGCATGCGGTGGCAATATTGGTTGCATTTGTTGTGAATCTGATATATTATGCGGATGTGGTGATTGTGGTGGTTTTTTTATATTTTCTATTGGTAAAGACGGCGGTCTTAGAAGAATGTGACTTTTTTTATCCTCTTGATGTTGTTGTTGTTGTTGTTGTTGTTGAATGTGATGTGATGAATTATTTTCACTATGAATATCATGTAAATGTTCGTATGGCATTGATTGTAAGAGCACTTGTTCTTGTTCCATAGGTTCTGGTTTCTCTTGCTTTTGTTGTTTTTGTATTTGTTCTTCCTTATGATGTTGTTGTTGTTGTTGTTGTTGTTGACGTTGTAGATGCTGCTGTTGTTGATGGTGATGCTGCTGTTGTTGTTGTTGCAGTTCTTGTTGTTGTTGTTGCTGTTTTTGTTGTTGATGATGTTGTTGAAGTTGTTGCTGTTGATGATGAAGAAGTTGTTTTTGCTGTTGCTGTTTTTGTTGTTGTTGTAGTTGTTGTTGGTGCTGCTGCTGTTGTTGCTGTTGTTGTTGTTGCTGTTGTTGCTGTTGTTGCTGCTGTTGATGTTGTTGTTGATGTTGTTGTTGTTGATGTTGATGTTGTTGTCGTTGTTCATAGTCTTCGAGCTGTGGTGATGTACGCTCTTTTTTAGAATGCACATCCTGTAAATGTGCTATTGGTATTGGTTGTAGTGAAACGGTTGTTTTTGATTCATTTTCGGCAGGCGAAATTGATTTATTCAAACATTTTTCATTATTATTTTCATTATTTTCATTTATATTATTATCCTCTTTCTTGCAATTTTCTTTTTGACTGCTTGGACAGTCATTACCATTTTGGCTTTCTGATTTTTTCACATTTGAATTTTTCGATTCAGATAAATTTTTATCGAAATCTTTGCTTTTATTTAACATCGTATACAATTGTGAATTTCCAGTATCCACCTTATTAGCATCGGGATTACGAGAACATACTTTTTTGTGATATCTTAAGCTTTTTATATGATTAAAATATTTTGAACAAAAATCGCAACAATAAGGTGGAACTTGATTATTATGAGCGTTTCGTTCATGTTCAATTTTTTCATATTGTTTAATAAAACGTTTCGAACAAAACTGGCAACCAAAGCGTTTGTCACCGAGATGAAACTTGATATGGTTACGTAATGTATTTTCTTCAACAAAGGAAGCATTACATAAATGACATCGAAAAGGTTTCTCTCCCGTATGAGTACGTATATGTCGCTGAAGAAAATAACTATGTGAAAAGTTTTTGCCACAAAAATCGCAGCTTAATCCTGCACTATGTATACGTTCATGAGCTCTAAGTGAGTCTTTTCTTAAGTATACCTTAGAGCATGTCCGACATGAATAGAAACCATCTTTATTAGGAACTAATGGTGCCATCGGAGGTCTCATTGGTTTTTGTGGACCCCGAGGTAAGTTTTGAGTTTTATAAGATTCAGACATGTTACTAGGTTTATGTAAACTCTTTGAACCAGGTCTTTGCAATCCACTATTACTACCTCTTTTAATATCACGATTATATCCATCCTCTAATCCTGGTTCGATTTTTATACGCGGCGTCCCATTGCTTATGAATTGACCTTTACTATTTCGTGGTGGATTTTTTCTGTCATGAGGATTGAATGAAGATCGAGGAATATAATTATTATATAGCCTAAGAGGCGGAGGTTCTTTCGGAACCATAGGTTCAGGAATATATTGTTGAGTATCATCATCATCTACATCGGGTTTTTCTGTTTTGATGGAATGATTTAATAAATGTTGTGTTCCAATTTCATTTGTGCGCATTTGATTTGTAATTGAAGAATTATCAGTTAGGAGATTTTTTATTATTGGGAAGTCATTAATATCACTATTTGCTCTAAATGTATTTTTAAACAAATGTTCACTGAAAGAATCATTATTATTATCTGGTATTGGACATTGCTCCGTTTTAGTATTCATCAAATTCAAATTATAATCTTCTGGCTTTATTTCAGAAAGTCTAACATTATGTACACGTATTAAATGCCTCGAAAGATTTTTCTTCCATTTAAAAGTCATTACACAAATATTGCATATATATGGTCTTTCATCTGTATGTACCTAAAATTTTAAATAATATATCATTTTTTAATTTATTAAATATTTACAAAATTTATAAATACCTTTAAGTGAGTATTCAATTTCCATTGTTTTGAAAAAGCCTTATCACATGTAGGACATTTAAATGTTTTTTCTGTACACCTATGAATTAAATCAATATGTTCTTTCAATGATTTTGAATATTGATATGATTTATCGCACATATGACAGTGAAAACGACCATCATTAGTATTGTTATTCCAATTTGGATTATGAAATTGCATTGCATTTTTATTATGACCATTCCAGTTGGTTTCATTATGATTATGATGAAGTTTTTCAGTATTTTGCTCATTAGCATCGCCCGAATTATCAAAATCATAAAACATACCAATATCAGGAACACATTCAATTGTATTACCATCACCATTTTCATCATTGTCGTCATCACCATTACCGCCATACCCACTATAATTTTGAAATGTTTTATCGCTTGAAAAAAAGTTTTGATGGTGGGTGGAAATTGGCTTTTTCTTTATAATGTCACTGTTATCATTATAGAAATTGGAATTAATTTTTAAATTTTTAAAATCAAAATTTTTAGAATTTTCTAATTTAATATCGTTAGATTTTGTAAAGTTATATCTTGATATTAATGGAATTTTGTCTTCATATTCTCTCTCTTCAATGAAATTGTCAATTTCTTCATCACTTTTACAATCACTCGAAACATCAGAATCAAGTGCTTCTACTTTAGGTATTAAATGTTCAACCATATGTTCAATGAAAACTTCTAAATTCTCATGATCCTCTTGACAAAATTTACACATTAAAGTATATTTGCCGTTTTCAACAAAAATTTCGCCGCACTTCTCACGGAAGTCATCATTTTCTAAGGGTTTAATAAATTTTAAGCAATCAAATGCCCTTGGGTCATTTTCTTCATTAGTAGTGGTGGTAGGGGGGCTGACCACAAGGTCTTCTTCTATCAATATTTCTTCAAAATTCATTTTATTTTATTTTTTTTTAATTTCATTTGTTCTTGTTTTAATATTTTCAAAAATAATTTCAAAAAACATTCGACAAATTTATTTAATTTTAATTAATAAAAGAAAAATAACACAAATATGTTGTTGTCAACAATTTTTTTCAACACTAAAATGAAATGTCATCTCAGCCTTCCTCAAATTGAATTTACTGGCTGTGTTTTTATTGAAATTTATATTACTATGGAGTATTTTTTACTCATACCGTGGTGAATAACTCTTTGATTATTCTTGTTTTTTATGCCTTAAAATTGTATTTGATTGTATTTGTATCTTCAATTATTGAAAAACTTAAATATGAATTAGTTCTAAATAAGTTTTACCGATATAACATTATAACTTAGTAATTTTACGGGTTAGTAATTTATTCAATTATCAAATATGGCAATACTAATCATAAATATTAAAAAAAGTTTTTTATACTAGTAATTACAACAACAATAAATTAATGACTCTTCTTGACAGCTGATTTAATATTAAAAAAAATTACTGTCAATGTCATCCATCACATAAAGTAACTATAGTGCTTATGACATATTATAATATTTTAGAAACTACATATTATGTATGCTACTAAAATGTAGTTCTACTTTAAAAAAAAGTCTTATTTAATTCAAATTTATTTATATAGACTGTAGTTATTTTATTATTACTACAAAAATTTTAAATTTTACTCAAATTATTATATTATTAAAAAAAAAATTATTTTTAAATGTTAGTTAATTCTGTTAAAAAATTCTACAAATTTTGATTTCAAAATTGTTTAACCATCGAATTTTACTAGCTAGTAAATATTTAATTTCTCGTTTAACAAATTATCAAATGATGCACAACATTATATATACATTATTAATATATGGATTATGGTTGTGTCGGATAATGTGAAATTACTTATTATTTTCATTTTACCTACAGTAAGAAAAATGCAGCAAAATATAGGGTCATAAAGAGTATTTTTAATTAAAGTACTGTATTCACCTACACTGGAACGAAAACGAAATAAAATCTCATATAAAATTTATATTTTTTTTCGTAGATAGTTCACAGTGAAAAAAACGTAGTATTCTTTAATGAGCGAAATTGAAAATTTTTGGCGATTAAAAATGAAACTTATCTATTAAAAATTAGATAACGTGAAGTAAATTGTACAATATTTTATGTTTATACTTCGTTCGAAAAAGTTTATGAATCTTATTTTTTAAATGAAATTTAACAGTGTTAGTAAATAAATAAGATAAATGATAAAGTATAATCAAAAAAGTATTCTCTTTTTATAAAATAATACCATTATATAATTATCATTTATAAAATCATTTCATATTTATTTATTTATCAATATAGAATATGAATAGTTGTGTACTTGTTTGAAGTTTTAAAAATCAATTGCCATAAATTTTTGTAAGCTCTACGACGAAAAGTTTTCTCTCTTTTAAAATGTACAGATTTTTTCGTTTTCCTTTCAAGCATTTTTATTCATTTTTTTTGCTATATTATCATTTGACATTTTTATTAGTCAAACAACGCTTTCATTTAGTTTTTTCAGTAAACCTACATAGTACAGAATCGTATAGAACAGTTTTGGATAATGACAATTAACTGTCACTATAACACTTTAGAAACACTTTTAGAATAGAAAATTCTACTTCTTTTTTAACTTTTTTGTTATAATTTTTGTTTATCATCAAATTTCTTTGTTTAACTGTCAAGATTTAAAGGAAAAACATCAACAGAAAAAGTTGTACAAAAGTGTTTTCAAAAAAATTCAGATCTGTTTTGAACAATCCAATGACTCCGAAAGCACACCGACTCTTCTTAAATTTTTAAAGTAGCACTATATGTAATTTATATGTATCAAAAACCAAACTGACAGTTCTATGTGGTTGTGTTGTGGTTGAAATGATTTATTGTTGATTGTAATTTGTATTGTAGTGTAGCGCTAGTTGAGTTGGATTGCTGGAAAGTGAGCTAGTAAAGTAAATGGCAACCAAAGTAAAAGCAAGTAGCTAAGTAGTAGATGTGGTGAAGTAGAAGTAAAGTAGCTCTTTTTTTCAAACAAACAAAACAAGTCAATAATAATTTTGAAAAGTGAGCACTTGAGCAGTTGCAACTCAGCGCAATAAGATGTAGTTTCGTGCATTCGGATAAATTGTTTTGAATTCAAGTGAAGTAATATTTTTGTGTTTGTTTGTATAATAATAATTAAAAATAAACAAATATTTTTTTTCTAATATTTATAAATAAATAATAAATTTTGAATTACTGTAGTTTTAATATAATATAATTTTAAGTGAAATATGAAAATTAAATAATTTTGCTTATTGTACAAACTACAGTTTTTGTAATTACATTATTGAAAATATTTTTAACAAAAAAAAAAAATGTCGTCATTAAAAATATTGTAAATTTAAATCATAAAATAAAATGCAACAAGATACACAATTTTCAAAATAAATAAATATAAGCTTTTTTGTTTGGATAGCGTGAATATAATAAAAAAAAAATATCGTATTTTTAACTAGATAATTTTATCGTTAAAAACTTGACAACGTGGATTTCCAAACTAGTAGAAACAAAAAAAAATAAAAAAAAATTGTGGGGGATGGGTGCCAAATGAATGAAATTTCATTTCGTGTTGTTTTTTTTTTTCAACAACTTACTAAAGAAATTTTGATAAAATAACAATAAAAAAAAAAATACAAATGACGAAATAAGGGCACCCCATAAACCTAATGTCATTATTTTTTGTTTTTAAATGAAAATAAATCTCAATAGAAAAACAAAAGTAAAAACAAATTCTGAATACGCCTAGATAGGTAAATATAAATAAAAAAAAAACAAAATAAAGCTTTGTTGAATGAATATTTAAAAATTTTTATTAACAAAGAACAACAAAATAAAATGAAGAAATACACAACAATTGTTAAAATACAAAATAACATTTAAAATAAAATTCAACCTATTTTGGATATAATACGCATATTAACGTAAAATTTCAGCAATTCTCAAATAATATGAAATACTCAATATTTGGATTAAGAATTTCCAAATTAAATTTGAGTTGGTGAAATTTGTACATTGAAATTTAAAGGAATATAATTTATTACTTATATATATATATATATATATATAATATATATTTAGAAACAAAATATGGCAGGACATATTGTTAAATGGTGGAAACACAAAATTCTCGGTGGATATCATAAATTTTCAGGTAATTTATATATAATTAAATAACTCAGTAATGAGTATTGATTACTATACCTAAATTATTATTGAGAAAAATAATATACTTAAATATCATTCATTCACCATGTTTATTATTAACTCAATAATTATACCTACTTGAATAAAAAAAATGAAAATTAATTTTAATATAGTTGTACCTAAAGCTGTTAGAAAAAATAGATTAACATAACTACACCACCAATAATGAAAATTAAACAACTTTCTAAACAATCTTCAAAATGTGATTATGCATTATGTATTGATGGTATAGCTATAAATTTGTTATTTTTGAAAATTTACAATCAAAATTTAAATTATGGTAATCTAAATTATAATTTTAATATAATTCGTTATTACTTATAGTTATGAATAAAAAAATAATATTTAAGTAATGTTATTTAAAAAAAAATAATAATATCTCTTATTGCAAATTATGAAATTTAATTAACCAACTATATTTTAGTTACACTTGTAGCGTCAAGACGACGAAATAACGATCAGAATTGTAGAATCTATAAATACTTATTTAAAACTAGGAAGCAAGTAAATGCAAGTAGTTATGTAATGTATGAATCTAAAGAATTGCAACTAATTAAAATTTTATAAAACTTCTTTACGAGAATCTATCTATGAAAATATCTATAGTCTTAATTATGATTTACACATAAAATGTACGGTTAATATGTGTATATTTTTAAAACTAGTTTTCATATGATTTTACTATTCAAGTATAGATATAGCTACATCATGGAATAATATCTGGTTAACTAAACCTCCATAATATAGGTAGTTAGTTATTTATAATTTTTCTTAACGGATCGGATTTAATATTAATAATTCCTGTAAAGGAAAAAGAAAATACCATACTTTTACATAATTGAACAATATTATTACAATGTAATGTCTTTCTGTTCTTTATTAGTATAAAAATTATTAACATAAAATTAAATAAACACCTCAACCTAAGTACTTCCGCCCTACATAACTTACATTAATTACATTTTGTTCATCAATAGTAAAATAAGTAAATAAAATATACAGATTAACAAATCTATATAGTATTACATACCTACATACATATATAATATTTATAAAAATAAATCTCGAAAATTCCTTATAATAAATCCTGTTTATATTATTTCAATTCTTAAAAAAATAAAAACAAAATGATAAAATTTTTAGATCTTCTTGAACTACCAGCATATCTTGTAATATAAAATAAAAAAAAAAAACACTGCAATAACGACAATAACAACAAAAGCAAAGAAAATTCCGGAATTATGTAAATCGTCATAAAAAAAAAACTAAGAAATTTTAAAAACATCCTCAATTTTCAGTTAAAAAGAAAAATAAATTTAATAAACAAAAATAACGAAGAAAATAAAAAAAAAATTGAGAATCAAATCGAAGAATGAAATATTGAAAATTAAAGTTGTTTCATATCTTTTTTTTTATTATGTTTTTTATTTTTTATTTTTACTCCATTTTCAATCCAAGTCATATTCAGATTATCTAATTTTCAAAATCGAATTTCATCTCTTCTGGTACGCTGCTAGCTGTCTATCACTAACAAAATACAATTATTGTAGACGGAAAACAACAACAAAAATTAATTTCTTCTCATATTTGATCGTTGAACAAATTGTCAAAAATAACTTTTTGAAATTTCCCTTACTTAGATCTGCATAACATGTGTACAAGTTGTTAAAATCAATTCCAACAAAGATTACATATGCTTCTACTCAAAATTTCACATAATATTTTAATTGACCTTGACTTTATTTTAATATTTACTTAGATAAACTACTTAAGTTATTAAGGACCAGTTTTCAGGTGAGTACTTAAGTTACACTTAAGTTTAAGTAGCATTCGACACTTAATTTCCACTTAAAAAAAATTTAGTTTTCTAGTTAAAACTTAAGTGTTGATTTTCAGCTGTCATTTTCGGTTATTTGCAATGGCAGCACTTGTTAAAATGCAATACAAATGACAAATAAAGTGTAACCGTAAGAAAGATGTGACTAGAACTGACAATTGAATATATAAACAAATCTATATGACAAAATTTTAAGTGTAGCTTAAGCGGCCATTTTACCAAGTTTAAGTGCCACTTAAGTATTGTTGTAAGTACCAACTGAAAAATACAATTTTTGATTTAAGTGTAGCTTAAATTTGATTTGATACTTAAGGGTTCACCTGAAAACTGACCCTAAGGAAATAAAAAAAACCTATACCTAATTATACTTACTTTATTTTGAATGGTGCTCTTTTTAGCTGTATTCATGTGAAAATATGAGCAAAAAGTAATTGTAGTAACATTAAAATTTGAGCCAAATATAACCTTTACATTTAAAATAGTTGACGTGAATTACAATACTTTACTTAAGTACTAAATTTTTATTAATTTTTATAACTAAGTGTTTGAAGTTTTATTTTTAAATTTAAAAAAAAAAAATGACGAAACGAAAGACGATAATTAAACATAAACGATTTTTCTAAGAAAATGCCAATAGAACGAATTCAATCAAAACTAATATTTATGTACTTAAAGAGTTGTAAAACAGGTAACTCAAATGAGATGCAAAGGTTAAATCACGCTCAATTCAAATATTAAGCTTAGCTCACAATTGAGCTAAACACACATACCTTTTGAGCTAATCAGTAGCTTATTTTATTATAGCTAACATTAAGCTTATATAGTTTAACTGAACTGTGAGCTAGCTCAAAATTTGAGTTGAGCTGATTTGAAATTTGAGTTTTTTACAACCCTGCTTAATTCATATAATTTATTAACATCCCGAGCAGCCAAATGTTGGTGAATTGTGGACAAAATCTTGTGACAATTTTTGTTGAAAAAGGTAAGGTTGGGGTGACAAATGGGGTAGGTGGTACCCCATTGGACACAATTTAGTTGACAATTTTTCCAACATATTTGTCAACAATTTGTTGATAATTTGTCATCATTTTGTGGCTTATTTTGTCGACAATTTGTGAATAATTTGTCATCAATTTGTGGACAATTTTGACAACATTTTGTGAATAATTTGTCGTCAATTTGTGAATTTTTTTTGACAGACAGGACAGTTTTTTCAGTAGTTTAGGGGTGGATTTTTAATAATAAAAACAATTTGTTTCTTATATATTATATATTTTATTCTATCTAACTATAATTTATTCTATAAAAATATTTGAAAAAACTAGTTCTATTTCAATTGTTTATTAATTACAAAACTCATTCATATTTTTAAATAAACTTTTGTTGTGTTTTTCAAAATACAAATGTCAAAACAATACCGATTCTTAAAAGAGTTAAGTAGACTGATGAATAGAATACTAATACATATAAAAATAAATAAAAAACTTACAAACCCTGCTAGCCAATTGTAGACCAAAAACTGTCATGACAAATATTTGTCAACATTTTGTCGAAAGAATGTGAGTGGGTTTACAACCACAATGTCGTAACAAATTTTGTCGACAAATTGCCATCATAATAATGACGACAAATTGTGCCTACAATTTTCTGACAATATGTTGACAAAAATTTGTCATGATAATTTTTGGTTACTGGGGATATAACTATTTTATCGTTCCACCATCTAATGGAGACTTTTGGGTAACTCTGCATTTATATCAGATGTAATGTGAATAAATTTTGACAGTTCATGAGTAATTTTTTAAGCGAAATGCAGAACAATTATTCAAATAATAAATAAATTAGTCAGCTAGTAGTCATAAGTGTAAATTCAATACTATAAGCTCTAAAAAATTTCAAATTGTTAAAAAATTATGAATAGTCTGTTTTTAAATATATCTTATTATATCATACATCTACTTAATATAAAATTTAATTTTTATATTAAGTAAATCACTATAAGCCTTACAAAATTGCAATTGAGAGGCTGGTGAGAAGCAAGTGAGTTATGATTCATACCTAACTAATTTGACTCAAATGTGTGTATGAACTAGGTTAACTAGCTATCAAAAATAATACTTAAATTTTGAAATTTAAATAAGAAAACAAAGTATAGATTTCATTATTTATCCCGTATACATGATACCTTCAAATAAGGTTCAAGTACGCTTCTACATCATGTCTACATTTACTTATACACTAGTTTCTTGAAATCAGCTTCACTCAAGTCAATCCCAAAAATTTACTTACTTGACTTGAAAATGTTAATCGAATACGCAGCTTGAGGGACATTTAATGTCAAAAATTTACGAAGTTTTGTTAATATTTACTGTTAATTTAAAAAATAGAAAATTTCTGAAAAGAGTAAAAAATTTTTAATTGTTTTGTTTAATCTTTAAATTTATATAAAGTTTTTCAAATTTTAGGCTTCAAAATTAATGTCACCAAAAATATATGTCAAGCTAAAGCTATTTTCAAGCTATTTTCAAGCCACTCAAGCTGGTCAATCGAATACACAGCTTGAAATTTTCTTGACAAATTCAAGTCAAGTACTCAAGCTATCATGCATACATAGTAATGGTCTATCAAAAATTATGCATATATAAGATAAATGAAAAATCCGAGCAACAGGCCAAAATGTAGTTCAATGCAACAAAAAGATTTTGTTTGATAAAATATTCACGATTCTCTTTAAAGAGAATATAACTACGAAAAGACCAACAAAATGACACTTAAATTTTCTGCATACAATAAAAAATACCATTCTCTAAAACAACAAAATTGAATAAAGAAAAAAAAAATCATTTCTAAAGATTCTTCGACTCATCGGTTGGTCAATCATCGTCACAACATTGTAAAATACACAATTTTGAAGTATAATCAGATTTTTTTTTTTTTTTTATTTTCTCTTTTAACTTTATAATATTTTAGTTGCATTGCAACGATTATTATTGTTGCTGCTGTTGTTGTTGTTCTTGTTGCATTGTTAAATTTTTGAATTGTTTTGGATCGAATTGGGATGGGATCGTTGCGGCAAATACTAAATTATCATAAGATATTAGTGATGCTATTGCACTTTGCCGGCCATCTTGTCGTTGTAATAATGCCGCACTCTGATGTAGTCAGTTGTATTTAATTTTATTTGTTATTTATATATGTATATAACTTTATACATATATAATATTTCGTGCATATTTCGAAGTTAATATAATAGCGTACGTATATGTATACCCAAACTAAGATTATCCGACCTTTGTTTTATTTTGTTTTGCTTTTTTTTTCTAGGAAAACATTTTTTTCTTTCGTTTGTTTTCCATCAAAAAACTAAAAAAAAAAAAAAAAAAAAAAATTCGAATTTTATTGTCTTGCTTTGACGATCACCATATTCTGAGGCTTGATTTTTGTTGTTGTTAAATAATCTCCTAGAGGTATCTGTTTGAATCTAGAAGAGAAACTTGGAAATGTTGAATTGAAATTTTGAAGTTTTTGTTTTTCAGTCAGGACTGACATGACTGAATGTGAATAAAGATTCCATCCAGTCAGCTTGCTTTTAAGTAAAAAAAAAAAAAGTAAAGGTCTGTTGTTTTCTTGGTTTCCTTTTAATTTTTATTTTGTTATTATTTTTATTTTTGTTGAAAGCAGGTATTTAGAAAGAAGAGCTGAGGTAAAGAAGATGATTTTTAATTTTTTTCGTTGAAATTCTGAATTTCGTGTTTTTGTTGTTGTTTTATTTTGTATATTTAAAGGTTTGTTTGGTTTCAGGAAATATGAGTAAGATGGATGGATGGATGGATGAATGTATATGTATGCATTTAGTATATTGATATAAAGGCATGTAATGATTTATAAAGTTTTTGCTAACAACTATTTTCTACCTACCAAATAAGTATACACGTATGTTGTTTTTGTTTTCCAAAAAAAAAAAAAAAAAAAAAAAAAATTGGTTGGTTACGGAGATTTTTTTGTGAACTTGTTAGGGGGCGAATTATAATTTTTTTTTGCTTTTGTATTTAATATGAAATGAGCATATGTTTAGGTTTTCGTAATTGATCTTTAGAAGAGAGATAATAAATTACTGATATGATCATTTAAAAATTCATATTTTATCTTAAATATAGTAAGTAGTTAGAGGTAGGATGTTTTTATTTCTTTTCTTTTATTTTTGTTTTTGGTATTGGGGCTATATAATAGTATATAATAATTCTATGGTTAACTAAAGTGAGAGACAGTAGCTGAAGACATGAGATTAGAATTTATTAACAAAGTTTTAAGGGAAATTGCTTAAGGAGAGTGTTTGATCTGTAATTAAGAAAATATGTATGAATGTAGGTATAGCTATATGTGTAAGAAAGCTGAATATACATATTTAAGATTGAATAAGTTGATTACCTAACCAAAAAAAAAATCTAATCATTAGTGTAAGGCAAGGTAATAAATTAGATTAAGACAAGATGTAAAATGTAGAGAAAATTAATTCTGTATTGCTCATTTCCAAACTTAAGTTTGTTATAAATTAATATTTTAATAGTTAGTCAATACATTATACAATCTTAGGTACTTAACTAGTTACCTATATTATTGAAACATATTTTTGATATATAATATAGACACATTTGATATAATAACTACCTTATAAAATAATATAGATATACTTATATTTGATATAATAAATAGGGTTATTTAAGAGTGACCTGTTACAGTTTAAAGAGTGATTAGGTGAGTGGTAAGTTGTATGGAACAAAATGTTAATCACCTTCCAATAATTTACTTATTGAAATTTTTTATGTTAAATTGTTTTTATGCAAATAATTATGGAGTGATTAGGTACAACAAATAGAATGCAACTAAATTAAATATAAAATAAAAATATTATATCTAAGTAAGTAGTTATTTATTCACCGATTATTGTTCGGTTGCCGCATAACTATTTCTACTTTCACTAAACGATTTTAAAAGTTGATACTTATCTACATTATACATGCTTAAGGTGAACATAAGAAAGCTAAATACTGATGGTTTATGAATTCATAATAGTTAAATCCGAAATACTATACTTAACTACATACCTAGACCTACCTATAATGAATTTAAAGAAAAAGTATATACTAAAAACAATTATAAGTAAATGTACCTTGATATGACCTTGTAATTTACTGGTGAAGAAAATATTATAAGGCAATAAGAACCAAAAATTAAAATTTTCAACTAACTTATGTATCATCAAGATTTTAAAAATATACAAATTAAAACACAAAAATATAACAAAAAAAAAGCCCAGCACATTTTAGTTATTATATAAAAAAAAAATGAATTGGATATAGGTATACGGTATATATCTTTAGAAATAGTTTCATGTTTCAAGTTTGTTAATAAAAATAACGTCACTTAAATCAATATCATATAAATTTTTCTCTGAAGTTATTGAACGCCATTTAATTCATATGGGATTAGCTCGATGTAATTAATTTTTTGTTAATTGAAAAACAAAAATCACGCTCGAACTAATGAAATTAGTATGCACTTACGAGTAGGTACTTTAAATTAATTTCTACTTTATACCTACTATAATTTAATCCACAATCAATTTAATATTGTTTGATATTTTTTGTATTATAAAAATGTACATACACATAAGTATAACGATATATAAATAACCAACAATATGTATATGCATATCAATGTCTACCCTTACACTTTAAAATTACATCTAAATTCTATTCAATAAACTTACTTATAATAAAAACATATAAAAGTAATTTGAATAAGTACCTACATACTTAACAATATTTTCTACTTAACTACTTAATTCTTTTGAAAGTAAATTTTATTACTATCAAGTTTCTCTGCTATTGTTACGTATATACCTAAGTATCTAGATCTACATATTATTTAAAAAATAAAACTTTCAAAATAAATTTTAAAATGTTTTCAGAACAAACTTTGACAACTTTTCATTTTCATTTCTTCATCCATGCTTTAATAAATAAGATTTCAATATAATTTCATTCGAGCCTACAAAACAATAATTAAAATAAATATATATATATATATATGTAATTAATATCTGAATTTTTATTTTAAAATAAATGTGTAATAAAAAAATAATACGAAAACAGGAATAATATAAACTTGATATTATGTCAGAAAATATCAAAATTAGGAGGTATTTAAGAATAAAAATGAAAAAGAACAAAACAAAAAAATTTGAATTAAATTCAAAATATTTCTTTCATAATACATAAGTATGTATTAATATAAAATTTATGTAGATATAACTATATTATGTTGTATGTATATGAAATGTGAACTTCCCAGTTTTAATTCTATACCATACTCATATACATATATATATAATTTCAATGAAGCATAACACTATCATCATTGTCATCAATGAAAGGATTCGGCATCATGATCTTCTAAGAAAATCGAAGAAAAAAAAAAAAAAAAAAATAATAATGAAGAAGACCTAGAATTAAAATAAAAAACAATAAAACCAGAAAAGAAATCTTACTTTAGTTATTCATTCTATAAATTTTTTCTTGTTTTGTTTTCTTGCTGTATCTTAAATTATTATTAATATTTAGCGGCATCCTACAAAAATAACAAAAAAAAAAATAAAACCCTTTTAATATTATTCTCTTACTATAGTTCTAAGTAAGTCGAATTCTCTTATATAAGCCAACAGCAGTTAAAATTATATACATAATATACATATATATATGTATATATATATATATATATATATATATATTATATCTTACAATCTTATAATCTAACTGCTTTTAATATTCAACCTCTTCTACTATATAATAATATAATAAAAGAAACTCCTCTCTGATCGCATTTTAGATGAGGGACACAAATAAAAACAAAACAAAAAAAAAATAAAATCAAAAATAAAAAATATTTTTTTTTATCAAACCCAAAAAATAAAAATAAAAAAACTACCCATAGTGTTGATTATAGGGACCTCTTTACCGCGCTTTGTTTCATTCGCCACCACAAAAAAAAAAACATTTTTTTTTTAAGCGGCATTATAAATTTTGAATCATACATTATTTTATATCACAACAAAAACGAAAAAAAAAAAAAAAACAGAAACGAATTGTATATATCTAAACAACATAAAGGATTTGGGTAATTAGTTCGAAAATAAATATTTCGAAAAATTACAACTAATCATCATAATATTTAATCTGTAAATGAAAAAAATTCGGTACAATTTCTAGAGCCATTTCTCAACCGATTTTAATTTTTTTTTTTTAAATGACAGATATTTAACAGTAATAGTAGCAAAATTAAATATTTTTTCAAAAAAATTTAATTTACCATTAGACATTTCAATTTAAAATTTTCCCCATATAAAAGTACCTTTTCTACACATCTTCACAAATGCAAAACAAAAGTAAAGTAGAAGCACCCATTTTTAGGGATGGGGTAATATTTGAATCACAGTGATTTTTTTATTGCGATTTAAAAGTAACAATCACAGCCTGCTACTCAATATCAAAAATCACAGTGATTAAGTACTTTGTATTTCAATATTTTTAATTTCAAATAAAACTTAAAATAATTTCAATAATTCTATTCCACTCTTTCATATCATAGTACCATACAAAAAGCAAAATAAGCAAAATCAAAGGTATATAAATTCAAACAAAAATAAATATTTGTGTTTTAATGTGATTCACAGTGGCCATTTTACATATTTTATTTCTTCGAAATTTAAATACATACTGGTAATGCATTAAGTTAATGGAACGCGAATGTTATGTTAAGAGAGTGTAGGGCAATACCATAATTTGCAACAATTCAACTGTACGTTCTTGTGTGGTACGTATTTTAATACCCAGAATTCATTTGACCTATGCTGGCAATTAATTTGGCCTATGCTTCCAATTATTCAGCATTTGCTATGACTACTCATAAATCTCAAGGGTTGTTACAATCGTTTATAAAGAAATTTTAAAATGATAAAAAAACATTATTTATTTATTTATAACAGTGGAATCTGTAGATAAATCTGCAGTTCAACTACAGATCCTTTTGTGTGGACCTTTTACATATTAATTATTTGGTATACTTTTATCACCCATATTCTGTTAGACCCATCGTTGACGAGTTTAAAAAATTCATCTCGTCTCGTCTCGCTGAATATGCCTTTATGTTAGACACTGTAAGCGGCGCGATAGAACATTTTATTTGTTGGTAGTACTGATCATTTTTTACTATCAAAAATAATTATTGGTATATAAACGAAATATGATTTATAAAATTTTTGGAAAGTGTTAACCCCACTAACTTAGTACTAGTTTTAAAATATTTTTTAAAGGAAAAATAAATATAAATTATATTTATGTTTTAAATATTTTTTAGTTTAGTACAAAAACTAGTAATAGTAAAGATAGTTTTTTTTTTTCAAAACAAAATACAATTTTAATAATAATGAAAAAAAAATAAAGAAAAATTGTTTATTAATCTTTACTTAACTATTTTATCTATTCAATTTATTTATTTAATTCAATTTTTTGATAAAAAAAACACAAAATACTTTGACGAGATACTCTATCGCTTACAATTTTTGACGAGATAAAAAATGGCTATCTCGTCTCGTCAAAGGTCTAACAGAATACAAAACTATCTCGTCTAGATGGGTCTAACAGAAGAATGGGTGTATGTAAATGTACTTTTGCTTCTTAAGTAAAATCAAAAATAAAATGCTTACCTTAGTTTTAAATTACATAAAAATAAATTAATTATATTATTTTTTATAAAAATGAATAAAAACAAGTAAATCCAAATAAAAACAAACATTAACACAAAAAACAAAAGGTGTACCAAATTAGAGTAAATTATAAAAATTTGTGTACGATTTTTATCAAACTTCTTCGAATTTCGAGTAGTGGGCCAATCCAATTAACCACAATTAATTATTCTAGCTAATAAATAAAATGTAATTAATTTGTTTGTATTTTATTTCTATGTTAGTATTAAATAAGTAGATATAAGATTTGTAATAGAGAGATGGTCCACATCCTACCCGGAAAAGGGTAATGAATTTTGACTGTACGTTGATGTGCAGTTGAAATAGTAAAAATAAATTAAATTACATAATTGGTTTGTTCGGGTATGAATTTCAAGAATGAATTTTGTTTTTTAATGTTTCTGATAAAAAAAGAGCAACTATAGTGATGTGAAATATGCAAAATTCTTATTTTGAAATTTTTGCATTTATTTTTTTGCTTTACCTACCACCTAAACGCTAAGTTTTCTTTCTAAGCGTACTAGGTATGGCGTGTAGAATTTACATGCGTGTGTGTGTATTATGTATTGAGTTATTCTAATTTACATGTGTTTATATGTCAATATCTATACGCCATACGTCGTACGCTCTTATTTAGGTTGAGCAGTTAGGGGAAATAGAAGCGTTTTTCATAAATACATACGGCAAAAATAAAATACTGCAGAATGTTTTTTTTTTTTACAGAGTTAAAATTTGAATTTTCTACATTTACAGTTTTACGTTATAAATAAAAACAACAAAACAACTGATTGTCATGCTTTGTCTACTGGTTATTTTGCAGTTTTCCAGCTAAGTTAGAAATGTCTATAAACAAACTTTGAACATTGCAACATTTTGTTTGTGAACAAAATACTTGCCAATACTTATAAGAAACAATATTGCCAATATTGCTTGTTTATGAAAAGTTACCACTAGAATGTTAAGGAGTAAATTGAATGGCAAATTGGAGCTGCAAAATGTAAAATGTGGTTTTGAAATGTCAAAATTTTGTTGTTAGAGTTTTTAAATGTAAATTTTTTAACATTTAAAACTTTTGTACGAAATATTTATTACAATTATTAAGTATACTATTTTAAAAGAACAAATTTTGTTAATTTAACTCAATTCTATATCAATTGGAAATTTTTGGAAATTTAAAATTGTTTACCCAAACAAACTAAATTGACAAGCCTGTCCTTTCATTAACTAATAATTTGTTCTTTGATTGCAAATATCGATATTTCGAAAGCAACCATCCGTGTTTCGACTAACTTGTTGATGTTTTATCTAGGGGCGTATTTTTTTTTTAATTCAGAGTAGAACATTAACTGTCAAAAAACGATTTCTATTTTTATTTTTCGCTCAGAGCGTAAAAGCAGGACTTAAAATTTGTATTTAAGAGATCTAATACATTAGAAGGTGTTAGAACTTATATATCAGCTTTAAGAAAGCTTAATTATTTTTATTTTTTATTTGCTGATATTGATTTGAGAAAAAATTTATTTATAAAAATATTTATTTATTAAATAAAATTATTGTTGGGAAAAAAAAACGAAATAATGGCTTATTTACTTAAACTGTGAACAAATAGGGTCTTGTAAGAAAACCCCACATCCTGTGACTGTCATACAATTTTTTGCTTGTATCAATCTACACAATCACCTCTGTCTCAATGATTTGATAACATCTTGCACTAGTATAGTTAATATATTAATATTACATCATATTTTGAATTTTTATAATTGAAATTTAAGCAGATGTGTATTTTGTATAAAAAACTACTTAAATTATTGTTATTTTGCAGATATTTAGGGTACTATTCGAGATAGTAATGAAAGTATTTGGTTGAATTGTCTTTTACACAGCTCTACACAATAGACAACACTAAGGAATTTTGTTTTTCGTCATAACAGTGTTGCCATTGATAAGTGACAATTTTAATAGTAAAAAGTAAAAATTAAAATTAATAATAAAAATTTTCACATAATAATAAAGTGTAGAAGTTTTTTATAGAGGAATATGATGATGATCGGGAGATAAAAAAAAATAAAATAACTATTTTTACTTTCATATTTTCAAAACAAAAAAAATTATTACAATATTTTTAATTTTAATAAAAAAACACCACTTTTTTACTGAAAAAATACTAAATAGTATATATATAATTCTACTTTACAGTATATAAACACAACTGGTCTTGAGCAGTGTTGTAACGTTTTAATTGTCTCAGACAACTTAAACATAAAGGGTATTCACGATTAAGTATAGATCTACAATGATTTGTACAACGATTTCGTAAACGCACCCTTGTACTTTCAATGTTGTAACTACTCCATGTAGAATTGTGACAGCGGTTTGTTTACATATGAATTGAATTTATAATTATTATGAAAATAAGTGAAAAACAACTTTTTGTTTTTACATTGTAACTACATTCATAAAATAATTCAATTCAAATTTTGTTTCAATTTAAATTTTTTATTGTAAAGTCAAATATATGAATTGACTTTACAAAGGTCAAACTTAATAAATACAATATCAACTAAAGTACAATAGGTTTAAGTCTTGTAAAAATCTACAAGCCTTGTAGAATATTTTTTTATATAAAAATTGTAGAATGGGAATACACTTCTACACTTCTACACCTAGTACAAGTTAGACTACAGCTTCAATCTACACCAATTCGTGAATAACCTTATAAACTGTTGTCAATCATAGTAGCTATATTTGTAAACAACTCAACATAAAAGTTAGGTTTTGTTGTGAATCAGAATAGAACCCTTAAGTAAGTTGTAAATTTTGCCTTTGAGTACTATGTATTATACTATTTTAATATTAGTGAAAACTAAAAATACTTACTATATACTTATCGCAAATTAGAAAAAAAATATCAAATCGGATTATACAAAATTTTCCTGAACTACAAAAATAAACTTGCTAAGCTGATAATTGTAGCAATATATGTAGTGTGTACCGTTTTCAAATAAGTATGAATGTAAGTGTTATTATTTTCTATAACATTTTGAATTTTTAGTTTGAAATCACACAAATTGTTGGCCAGTTGTTATTTATTTTATTTCGAATTAAATTCGAACATCTTTTTCGATTTTAAGTAAATTCGAAGAATTAAAATTATCTTTATTTTTCAAATTTCATATTAAGTACTATCGTACTATACAATTTAATATTATATCTACCTACCTACAAACAATTATATGAACATAATACAGAGTAGAGAGAAATATAGACATACATATATATATATATATATATATATATATATATTTGTATGCACATAAAGATCAATACTTTTTAAGTAATGTTGAACGAAAAGAAAAAGAAAAAAAAAATAAAACACATTTTCCTTCTTTCAACCTTTTCAGATTTTCTGAATTTTTTTTTGTTTTGTATTTTTCTTATTATTATTGTTTTTTTTATGTTCTTTTGTAATATCTATACCTACAGATATTCTTTTTTAAATTAACTTGCCGGCCACATATCAAAAAGAAAACTACTTATATAAAAAAAAAAAAAATGAAAAAAGAGAAAAACAAAAAAAAATTATTCTCTTTGAATACCGCGCGCTACTCGCTCGATTCGTAATCCATTTACATCATTTTTCATTTTTTTATATATACTGGATATATAGATAGATATATATATATATTTATAATATATATATCGCATTTTAAGTGTATCTAAGATGCCTACATCTTTGTATCTTAATAATAATAATACAAAAATATATAAAAACAGCGACCTTACTTTGTATATAAGTAGTTATATGTATATATATATATTTTTTTGTATAGAAGTTTATAATTATATGTGCATATGTAGTATAGTATTTCTCATCAAATTGTATTCTATATACGAAACTTTTATTTGCTACAACTGAAAATATCATATGAGATTTTATACAATTCTGTTCCGTTTTCTGTTTTCTGTTTTTTTTTTTTTTTTTTTTTTTTTTTTTGTTTTATATTCAAGTTGAAGTCGACCTTTTCAATTTGTTTGCGTTCATGTTATATTTGGATATTATCAAAAAGCAATTTTCAGAAAAAATATCATTCTTCCCCCCCGAGGTAAATACTAGATATTTTTATTGCATATAGAAAATTGTATAGGTGTGTATATATACATATCTTTTATGGTATATTAAGTATGTCATATAAATTTTTGAATAGGAAAAAAGAAGATGAAAATATGGAGAGATACTAAAGTTGCACATTTTGATTTAACAAAAAGAAAAATACTTAAATATAAAGAAAACAAAAAAAAAATTATTTTAACTTAAAACTTATACAATAAACCATTGATTGTGGTTATGTTTCAATTCTATAAGGTTGTTTTATTTTCGATTTACCTTTTTAGAATTTATATAGCTTTCACACGATAATTGGGTATGAATAAAATTTTATACATGGACTGACTAGTATTGTTTAAAACATTTGGATAATGATAATAAACTATGCTCAGATTGATCCTCTATAACATCTTCGCTATTTTATATAGATGTTGGGTATCGGTACATGTGATATGGGTATCGATACATGCTCAATTGAAATTAAGTCTATATTAGTTCCACTGAAGCGATTCTCTCGTGAAACATAAGCATATGTACTCATCCTTGAATTATTCAGATCCTTATTAAGTATATGCCAAAAAACAGGTAATGAAAATTTCGTTTAAAATTGGAACACCGTGATTGTGGAACCTAATTTCATCTTACATGGTCCAAAAATATGAGCAATTTTATACTTATGATCTAGATAAACGATTTTAACACCTTTTGTAATTGTTTTCCTTTACTTTTACCTTTTTTGTCACAACTTCGATTTCCATATCACGGTAGCATCGATTTTAAAAGGTCTCAATCCAAATATTTTGACTATATATAAGAGAAAAACATTTATTTTCAGTATATACGAAATCAGATATTTTAGAATTATAATCCTGAATCGTATCTTCTTCGTTAAATGAATTTAGAATTACATAGATCTTGGATAATATTAGGTACACTCTGTAATAATTTTTAAACTTCGAAATTGTGAATAGAAAATGTTTGATAAAGTTAAGTTATAAAATACGTTTATAAAATAATTTTTTTTAATGGAAAACTCTCTGAAAAAAAAAAACACGAAAGACATCATGTACAAGTTGATATATAACATAACTATATAGTTACTATTTGACATAATATAATATAGTAAAGCTAGTCAACAAATTATAAGGTAAAACCGCCTATTACCGGCAAATTATTTTTAAATCTTCAAAATAAGCAAAGGGACAGTTAAATTTAGCAGGAAATGTTTTATTTTCTTTTTTGTATTATTAAATTTTATATATATATATGCTTAAATTTACGTAAAGGGAGATAATTTGAATAAAAATGAATTTAGAGTAGTGAAGGTCTTCAAACTAAAAAGAATTGAGGTTTTTCTTAGTACGTGACTTAAGAATTCCATATATTTTCTTAAGGTAATATTTACATATTTATAACAAAATTTATATTTTTTATAAATTATACTCTAGTATTAATATTTTTTCTATCCTAAAATATACTTTTTTTTTTTAAAATAAAAAAATGTTCAAGACTTTTAAATAACTAACTTATTTAATGCCGGTAATAGGATCATATTAAATTCTAGCATCTCCTATTACCGACATATATTTCTGGTAATAAGATTTCATTAAAAATTACAAATTTCTATTACCGACACATATTGACGGTAATAAAATTGTTTTAAAATTGAGAAATTCTTAATTTTCAAAGGCGTTACCCAGAGCTAACTCAAAGAGTTCCACAAAATTTATCGAAAAGCCGCTCTTATTTGACTGAGTGTGCAATTAGAAATTGGTTTGAAAAATATTTAATAGAGCAAAACTTGTTAGACCTAAATAAAAATTCGACACGAATTGTAAATTGCGATGAGCTTTTTTTTTGTGTCCAAAAGTACAAAAAGGTTCTAAGCAAGTATATACAATAAAATAGATAATGATGAAAAGGAGTATATCACAGTACTTATAATGACAAGTGCTGATGGTAAAATATTCCCTCTAATGATTTTTAAATTCATACACATACAAGGGGTTGCCAGCACAAATATTAACAAAAATGCCCAATTATTGGAGTTTTGGTCGATCGGAGAGTGGATGGATCACTTCATAAACTTTCTATGAATATAACGCAATGGCAACGCTCTCCGCCAGGCGTGTACCGTCGACTTAATAAATTCGTTGTATTTTAGGTCAGCATGTGTTTTTTTTCTAAATTTTAAATGCAAGAATAGCTTAAAAGTAAAAAAAATATTTCTTTCGGTTTATAAGGAATTAGAAAGTACAGACAACTTTAATAGTATTTTTTTTACCTTACTACGAAAATGAACTTTTCCACTCAATTATTTTGAAAACTTAAATTAAGTATATGGGTAATATAAAAGTGGACGGAATCAGGGGACTGTTCAATTAATGAAGTGCCTGATTCCGTTCATGTGTCATATAAAAAAAAAAATAAGGCTAGTTTTGAAATATAATAATATTTATTTATTTTAGGCTAAAAACCTAATTAATGAATTTTGTATTAAATTAAAACAATAAAGAACTTATATTATAAATAATGTCTTTTAATGTTCAATAAATCATATACGACGGTAATTTAGGAATACAATCGCCAGTAATAGGATTTTTTGAAATTTCATGCGCTTCGGTAATAGGACCTGTTTTGTTAAAATTTAATAAATATTAAAAAATATTATTTTTTAATTAATAGTTTGTATTACAAATATGTTCTTAAATGTTCAATCTGTAATAAAACACAATTTTTATTTAAAATATAAATTCAAATATAATTTTACAGAGAAAATTAAGTAAAATAACTCTTAACATGCCGGTAATAGGGTACTTTACCTTAATTGTATTTTTTCAAAATTCTTAAAAATTAATTAATAAGAGTATTTAAATCCCTAATTGCCAAATGTTTCCACACATATTATGAATTCATAGCTTTTAATTTTGCTTAAGTCAGAGATTTGGTAAGCTGCACTAGTTAGAAGTATTACTTCGTTTTTTTTAAGCCTTGAATTGTCCTTTTTATAAAAATAGAAATAAAACTGATATAACGTGCTATAACTAGTTATGTAATTATAAAAAAGTTGAATTTTTATTTATTAAGTGAATTTTAGAAAACAAGGTGTATGGAGGATCTTGGATTACCCACAATGTGCTATTATAAAAATTAGTTACGTTTTACGTGTCGCCTAGTGTCGACTACTTTATTATGCAGGCATCGATTAGTAGCTAACAAAAAAATGTTCAGTATATGAATGTATGATGCTTAAGTATATCTAATTTTACATTTCTGATTGAGTGAGTGAATGAGTACATATTTTGAGTAACTTATTCGACTTGTTTGTGTTTGATTGAGTTAATTTTAGGTGTAAGTGCTAAGCACTAAAAGGTGTAGGACACTATAGATGTTTGTTAAACTATCTAGACATGACATATTTAAAAATTTTAATTTTGTATAAAAATGCTGGTCAGCACAATTATTGAAAATATTTATGTGAGTGATATACAACGAGTTCCATTACACTTTTTTTCATCATCAGTGCTTGTAAATTGTTAGTTAATAGGAACTTCGGAAATAGTTATCTATATTTCAAATAAATTAAAATGAATGCTATATAATTTATTAGTGAATGAAAGTTTGACTTTTATTTAATAAAAAATTCAGTTCCGTGTATATGTATATGTATAATTATATAGTTATATAAACAAATTCGAATGTCAAAAATAATTAAATAATTGTTAATTTTGTGTTATCCTCAGTCATGCTTATTCAATTTAAAATCATATAACTAGTTACACACATTATGTGTATTTTAGTATATTTAGTTATAGAAAATATTTTTGAAAAATAAAGAGATTTTAGAGAAAAAAACAACGTTTCAATTCATCATTTTATTTTGAACAATTTTGATGGTTGCGTAATTATTAAAAACCCAAAATACAAGGACACTCTAGTACTAAATTATATATATACTGTCAGATATTGCTTAGAGCAAGCAAATCAGATGTCTACTATGGACAAAAGCTTGCATCATATTGCTAATGGAGAGGTAAATCATCATTCAGTATAATGTTAGTAACTAATGTTAGTAAGAAATAAAAATAAATAGCTAACATGCTGCAGTTAGTTAGAATGTTAAAAAAATAAATTCAAATACAAAGAGTAGACAAAGATCAAATATCTATTACAATAACTATTTATCGATTATACAGCTTTAATTGTAAGCTACTTTTACTAAGATTTGTATCATAACAAACTGCTCTCGAGTTAGATTCACGTTACATTTGAGACACAGACTCAAATTTACGGTAGTCAGTGCTATGGTTAGCAATATTAAACACATCAACGGAACGTAAACTACGCGAATTCTCTCTAAAAGTTATTAAATCCCTAATTTTACTTTGCAGAATATTCCCAGCAATAATTTGATGGATAAGCGTAATGTCAGCCATCAATCGACGTTATTGGAGAGATTTCATGTCTATCAAAAGCAATCTATCTTCGTAAGGGGGAAGTTGAAAAGGGTTAGACCATAAGCACGTAGTGCAAAGCGAAAAAATTTACGCTGAACTGATATCTCTCTATATATAGGTTAATAAGTTACTTAGAGGGCAGACAAAAATGTAATCGAACGATGTGGCAAGTTTCTGCTTTAATTCAAATTCATATGATTCAAATTTTATTTCGCGAAAGAGATTAAATTGAAATAGCAACAATTTAAGAAAATGTGTTAAAACTATTTAAATATTGATAAATTATTAAAAAACTAATTAATAAAATTAGTAAACATTTTATCAAATATGACTAAATAAATAAATATATATATAAGTATTTTTTCTATATTTTACTACTGCCACAAAATTCAATTCAAAATTGTTTTGAAATTATTTTGTAATATCTTAGTTAACTTTTTGAGCATTTTTATTTTTCCCAATACAAAGTGAAAGTGTGAAATCAGCATATTCTCATAAAATTTTTGTTTTTCGAAATAGAACAACTTTAGTTTTGTCCTGCAGATTGACCCAAATGAAAGAAAAAAATATGATACTGGTATGCAAATCGTAAAATCAAGTCTATAATACCAATTATTTTTTCTGTTACACGCGGGGAAAAAATTTACGGGAAAAAAATGAGGAAGAAAACCCCAAACCTTAGTAATTTTATTAAAACTTCAAATCGGCCAACATATTATAATCTAATTGCTGCATACAATTTCTTTAGTATATGTACATAATATATTCATTTTCAGCTGCTTTTTGCTTTATATTTTAATCTGTTCAAATTTTTAAACTCACTGTGTGTTGTGACTGTGTAGTGTGTGACTGCTCTATTATAATTAGTTTTTTTTTTTTACTATATATGTATGTACATATATGTATATAATTTTATATTAAAAAGTTGCTGGTGGTTATTTTATTCGTCGATTTAATTCAAAACAACAAAAGCAAACTCATCATTTATTTTTAGTTGTGTATATACTCTATCTCTTTCTATCTTATTAAAAAAAATTATTCCTTATTCTGTTTTAGTAATTCTACTTCGAATCGATTTAATTTTTGTTTTGAGTTCGGCTAATTCTTTCATCTTTGCGCGGTTTCATTTTTTTTTTTTTTTCATTACCTCATTTTTGTTTTGTTATTTTGTTTTTGTTTTTCATTACTCGACTTAGATCGAATCGAGTGATTTAAAAGCAAATAAAAAAAAAAAACAACAAAAAGAAAAACGAATAAAAAGAAAATGTAACATTAATCTACTAATTTGTAATTTATTTATTTTTATGTGACAATTAATTGTTGTTGAATATCTAGTTTTAATATAAATTGTATGTACATAATAATATATAAGTACATTTATGTATATTTATATTGATACTATATAATTAATTGTTAAATAATAATATCAAAAGAAATTTACAAGTACATACAGATATGTATATTGCTATAGTTACTCACATTTGAGTATTTTAGTGAGTAATTTTATTTATGAATAAAAAATATTTATTTTGTTTTTTGTGCTGATGAAAAATGGAATTTTAGACATTTTCATTTTCTGTTGAAGTAAGTTAATATATATGCATGCATATAGTTTTTCATTAATGATATTTGTGGCACACTGAATAAAGAAAATGTTTTACTATGAATACTATACACACAATTTGTATTTGACTTGATGTTTACCAATTTAATATTTTTCTTATCATAATCGATTAAAGTACTATCACTAATCACTAGAATACTAATTAGAATATAATAGAATAGTAATAGAATAATCGAAGACATAATAATAGAATCTAATTTATTCCTCTTCATCTCTATCACACTGCAAAAATATTGCAGCGTCTTCCAAGTGGAAGTACTGGCAATCGGCTAAACTACGGAATTGGTGTTACCATTAGCCCAAATCCAAACAACCGAAACCTATAAAGTGACTGTCAATCGGTAATAACGGTATTAAAATATTTTTATACCAAATCATTCTTGGTAGACAATCGTAGGATACTCTTTGATTATCTTAATAGATTAAAGCTCAGTTGGCTTCCTGGAGATTCTAATATTCAGGCTAATAAAATAGCGTTAGAACTCGCTAGAAAAGGGATTGAAATCAATCTCAGTTCAACGGATGTTAGCATTCATATAAGTTACATTTTGACATAGCATATTAAATATCTATACTGTAAGTAGTAATATTCTGAAATATATATTTTCTTTCAAACTAAAAACAGTTACTAATGTGCTTTGGTTAATTCTGATTTAATTTTAATACTGTACTCAATTTAAATATACACCAACTAACTATGTTCTAATTTTAGTTTACACATTACAATATATACCTACTTACAATACTTCATTATAATTATAAATATACTTTTATATATACTTCTAAGTATTTCTATTCAGACAAACAGCAATTGTATTTAATAAATCTAGGACATTTTAGAAAAGTAAGTGTTATAATAATACTGTATACAATATTTTTAAAAAATATAATATGACATCAAAAAAAGGCATTCAGTTTCTCATATTAAAGAATTATTCATTTTTAGAAAGAAAGTGTTACTAGGTCAAAAATATTTCTGTATCAAAAAGGTTATCATCTAATGATGACAACCAGATAAAATAAACTAACTGGTTTTAACTATTATATAAGTTATTCCTATGCTTTGAAAACACAAACATGACTATAATTGCATGTAAAAAAAAAACATTGAATAATTTAAAATTATTTTGTAGAACTGCGGATCTGGCATATATTTGTGTTTTATAATGATATAAAAATTATGATAAATAAATTGAGTTAATTTAAGTAATTATAAAAATTTCAAGTAAATTAAACTAAATTGGAGATTTTTTGACTTCATTCAACAAATTTTCTAAGCACAGCTTTTGTTTTTTTTTCTTTCTTTATTCAATTTTTGTTTTTGCAATTAAAATTTTACGTTATAAGATAGTTAGGGTTTCTAATCATTGATTTATTTAGATCTTAACCGAAGCTGAATGATCGTAGAGTACTTGATAACAGCGTCATCTACATACATGTAGTTGTATTATACCTTTAAGTCTTAGTTCAGTCATATCGTTAATATAGAATATGAATAAGTCCGAACCTAGAATGGAACCTTGTGGTATTCTCTTTTTGATGTTTAACGAGCTACTATACACTTTATTACAATGTGGTCTGTTGATGTCTATGTTGGTAAAATATGATCTAAATAGATTGAATTGAATTTCAGTAAGTTTAATTTAAAAGGGAGTATGTCGTAAACTGCACGGTCAAATAGTTTTTGTGGGTCAACGATCAAACAAGTTTTAACTATATATATTTTTCTATCAACGCTTTTTGATATATATAAAGTCTGTCAATGCTAAACAAGCAGCGGTATAGTGATTGTGGTAAAACACCTGATTCCTATGTATTATTAATGAATCTGGACTTATTTTATTCGAAAATAAATTCTTTTAGGGCTTTAGCTGAAATATTATCATGTCCAGTATACCTGAATCTGGGTTTAGGGATTCAATAAGTTTTTAGGGAATTCTAAGTTTGCCAAATATAACAAAAAATCCAAATAAAATGGAAAAAATATTTTTTACTAAAATCTTGCTGTCTTGTGTTTATCTGCGAAAACAGGGTTTCAATAAATAAGTAGCGGGGGTTTGGAGATGGCAACCTTCAACTTTAAAAATAAATTTGATTTTTTTACTAAAACCCGGCTATTTCCCCCCATATATAACCCCGTATTTGGATTTTGTTTATTTGGATTTAGGAATTCTGGATTTTGTCTACTTGGATTTTGGCATTAGGGATTTCATGGCTAATCCGTAATATTTAGGGTATTTGTAACATTTACAAAATATGTATTCCATATATTTGAGATATCTTGCGGATTATGGTATTAGTATAATTGATTATTGTATCAAAAAAATTCTATTGTATCTCGAGACTCATATGTATTTGATTGATTCCTCCTAAAGCGTCTCTTGATTTGGAACATAAATTTTATTAATTCTAAAACAAAAAAAATCGTCGAGGTCGAAAAATCCACATGTCGTGATGCTAGTACTTATATATGTTACCAACAAAATAATACTGGCAATTATATATAACTATACTGCATGTAGTAGTCCGCTTTATATGTAGTCGATATTGTTTGTATATCTAGAAAAGAATAAGAAATAGTTAAGCAATATTCATTTTTTTTTTTATATACTTACACAATACGAATATATGAGTCATAATTTGATATAAAATGAACCGAAATTGAGCAAACTTTAACAGTTAAATAACTTCAAAAATGAACGTGGGTTCAAATGTAAATACATATATATATATTATATATATATACATATTTTAATAAGAAATAGTTACATCTAGATTTTATTGATCTCTAAACTATAGAGTATAGATCATTGAGATTTTCAAATAAAAAAAAAAAGAAGAAAAAAATTAATTGTTATTTCTGAACGGCAAATAAAAAATAAAAACTTGATTTGTATCCCAGTGTAACTATTTACATAATATAACTATTCCCAATGAATTAAGTTAAAGATTTTGACTGATAAGGAACTAGTTGTTTTTTTTTTTTTTTTTTTTGACAAATTTAAAAGAAATATAAAAAGAAAAATTGAAATGTTTGATAAAAATTTAAATATTATTACACTGTTTTATATAAACTCATGTGAATAGTTTATTAACGTACAATAAATTTGAATATATGTAAATTTGCAATACTAATTTTTATCAATTTTGTACTTTTGATGGAAAAAAAAAATCACAGAAAAATTACAGGACAGACATTAAGTAAAACCATTTCAAGATCCAAAAAGCAAAAAAAAATATTTGTGAAATGTTTAAGTTGTTTAAGATAGATTAGAAAAATGAGAGATTGTTTAAGATAGATTAGAAAGATGAGCTGGGACAAATTGCTCTAAAATGATAAAATGAACATTAAGTAAAACAATTTCAAGCCCCAAAAACCCAAAAAAAATATTTGTGAAACGTTTAAGTTGTTTAAGATAGATTAGAAAGATGAGCTGGGACGAATTGCTCTAAAATGACAAAACGGACATTAAATAAAATAATTTCAAGTCCCAGAAAGCAAAAAAAAATATTTGTGAAATGTTTAAGTTGTTTAAGATAGATTAGAAAGATGAGCTGGGACGAATTGCTCTAAAATGACAAAACGGACATTAAATAAAATAATTTCAAGTCCCAGAAAGCAAAAAAAAATATTTGTGAAATGTTTAAGTTGTTTAAGATAGATTAGAAAAATGAGCTGGGACGAATTGCTCTAAAATGACAGAAGGGACATTAAATAAAACAATTTCAAGTCCCAAAAAGCAAAAAAAAAATATTTGTGAAACGTTTAAGTTGTTTAAGATAGATTAGAAAGATGAGCTGGGACGAATTGCTCTAAAATGACAAAACGGACATTAAATAAAATAATTTCAAGTCCCAAAAAGCAAAAAAAAAATATTTGTGAAACGTTTAAGTTGTTTAAGATAGATTAGAAAGATGAGCTGGGACGAATTGCTCTAAAATGACAAAACGGACATTAAATAAAATAATTTCAAGTCCCAGAAAGCAAAAAAAAATATTTGTGAAATGTTTAAGTTGTTTAAGATAGATTAGAAAAATGAGCTGGGACGAATTGCTCTAAAATGACAGAAGGGACATTAAATAAAACAATTTCAAGTCCCAAAAAGCAAAAAAAAAATATTTGTGAAATGTTTAAGTTGTTTAAGATAGATTAGAAAAATGAGCTGGGACGAATTGCTCTAAAATGACAGAAGGGACATTAAATAAAACAATTTCAAGTCCCAAAAAGCAAAAAAAAAATATTTGTGAAATGTTTAAGTTGTTTAAGATAGATTAGAAAGATGAGCTGGGACGAATTGCTCTAAAATGACAAAACGGACATTAAATAAAATAATTTCAAGTCCCAAAAAGCAAAAAAAAAAATATTTGTGAAATGTTTAAGTTGTTTAAGATAGATTAGAAAGATGAGAGATTGTTTAAGATAGATTAGAAAGATGAGCTGGGACAAATTGCTCTAAAATGATAGAACGAACATTAAGTAAAACAATTTGAAGCCCCAAAAAGAAAAAAAATATTTGTGAAATGTTTAAGTTGTTTAAGATAGATTAGAAAGATGAGCTGGGACGAATTGTTCTAAAATGACAAAACGGACATTAAATAAAATAATTTCAAGCCCCAAAAAGCAAAAAAAAAATATTTGTGACATGTTTAAGTTGTTTAAGATAGATTAGAAAGATGAGCTGTAACGAATTGCTCTAAAATGACAGAACGGACATTAAATAAAACAATTTCAAGTCCCAAAAAGCAAAAAAAAAATATTTGTGAAATGTTTAAGTTGTTTAAGATAGATTAGAAAAATGAGCTGGGACGAATTGCTCTAAAATGACAGAACGGACATTAAATAAAACAATTTCCAGCCCCAAAAAGCAAAAAAAATATTTGTGAAATGTTTAAGTTGTGATAAGATAGATTATAAGAATAAGGCGAATTGCTCTAAAACTCCGAGCACCTGCAATTCAAAAATTGTAAGACATTCCAAGTCAAACAGCATTAAATCTACAAGCAAATGATGAAAGAGATGATTCACATTCGTTGGACGTATTTATCAAGAAACGGAATACTTTATTTTAAGCAAAATACCTAATGAAGAAGCCTAATAAATGAAGATAAAATTACTAAACTTTAAAAAAAAATTATATTTAAAAATTAATCCTATAAGTATAAACATAATGTAAACTTGAAGCGATTTTTATAGAACAATTTTTATTTAAATTTCCTTTATATTTATTTTTTCTTTTTGTATTTTATTTCTATTTAAAATTCTTTATATTATTTTTTTTAAATGTCATATTTTGAATTTTAAACGTAACTAAAACCTATTTGCAACTATCTTTAGCTTAATTTGCAGTAATAATTCATATTATATAATTAATATTTATATAATTAATTAATTATACCTGGCAGTTATAAATTACCACTTCTCGTCTTCTTATTATAAGTATATATTTCTGAAAATCTCAAAACCAGAGGAATAACTATGTGTGATTTTTATAAGGTGATATAAAAACTACACCTTAATATTTTGTAAACCTCCAAAGGAAGTTCATTATTATAATATTAAAATATGCCATTTCAATAACTTCTATACTAATTATTGATCATGACATTTTTTATAACATTAATTATAATATGTTGTATGATCATAATTGCTCATCTTTTAAAAGATCTTCGATGCAAATATTTTTTTAACATTAAAAAAAATATTATTGAATTTTTAAATTGATCACTGATGCTTAAATATATGTATATGAATTCTAATAACAAATAATTATAATTTTAATTGACAAACGAGCATTTGACATTATTTAATAAATTATTATGTACCGTATAATATTATGTAGTCCTCTGAAATTACATATGTATCTATTTTTTAATAAAAAGTAATTTTATTTATGAAAATTATAAATTTTTTTAAAATCAACCGGTTTTATTCTATAGAACAATCTAGGCTACTTAATAACAATTTGAATACATTTTTTCAAAAAGCCTTTGGCTTAGAATTAACCTTTTAATGCAATTAAAAATACAAGCTTTGATCATATAATATTGAATAATTGGTTTATTTAATGCTTTTTCAATTTTCTTGTTTTTTTTTTTTACAATAATAAAAATATAAATTGAATGAAATTAATAAATTTAATTAATATATTAAAATGTATACAGGATATCCGAGCATAAGTATGGTTAGTTGAATAAAAAATTATTACGGGAAAAAATAAGCAAAATAAGTTGTATGATATAGGTAATTGGACTCTTGAATTTATTATCAGGATTTTTTTTAGGTTAAGTTTAGAAGTTGGAATTTTAAGAGTAATTTAAATTGTTTTTAGAAGTTTACCTAAGACTCTTAGTCTTAAAACTTAAATTTCCACATATGTATTTACTTTAATATCATTATTTAAAATTAACCTAACTATATTTTTTTGTATTTAAAATCAAGTGCTGGTAACTTCTATCAATAATGTACAAAATTTGAAGTATGTACTTATATGATTTGCAACAAAATTGAAAAAATGAATATTTTAATAGAACTGTATTAATAAAATTAGACCGAACAAAAATAGTCTTACCGGTATAAGTATATAAGTTGTGCTGAAATTATAGTTTCAGTCTTTGCAACTTGTGATGCAACAAATAAATCTAATTTTTTTCAGTTAAAAAAAAATAAACAAACAAACTACAAAAACAATTAAATTTATTTTTTCTATAAATTGTGATCTATTTAAATATAATTTTTTTATATTAGGTAGTTATCATCTTTATACTTAATCTGGTAAATTGAAAAAAGTACCGTACAAAATATCTGAACCATTTCACAGACGATTTTCATTATTATTCTTTTAAATTATAGCTATATTTAAAAGGAGACGTAGCGATACTATTAATATTTTATTAAAAATTTTGTAATTTTCAATTAGAAATTTCAATTTAAAATATATAAGTAAATAAATAAAATAAATAAAATATATACATAATACATACACGTACATTTTAAGATAGAAAAATTTTAATTTATTAAATTGCCACAACTCACCAAAGTATATAGAGTTTAATTTTTTTTCTGACCAGAATTAAATTTAAATTTAATTTTTTTTTTTAAATAAATTATTACATATAAGGTTGTTGTCTAAGATAAATCAATAAAAAAAATCATATAGTGCCAAAAATAAATTGAAATTATAAATAAAACAATTCATAATGATATGAGTATGATTTTTTATTTGTTGGCAGTAGTTACTGATCATTTTTTACTGTCAAAAAATTATTAGTATATAAGCAAAATATGGTTTATAAAATTTTTGGAAAGTATTAGTGGGGTTTAAAATATTTTTTAAATAAAAAATAAATATAAATATATTTATATTTTAAAAAATTTTTAGTTTAGTACATAAACAGTAGTAAAACAGTTATATAGCAAAGATGGTTTTTTTTTTAAAAACAAAAACACAATTTTAATAATAATGCAAAAAAAATAATGAGAAATTGTTTATTAATCTTTACTTAACTATTTTATCTATTCAATTTAGTTATTTAATTCAATTTTTTGATGAAAAAAAAAAATATTTTGGCGAGATACTCTATCGTTTACAATTTTTGACGAGATCAAAAATGGCTATCGCGTCTTGTATTTTTACAGAAATTACTCAGGAGACGGTTTTTACATTTGCCATCGCGGCAATTTGCTATCGCGTCTGTGGTGTCTAACAGAATACAAAACTATCTCTTCGGAGATATTTTCACGCGATCTCGCTAGATGAGTCTAACAGAATATGGGTGATTATAATATTTTAAACATTTTTTTTTACAAGAAATAATATTAACTCTTCGACTACCATTTATCGATATCAGTTCTAGTTTAGTCTAACTTTTTGTAAATTTTTTAAACCGTTGACCACATGTAATGCATTTGCCTATTTTAGGCATTTAATTAGCTCTTCGTTTGATTTAATTTACTATTTAACCAAAGATGAACTTAAATAATCAAAGAACATAATTCGCTTCATAAATCATATGTAAACTATAATAAGTCAACTATCACAATAACTTCTTGTTCCACTACACTAACACTAAAAATGTGTATTTTATTACTTTCAACAATAATTTTACTAATTTTTGAATAATTTCAGAATTCCATAATTAATTTTATATATATGTGCATAAGGTGCTCTACTTCAATTTGTTAAAAAGTTTTATTTTTATTTTTTCCTAGAAATAATTAATAAATAATTCTTATTACTAAAAATAATGCATACAATTATTATATAAATTTCATAAATTTTTATTTGTTATATTGCGAAAGAAAATTCCATTCACGTCTTAACCTATTAGTCGCTAAAAAACCAAAAATTTATACCTAAACATATTGAATTACTTAAGGGGTTTTAATTACGATCCTTTTTAAATTATGATTTTTAATTATTTTAATTTGCCTTCTAGAAATGTTTGTTTTATGTTTTTTGTTTTGTGTGTATAAAAAAAAGAACACCTCAGAAATAAAATTTAATCACGGAAAGAAAAAAAAAAAGTAAATAATTGCAATATATATATTATTTTCAACAATAAAAATATTTTACGAGGAACACGATCATTAAAGAATAATGAAAAAAGAAAAAAAAAATTGATATTAATGAGTTTGGGGCAATCATATAAAATAATAGTTGCCCCATCCCATACTTACCACATATTACTGCTTTATAGTATGCAAGGTAGGTAAAGTGAATGAATTCATGTAACAATTCTGTAATTAGTTTTAGGGAATATTTTGTTATCATATGGTTAGTACCATACTTAACTGGAATAATTTCTATTCAATTAGTATAATGAATTATGCTTCCAAATTTATTGATCTAGTCATTAAGATTTATAGAAGAATTTTTTGAAAAAAATTTTGTACCTACGTTAGACATAGTTAGTAATTAAAAACTAATGAATAAACATATTTTAGATTTTTTAATCGATTTTCAACTATTGTTTTTTTTTTTTATATTATGAGAACAAGTATGAAAACAAAATAATTAATTTTTGTCAAAAAAAAATTGTCAAAATTTAATTTAAGTAAATATCATATTCGATATCTAACGATAGATCTTTTAAAAAACCAAAATTAACTAGACGTGGATAGATATCACAAAATACAAATACAAATAATTACTGAAGTATAACAGTGGATGAAATATTATTAAGACCTAATAAATCTAACAGAGCAACAATCTAGAATATATTAAAAATTTTAAAACTATTTAAAGAAGTTAAAAATAATGGTTTCAATTAATTTGAATATATTTTTTAAAGAAATTATTTTGCATTGAACTTGTTTAAGATTGTCGAATGAAAATGCAAAAATTATATTGAACTCATTCTCAGTTAAATTATGTTAAATAAAACCAGTTTCATACCAGTAAATTTTCTCTTCTTTTTATAACTAAGTCGATAACGATATTAAACCGAATTTTGTAATAATTCTAGACCTTTTTCTACTATTTAAACAAAATTTCTGTTTTGACTATAGTGTTTATCAAATACCATATTAGTTATAGATTTTTTTTTTTTTTTTTCAAAAATAACAAATTGCTAAAATAATTTAACTGTAAATAATTTATTGAGTTTTATTTTAATGTATTCTAGTTAACCACATTATTTTATTAATAGATTTTTTATTCTGACGTTTAGTTGTCTTTCGAATTTTTGTGATAACTTCTCTGGCAAGTCATCATAACAAGCGAGAATGATAATTTTATAAATTTTATTTACTCAATGATTTATTCGTATATTTGTCAAGAGTATTAGTTTGCGTTTTAAGGGTACCTTAAGCACAACCATTACGATTATTTTTTCGTTTTTTGCACGAATATTATACCAAATTATATTTTAATTAAATAATTTAATAATATTTGAATTTAAAAAATATTTTATTCGATTGACTTATGTATGACAAAGTTAAAATAGGAATTATGAAGTGGAGTAACTTGTGAAATAGAGAAAATGAATGAGTGCTTTAAGATTTTTTCAGAATTTTTTTTTGATTTACTCAGAAATAATGAAAACATTTTTTTTTTTACTAAAACATTCACACCTTAAACCGTACCTTAGATGAATTAACATAGCCAGATATATAACTATCACATACCTTGCGACTTATATCATGCTAGAATGGTAAAGAATGACTTTATTACATATATTTATGTACTACACTGCATGATAAAAACATAAATCAATTAACTAGAAGTTATATTTAAAAAATGGAATAGAAAGAAAGATTGAAAATCTAGAGTAGCAATGCCGAACATATGATTTTTTATCTTTCAAAACTCTAATTTCGTTTCTTTCATTATAGTTTTGTAATGTTCATTTTATAAATATTATTTACGTTAGCTTATCTCTACTCTGGAGTTTTCTTCTTTTGAATTAACCTACTTAACCATTTACTCTGTAAATGCTACAATGTCTCCAATTTTAATCCAATTTTTTCTGTTCCAAATTTTCTTATCCCAGTTTACATTTTTTTGTTTTGACAGCTTACTTCAATAAATACTTAATTATTTCTTTATTCCTAGCTATTTACTTGTTCCTAACAAAAATGAAGTTCCTAATTAAATTGTTGAGTGTAAAAATAAAGCACATAGAATAATTTTTAGTAATATAATTGAACTCGGATTTTGAGAAAAGAAAATAATCCAATGTTTGATTAACAATTTGAGTGTGAATTAGCTAGAAAAACAGAAAAATATATATAGAAAATAACATCATCTTCCCAAACAACAAATTTACAACAAATATGCACTTATCTTTAAGACTAGGAATATTTAAAAAATTATACGAATAATTTTTTATTTTTTTTATTTTTATATCTACTTAAATTACAAATTTACTTACATATATTAAAAAAAAAAAAAAACTAAGAAAAAAACCAATTTACAAACAAAAAATATTATTTCACATCTTTTGCTCTTGCGCTATTCTTTACAATCTTTAAAATGCGCAAATGCATTCAAAAAAACGGCGGCTTTTCTTATAAAAAAAAAAAAAAAAAAAAAAAAACAATAACTGAATTCAAAAATTTTAAAGTTTTTCAAGAAATTTTTTTGTATCTAAATATATATGATATATATATATATATTTTTCAAATCCGGTCTTACTGGTTAAGCACGGGTTTTCTTCTACGATATATGTAACAAAATATAATATTATACATGCATATAGGAATATCCATATATGTATACATTTACAACAAATACAAAGACAAAAAAATAAATAAAAGTTCGTGGTACGATTGTTAGCTCTTATTTTTTTTTCTTTTATTTCTCCTAAATTGCTTTTTCATATATTGACTTTAACATGGCTATATGTGGTACCAACCAACATTTATTATAAACTCTTAAGAAAAAAGATATCAACCAAAAATGAAAATCATCCAAAATCAGTCTTTTGAAACATTTTTTTAATATCGTGATTAAATTTTGATTTTATTTTCTCGATATTATCTAAATTTAGTTTATGTTAGGGCTTCTAATAAATGATAACGAATAGCGATGACAGTACCATTAAAAGTCCAATGGTTATTTTTATTTTTGTGTAGTATTTATATGTCATATTTTTGATATTAAAAATAGAGACTATAGTAAGTAAATTTTCATATAAATTTAAAAAAAAATATATATTTCGAATTAAAAGTAAGAAAATATGAGTAGACAAACACAGGCGTTAGTAGTTCCGCTTGTATCGCTGATGTTGTTTATCAAAACTAAAACATAAATACATTCTCAGACTCACACGATCTTGAAGTGCATATAAATATTACAACAAACAAATCACTTATATTAAGGCTGTATATATATGCAGGATGAAGATACGAATGTTTTAATACAATAAGGTACTAAAATAAAGTTTAAAGCCCTATAAGTTGTACAAAATGAAAATACCAGTGAATATTTGACGGGAAAATTTATTTAATTATTATTAATAAATAATTAACAATTATTACTATAGAATTGTAGTAAAAAACGTTCCAGTTGATATTATTAGTTATATATAATGTTACAATTCTATTAGTATTTACAAAGTTCTAATTAGATACTCAAATTTGTTCTATACTTAGTTCTTTTTACATCAAACGAAAAATTGAAAATAATATATACATAATATAAATAAAATGGTACGTATAAACATTTCTACAGGACATTTTTCCTTACGAATTTTTTTTATTAACCCCTATTCTTATAGTATTACCAGTGTCATATTACATACAAAGTTTTTGATATTGATAATATTGATTGAAACAAAACATTTCAATTTAACTACACTGTTATGAAATACTTGTTATTTACACTAAATAATATATATATATTTATAATATGATATCATGATAAAACGAATAGAGTCGATCAAGAATGTTCGATCGATCAAATATATATACAACTTCGACCACCACTGAATGAACAGCTCACTCAACATTATCTGTGGCTAAACCAAACCGATCAAACTTATCAAAAAACCAAATATCAAAATATAAACCAACATCAACATAACCGACATGAATCAAAACCATATTTTTTATATAAAAAAAAAAAAAAAAAAAAAAAATTCCAACTGAACTCTTCTAGAATTTTTTTTTATTACTGTTATTATTATTGTTATTATTGTCGTTGTTTTTGTTACTGTTGTTGTTGTTGTTGTTGTTGTTGTTGCTATTACTACTGCTGGTCCTGCCCTGATATTATATTTTCAGTCCAACATGATAATGGTAGTCAATGATAATGATGATGATGATGATGATAATAATAATGATGATGATGATAATACAAACCGGCACCATCATAACAAACGAGTTAAAGTCATCTTTGATTCGTTCATTTGTTATTCATTTCTATCGTTTTGGCCGATGGTTTTTCTTTTACTCGTTTTTTTTTTTTGTTTTTTTTTGTCTTTTTTGTTAAGTTTACTTACAATTTCATTTGATAATGCCGACATAATGATGACGATGATGTAGCCGATGCCAATGCTGATGCTGATTCTTCTTGTATCAGTATTACGTATTTTATACATCTTCAGAAAGAAGAAAAAAAAAAAAAAACTTACTTTAAAAATCACAAAAAAAAAACAACAAAAAAAAAAGTTAAAGAAAACGTATTAATTATACATACATATATATGTATGTCGTATTTATATATACATAACCTATATGAGTATGTAAAATATAGTCAGTAGCATGTGAGTTGAGAATAATATTGAAGAAACTTTAAGTTAGCTTGAAAAATTTTTTTTTTTTATTTTTAAAATTAATTTTAATATTAATTCTGAATTTGAGTTTTATTTTTATTTGTCCGTCTTTCATTGAAAATTAATACTTACTTAGATGGTGCAATTAAACTCAATAATTTCTGTCATTAAGTGAAAAATCTGCTCTATTGGCTCTCTTATGGGGCAGTAGTTTTCTATAGTTATTTGGTCTTATACTATGATCATCCGCAACTCCTCCCGTCTATCTGAGATTTGATGTAAATTTGGTGCAAATCTGGTGATTAAAAAAATTTAACTACACTGTTATGAAAAACATGCTCATTTGCAGTACCATAATTATATTTATTTATTTATTTATTTCAATCTACTGGGTAGTCCCTTACAGATTTTGCTTATAAAATATTTAAAACTAAAATAAAATAAAACTAGAAATAGAAAACAAAAATTGTAAATATAAAAATAATTTCAGATATAAAATAACATTAATAATAAGATGCATTAACAATTTCAAGTTAAAAATAACATTAATTCAAGAAAAGAAGTTAAAAAAAAGAAAAATTCAGACTTAAGTAATAAATAAATATTAATAGTATTGTACGTATATTGTACGTATATTATCTGTAGTATATTTGTAGTATAAAAATTCAGTATTATAGAATTAGTAATTAACTTTTTTGTTGCTGTTTGTTTCTCTTGAAATAAGTATAAATGCTGAATAGAGAGAGTGTAAGGCCATATTTCGGTAGGATATTGTTCTTTGACATAACAAACAACAACCTAAAAGTGATTGCATTTTGTGTTTATAGTTTCAATTTCAATTCTTAAAAAAGTGAATTGCAATTATGTTGAATTTAGACATGAACTCTCTCTAATGGTGTTCTATAAATGAATGGCTACTAAGTTCACTTAATTTTTTTTTTTTGCACTCTTTTCAATGTAAATTTGGAATTCTTTATTCTGAATTTTTTTACAATATTTAATAGTTTGGACTGCAGTAACAATGAGGTTAAGAACATTATTATGTCAGATTTCAGATTATTTTTAAATTAAATCCTTAAAATGAAAGTCAAAAATAAATCACACAATTTTCACGTATGTTAGTAATAAATTCAAAAAATTTATCTAATAGGCAATTCAATTTACGATATAATTATTTACCAACTAAAACATTTCAATTTTATTTTTTAAGTTATTTTGAAGTTGATTGGCTCTCTGATGTTGATGACGATGAAAACTAAAAAACGTAACTATTTCTGAGTTTTTTTTTTTGCTGTGGTTTTTAAAATGATGCTTTTAAATCTAGTTTTCTTTTATCTTTAAAAAAAAATATATATGTATATATGTAGTTATTTATTTATACTTGAAAAGATTTTCGATGAAAATTAGAAATGATAACTAATTTTCTATGGTTTCTCATATTTTTTCTAAATCAAAAAAAAAAAAGAAAAAAAAAACCAAACAAAAAAAATTAAAATGGATTTAAAAGCAATTATAAAAATACAATTTATTAAAAAAAAAAACTGTTACTGTACATAATTGATAATTAAAAATTTCCAAAAGATTTTTTTTCATTTTTTAAATTTCAATTCAAAAAGAAGATACTTTACGTCGTGTATATAATAACTCATTAAATATTGCGGTTCATTAGGGTTCAATTTTTGGGATTTTTAAATTTTTTTATCAAGTAATTTTTATCATGATGATAATGTTGATTTATTTGTTTTTTTAAAACCTAATGTAACTAATGTGTACAATAAATAAATTATCAAAAGTTAATTTAACAACACAAAAAAATAAAAATGAATAAATCTTATAATATTTTGTTATTTTTTGACCCGAATGAGTTCAGTATTGTAAAAGAATATTGCTTTAATGTTATTGTTATCCAGTTACTGCTTTTTAAATAATAATTGCATGCATCTAAGTACTTTTGAATACTTCATTATAGTGGCATTAATTTTCAAGTATTTTCAGGTTTTATTCGATTATTTTATATAATTAAAAATATTTTGACAGTTACTACTCAATACTCACTAATTTTCGTATGTTAGATATTGAACTTTATTTGATAAACCGAAATATTATTTATTTATTTTATGTTTTTAGTTAAATTTTAGAAAAATTACTAATATACGCCATTCCGTGATTCGAGGGAGTTGTTTTTTTTAAAGTAGATATGTTTTTTTTGTAACTTTATTTAAGTGAGCCTTGAACACATTATAGGTATTTACATTATTTTTTTCTTATTTTCTAATTCCATATTTTATTCTTAGAATACATTTTAATTTTTTTTCTATATGTAAAATAATTCAATAGTTCAATTTTTCATAATGTAGGTACATAATAATTATATGAAGTTATTATAAATAAAATATTTTATTTTCTATTATATTTCATTGTTTTTAACATTTAATATTTTTTACTTAAGTATTTACTTATTAAATTTTTTTACATGTTTTATTAATTTTGTTTCATTTATTGTTTTAAATTGTTTTGTATAGCTTAATAGCATTTAGGAAATTTATTATCTTTCTATAATCGGTTTCATCATCACTATTTAAAATCTCTAGACTATTAGTTTTTAAATATTTATCCCTATCTTTTGAATATTGAATACAATTTTCGAATAGATGGCTATGTTTGCTCCACAAGCACAATTTGGTGATGTTGTTTTTTCAAATATAAATTTTTGTGTTAAGTTAGTGTGTTTTATTCTTATTTTAGTAATCGCGATTGAATTTCTTCTATTAAGTAAGACTTTTCCAAGGTCTCGTATTTGGCTTAATATTTTTTAGTTTGTTACTATCGTTTGTTTTATATTTATTCTTGTTCTACACTTTGATATATTTTCTTATTTATTATATTTTTAACATCTTTCAACAAATTGTTTTGTTAACCATATATAACTATTGATAATTTAAATTGATGAGCTTTTACACACTAATATTGAACTCATCAAATAATTTTCAGTTAATAAATTTTTTATTAATTTTTTTTTGTTTACATTCTTGACAGTAACTTAAGTAGAATCACCATTTTGTGCTTAATTCAGTACGGTACTGCAATTTTAGATTATAATATCTACAATTTTTCGAATATTTATTTAACAAATTGCTGGCTTATCTATTCATTAAATGTGGAAAACTATACTGCTATTGACAGGAACTAAGCCTTCTTAAATAGAATATTTTAATATAATGACTCATTTTAAAAACAAACTGAATACGCATGCGCTGGAACATCCAGTATATATCAAAATCAGTAGAAATACGTTTGGAAACATAATTCTTTGTAGTTAATTCCTGAAAATTTTTTTTTGTTTTAGAATCATGTTGTATTTTTATTGATACATTTATACATTTATACATTTATTTATATTAAATTATGTTAGGAGACAGACAAACTATCAATACATGTCTGTCAGTATAATAATCATTTTCTGTAAATTGGATATCATGGTAAATAAAAAACACGGACAAAACTAATAAGTTGATGATTTTAAATTAAATGGTTTATGTTTTTGCTTAAAAAGATTTTTGTTTCGGATAAGAAAATAAAATACTTGAGTTTGGACATTTAATTGATTAAAACACTACATACTAGGTCTTATTCTGATAAGCGTATTTACTATTTAAAAATTGTGTAGCAAAATAATAATAAAATATCAAAATTAAAATTTTTAACAACTTCAATATAAATTTAAAGGGTTTAGTTAAAATATAAATTTTAAGAGGTTTAGTTAGAATGCTGCCAGTTTTATAAAATATCATATCATTCGCTTCTCAGAATGAACCAAAGACAAAAACGAGAACGATAACATGGCAATGTGTAATTTGGGAAACGATACAATGTACATACAAATACAATATATCAAATTTTATGAACTGACAATATTGTGTTGGCGTACAATGTATTCTACTTACAGTTCCGATCACTCTAAACACATTTTTTCTGACATAAACGTCAAATCAAATGTAAAAATATTATATTCTTGTGGATACCTATTTTGTTTGATAAAGTTTGAAAGATTATATATGGAGATTTTTTGTTTTTTTGAACAAAAATCTTCTTTGTGCTTTAGCCTTATAGTTAATAAAAGCATTTTTCTGTCGTGAGTTCATTTCCTTTTAAAATTAAAATACATCAAAATAAAAAAAAAAAAACATTTTTAAATTTATTTTTGAAACATGAAGTGAAATTTACACATATTTTTCTTTAATTTTTAAACTTATTGCTCGATTGATAAAAAAAAACTCAACATAACTCTACCAAACTATACTGTGTATCAACAAATTTTCGGATACATAATTTAACAATCCATGTCGTGAAAATGAATCGTGGATACACTGTAAAATTAATTACCGATCATGAGACAATGTAAACAATTTATTTTTGACATTTAAAATCATACGTCAATACATGTTGGCGACGTTGTCGATACATTTTCGATGTCACGGATATTAATATTTTTTCTGTTCAATATATGCAGTCGCATGGTTATGCTTACCGTATTTTTATACATATAGTTACCGCTTTACTGTGAATATAGCAGAAGAAACGGAAGTTATATTGCAAAATAGTTAACATTAATCTTGAACTTCTGCAGTTTGTATCTTATCTTATATATACTAATTTTGTTTTTGTCTGAAGCCTTTTATAACAACAACAATAATAATGAAAATAAGTTCAGTAACAGTTCATTATGATTGAAAGAATGAGAATTGAAAAAATAAATCAATTGTTTTTTAATGTATTATGGAAGTGAGTGAAGAGTAGAAGTAAAATGTAGTGAAAAAATAACATTAATGCATTATGATGACTGATGAAAGATTATACACATTTACTTTACATTGCTGTTGGTTGTTGTTGAGTTGTAATGTGTATACTTTTTTTAAACTGCACCCAAACTTTACTAGATTAGCAGTGGCATTATACTAGTATTGTAATATTGTTTCTTGCAATATGTCTAATATTAATGACTAAATGATTGTAACACATACGACAACGAAAATATTGTAAGTTGATCGATGCAATAGAAATTTGCAAAGAACTAATCCCATCATCTAAACTATTCAATTTAGACATTAAAAGGAAGTGTAAACATTATTTCTATACAATCCCATCTATTCAGCTATGAAAAATTATACCGTGGCCCAAAGAGACTATATAGAAGCGAAGAGAGAAAAAAACAACAAATTTAATTCAATATTATCAAATAAAAATTGAAAAAAATTTCGTCTATGCGGCAAGCCTATTAATAAAATACTCGATTATAAATAAGAAAAAATATTAGAAATATTACTTATAACTTATAATTATAATTTTTTTTTTATATTTTAAAAGAAAAAAATAAAATTACAAAAAGTATTTATTAATTTACCCCCTTTAATTTTTTTTACTTCAGTTATATTTTAATAACTATACATGTAAATTTAATTAAACCTACCGCATTAACCTAATCTAAAAAAAAAAAAAAAAAAAACTAAAAAAAATGAGAAAAAATAACAAAACTTAAAAAATTAAAAGCCTTGTTTTCATCTTAAATCTTTTAATATTTTAGCGCTTTTTTTATATATATATATAATATATAAGTGGCGACAGCGGCGGCGTAAGAAGTTAAAAAAAAAATAAAAAATAAAAAGTTTTCTGCAACCTGTTTGAACCTATAAAGTTGTCTGTAGCACACAGAATAATAGTGAGTCGTTTGTTTTTTATTTTTTTTTTGTCTTTTTTTTTCATATTCTGTTTATTCTTTGCCGATTCAGAAATAAAAATTAAAATAAAAACTAAGCGGCTAAATTCAAAAGAAAATTAATTAACATACTTAAATGGTATGAAGTTATTTTTCTTATTTCTTTGTAGTTTTTTATTTTTTTTTATCGTTTTTTTTTTATATTCTTCTTTTGTTTACGGCTCACGTTAAAGGTAGGTAAATTTTTTGTCAGTGTTGTTTTTTATATTAAAAAAAAAAAAAAAAAAAAAAAAAAAAAAACTGGCATAGAGTTGGCAATTTACTTACGTTGGGGAAAAAATGATATTTATCATAATATGAAGAGCGGGCTTTTTTCACTCTTAAGAATTTTACACAAATTTGTTGATGTGACATTCAAATTGTTCGGTAAAGTTTATAATACAATTATTATAACGGTCAAAAGTTTATAATTATTGTAAAAAAAAAATGAATGAAGTTTTATAACAAGCATGTATACATTTTCCTTGTACATTCATACATACATTGTCGATTTTATGTCATGATTTTAGTTTAAGGGTGATTTCATGATTAGCCAACTTAATTATCTGTCAGAATTACATAACCTAATTTTGAAGTGGAATGATTTCAATTTAAGGGTGATTTTATGATTAGCCACACAATTTAATTATCTGTCAGAATTACATAACCTAATTTTGAAGTTGAATTGTGTGAAAATACGACTAACAGTTTATTTTTAAGTTGTCTGCGAAAACATAACAACTGATTAAGACCAATTGTGTTTAAATATATTATGCTGTTAGAGACATCTATGTTAGTAGGTTTAGGTACTTAAAGGGTTAAAATAGAAAAGAGTTCGTCGTGAAAAATAAATATTACAAAATTAAAAAAACAAATATGGAAAAAGAAAAGTATGTTATATAAAATTTTCAAAAAATATTTTCAAAACTGTCAATGGCAGCACTGTTACGATAGATAACGTGTTTACAACTGCTTAAAATTGTTATTCGTATACTATGAAAATTTGGTTGTGTTGTCAACTAAAATGTCTTGTGAATCATAATTGTACCCTTAGTTTACCATAACGCTTCAACAATCTCTATAAAAGTATGTATATTTACTTCGAATGAAAAGTAAAATGAAAATGTGAAAAACAGAATAAGTCCAGGATAACATTCAACAGACTATGATCAAGGTATAGGTTTATAAGCAGAGACATAACAATTAGAACATTTAAAACGTATGTAAAATCAGTTTGGGTAATACCAAATCATTGAATTGAAATGTAAAGCAACAAGCAGAAGAACCATTATCAAATGTTTAACCTATATAAGTATGTATATAGTTGATATACCCTATAGTTGAAAATTGTAAATCAATAACAAAAAAATAGTAAAATTTGATACTTGAATTAAGCTTAAGAATATATTTATAAAAATATTTCACTTTATGTTATGTGACAAAAAAAACAACTTAGCCTTTGTACCTCTCGTAAAGCTCACCTCGGATTTAAACTACATTGATATGAATATAATTTTTAATTTAATTTGACTTTTATTCTTAGATTTTTTTGTTTTTTGTTTTTTATTTTTTAGGTCATTTTTCTTCATTAAGTGTAACGAAATTCAATAACTATTGACAACAAAAACAAAAAATAAAAACAATTTATTATTGGATTTTTGATTATAATTTTGTATATGTATATATACATTAATATATATATATAAATGTATATATATATTTATTATCGATACAAAACGAGAAAAATATTTAAATTTTTTTTTTTGTTATTTTTCGGTTTGGTATGGTATATGACTCATATAAATTATTTGTATTGTACAAAACGTACGCCTGTCATTAGAGTGGTATCAGGAGAGGAAGCATATTTTGTTTTATTTTAATATAGTGTATCTATAGTTTTTAAATTTTAATATTATTTTTATTTTGAGGTGTTTTAAACACCATCAAAGCTTTTGTTTGTTAAAATTGAAAGGAAAATAAATATAGAAAATAGCTTATAATAATAATTTTTTTTTTATTTAAATAGTAATTAAAATATAGAAATGAAATTGCAATTTATTGCATTGTAATCAAATTTAATTTTTATTTAATATTTTGTGGTAATTTATATACATATAGAAAAGGCTATACATATAATTGAAAATTGTTGTTGTATCTATTGATTTGTGAATTAAAAGTATAGATTATTTTCTATGCTATATAATGCAAAAAAATTTCCCAACAAATATTTATGTAAATTTTTTATTGTACACATCATTGTGTAAATAAATAAATAATATAAATTAATAAAATATTCTACTATTTATGATGTGAACAATTCATCAGAAGGTTCTGTTCTGTTGTTTATAACCAAAATGATTTGGTAGGAAGAGGATTTTTTTTTAACTACTTAGTACTTACTATTATTTTTGAAATAACGGAACTTTAAATACACTTTTTTTTTTGTTAGTTATCCTATAATTCTATTTATTTTCCTATAATCATAACAATCATCAAAATGTATGTACAACCATTCAAAACGAAATATTGTGGGTTAAATATAACATAATGCAATATGATGAAAATTCTTGTAATTTCCAAGTTAAATAAAGCTCTTATGTTTATAGATCGAAGGGTGTGTGTGTGTGTGTGTGTGTGTGTGTGTGTGTGTGTGTGGGGAAAAAATGTACAGAGACCAAATGTTTTTGAGTCAGTAGAAAAAAGGACCTGAAATATATTTTTTAAGTACTAAACTATTTATATACTGTAATGTTACTTAACAGCACAAAATTTAAGTTAAAAAATTAGGGAATTTATATTGTCAAGTTCGAAACATGACAAAATGACATTCAACAGATCTTATTCGTGTTCAAATTTAAAAAATTTGTTTAATTTTTTGTAAATTTTTTTTAAGAAATCAATTTTTGATTATACATATATAATGAAGTATTATACATATATAATAAAGTATTATCTGGCAATCAATTTAATGATTCTAAAAATGTTCACCTTTACCTAGATGACGGTTTTTTTTTATTTTTTTTTTTAACAAATTACATTATTTAATCAAAATATTTTTCGATAGTTAATATTAAAAAAAAAAAAATAAAAATAAAAAAAATTTTAAAGACTATAAGACCAGACAGTCTACGGTCACACTTAAAACAAAATTTATAACACAAATATAAATACATTTATAGAATTAAGCATTGCATTAATACTCTGAATTGTATATGAACTTCAAAATTACAAATAAAGAAAAAAAAAAGAACACGCATATAAAACAAAATTTAATAATCATTATAAATTTCCAAATTAGTTATCATTGTCATATCTTCTGTTGCTTCTCCTGATGACATTGCACCTCTCATTGTAGTAAGTTTTTCTACATATAGTTACGCGTATTAATACCAAATCGCTTATATTTTCTCTGGATCAATGGATTCTATATTCTAGAGGTATGTACATTTGTTTTATAGGTACATACACAAATTTGTAAAGTGTGTGGTCGATTCAAGTATAATTAATTTAAATTAGCTACTACACTCTATTGCAGAAAAATCTACCGCCCGACCCCACCTATAAACTTCTCATCACAATAAAAAAAAGTGTTGTAGATAATTACTATCTATAAATGATTTTATATCGCATTTAAAATACAAACAAGGTATGGATCAATTTTTTTTTTTTGCAATAGAGTAGTATAACTGATTAAATATTGTCCTCTTTAAAAGATAATCATAATAAAATTCTCATTTTAAATTTGATTCTATTAATTTTATTGTATGAGTTCAAATTTCATTTTTCCATTAAGGCAAATGTATTTTAAAATAAGTACTTTAAATAGTTGTGGATGTGCATATTCTTTAAGATGTCGAAACGAATTTTATTTTTTATTATTTTGATTTATAAATTTTAATCTGCTAAAAATAATTCAGATGACTAACTTGTCGTATATACTTAATTGATATAAGGTATACATTTCCTATCGATATTCAATGATTCTATCAATAAGCTTAATAAATTATCATCTGAATATAGATTGTAATACTAAGAATATTAAATTTAAATACGTTGTTACTTATTATTATATATATACATATATCTATATTATTTTTCTAAACAAGATCAAAAAATGTCAAAACGTAAAAAAACATTGAAGCAGATTTGAAGACTGCAATTAAAGAAGTGGAATCTGATAAGACAGTTTATTAAGCGGAAATTATATAAAATTCCACTATTAACTTTATTTGATAAAAGCAAGATCAAATTCGAAGTCAGTTGCAAAATCAACTGTACTGATTTTCGACGAAGAAATTCAAATAGAGATGTGGCTCTCACACATTTCTAGTGCTGGATTTCTACCTACAAAAAATCAGTTGCTAGATACCGTGAAGATTTTGCTCAAAAAATAAAATAGAAATAATATATACATTTATATTTACATTATATTATTATTTTATTAATTATTATTATTAAAATAATCCATTTATTTCAAATATTATTTACATAATGTAGTACTGATAATTAATAAATTAACAAATTATTAGATTCCAAGAAATCATTCGAAATATGCATACTAATAAATTAATTATTTAAACGTTTTATATAATTAAACTCAACCAAAATTTTTATTTTTATTAAATATAAGAATCAAGAATGTAAAGTATGTATTAATACATTTGCAAACGCCAGACCAGCTGAAATGTTAAAAGTTGAAATGTTAGTAGGTATTTAACTTTATTCTTCATAATTATTTTGTATTGAAATAAATTTTAATAGGAATGAAAGGCCAGTTATACAAATAAACTGCAATATGAAAGTTAGTGTAAATAAATTATTTCAGTAATTCTACTTCAATCATAAAAATAATGTTTGTCTGACTTTTTAGTCTTTCTTCTACTAGTGCGTAATGGAATTTGATTCATTTTGAACATAAGTACAAACTGCTAATTTCATATGAAACTTGCTTAAGCATAACAGAAAAAATTAGCTCTGCTAATCCGACATGAAAATCATTTCCTTGGTACAAACCGCACATAATCTTAATACGCTGGCCAATTTAATTATATTTGGAATTGACGTGTTACTTATTAGCTATTTTAATTTTTACCCTAATTTTTCTAATAAATCCATAAAAGCAATGTTGTTTAACAGGAAATTTTGATCAAAACTGTTAATAAAATTAAGTTTTGTAGATCAATTAACTCATCAAAAAATATATACGTATAATCTTCCAAATCCAGTGGATTGGAATAATCCCGACTATATGTTGGCTTGTTTTTTAACTCAATTTCATAGCGTTTTTCAGCACTATCAGAAATTGAAAAATTTAACTCTGCTAAAATCATTTTATTTATAAAACGTTTTAATTTAATAATTTTTATTTTATTTAAACACTTTTAACTTCAACATAAAAATTTCAAATAGTTATAACACTATTGTTTTTTTTTTTTTTTTCGTATAATAACTTGAATTTGACAGTTTAAGAATCAAACATATATCATTTTCATCGTAGATTTGAATTTTACAATGGCAGCATTTTAAAACACTTTCGATCAAATTTTCATCGAAATACGTAATGACACTAACGATTACAATCGAATAGCTCTAACGATAACGATGAACGATTCGATGAAAGTCGATCGAAATACATAATAGGCATCTTAATTTATGAAAATTCATTGATGCAATTTATAGTGAGTAAAAATCGTACTAATAAATCATAAAATATTGTGTAGGTACTCTCGTACTAAATTAACTGAATTAAGTGATTATTAAAAATCATTCTTTTTTTAATTAAACAGCTTGATAGCCATTTTGAAATAAACAGCTGATTTTAATTTTGTTATTTAATCCAATGTAGTTCATTATCTGATGTTCAGTAAAATGTTTCTCATTATTTTTTCTATAATGTCAACATTATATTTTTCTCATTATTTGTTTAAAAAATTTGTAGAGAAAATTATTCTTAAGAAACTTATATAATATAATGTATAAATATTTTTAATTTAATATTTCAAATTAAAAAACAATAATAATAACAATAAGAATAAAAACAACTCATGTATATTATTATTTGAACTAAATTTATATTTTCATTCGTATTCATATAATAAATAAAATATCATTTCTATACTAATTTACAACAAATTTAATTTTAACAAATAAATTCTAAAATGACACAAGAATGTGCAATAAAATAAAAACAATAAAAAATTATTCATAAGTATTTCAATTTCAAGTATCTGTTTAACAATGAACATAAAATAAACATTTTAATAAAGCTAACTTTTCTTTTAAGTTCAAAAGAAAACCCTATTTAGAACTGATTCATCTGATTTTTTATTCTTCTCATCTCATCTTAATTTTTTTTTCTGCTTTAAGGTCTGGGGGAAAAATACATGAAAGAAAGAAAAATATATATATATATATATATTTTTTTTTCATGTAAGTACCATTTAGAATTCTCATAATTAAGAAAATAAACCCTGAAAATTTGTTTTGTATTTTTTTTTTCTTTTTTATTTTCCAACACACCACTTAAATTGTAATTAAAAATCATTTACATTATTTTCTATCTCTTTTACGTCTATAAAATTTTAGGAGGAAAACAAAAGTTTTTTATTATAATATTATATATACAAAAAACAAAAAAAAAAATTAAATTCACAAAATTACAACAACAACATCAAACGAATATTTTTGATTTTTTCTTCCTTTGATAATTTTCAATTTTCCTTTTGAAGTTTTTGTTTTTTCATTTTATTTTTTTTTTATTTTTCTCTTACTAATAAAAATTTCAAAAGAACGAAAATGATTATTTCTTTGAAATCTCAATTTTTTTTTTGCTTTATATTTTTTTTTTTTATATGCATATCAAATTTGAAATCATTGTGAATAGAAAATTTCCTTTAATCTCTAACAAAAAAAAAAATAATAATTAATCTATGAGAGGGAGAAACAAAATTCCCTTGTTGTGTGTGTCCTACAAAATTTATATATATATTATATTAATACGTGCATGTATAATATACAGAAGGAGGAAAAACAACTCTTAAAAATTACCATATGGTCATCTATCTATGAGTGGTATACATTTATATCTATACTATACATATACTATACTTCTCTATAGTATATTTAGATAATCATTTGGTAACACTTCTTGAATTCAACACTAAATATTTTCTTTTACATCATTTACAAATTTTTAAATTTTTTCTTTTACCAATTCTTTTTTTTTCACTTTTTTTTTTGTTTATTTTTTATGACACTTCTGTAGTGTTAATCACACGTATCTTCAATAACACCAATTAAACAACATCTTTGCAATTTTTCTTTAGAATAATCACAGAGTTAGTTGTTAAAAAAGAAAATCTCCAAATATATTTTCTTTTTTTATGATTTTAATTATTGAAAGTGTATATTTTATATAAGGTTAATTCATTACAAATTCATAAAGAAAATTTTGTTGTTTTGTTGTTCCGGGTAAAATTTTCTTTCTTAATTTTTTATTATAAATCTTAAAATTTATTTATGTTGTATTTTCGTTAATAATTTCTGTAATGAAATAAAGTGTGATTTGTGTATTTTGATTGTTTTAGAAAATTAGTTGTTTAGTTTAATAGAGATTTGGAATATGTTTGATCACAAGAAAATATTGTATCAAATAATTTAAATACCCATTAAAACTATTGAAATTGATTGAAAACATGGTTATAGAGATTTAAAATTCTCTCAATAACATAATAAGAGTAATAATATCTATAATTATAGTTGACAAGCATTTAAGGACCTGCGCAGTAGAGATACTTTCATTTTATTTCGCTTCTCTTTAATGACAAAATTTTTTATTTTTAGTAATTTCATCCACTAAATGACACTAACTTACTATAGGGAATATATCGGAAACGAATCAGTATATGAAGGAGGTGTATTTATGTGTCCAAAATAAACTTACTAACCACGAAACTTTTTATTAAACACGAGTGGTTTCTTCTAAATCGTGATAAGTCTATGTCAGTACGTAAATTACTGTATTTTTTTTTAAACTTTAATTATAATTACTCAACAGGGGCCCCTAGTGACATAATATTATAATATGAATCTGTATAATGCTTTGTTCAAATTTATGAAAATAATTTAATAATTTTTTTAGATATGACTCACTATTCTAATTCTTAAATCAAAACATTGAAAAAAAATCTGCTAATCCTTTTTCATCCCCTCCTTCACGCGTCATATTTATCTCAAGGTTGCATCATGCCTCAACACCGTAACAAGTTATTGATTTTGCTAAAAACAAACAATTATACAACATTAGTGATAATTTAAACTTGATAAAATGCAAAAAAATTTCTAGAGCCAATAGTAGCGTCACTTCTTTTAAAATGTATGTTCCTGATTCTATGTTTAACTTACTATTATCTCCATCAATATGGCCCAGTAACACTTTTGTCAAAGAATTGGTCCAAATGTCTAAAGCGAATACATCAGTATTGCCGCCAATTGGAAGTCTTAATAACTCAAAAAACTGAAATGCTTGTCATCATGCTTATTATCAAAATGTAAGGGGACTTCATTCTAAGGCTCCTGATGTATTTGTAAACTCTCAAAAACTACTTTTCGGTTTATCTTAACTGAAACCAATTTATGCAATAGCTTCTTGAGTACCGAGTACTTTTCTTCTGATTTTAATGTCTTTAGAAAGGATGTGGATTCCGTTTGTGATGCTGTGGGCCGTGGAGTTTTAATTGCAAATCGAATTGAGTACGATTGTTCCTTGTTTCAGATTCCAAATACAGATGATATAGAAGTCATCTGTGTCAAAATGATATACGTAAGAATATCTACATTGTATGCTTTTACGTCTGCCCCGCCAGCCCCATTGATGTATATCAGCAGTTCCTAGACGCGGTCGATTATGTTAGTAATTCTGCTGATGGTCCCGACGACATTATTGTTTTTGGTGATTTCAATCTACCTGATTTACAGTGGACCCAATCAGAAGATGAAACATATTATATTGCGAGTAATGTGTCATCTTTAAAAGAAACTGTTTTTGTCGACATACTTACTGCTTGTGGCCTCCATCAGATCAGTTGGGTAAAAAATAACTTAAATAGACAACTGGATCTGATTTTCTCAAGTAACGCAAAGAACTGTCTGGTAGAGACTAGTGAACACACTCTTTCTAAAATCGATCTATACCATCCTCCTTATTCAAAATTTGCACAACTCATAAGAACAATGCTAATGTAAAATTATTCTTTTTTGATTTTATGCCAATGATTTATTCTTAAATTCTGTGGCATCACAATGTACTCAAACTTTACCATCAATTGTAACTTTAAATGTAATTAATTGGAACTAAAGTAATAATCGTACGAATTAAATTTTCTCTTGACTTTCAACTATGTAAAATAAATTTAAATCAAATTGTAAAGTTGTACATATCCATTTTAATGAATTTTGTTAATTTAATTATCAATTACAAAAATCATAAATTTCTTAACTACCTTAAAATACTGTTTTGTATACTTACTTGTGTGGTTCATTTATACATTTTTGTACTTGAAACAATTCAAAAAATATTAAATAAAATTCATAAGAAATTTAATATAAATTTCTTTGAAATATTCACTTTTCTCTACTTGAATTAAATCACCAATAATTTAAATATCACATTTCCTGTTCTAAAGTACCAAAGTACTACAGTACTACCCACAGAATAATCAAAGGTTAACTCTTGCTTATGGAAACATAATATAATATATACTTACTTATATATATATATATATATATATATATATATATATATATATATATATATATATATTTTTAAATTTTCTCATGTTCTATTTATTTTTTTGTTGTTTTTAAGTTGACAGGGTTTTGATGCAATTACAAAATTTCTCGTTAAAACTTATTCAATAAATTAAAAAAAAAAAATTGTATTAATTAATTTTAAAAAACAAACCCCCAAAAAATTAAATATTTCATTTTTTTTTTGGTTTATCATTTGAATCTTTCCATTTTTTTAATTTAAATTTAATTTGATTTTTATTATTGAAATAAAAAATTAAATGTTTTTTTATTGTTTTTGTAATTTGATTTCGGATTCTTATTACATGAATATAACTCATATATGTAATATGTATTATTTAAGGGCCCTCATTCTCATTCAATTATGAAATTGTTATAAAACAAACATTAATTTCTTTCCATAAATTACTTACAAAAAAGAGTTTATTGAGTTGAGGAATGAAATTATACAGACACTTTGGTTTTGTCTTAATAAAAAATAAGATATATGGTTGAGAAATGTTGAAGGAACTTAATTAAACAATATCTACATTATAAATTATATTATAGAAGTGTGAAAATTTAAAAAATTTAATTAACTAAAATTTTTTATATTTACAAATAGTAATCAAATACTAGGTCGAGACCTTTCATACGTAATAACTAATTGTTTTGATTAGAGTGAAATTGAAAAAGTAGTGGGATCATGGGAAAGAAAAAATTATCTGTAAATATACATAATGTATATATATTGATATTTTGACCATCGAATTATTTCACTTTGGTAACACTTACTAACTAAAAAAAAGGAATCGTAATTGGTTTTCGTTTATATTAAGAAAATAGTAAAAATATTTTTTGGCACAAAATTAACGTCACATCGATGAAAAAAATAGAAAACACATTCATGTCGGAATGTAGACAAATATTTATATACTTAATACATACTTATGAATTTGAAAAAAAGGTAGAATATTTGAGTTGGTTACAAGGAATTGAGTTTGTCACTTTTTTCCAAAATTTCTATAAATTTCTATTTCTGTATGTTACGGATTATATAGAAATGTCCTAACAGCTCTATACATTTTTTATTATTATTTTACTAGGAAGATGTTTTTTGCAGCAGTTTAAAAAGCAGAAGCTATACGATAATGCTGAAACGTCCGCAAATCTATAAATTTTTTACTATTTTGGAGCATATTTTTGTAGAAGTTCGGAAAGCATATAACTAGTAATTTCCATGTTATCTATTGTTATATATCTGCCCTATATCCCACGGATGGGGTTGCAGGACATTGATGACGATAATATTATATTATGTTATCTATATTGTTATAATATTATGTTCCCGAATTTAAACATATTTTATAAAAACTCAACTCGACCATAACATAGCATACTTCTTTTATATAAAGTTGATTAATATATGTGGTCTTATTTTGTGATAGCTCTACTAATAGTATGTGTTTTTTGAAGAGATGTGTTTAATGAATATTTAACCAATGGGCTGTCTTAAAGAAATCGTCTTTGCTATTACCATCTTTCAACACTTAGTTATGTATTATAATTTTATTTATAATTTAAATTTAAAAAAATATATTTATATTGATTTAAAACTTTAAATTAATTCCACTCTAATATATTATTACAAAATATTATACAGTTATTTTTGTTTAAATATACATGTATAACTATATTTTTTTTTCTCCTATTACTCCGCGTGGTAGCATAGGGCTTCGATAGTGAACCTCCATTCCTCTCGGTTGAGTACTACTTCCTTAATATCGTCCCAGGTATAATTGTTGATTGTTAATTCTTGATCGATTGTGCGTCTCCATGTGTTGTATGGTCTGCCGGGTCTCCTTTGTGCTTGTGGATTCCACTTTAGAGCTCTTCTTGCTATATCACTTTCTGATTTCCTTAGTGTATGACCTATCCATTTCCATTTTTTCCTATTTATGTGCCTGTTGATCGGTTCTTCTCCAGTTATCATCCATAAATCCTCGTTGCTAATTCTTGCCGGCCAGAATATTCTGCATATAATTCTCAAGCACTTGTTGATGAATACTTGTAGCTTCTGTTTGATTCTGACCGAAGTGAGCCATGTTTCACTGCCATATATTAATGTTGACTTAACACATGCTCTGAATATTGTTAGCTTTGTTGCTTTCGATATTTGGTTGCTCCGCCATATCTTCATTAGGCTCCCAAATGATCTTCTTGCCTTATTTATACGGCTGTTGACATCTTCTATTGTACCTCCTCTTGATGTTATGATGCTCTCCAGGTAGTTGAATTCTTCTATGTATTCTATCTGTTGTCCACTCACTGTTATTGGCTCACTATCACTGTTGTTTGTCCTCATTGCCTTGGTTTTCTCGATATTTATTTCCAGTCCCGATTTCTTTGCTTCTTCCTGTAATCTGTTGACTTTGTTCTGTAGGTCCCTTTGATTCCTTGATATGAGGCATACATCATCTGCGTAATCTAAGTCTTCTAAGTTGCCGAAGAGATCCCATTCTATTCCGTTTATTCCAGTGCAAACTTTTCTTAGAATGTCGTCTAGTATTGTGTTGAAGAGAAGTGGATATAGTGGACATTCTTGTCTAACTCCTATATTGGTGTAGAATGGATCACTGATGTTACCTCTGTGTTGAACTGTCTCTGCATCTTTATACATCGCTTTGTTCTCCCTTCTTTGTAAGTGTTCTCCATATTGCGCATCTCTTGACTGTGTCGAATGCTTTCTTAAAATCTATGAATAGTAGATATAGTGGGGTATTCCATTCTACTGATTGTTCAACTACCCGTAAAGTATTTGACTGGTCAACACAGCTTCGGTTTGGTCTGAAACCGGCCTGCTCTTTCCGTAGTATTGGTTCTAGTACTTCTTCTAATCTTTTCTTTATAATAATTACTATTATCTTATGAATAGTATTTAGAACCGTGATTCCTCTTTAGTTGCTGCAATTTGCCATGTCTCCTTTCTTAGGTATCTTGACAATCATTCCTTTCTTCCATGATGGTGGTATATTCTCTTCTATCCATGCTTTTCTGATGTGGGGTTCAATTGTTTTTGCGAATAGGTCGGGGTCCAGTTTGGCTATTTCTGCTGGAATTCCATCTTCACCTGTTGCTTTGTTGTGTTTCAGGATATTGATTGTAGCTTTGATTTCTTCTATATTTGGAGCTTGAGTAGATATTGGCAGTCCCTCAGTTGGGTAGATATTTGCATTGTCTCTGTTTCTTATGTCTGCTTCATTATTTGTACTTTCTTCGTTGCTCAGTTCTTGGAAATATTCTCTCCATCTCTTTAATTGGTCCTCTAAGTTTGTCATGAGCGCACCATTTTTATCTTTAATTGGTTTGTTTTGTTGTTCCGACTGGTTTGTTAAGTTCTTCACTATGCGATGCAAGTTCAGGTTATGTTGCTGTGCTGCTCTTTCTGCTTCTCCGACTAAATTTTGTAGAAATTTCCTTTTATCTTTTTATCACTATATACCTAATCATAACCAATGATCGTTTTTGACAGTAAAAAAATGGTCAGTACTACCAACATAATAAGATTTTCTATCACCTGGCTTGCAGTATCTATCAGAAATATATTCAGTTAGACGACACGATCAATTTTTTCATCGCGTCAATGTAACATCTTAGAGATAATGGGTGTTTTATGTATTTGTTTGGTGATAAAAATCAGTTTTAGTTAAGCCCCACAAATATAAATAATGTTTAATACAAAAATTGTTTGATTTATTTTAATTAAGTGGATACAAACCCCAAAAATAATTAGACTTCAAAACATGATAGTTTTATATTTTGAACGTGAATTCGATGTATGAAATCGTAAATGAAAAATCAATTACTATATTAATTTTACTTTTAGAATAAAATTTCTTTCAGCAAATAAGTTTAATAGAATCATTAATCAAAGTAGTATAAATAATAATACTGATAATAGTTAATTCGTAACTAAAAATCATATTACTTATTCTGAATATATTTAGGTATTTTAAAGATAATATTTTTAGTTCAATGCAGTTTAAAACTCATCCCACACGTTCCATTTTTTTTCAATATTTTTAAAATTTTTAAACTGTGCCACATTTAATATTTTTTCGTTCAATTTTTCTCTCAACGATTTTGGCAAATATCGAAATTTTTTATTTAATAATTAAAAATTTTGTCCATTTAGTCCTCACAATATAGAATTAAAGTTTTATTTAATATGTATTATTATCCAAAATGTATTTGTTTTTTATTCAATTGACAGTGATTAGTAAGAAAGCTCAATCGAATTAACTTCTAAAGCAAACGAATCATATACATAAATATAATGTAATCTACTTAATTATTAAATTTTCAAACTATAAATTTTTAATTGAAAACTTGTGTATAGTTTAGCGAATATATCAAAATTCAGAAATTAACTAAATAAAACTAAACACAGTGTATTAAAATTATAATAAAAAATTAATATAAAAATTATTAAAATATAAATCTTTATTGTGTTAAAATCAGTCCTAATCCAATTAAATTGTGAAACATTATTATTTTCTTTTCTCAAATTAACAAATTATAATCGGAACTTTATTTTGTTTATTTTTGTTTTTATTTTTATTTTTTTTATTGTTCATTCAAAAACGAAAATAAGAAAACAATGTAAGTAAATAGAAAAAAAAATCGTCTTTAAATCAAACAACCCACATATACAGGAACCAGCATTTAAAGAACATAATTCTTTCATCATGTGTATTAAATTATACAGAAGAAATAAAAAAGAAAATATAATTTATTAAATTCTATAGGTTCAAAGAAAATAAAAAAAAAAAAAAATAAATAAATAAAAAATTAAAAAAAAAAAAAACATAAAATAAAAAACGGAACATAAATGTCACATCAAATGTCAAATGTTTCTCAATAAATTAAAATAAATGTGTGAAATTATTAATTTATAATATGATTTTAATTTATCAATTGTTTTAAATTTTATGGGATAATCTCTTAAAAATTAAAATTAGGTAATCCTGATAATTAAAATGGATTAATTAAAATACAATTGAAAATCTCGTCCCATGGTAGATTATTTATTCAGTTTTAAATTAATTTTTAAAATTATATTTTGAGTTAAATCTTACTAATGTAGAATAACCTTTTCGTCCTTAATTAAGTTTATACTACAATTTCTATACAATATTCCGAGCACTTATTTATCAGATTATTGACTTATCAACTTATTAAATATGGAAAATGTGGAAATCCAATTACATATTTTAATTTTAGCATCATGTACTAAATTTTCTCTTTAAATTAAAGCATTACTCAAATGACTCGTTGTAATCTAAAATGTTTTCAAAGTAAATTATAAATTACAATGTACACGAACACGAACACTTGGTTGGTTTGTAATGTACTTTAATTGTTATATTCTAGGTATAAAATTTTATGTTGTACTAGGATAAATATCTTTAACGATGGCTTCAGCTATTACTTTTTATTTTTTTGATGCCTGGCACAGCGCTGTCGAAAGTGGAGCTTTGAATTCTACTGGAGCTCAGTGGAGCTGAAAATTTAAAATACATAAAAACTACATCCCTTTTCAATATTTCCTTTTTATATAATATTTTATTTTGGGACCCAAAAAATTTGAAGAACCCAAAATTATTTAAAAACGAGTACAATTAATTTATTATAATATGCAAACAACTCACCAAAACTTATAAAGCTTGTGAAACAGGATTTTTATCTGAATAAATCTAACAAAGTTAATGTGATGTCTTTATGTCGACTGAATGCTATTTTGTTCCAAACGTCCAAAAGTTGTTTTCGAGAAAAATTAAAAACAAAATTTAACTTCAAACAAAAAAAAAAGTAATCGATATGAATTTTTTTATACTTTGCATGATGTATTTTTAAATTATTTTTGCATTCACTAGACATTGCCACATAGAACGATTATGAAATATACTAGTTTTTATCAAAATAGTCACAATTGCCAGTTTGCTTCATTTCATACAACGTATTTTATTTTTATTACAACTAGTAACTGTGTTTCGCGTAGAGCAAAAATAGTTAAGGTGGCGCAAATAAGAATAAATCTAGTTATTGCATTTTGAATGAAATGAAACAAAGTGTGTAATGTATCTAGAAAAAATTTTTATTTATAAATATTTTTACCAATAATCATTGTCTAATTTTAATAATTTGATAAACCTGAAACGATGAAATGATAAATTAAAATTAATTTTTGTAAAAATTTTATAACTCAAAGCTATCTGTTCCTAAAGCCATAAACAAAAAAACTAAATGGTTTTTTTATTACTCAATAAAAACAATCAACATCACTTTTGTTTAAATTCATTATGTTTTTCCAGTAATTTACTTAAAATTAAATTTTGTACTGAACTATTAATTAAAATTTAAGTTTTTAATGATAAATTAAAGTACTACAAAGTTTCATTTAAATACTTAAAAACTTATAATTACTACATAGGATTGCGTTAAAGTATAATCGAAAAATATTGGCAAAAAATTAATCCAACTTCTTAAATCTTGTAATTAACACTTTTATTAAATGAAGAGGACTGTCTGCAATCTGCATATCTAAATTTTTAAAACAATTCACACAGTCTACTTCTTGGATCAGTGAATCTGAAAGTTCTAGCTCTGAATATTTTTGAATTATTTCAGTTAGGCATCGGTCACTGAAATGAATGCTTAAAATTTTTGCTTTCGATTTTACAACGCAAATTTTCATATTAAAGTTGCACTCCGCTAACAGAAAATTGGCGTTTGGAGCTGAATAGCATAATAATATTGGGAAAACATGGCTTATCAAGGAAAATGACAACTCTGTATATTTTAAACTACAACGGAAATAAATATTTTGAATACACCATTTGAAAGAGCTTGATTTAAAACATATGATAGTGCTCTTAAGTATTATATTTTTACAAATTTAAGTTTTATTTGAAATTTTAATGAATTAAACTACATAATTTTTATGAATGTATTATATTTTTTTATAAAGTTGGAAAAAAGACTGTTAATTTCGTGAATTATATTATATTCTTTTATTATTACAATGATTTTAATTATTTTGTAACTAATGTCAGTATTTTATGATTTTGGAACCCATTGAAGCCAATTGGAGCCCATTTTAAATGTTTTTGGAGTTTAAGGGTGCTATTCCCATTCACAACAGTATTTAGTTGAGTAGTCTCAACACAACTCAACCCAATAGACAACACAACCGAATTTTGCTATTCTGAATGGCAACTTAAAAAAAATAAAATAAAATATTACTATACATACCTTTCTTTTTTCTTTAATTCTAACAATAAAATATAAACACAACACAAACACAACTGCTCTTAACCAGTTGTAACGTTTTAGTTGTCTCATATACAACTTAAACTAGTTGTCTCATATAATAAACTGTTGTCAATCGAAATAGCTATATTTGCAGACAACACAACTTAAATATTATGTTGTGTAGTTTTGACAGATAATTAGGTTGTGTTGTGAATGAGAATAGAGAAAGACAACAAAGTTGTCAATTACAACCTATTTTTAGGTTGTGTTGTGAATGGGAATAGCACCCTAAAATTTTTTTCACACGACAGCACTGCTGGCATATAATTTTTAGTTTTATTATCGAATTTAGCATAAACCACGATGTGTTGACGATTGACCGTAAAATTTTATTATCAAATCATACTATAGAATGTCTGTTTCATATTTTTGGTGTTCTTCATAGTTGGGTTAGTTGGTTAGTATACAGTTTTATATTGGTTTGTGAACAACTTTCTTAGACTTGATGTCAACAAACCAATACATTTTATTCATTTTCATATTTAACTGAATTTTTGCGCCAAAAGGAATTTTCTTTTTTAGCTGAGCCACCAATCGATCCATGTGCTTATCTAATATGAATATCTAACTTCCATTGCTGAGACTAACTTATAGAATGTTAGAATTATGCTAAAATATAGAATGTAAGACTTTTATAGAATGATAGAGTTTACGGGTTTATGTCTTGATATGGAATTAATTATTTTTAATTAAAATTGCAAAAAGTATAGAAATAAAAATATATATATATATAATGTATGTAAAATATGTATATTTTGCAAAGGAAAAATATTAAAATAGAGTTTAGAAAAAAACAAAAAAAAAATGCTCAACTAAGAATATTTGAATTTTGTTTTATTCAAAAAAAATTAGATTGCCCTTGGGGTTATTTCGAAATTACTTTTGATTTCACCTAGCTATAGCTAAAAATTTGAGATTTTTGTTATTTGATTTTTTGTTTTTTTTTTTATTTTTAAAATACATCATGAGAGATTAAAATAAAATTTAATTTCAACTTAAAATGAGAATTTATCATTTTCGACTTCAAATAGAGTTAAAATGAAAATTTTCTTTGATCATTCATTATTTTCTTCTCTTAGTTTTCTTTTATCTTAAATTTTCCTTCTTAAATTTTTACTTTGCTTTTTTGTTTTTTTTTTACTTTTTTTGTTCGAAATGTTTTGACCAAAAGTTTTTTGTTTTTATTATTATTTTTTTGTTTTGTGTTTTATTTGTAAGAAACAAATTTGCGTTGGCGCTTTCAAGTTTCAAGATCAAAGGAAGGAATTTTTTTCATGTTTTTTGTTGTTTTATATAATATATTTTTGTTTTGTTTTTGTTTTTAATTTTTTTTTTTTGTTTTTTAACTTTTATTCAAATATAATAAATTGTAATGTACTTGTATATAAATATATAATTTTAATGTTCATGTACAACGTTTCTAATAATGTGAGAATTATTTTATTTTATTTATACCAATTCGGATCGGAACAGATCATTCACACTTTTAGACAAAATAAAATGTTCGGACACGCCAGCCACTATAATATAAAAGTAAAATCCAAAAAATTAAAAAAAATAATGTTTATTTGGAAAATAGGTATTTATATAATATGAATTGATTTTTGAGAGGTACTCTAAAATTCATTTTCAGTTTAGTGCGAAACAAAAATGTTTGAACAAAAAAATTTTGTATGCTTATAATTTGAAAGAGTAGATTTTTTGAAATAAAACAAATTATATTGAAAGTAAGGAATATGAAAAATATTACAAAAAATTGATTTTGAGGTAAAATAATAACTAGAGTAATTATTTACAGTAATGTATGGGTGGGTGTGAATTAATTTAGTTTTGTGTAAACAAAAAAGTAAACTGAAATTAAGTACATTGAGATTTTCCATTTTTAATTCTGAATTACAATTCAGAATAATTAATTCAGAAATAATGAATTCAATCCAGTTATTAAATAACGATTCAATAGTCAATTGTTAAACAACTCGTCACCTAATACACCCAAATTTTATAAAACTTGTACCAAAATTAAAAAAAAAAAAAAAAAAAAAAAAAAAACAGTTTTCTTAAAGTATTAAACATTTCTTGTTTTCATAAATGCAAATCTGCAGTCAATCTGCATATTCTAAATTTATGAACACACTTGTCAGATTTTCTGAATGCTGTTCATAAATGCAGACTCAAAGTCTACCGGACGTCAACTTGGCAGAATAAATTTTTAGTATGCATAAAATTTTTTGAAGTCGTTTTTTTTGTTGTTTTGAGTATTTTAGGTTTTGTTTTGTTATTTTCAAAATGTCAGTATTAATGAACAGAAACTTTGCAGAATTGTCAAGTAAAGGTAAAATATAGGTAGAATTTGTATTCATTATTGCAAAGTACGCCAACTGGTGGCAAACTTGTTGTTAGTTTGCAGCATTTATGAATACACCCATTGTTAGGCAACGTTTACACTTCAATTATATTGACAATATTTATTGATGAGAGAGAATATTGAAGAAATACTAATGTGTAAACACATATTGATATATATATATATATATATAGAATTTATCCTATTTTCTTCAATATTTATTGAGAGAGATAAAATTAAATATGGCGAATAATGAAAAACTTATAGTACGTTTTCAAGCTCATGTTTATGGCTAAACAACTAGCTCATAAACCAGTCAAATGTCAAGTGTTCACAAGCTTTTTTGGAAAACAACCAGCTGTTAATTCCATATTTATTATTTATATAAAAAAAATTTTTTTTTGTATTATCTTTGAGTATAACTTAAGCTATTATAATTGGTCATACGATAAATATGTAAATAAAGAATATTGATGTGTAAATGCTGCCTTACATTTGACTGTATATTACCACTATAGTAAAATTTTTACTGTTTTGTAATTGAGTGGATTATCCATTTTTTCTTTTATTGTACAGGGGCAGAATTTTGTTGTACTATAACATTCACATATCAATTTTCGGTCTATTAACTGTGCAAAATACATTTTAGCTTTCGTAATAATATAGTTTAATTTTATTTCCCAGATAACCAAATTGTAATCCCAAATAATAAAAATAATTTTTATATTACTTATTCATGCCATTGGTTGAATTGGAATCAGTATCCAAACAACACATTCTATAATACCATGATTCTGATTTATTAAGATACGTAAATTTAGGTTTTTCAATAAGCAAAGAGAACTCTTTTTTCTGAAATATTGGAGAACGTTGAGTTACAAAATAAAATGTTCAAGTATGTAGGCACATGTCGTACTGAAATATATCAACAGATAGCACTAAGTAAGAGATTGTCATAAGTCTTATACTTCGAATATATAAGCTGGAAACATCATTAGGTTTCAGTACAGTTTGCATAATACAATTATTACATAAATCATTACAAATTAATTAAATTAAAATAAATTAAACATATATCCTATATTTAATATAGATAGATTACTTAAATCTTGTTTTCCAAATGATTTGCACACATTAATTTATTTTTTCAAACTTTTGAAAAACAAACAATAATTCTACTTATACAACCTACTACAAAATTGACTATTTTTATTGAGAAATTTAATTTTTTATATTTTACTATGTACTCGATCTTAAGTGTTCCGAGCCGTCACTACAATAATATTGCAACAAAATAAACTAATTTTGGATTGTTTTGTAATTTTTTTTTTGTCTTTTATTTAAATTTGTTTTTATTTTTTTTTGTACTTTATTTTTCAAATTTTCGGTGTGGTCTAAAAACCACGACCTCAATAATTTAGCGTTAAATAAAAAATATAAAAATGTATAAAATGAAATTGGGGTGTTTATATATATATATGCATATATATATGTTCATATTTACATACTTAAATATTTATTTAAAAGAATAGAATCAAAATAAAAACAAAACATAGAAATTTTTTGGTGTAAAGTAATAATTTTCAAGATATTTTCTACACACAGGAAACTGATAATCTAAAATAATTTACAGATTGATCATGTATAATATTATTTACTTCAATTCTTATAAATTCCTATAAATTATTTAAAAAAAAAAAAATAAAAAAAAGAACAAAAATAATAGACTTGAAAGAATTTTGCTTATTTTACTATTTAGTATTTCAAATTTAATATATAAAATTACTTAATTTATAGTTTCTAATATGGAAAAAAGAATTTATTTAAGCGAAAAAAAAGAGAAAAAAAAAATGTTTTTTTTTATTGCGAAAAATTTTCAGATCAGCTGTAAATTTTTTATTTTTCTTTTATATTCTTATTCACTTAGGTAGAAATACTTTTTGGTACATTAAGTACGCTATTCAAATTTTTTTTTTTTTGATTACATGTGGGAACTACGCGATTTGAGTATTTATTTGCTAAATTTTCTAGCATATCAACTAATTAACTGTGAAAAATAAGCCTTCTCAAATAAAATAGTTAAATTTTTTTTAAGTTGTTAGCAGATTATACTAACAATTATTTGTTGTTACATATTTATTTTATCCCAATGACAAAGGGTACTGGACCAGGTGAAAAACAACGTATAAAGCATTTTGCTTTCATTGTGAATCGAACCTTCATTTGAATTTTCACAGTTTACATTTTTTTGAGCATTTAATTCTTAAATAACTAATTCTGGTGATACAATCATAATTATCTCATCATGAGCGCTTAGATGAACATACTTAATAATTACTTTTGTTATATCGAGTCGACCACTCAACTCATTTAAATAGTTATGTATGTATGTATATTTTCAGTTTATATTATAATTAACAATTTTAAAAGTGCGGTTGCATGTATACTATACAAAATTTAATTATGTATATACAAAAGCATGCTAATCATTATGTTCTTTGATAATATGTAATGTATACAAAATTCAAACAATGAGAAGCAGAATGATAAGTAAAAACACTATTTTCATTAATGGCTTATATGCATTGTACAGAACAATCATTATTGATAAAGTTTTTGTGCTATAACTTGTGATGATTTTTAGAATGCAAATATTATACCCGAATTAGCCCAGATTATTTTTTTTTTTTTAATACTGAGATTATATTTAGTAAAAACTGTTAGTCCGGAGTAAAATAACATATTTTTGTATTTCTTTTGGTTTATGGGACCGCTGCTGCATGTTGCCATATGGCATCGCTGTGCTATGTGTAGGAGAAAAAAAATTATATGAAATAAATATTTTAGATGGCCTCGGTAGTCGAGTGGTAAAGCACTCGAATGTAGTAATGTAACGACCGAAGGAGCCCGGGTTCAAACCCCGTGAAAACTGAAAAAAATTTTCAGATGGTATAAATTACTGAAAATGTAATTTTCAATACAACCACATCGGATCACATAAATTTGATAATTACTAAAGATATAATAATATAAGTAATAAAAATAAATAATATAAATATGTAATATACAAAAATATATACCAAATAACTAATATAATTTAATAAAAGGCTCACATTTCGAAAGTGAAAAGGACCTATAAAGTTGGCCTACAGATTTATCTGTAGGATAAACTGTTAAAATAAATAAATAAATAAATAGACATTTTAGATTTTGAATAAGACATTTTTTTTCCCTATTCCAATGTACCTATTATATATATATATATAAATTTCTGCATTTATCTGGATGTTTGTAAGTTCGACGGAATACTCCAACACATATACAAATTGCAATATATATACAAATTGTAACATCATGTAATTGTCATAAACATAGTATCTGTTTTTTATTGCTTATATATGCCATCTGTCATCTGTCATTTGTCATCTGTCATTTGTTATTTGAAATCTGTTATATGTGTCATTTGTCCATCACTTCATAATGATTGTCATATCGTTCAAGTGTTAAATTTAGATGGCGCCATAGAACATTTTACTTTTATTATGTCTTAATCAATTTAATTTTACAATTTGAATTTTACAGTAGAACTCTACTATGATTATAAAAATATAAAATTATTGTAAGTTTATATTATATAGTTAGATTTTGTTTTCATTAAAAATATTTGAATTTAGTATTTCTATATTAATTTAAATTGAAATTATCTTTTTGACTAACTTATACTATAGTTAATTGAATACAATAGAATGTCTAAGAATATTGATTATTTAGAATTATTGAGGTCTTAGGATAATATAGGTTTAAATTTCCAATGATGGCAAGTAAGATGTCGTTAAAATGATCGAGTAAATAACCCTTAGGGAATTGAAAATTTTGCACCTTACTACAAATATTCCGTTTATATGGTAATTAAAAGCATTCTAATAATTCTAATAAAGGTATGATATTGATAAATTAGTAAGCAAATACATGTTTTTCTTAAACTTGAAATGAAAACTCTAATGAAGGAAGAAATGCTAGAATTTATTTTGCTTATTTTGGTTACAAAACTAGCAATATGTAAAAGAAGAGAAATAATCAAATAGAACCAAAAAATCATTCATATAGTATTAAATAGCTTAAATTGTTAAATTTTAATTATTATATAAATAAAATATGTTAATAAAATTATAAATGAGAAATATAGATGAAAAATTAATAAAAAACGTTTGAATATGATGGAACACAATATTATGACTTTGTGACATATTGGCAAAAAGCGTATGTAGAGTCCTTTATCACATTTGATACATATATAGTTTGCCAATTATTTTACAATAATCGTCAGTACATGTCGACGACAATCAACAACTATTTCAATTTGTCAAAAAAAAAAAAAAATTTAAACGGGAAATAAAATTTTATATTTTTTATTCAAAAATTTACAATTTTTAATCAGGACTGTGACGATTTTGGCAAAAAAAAAAAAACATATCAATGGATTGGTTTTACAACAGCTGAAAAAAGACGATAAAAGAATAATAGTATAGAGTTTTTTGTTTACTTCCTTTACCTATCTCCTAAAAGCAAAAAGAATGCCGCAGAAAAATAATACTTGTATTAAAATACATATTGTGTATAATTAATCAATTGCAACGAATCAAAACATTAAAAGCAAGCATCGCCACTGATCTATTTTACGTATTACAATATTATTCTGCTATTTTAAAAGAAAACTGATAGAAAATTATTAGAAAAAACTTTTTAATGTTATTAACGGTTTTATTAAGCAACAAAAAAACTTCATAATATCTTCTTCATTATAGTAACTAAATTGGTAAACTTATCTATTACTTGTCTCTAACTTAATGTAGGTAGTCAAATTAAAAAAGGATTTCCTGCTAAATCTGCACAGATATGTATGATAAATAGTAAGCAAAATTGAAATTGCAAAAATTATAAAATAAAAAAAAAATAACTATCAAAATGAAAATGAAGTAATTTCCTGTTTTATTTCCTGTCATAAAAAACATTTTTTTTTTTTTTGCTTATGAAAAAGATATATGAAATAGAAAAAACAAAATGGAAAATAAAAAATCCAAAAATGTATTTTTTTTATATAAATGTAGATTAGATACATATACATAGTATGTATGTAATTTAAAAAATTGGATAAAATGATATAATAAGTAGTTGATTATTTACATTATAATATATAACTGTTTTGTTTGGTTTAATACTATGTAGGATAATATTATGAGTCTATAATTGCTGGATAGAATTCATCAGGGCCGTAGAAAAACCGATAATTGTAAATTATCAGAAACAAATTTTGAATTTGTAGGAAAATTCATAATATTGCAGGTTACTTGTGTGATGTGTGAACATATAATAATATTGTACTGATTTCGGAGTTGTATCATACAATTTGATGATATTTATTTATTTTGTTTAAAAATTCAAGAAATTACTTTGTTAAAAAATCTGAATTTAAAATGTTAATCTGAAAAAGTTCAACACTGAAAAATATCAGATTTATTTTTCCAGTTTTTGCCGCAAATTGGCTGTTTTGAACTTAGAATATATCAGAATTGAACACCAGAAAGCCCTTTTATTTTTTAAGTTTTCCACAACGTTTATATTCCTAAAGCTATATTTTTATATATGTAGGTATCTGATAAAAAAGAAAACCTATTTTTTTTTTTAAATAAAACTAAGTAAATAAAAAATAGTTTTATTCAAAAATATTTTCATATTAATAAAATATATTTTTATTTATTATTTGGCTGATAGTAATTGTAATTAAATATTTTTTTGTTGTCGTTCTGGGGAATAGATAGTCTTGTATTATATTTTTAGGTAAACTCTGCCCTCAAAAATTTTCAGAAAAGAAACCAAAAAAAATTTTTTTTTAACAGAAAAAAGTGTGACCGCCCGCAGATCAAGTTTTTTTTCAAAAAAAAAATGTATATATATATATATACAAAATATTTAAGCTTTAAAATACAAGACGATTGATTCGTCAGACATTATCGACAATCTTCTATAGATACGACCCTAAATGACACGGCCCTACAATATATTAGATTGCATTTATTACAAAAATTATCTTGAGATATTCAAGGATATTTTCGGGTGATATATCAAATTTTTGTTTTTCTATTCTGATATGTTTGTGGCTTTTCCATTTAAAAAATAAAATATGTATTTTTTTTGATCATTGGGAAGCTTTTTTTTTATTGCAATACATATTAAAATTCTATGATGAAATTATCAATAAAACATTTGATTCTGATTAGTTTAAATTTTTATAACGGGTGACTTGATTTTTCAACACCATTTTCGTAGTTTAATTATTTATTTTTATTTTTTTAAATTTACTAAGAACATTTATAATTACGTATTAAATAATATGGATCCTATAATTGTTTTTTGTAGAAATTATATTTTATTTTTATTTTGGAGAAATCAATTCTATTTAGCAAATGGTTTTCAATACTTATGTCTAATAAAAATTCATTTCAAATAAAAAATTCAAGAAATTTTTCTAATTAATTGTTTGTTTATTTATTTATTCGAATTTTTTTCTCTATTCATTTTTCTTTATAGTCCTACAAGAATGTCCTACTGATTCTGAAGAATTAATGTACCATCAAGTGAGAGCGCAATCATCATGTAGTGCTCCACCAGATTTACTTTTAGTTAGTGATAGAGAAAGTAATCAACATCAGCAACATTTAAAATCTCCAACATCAAATGGAACATCACCATCACCAAAACGCATTGAAAACTCACAGCAACAACAACAACAGCAGCAGAATACTCATCATAATAATAAGGAAAATTCAAAAAAATTAATTGCATCAAATCATGAAAATACAGCACTAGCAACAGTATCAACACCATTAAATGGTGATCATCACAATCATAATAATCATCATCATCATCATCAGCATCGATCTAAAATAACGTCAAATGCAGGTGAAAATGTAAATTGTGAAAAATCAAAAGATAAAAATATAAAAAATTCAACATCAGCAGCAGCAGCTGATCAGGAAATTCACTTAGAGGTAATAAAAATTTTGTTTTGGTTTTTGTTTATTTGCTTTTAAGTATTTTAAACATCCTGTGCAACAATGTTGTAGAGTTAGAGATGAAGAGGATGAAAAAAAGAATATGATAAAAGTATAAAAAAAAAATGTAAAATTAAGAAATATATTTTTATTTATTATTTTAATACAAAATAAGCATTCCAATACTTCTGACTATATACTTACATATGTATATTGTTGACATATATTTAGCGTGCAATCGTTCTTTTAAGTTATTTCAAAGACTAATTTAAAAAAAAAAAAACAAAAAATAATGATTAAAAACTTTAATGCTAATTAAACAATTAAAATTTATATAAAAATTCATATTTTTAGGAATTTACTTGTGATGTATCAGTCGAAGGTGGCAAATCAACTCAACCAATACAATTCTCATTTACATTTTATGATTTAGATGGTCATCATGGTAAAATAACTAAAGATGATATTGTTGGTATTGTATATACAATTTATGAATCAATTGGAAAATCAGTTGTTGTGCCACATTGTGGTAGTAAAACTATAAATGTTCGATTGACAGTATCACCAGAAAGTAAATCGAAACAAAATCAACAAAAATCTGCCACAGATGTAATTATACAACACCATCATAAGCAACATCGTATTCGACCTAGAAAACTTATAAAGTCTGAGGAGGAAGATGAAGAGAGCGCAAGTGAAAAAGATGATAATATAAAAATTCGAAATCAATTACATCAAACACATCACTACAAAAAAAAATTAAGTGAACATAAGAGGAAATTAAGAGGTGCAGAAAGTAGTAGAAAAGAAAAGGAAAAAGAAAAAGAATGCTGTTTTGAATTGAATGAAAAATTAAATCATCTGAAAATTGAATCCCAAAGTGGTAGTGGTGGTGGTGGTGGTGGTGCTAATATTTCACGTCAAAATAAACAAGAAAAAGAACAAAATGAATCAAATAATTGTAATAATTTAATAAATATTGATTGTAATGAAAAAGAGGATGAAGAAACTTCTAAAGAGAGTGATGATGGTGGATTATTACAAAATAATTTGACTGTACAGAAATGTATTAAACATCGCGTAAAACCAACACGACGAATAAAAAAAGAAAAAGTAATTATAAGAATTGAAAAAATTAAAAGATCTTAAACTAAAATTTCTCAAAAATTTAAATTTTAGCATATCGAACATCATAACACTGAAATGCGTAGAAGAAGTTTGTCTGTTGGAAATGAATGTAATTGGAGAAAAAGACAAGATATAAAGTCTTCCCGTTTGCATTCTGGTGGAAATGGATCAAATTTTGAAAATGGAAATATTGTTAATCATGATACAGTTGATGGTGATTGTCGTTTAGAATTTCGTAATAATGGACTTAAACGTAACGAATTAATTGATATTATTAGAGAGAGTATGGAAAAAAATCGCTTATGTTTTCAATCGAATGGGTAAGTGTTATTAAAATTTATAGATGTCTATATGTGCCATAGCAGTTACTTTAAATCAATCACTTCTTTCTATACTGGTTATAAAAAAAATTATATGACAAAAAAAGTGAGTGAGGTAAAAAGTGATTGCTGCCATATATATATTTATGTATTATTAAATTTTTAAACGTAACTAAATAAATATAATTCATTAAACGTTTTTTTTTTTTGTTGTTTTTTTATTATAGAAAACCACAGGCAAGTGTGAGTCCTATGCGACATCATCAATATCATCGTCAACGATCGAATACAGTCTCTAAAATACCTACAGCTATTAATACTCATATTTATGATGTAGCTGGTGAAAAAACTCAATCATTGCTTGGTGGTGGTTCCCCGGGTATAAATAATAATAATAATAATTCATCAAAACATCATCATCAACAACATCAAATTTATAGTAGTCCACAATTATTATACCATCAACCAACAGCAACATCATTTCAAGTTTCATCTGCATCGATTGTAAATACACCACTGAATACAAATAGTAATAGTGGACCACACATTCCAATTTACCATCAACAATTAGCTATTAATCCTGTGATATTATCTGCTGTGCAAAATAATATTCAGGCTAATTTAGAAAAAACATCACATACAAAACAAAATTTATGTGGTTATGATTCATTTTTGCATGCAAAAATGTGTAGTAATAATACAACAAATGGCAAATCCTCTGGAAGTATACAAAACTCACCTAATCATTTTCATGTTCCTAATAATAATCATCATCATGTTAATAATACAAAAACAACTAAATCATCAAGACAATTAATAAAATTATCAAGTCCTTATTTTAATGAAAATCAACAACAGCAACAAAGTCCATCGATAAATCTCAAACAACAAAATTCCTTAAATATTCAAGAATCTCATTTACAAAATTCACAAGGTTATCACCGTTTAAATTCATCAAATCAAAGTCATGCAGCAACTACAACAACTACTACAACAACAGCAACAACAGCTAAAAAATTGAATACAGCTCTATTAAATATTATTAGTCCACAATTAACAGCTGAAGAAAAATTATGTCGTACAATTGATCATGTTGAAAAATGGTTAAATGAACATGGTGCTAGCATATCAAATATTTCGGACGATAAATATAGTAAAAAGGATGTTAAAAATTATGATAATTTATTGTATGTTAAATTAAATGAAAAATTTGCTCAACAACAACAACTACAGCAACAACAACAAAATTTACAACAATTAGCAACAACAAATAATAATTCAGCAGCAGAAATAATTAAAGTAAATTCAAATAAAAATATTGAGGACAATAACAAAGAAAATATACGAAAAATTTATCATTATCATCAAAAATTATTACAACAGCAACAACATCAACAACAACTGAGTAACAGTAATATAGTGAATAATTTAACACCTGTAACATCAAATAAATGTAATAATAAAAATAAATATATCAGTATTGCTGCACCACCAATAACACCAAAACATTCACAACAATTATTACAATCAGCTATTGATCCAATAGAATGTGAAAATTTGTTAAACACAACGACATCCGATGAAGAAGAAATAGAAGAAAATTGTCAAATATCGAATGTAACAACACCAGTTTCACCTGTTTTAGCACAAAATTCCTCAACACAAATAACACCAATTGATAATGTAACACCAATAGTTGAAGATAATTGTAATATTAATGAAAGTATTAATAATGATCATACACCACCTGCAACAACATCTATTACTGGTGATAATAGCTGTAATAATAGTTCAAATTCATTATCAATGATACATAGATACGTTCATGAACATATTCATCATCATTATCATCATTTTGAAAATAAAGAAGACTGACCTTTCTAATTGATTGATATAAATATATGTATTTTTTTTTTTTTTTTTAATTCATTATTAGAAACGGTTGTTGTTAAATTAAATTTTACAAATTAAGCATATACATAATATAAAGTAATATAAATTAATTTAATTTTAATAACAATGAAAATTTTACTAAAACAAAAAAACAACACAAAAAAAAAATAGAAAAAAATGTAGAAAATGAAAATTTTCAATTCCTAATTAAACACATACTTATAAATAAATTATATTATACATATATAAACTATATAAGAATTGAAATTAAAACTAAATATTATTAATTAAACTAATCACAAATTAAGCTTCAATTATTAAAATATATATTTATTTGTACAATGACCTAAGATAAATCATACCCAAGAAATATTTTATAACCTAGAAAAAATACTTAAAGTTGACACACATTATTTAGGTTCACAAATTTTAAGTTAAGTAAGTTTTCACTTCCAGTAATAAATAATTTAATACTGCCAAGATTTTCTTTCTTATTGAATATATTTTTTATATTAAATTAAACTTATTACTTATACAATTACTTAAATAATTGTGTTTATTTTTAAATTTTATTCTAGGTTTGAAATAATATCATTGAATAAGATCCTATTATTCTTATTATTCTTAATCAATGAAACTATCTACCAATTAATTAACTACCTTTTTGTATTTACTTTGTATTTTATTTTATCAACTTCTCAATTGTATTATTGTTCTTATTTTTCTATCGTAATTATTTATTTATACATACATATTTAGAATAATTAATTATAATAAGTTCAATTCAGTAGAGAGAATTTTTTTTTTTTTTTTTTTAACTTTTATAATTTATACTTTTTTGCTATTTTAATATTATAAAAAAATAGTTAACATTATATGTGTATTTTTATTTTTACGAAAATTAATTTTTATAATACTCAAATGAATAAATCTACGAAATGGTATAAATAATTTATTATAAAAAAAAGTTATTATTTTATTTTAAATAAAGTTAAAATATAATATATGTTAAATTTTGTCAATATTGTATACGAAACAAAACAAAAAAAAAAAAAAAAATCGAAGCAAAATAGAGAAGCATATTAAATAGAAAATTTAAATAATAGTAAAAAATTATAATTTAAAAAAAAACAAAAAACACTTATATTTTCAATATTGAAAAAACTTTATTAATAATTTTTATTCTCAAAAGACAAATTGACTTATATATATATTTTATTTGTATGAAAAAAAATTATATTGTTAGTAGTTTTTTTAGTTGTTAAAATGTAAAAAAAAAATTATATTTTAACTTTTAAATACTTATCTATAAAAATTTTACAAATATTTTATTTTTGATTTTCATTACAAGATATAAAACTTTTGTTAAATCAATTTACAAAAAAAAAAAAAATAAAAAAAATATAAAAAAAAAAAACTCAAAAATATTTTAGAATTTGATTCTTAAATTTATTTAAATACACTGAGAATTTTTGAAAGTTTTTTTTTGTAAAATTTGTTATACAAAATAAATAAAAAAAATTCGTCTATAAAATTACAATAAAATTCGGGCTTAAAAAAATTTCAAAATAAACTAATTTGGTGAATGTTAATTTCTAATACTTACATCAATTTGTCAATAACTATATTTGTCTTGCATTGTGCTGGAAAAATTATTGTTTTGATATAATTACTGGTATTGCAATATGTATTCAATTTGGTACATAGAATATTTGTCATACTATACTTTAATTTTAATATTAATTGCAATCTATTTTATATAAAACTATAATCAAGCAGTTATTTTTTTAATTTCGCGATTCTATTAATATCTCTATGGTCGAATTTTAACGAGTTGGCTTACTATTTACTACCTATCTTCTATCAAGTCTGTAGATTAACTGCTTTAAATATGTCTATTATTTCAAAAGCGTAACTATAATAAAATTCATTACTCCATTTAAGTATCAAATCTACTTACTATGTTGTGTATAATTCATCTCACAAAGTAATTTACATTATATCAATTATATATAAATTGATCTTGTATATACTTAATAAATATGTCAAAATATCTTAAAGAATTTAGTGTTAAAAATTCGGTATTTGTTTATTTTTAAAAAAATCATTAAGAGAAAACAATATTTGTATATTTTGAAATTTTCAATTTTTCATTTACAAATAATTTAAAATTTATTCAATTTCTTACTGTATTTGTTTGAAATTTAAGAATTAATTATAATTTTCCAAATATTATAATTTTTTTATTAAGATGAAAAGATCATTAATTTAGTAAATAAGGCATATAATAACAGATTCAAAATAAAAAATAAATAATATTTTTCACACTCGTACGCTTTCTTTCATAAAAAAAAACAAACATGTAACCTGAATCATTAAACAACTAATTAAAAAAAAAAAAAAAAAATTATTTTAAATTAAAATAATTAATATTTTTTCAAATGCATATACATACTTAAAATTTCATCAGCAGCAGTATTTAAATTTAATAAACATATACAATGTATACTTATTTAAAAAAAAAAAACAATGTGGTGTCAATAAACTAACAATAGAGAAAATTATTATTATAATTTTATAATTATTATTTTTTTTACAATTTCAATTTAAAAACAATTAACGAGATTTTTGATTGAAATAACTTTCGTCCGTGATTCATTAAATTAGTGTAAGTCTTACTTTTTGCATTTCAACTACAATTTATATTCGATTTTTTGCAAAACGTTTAAATTTGTTTCTAGAATCTTTTTGAAAATAAATTTTCAAATAAAAAGCAAAGAAAATCAAATAATTAATTTTTAAATTAAGTTTTTTAAAATTTTACTTCCATTTTTTTTTTTTTTTTTAAATCATTTTTGAATTTTCAAAAACACAAAAATTTGTTCAATAACAAAAATGGATTGTAAGATATTGGAAATGATATTTTTTGAATAGGTTTTTGATTGGCTACTAATATTTTGAATATTTTGGTTTGCTTTTGATTCTGATTGGTTTCAATCACATGTTATTAAATTAATCTAATGCAACTTGATTTTTATTCCTTAACCACTGTTGAGACAACTAGTGCAAATTTTAAATTACAAAAAAAAAATTATTTTCTCTCTATATAATGCATTGATACTACATAAAAACTAAGTGTTCCAATAACGAAACTAATTTATATACATACATATATAATATAGCCAATGTAAGTATATGGATTAGTTTTATAATATATTAATGAAATAAATATATATGTATGTAATTAAAAAACGAAAATACATAGGTTAAATTAATATTATCCATTAATGGTGTCTGTACCTTCATATTTAACAATAATTATAACAATAAAATAATAGTTCAATTTTTTATACATTACATATACATTAATAGTTCGTGTTTATGTATAAAATATCATTTATTAAATTATTTTATTAAAAAAGACTGATTTCAATAAATAAAAATTAAAAATAATAAAAAAATTAAAATAAAAACAATAGAACTACATAAAAATTATTAAATGAAAATTTGTTTTATTAAAAGTATTTCATAATTTAATTTTTGATTTTAATTTAATATAATTTATCAGTTATTGGACATGTATGTATGTATTGGCACATTTCTACTATTTATACTACCAATTAATACTAATTATTAATTATTATTAGTATTCATTGGTACTACATACTAATTCCTTATAAAAATAAATTAATCAACGTCGAAAAATAATTGGGCTACATCCTCAGTAGTATAATTTATATGAGGGTTATTGAAAACCGACTTGAATTAGCGAGTGATATTTAAGATGATTTGGTTAACATGGATATCACTCATCTGGGAGACGATGTGAATCGAAGCAATCATTTTTTTTTTATATATATGATAAAAGTGACTGCATTACCTAATTTACGCCTATATTAAGTTCATTCTCGTATAGGAGTCAAAATAGTTTGTAAAACAAATAACAAACAAAATTCAAGCAAATATGTAAGAATCTCATCCTGGCCTAGGTTTAAAGTATTTAGAGGACTAAGAACAATTATTCGATAAGCTCTAGAATGGAATACTTAGAGGAAAGAGGTATGGAAAATCTCTACTAACTTGATGAAGAATTGTGAGCAATGTATAGTAGAGTAGGATAAAAGTATAGGTGGAAATAAAACAATTAGAATTCAATGAAAAGAAAAACTTTTGAAGATTGCTAAGTAGACAATTATTTTTTATAAAATCTATTACGTATTATGAATTATGAATTAAAATCCAAAAGCAAATTAAACATTTTCTAATTTCCTCATAAAAATTGTTCTAATTAAAATAAATATAAAAATCTTGTTTTACATGGATTTATTCAACCAGAACAACTTCTATGACACTAACTGAAAAGTGTCTTCAGATAACATAAATTATCTAATCTAACAGGAACAGTCTATCTTCCAACTAAAAACATAATTTAAATGAGAAAGAATTAATATAAAATTTGTATAAAAATATATTTTTATTCATTTGTTTTTAGGTATAAAATAGGAATAAGTATTATATGCATGTCTTTTGAAGTATTCCATCCATGATTCCCCTTTATTTGTTTTAGAAATAAAATATGAATAAATATTATATGTATGTCTTTTAAAGTATTCCATCCATGATTCACCTTTATTATTTTTAGGTCTAAAATATGTGTAAATATTATATGTATGTCTTTTAAAGTATTCCATCCATGATTCACATTTTTCAGTCTCTTTAGGTCTAAAATAATAATAAGTGTTACATGCATGTCTATTAATAAATTGGCTCCAAGATTCACATTTTTTTATATCACGATTCATATTTTGTTTTGATTGTTTATTTAAAACTTCTTTTAAATTATCTTCATATTTTTTAGAAATATTCTGAATTTCTAATTGAACCTTATCAATTGATTTTTTTACATCATTTTTTATAGCATTTTTCATGTTCTTTTAAATCTTTTGCAAATAAACTGAATTTAGTATTTTGAAAAAAATATCCAATTGTTAATCCCAATGTGGTTAAAATTGCTATCATTGTAATGACAATGCCCGAAAATGTTCCAATTAAACAAAATAAATTTATAAAATTTGAATGCGCTTTTTGCTTTTCATGTAAATCACTTATTTCTATTGTTAAATTATTAAAAAGTTCTCGTTCAAGTTCATCAGCAGCATTAAATTCATTTTGTTTCACCACTTCACTATTCATTAGAATCATTTCATCCTTAATTAATTTCACATATTGTTCAGATACACGTCTTGCAATAGAAATATCATGGTGATTTGTTTGTAAATCTAAACGAATTGCATTAATTTCATTGAGAATTTTACGTTTTACATCACCAAATTCTCTTAATTTGTTCTAAAAATATATGTGCAAAATTTGGCATGTTTAATGTTATTTTTTTACATATGTATGTATATATGTAATTATAAGTAATTTATATATATATATATATACCTTACACAACATCACGCTCGCTTGTGCTTTTCGAACTTCATCTAAATGCGATATATTTTTAATATACAATAAACTATTGTGAAAAGTTTTAACTGCAACTTGGAAGTTTACTTCAGAATTATTTAACTTGGATTCCCAAGGCTTTGCTGATGATTCTGTAGAATCTACAATAATTAAAATAAGGTTAATTTGTTTCTTTTTATGTTAATTTGAAATGATTATTTGTTTACCTGTTTTTTTTATACAGTAATTTGCATTTTGAATATACACAAAATGGAATTTTAGGGTTAAATTGACTGGGTTCTCAAATTTTTTGTTAATATTATTTTGTTTATTTAAATGTTTTAAAAAACCAATTGTTATACTTCTTAGACAATAATAGAGAGACATTCCGCTTTGAATTCTTATGATTATTATAATTTCATTGATATAAGTTATAAGTTCGAGTATTTATTTCTTAAATCAAAACAATGTAACAAAAAAAAATTAAAACTAAAAACTTAAAATTTAAACAATGTACTTGTCTTCTCTAATCATTTTATATGTATATATCTAATCTCTCAAAAAATCAAATCTTTTGAATATTGTTTCATTAAATCAAGTTTAAATAATCCAAATCCCAAAGAATTAAATATTTAATTGTGTTATCTACTGAACATAAACAAAAAAAAACACAACACAACTATTTATTTATTCAATTTCCATTCTATCGTTCGTCTTCGTTGTCAAATCCACATTCCACAATCATCTGTCTCTTGAACAGAATGAACGCAGCGACAGCTAAGTTATCACGCACCCAATAAAGTTTCTAAATGCCAAAAACGCTACAATCAAATCTTGTGCACAGAATGCAAAACCACTTTAACTAATAAACCAAATTTCCATTTTGAATATTTTTTAAGTAAAATTAATAAAAATATACATTCAAAATACTTTTTTTATGCTTTTTCAATTAATTTGTAGGCCTACTTAAAAATATACAAGAAACACAACCAAATCACAGAATTTGGAAGTTATTTAAAAATATATGAAAATTACCTTTTTACTCTTTTTCAATTTATTTGTAGGCAACTGAAATATACAAAATGCAAAAATTACACAGTCCAACGTAAATAAGAAAGTTTTTTTTTTTAAATTTTAAATGAATTGCATTTATTTTTAACTTTTTTTCTAAACTACTTTCAAATTTAAAATATAACAAAATAATAAATATCAATTTTCATAACAAATATGTGATATATAAATACAAAAAAATTCACTTTGCATGACAGTCACACCAAATTTACTTTTACATACACATTTAAATAAAAAATATTTAGTGTCAAAGTAGAAATACTGCGTTAAAACACTGCTGGTTGAAGTTGAAGTTAAATCTTTTTCAACAGCTTATTTGCATAGGTTTTCATATGGTTTCAAAAAGTAGTTTTGCTAATGACTCTGACTCTTGAGCTTTGAGTAAAAGTGTAAATTAGAAATAAAAGTAGAATAATTAGAGTACTAACAAATTATTAACAAAAATTTTCAGGACTTTTTCAAAAATACTGTTCGTTCAAGCACAAGCACAAGCACAAATATCACCAAAAATTTCAAACCATAAACTGATGTCGACCGCACTCGCATGTAAAACTAAAAAAAAGTACCAAATTTTTTGAAATGGATCTACCTACTAACTACTTACTGTTATTGGCCACTGCGTTCCACACCAATCAAGTGTTTAATTTACGTATATGGCATGTATCAGTAAAATTCAATTTTAAAGCAAACTATTTTATAAATATTAATATGAATTTTCTGTTTTGTTTGACATTTAGATATTGTGATTTGATTTATCTGATATTATTTATAATAGGCCCTTTTTAATTAATTATACTTCAAGTTAAAGTCAAATTTAAAGTTTTGAAAAGAAAAGGAAAATTTGCATGGACTGATATACACTTCTCACTACATATCAAGAAAAACTTTAAAATGAAATATTTTAATAATAAACAAATACTCCTCATTAGTCCTCATACATATTTTCGTTTTTACTAATTCCCTACACATCGATCCAAAATAATTTCAAAAACAACTTTAAAATTCACTACTAACTTTTACTAATTATATTATGTAGGTCTTATAGTTTATATTATTTTTGATATAACTTGAATGTGACACAGTATTGTGTGTCCAGTTTTGTATATAATTTGGAAATTGAGAGTCACTTTGAATTCCCAAAAAAAAAGTCCCATACAAAAAATTCCCAAAAATATTTTCAAAAAAGTCTACAAAAAAATTAGTCGGCAAAATTACAAGTTTATAAACGTAAATCGATGGAATCATATGGAATGTAAAAAATAAAAAATTATATCAGCTATATTTAAATTTTTTTTGTCTTGCTGACTGACGTCTGCTTTGGGGGCGGCGCGGGGCGTCAGCTCTGGCAAAAAAATTGTATTTTATATAAATTTGCTTTTTGTCTTACCATCAGAAAAATTAGGGTTTATCGAAATAAACTTGATGTTTATGTATATTTATACTATAGGCAAAAATAGCGGTTTAATAAATGAGTAGTGGGGGCTTGGGGACGACAACCTACGACTTTAAAAACAAAATTAATTTTTTTCTACATTCTACATATTTATATACTTTTTACTAAGACCTTGCCGTCTACGTTTACTTACCATCGGCAAAAACAGGGTTGCAATAAATGAGTAGTCCTCGCAAACGCAGCCTCCGACAGTGGAAGTCTGCGACTTTAAAAAAATTATTAATTTTTTCTACATATTTTTTACTCAAACCTTAAATATAACAAAAACATTTTCATCAAATTAAAATATGAAATCCCCAAATTATGTGTACATTTTGGAAATTTTATGTTTGAGGATTCTGTTTTTGAGGATTTTTTTCGTTTTTTTAGGGGTTTCTGTGTTTGGAGATTTTCTTTTCGAGATTTTAATTTTGGCAGTATTGTAGAATAATGTATTAATACTTTCTTTAACCTTCTCTAACATGTAAATTCATTGTAGAACACAACCGAGGGAATATGATTCCATCATATCATAAATATTATATACCATTTGGATCCTCTTGTTTCTTGTTGGAATTGTTTATGAGGAGGATGAAGGATTTTTATTTTTGCTGATCATGTGTTCGCACCTACAAAATATCTATAAAACAAAAAAATTGCTCCAAATATACGTCGATGTTCAATGGAAGTTAAGGATGAAGTTATATTTGGTCGTCTATTAGACGAATAGCGTGGGTGTGAATGTGTTAAAAGTATATTCCATCTTTGGATCTATAAATTATTTATAGCTGTTAAGGCGAGTTTCAAAGGTAAAAAGACATCTTTACATCGACATGGACAGCCTACAAAAGCAGCTCCTTTCGAGATATCAAAAATATAATCGTACCAAATAATTTTTTTATTCACGCGCATACCTAAAATGTTTAAACTATATCATTGATTTGTATAGTAAGACCTTGGAAAAAAATATTACGTTTGAATCATAGAAGTTTACGTGAAATAAGACATTCTTGAGTTTTTGACAAGTTAAACTCAACTTTGTGTTCTTGCCTCAGTCAGAAATTTTTGTCAAATTGTGGTTATTGCAAAGCTGTGGATGTTGCAAAAAGATAGTGGATGAAAGATCAGCTTCTTGCGAAACACCAGCGTTTATATGAAATTTATCACACTTGAAATTCATTAACTGTAATAAAAGTTTACGAAAGTAGTTGGGTTAAAGTGTATTTATACTTTACACCAGGTCTGACCAACCCGAACTGAATAATGAGCCAAAATAAAAAATCTATAACTGCATGAGCCGAAAAAAATTCGAAATAAATTTTGTAAGTAAGATTTAACGCATAGTACGCTACTACCAAAAACACTTATGATTTTCGCAGCGAATTTTATTATATTTAGATATTTGGAATTTTGAATAAATTTTAAATAAAACTGTATTTTATCATATGTTTCAAGAAAGAGGGTTTTTAATTCGGGATGCATTGCAGATAATTTCACTTGCAAAGCAGATGGTACTGTGTGGGGATTAACATTGAATGATGATTGAAATATTTCAAAATGCTTAGCATATGAAGTAATTTCATTGGATCTTGAATCGAAAGATTTTTACAATTTTTCAAGCAATCAGCATATTTAACAAAATCCTTTTGTACCGATAAACTAATATTATTTAATTCAGAAAAATGAAATGCATCGCCATTCCTTAATTGATTTTCCCACAAATGTAATTTGAGCATAAAAGATTTAATTTCACCACAACTTTTAGCAACTAGCTTATTTTCACCCTGAAGTTTGAAGTTTAAGCTACTGCAATGACCATGTCACGTGTACAAGGAAACATAAATCTAGCAAGCAATTATCGTCTGACAATTCTTCAACAGATACAAATCAGGAGTTACAAATCCATAAAAACCTTAATTTCTTCTTTCAGATATAAAACTTTTGTTAAACATCTGCCTCTACTTAGCCAACAAACGTTAGAAAAATAAATAACCTCTCCGTAGTGTGAATTTATTTATTTCTTCCAGATATTCTTGAAATTGACGAATTCAAATTTTAATGTTTGGCTATCCAAGCTTTCTTGATGTATAATGCAAAGAAATGTGTAAGTCTGTCCAATATCTATTCCAGCTTCTGACAGTTTCGCTTGCATCAGGCCCATGAAACCCTTATTCTTTCATATCATTTTAGGAGCACTCCCAGCATCTGTAGCATCCCCAGATAAAACAGTTAGAACTAAATTATTTTCAATGAAACTGTTCCAAAACGCATTAAATATAATATCTATTCCTTTGGTTGTATCCTTGAGGGTTTTTAAGTGCAAGAGTTATGTTAACAAAAGCATAAAATTCAAAACAATAATTCATTTTGTATTTCACTAAAGCGGTAAACACAATTACGACCACCGACTACCAACGAAATTCGCTTCACTCAACTATTTTTCGTCGAATGAAACACAATTGCAGCGAAACGATAAATAAAACTAAACAAACAAAACAGAAAAGCAAATGGTGGAATTTCAAAATAAAAAAATATTTTTTTAAAATATTTTTAAAAAAATTGTGAACAATTTATTAATTTATTTGTAGCATCATCAGATCCAAATACATCGCTAAAAAATCTAAATTTATATATGTATCTAAATAAAAAAATAAATAATTATAAATTGTTGAACATATAATTTTAAAAAAACAGACCAATTATATTATAATATCAAATTTCATAATAATTGTTGTTTTTATTTTTTGATGTTTAAAAAGGTTGTCAGAAATGTCAAATCCAATAATAGCCTTATTTCGACGACAACGAAAATGTAGTTGAGCGATCGTAGTTGGAATTGTGAGCATATACATAAGAGCGTATGTATTTTAATTTTTCGTTGCGAATTTTTCGTCGGTAGTCGTAATTATGTTCACCGCTTAAAAGCACAAAATTAACAATAAAAAAACAAAATCTCACTGTCGTCTGCATGAAAAGTTTTATTGTCAAAAACTAAATGTCAAAATTCCATCGTGAAATAATTTTCAAAATATTTGGTCTGTATAACTCGCAAATTTATATAAATTTACATAAATTTATGCAAATCTTTGTATGTTAACTTTTTTATTTGCATGCTCTTTACAAATTTTTGAGAAATATAAGAGAATGTTGTGTTTAAAACGTGACGTCAGAGCCCTCTATTAAATAAATTTTTGCAAATGAAATTTCTATCTGCAAAAATTTGTAAAAATTTACTGTAAATTTTTTGTTGTTGTTTTAAATGTCAATAGAATAGTTTTCATATAAAAAGTAGTATACCTAAAATAAATAAAAAGTTGTATACCTAACCTGAAAGCTTATTTATGTAACTTTTTACCGACAACAAAATCAAAACCACGAAAAAATTTTTAATTTAATTTTTTTCAACAAAAACATTCAATAATTTTACAAAAAATTTCAGAAAATTACTAAATTAATTCAAATTTAAAAAAATCTCATAACCTAAAATTTCAATTATTTTTAACATGAAAAAATTTGGAAAAATTTATGCAAATTTTGCATACATATGTCTACTTTTGTTTGTAAAAGAGAATATTTTAACTATTGTCGCAGAATTTTATGATCACGTGATTTTTCCTCTCATTTGCAAATTTTTGCAAATAAAAGTCAACATACAGATCTATTATGTCACGATGTATTGATTTTTTAAATTTAAAAAATCAATGTATGGGTTAACCATAATCAAATGCTATTTTTGGTTTCGCACAATTTTAAGAGAAAACAAAAATGAATACATAATCATGTTTTATTCATACTAACAATATAGATCTAAAGTCTTTTTTTAAGTTTGGTATATTTTACTTATAAATTATTTTGTGAGCCCCAAACTATCTCCCAATGAGCTGTGGGTTGCCCAGACCTGCTTTATACCATTATTTTGACATTGTTAAAGCGAAAAACAAAAATTAAAACAAATTAAAAAAAACTGGCATACTGGCATCCTTATTTTGAATGTTTATTTTTCTCATATATGATTCCTACATAAAAATTAACTTTGAAAATATAAAAACAAAACAACAAAAACAAAAACGATCGAGAGCAATATCGTCTTGTCTTAAATACAAGGTCAATTACTATAATGATTATGTATGAAATGAAAATTGAAAATACATATTCATTTCATCCTTGTATAATAAAATATGTATGTAGTGTGTACGTTTTAATTTGTATTGTATATGTAATTTTCTTTTTCTATTTAGCCGGAAAAATCATTAAAAGAAAATTTTGTTTCGATATTTTTGTTAGTAAAAATCAGAGCATCTTATTGAACACTAGTGTATAATTTTTATAAAAAAAAATATATTATATTTCGATTTAATATTTTTATTTATTTATTTTGTGGTTTTTTTTTTTTTTTAAATTTTATTAAAAATATGAGACAATGGAATATTTTCAGAGATTAGATTGTGCTGAATGCTTTAATACTAATTTACCAAGAAAACGTGTTATAAATACTGAACTTAAAGATGTTAATAAATCAAAATATGGTTCAACAATAATAGCATGTTTTAAAGTTTTGCATTTTGAATCAGATCCTAATATTAATTATGAAAAGGTGATTGAAACATTTTTGATTTATTTATTATTCTAGTTTCTTAATTATGCAATTTATAACAAATAAAAACATGATTATAAAATAGTTGAATTTTCACAAAATAGTATGAATAATTATTTTTGGGACAATGCAATTATTGTACAATAATTAAAATAAAATATCAGAAAATTGGAGATAAATTACGTTGTATTTAAATATGTTTTTTTGTGTTGTTTTTTTTTTTTTTTTTTTTTTTTAATAAAAGAACAAAGAAAGTAAACTCCACATTTTTTTGTTGTTGTTATTGAGTTCAAAAATTGTAATTAAAAAATTGTGTAAATTATTTATAAATATTTCAATTTATTTTTAATAATTTAAATTTTTTTTATAAATATAATAAATTAAATTAATTATTTTTATATTATAAATAAAAAGTTAAATACATTTTTGTTTTTGGATAAAATATGGATATAATTTTTGTACGTAGGTATTATGTATATAACCACATATAATATAATATTTGGTAGTATACACCGAGTATACCTTATATACGTGCGAAGTAAAAACAAATAAAAATATTTTTAGAATAAAACGTAATTTATAAATTGAAAATATTATTGTTTATTTAGTTCATTTAATTTTAGTAATATCCAGTATTTTATTTGTTATTTCCGTAAAAATTTTTACGAATTAAATTTAATAATAATTCGTCGATTTTTTTTTTGTTTTTCAAAATTTTGCTCTCAAAAAAAGTACCTATTCAGTTTTGTTTGCCCATCTCAATTCAAATTTATCTGTTTTAACATTAATGATTTTTATCTTTTTAGACCTATTCATTGAAGCTTCAATTATTATTAATATTTATTTCGTAATATAAATTTCTCTTGCTTTGTTGATAATCTTATGCAGGCATTCATTGTGCAATTTTATATCCAAAATATGTTCCAATAATTAATCAGAGATAAAATAATTCGAAGCTTGAGCATTGCAAATAATAAAAATTATACGTTGTGCAGACGATATGTTATTTGGATAAAACGAAAATGGCTTGCAAAAATTCCAAGAATTCTAGCTTTCAAGGATTCCAAATATTTGTAGTAGAATCATAATAAAAACTAAATCCATGACTATCTCCACAGATTACTATAATAGTAAAATGGTAAAGTCATAATATAAGTTGTCTATTAATAATCAAATTATTGAGTATTCGGTGGGCGCAGTAGGTAGAACCTTTCAACCGAAAGGTCCCACGTTCAATTCCCGACGAAGGAAAAAATGCTTTCTGGATTTTTCGACCTGGTTCACTACCCTTTATCATTGGGATAAATGATAAATAGTTGAGAGTTTTGGTTATCACTAAAAATAAAATGGAACTATGCTATTATGAAGGCCAAGTACTCTACAATAGATATAATTTTCCACATTTAAATTTAGTCTATACCACAAAAATTCAACACAAAAAAGCTATTGTATGTGATTGTGTATTGCAAATCTCTGTGCAAAAGCAGTTAGAGTGTTCATCCCATAGACTTGGAATTATATAAAAAAAAAATATGTATTTGAATGTGAATACTATCAGGGTTTCGGAATGAATTAGAAATATATCTGATGACTATTAGAAACATATATAATCAGAGTTGCCAGTTTTTCGACACACAAACTCGGGACAATATTTGCTAAAAATATAATAAAAGTAGCTCTGCCAATTTTTGCTTTGGTTGTCCCACATTTATATTTTTTTGCGATTGTAGAATCAAAAAATAACGGTGTAAACAAATTAACAGCACAATCGCTGAATAAAAAACTGTGTGAATGCATAATTCCGTGGTACACAAATGCTGTGTCAACGACAAAAATTTAATTTTCAGCTTTTCAATTTTTAATAACGATAAAATTAGACAATTTACTGGAACTTTCAGCAATAGCTAAACATGCAGTGTTTTATATAACTTTCGCCACCGTGTCCAATTGAAAAATGGTAAAATCAAAAAATAAATACTGCGGCAATGTTCAGCAATTCAGCATATGCTAAATATAAGCTAAATTTTTAAACACTGTCGCAGTATTTATTTTTTGATTCCACCCATAGATTTATTTTGGGATATTACACATGTTGCTGTATTGTCATCAACATCAGCCTTTCTTACCCAACTATACTTTACTTTTAGGTTTTTCGGCAGCCTGCAGTAGGCTGGATTTCATTTAATTTATTTTTGTACTAATATCAATGTTATATTAAGTTTGATATAAATTTTTGTAATTATACTCACACTTTACATATTTTTAATATAATGATCAAGATGCATCTATTGTTCAAATTCAAATTGATAATAAAATAACGAATAATTAATTAAAAAATACCCCGCCGAATCAATCAAAGCCGTCAAATCAAAAAAAAAAAAAAATTGACAACTAGGGATGACACAAAATAACTATTCAAAGTGAAAAATAGGGGTGTGCATCCTTTGCATTGATATTCTAGATTTTCGTAAACCTGTTTAAATCGATTTGTTTACTATAGTATTTATTTATTACTGGATGTATTATATATTTTTAAAAAAAATTCTCATGAAAAAAGGCAATAATTAGAAAAATCAAGATTTTCAAGCCTGATATTGGTACGGCAGCAACCCTATAACATATTATGGAAAAATAAATTCATATTTATAGGAAACAAAAAGCTCGTATTCGTATATATATCAATACTGTAATCGACCCATGTTGGATATAATGTCTGTGTCGTGTCTAGCCGTGTCTGAACTCTGAACTAGAGAAAAACAAAAGAGAAAATATGTTCCACAGAAATGTGAAACCTAAAAAAAATCTATAATTACAAATTTGAGAAGCAAAAAGAGTAAAAACTGTAATAAATGTGGGGCATGTAGCAGGATATTGTTTTCTACTGCGTCCGCACTATACGTAAAAACTTGAAAAAACTCCAATATGCGGGTAAATTCGATATGTCGACAGTATAATATTAAAATGTTTTGTTGTCTTCTAAAAATTATATTTACGTAATATTATTATCAAATCACTGTTCTGCAACCGGATCTGTGGAGCATAAGGCGGAAATCCTTCCATTGTCACCAATCTGCGGCTAACTTCTTCAGTTGGGGCCACGTTCTTTATTAAGTACTTGTTTCGGCTGTACATTTTATCTCCATGATTTTCTAGACGTCCTTTGATTCGGAAATATTGGATTCCATTCGAAATATTGTTGTCAGGTTTCTTCAGAGTATGCTCGATCAAACGCCATTTAGCTTGTCGAAACTCCACGTTTATTTGTTTTTCATTTATTTTTTGCCATAGTGTTCTGTTGGAAATAGTATGTGGCAAATGTTTAGAATGCGAGGCCTCTATTGATATGATATACGCTTGAAGTTTCCTGGTGATGTTGGTTGAACGCTTCCATGTTTCGCAGACATATAAGAGAACATATTTAAAAATATTTTAGTACGTAGAGATATATTGTTTGCTTGCCAAATTCTTGAGAGCATCCCAAGCGTGTTAGTTCCGCATCAGCAAGGAATGCAATATCTAGTTACCAGTACCTCCATCTGATGATACGATACTGCACTAGTAGTTAAACTTAGCTCATTAAAATCGCCGCTGGTTTCTGCTGCGTATGTGTCATAACTGGGCGAATTCATGTATTTTTTATATTTTGTTCTTAAGCTGATGCTCTCGTTAAGAAATTTATTGTTCCAATTAAGGTTCTTAAGATATTCAGATATTCTTGCCATTTCGTTTTGATTCTGGTTTTCTTGATTTTCAAATATTATTTCAATTCAAAAGTTTGTTGTTTTTCTATTTTGTTATAAACAATAAGCTTACATGTGGGTCTTGATGGGTAAAAATTTGGGTAAGAATATCACCATGTTATATTCCATTTAGGACAACTGATCATATAGGAGAAACCTGTTGAAATTTGTTCTTGTTTTGATCTGTACTGTTACGAACATATATTTTTGTTCTTTCGTTTGTACTATGGCTTAAAGATATGCAACTGTATTTTTTTTACAGCTATAACTTTTGAATTTTATTGTTTAGATTTTATTTATTTTTTTTTTTTAATAAGATTTTTCTAGTTCATTTGTATAAGATCAGATAATAAGGGTCTCTTCCAGATAAATTTATTTACATTTTTTGTTTATTAACAGGATGATGTGCATGTGAATGTGAGTGATAGAAGTAAGATTAGAAATTCGTTTTAAAGAAATGTTAACAAAAAAAAGCAAACTTTGCGGTGAGCATCGGTCAACCAGGAGAAATTATAGAGAAGTCAAAACAAGTGAAAAGTTGTAATATGAAAGGGTCTGTCTTAACCTTTTAAGAGTTGTCAAGCATTTTTTTCACTACCAAAATTCCTTGGTTTATATTTTTTTGACTATCATCAAATCACATTCAGATGAGATAATATGGAAAGATAACTTTAGAGCTGATATAAGTCGTCTTTTAGTATATTATAAAGCATTGTTCTAGGGATGTGCTTACGTAATACGACTAGGATTTTTCAATAATGATAACTGTCTAATCTGTGAGGGTCTTGACACTCAAGAGGACTGCAAACATATTCTTACAACTACCCAATACACAGGTCTAACGGAAATTAGATCGCTATGGGTCTAGTGTCTTACCGGCGACGGATTGCTGCAGTTGTCATACTCTTTCAAGATTACTCTGTTTTATGTCTCTTTGATCGAAAGTATGGAGTCCTAAAATTAAAACTTATTAGATTTTTATAACCAAAATACCGTAATTTTTTAAATAAACATTTTTTAATAATGATGATACAAATTTAGGTTATTAGGGTTTAATTCTTTTAATTTTTGTCTTCCTCCTTTTAGCAATTCATTCTATGTCATAACAATATGTTTTTATTACAATTTAACGTGAATATGGATCTGTAATTGCTTTTGAGCTTTATATTTAATGTCCTCAACCAGATAAGAGTAGATTATATTTTGGTACTATGTGAAATTAATTTTATGTTGTGTATTTATAGATTTTGTTTAAATATTAATTGTAAATAATTATTGATTAATTGTTTTTATTAATTTAAATATAGCTGCCTTTATATTTGTTTAAATATTTATTGATTAATTGTTTCAATATTTTTAATTTATTTTATTTTTAGACTTTCTATGATTTATTGAAAAATTATTTTGCGCATATATATCGTATTCAAAGAATTATATTACTAAGAGATGATTCAGGGTATCATAGACGAGATAAATACCTCTTTTTTCATTATTTAGTTGAAAGTTCAAATAGGAACTTTGCAAAAATGTACATAAGTATACAAATTTGTTTTTTAATGATCGTTTGAATTTTTTTTTTATGGTAAAGGAAAAATTTGCTTCAAATTTTTTTGGTATAAAGACTTTCAAAAAATTTACTTTGTATTTAATAATATATTTTTCAATTTTTTATGTATATATGTAATACTTTTTAATATTACCACTTTTTATTTATTTATATTTTTTTATTTCTTAAATAAAAGCAAGACAAAAAAAAAAATTTAAATGAAAGTTAAAAATCTAATTCATTCTGTATTGCACAATAATATTAAATTATAAATTATTATTTTTATTGTAGGGTTTTACGCGAAGGAATTCATAGTACATGGAAAAATCAAGAATTTTCCATATCATTAGCACCATTTTGGTTACAACCCTGCTTTAAATCATATATTAAAAATAGTTTTCCAAAAAACTGTGATTTTTTTCTAGAAAGAAATTTACTCGGAAAATTAAATGATGACTGTTTAACGGAAATTTGTAAATATTTACCGTTACGAAATCAAATAAATTTATTAAAATTATCAAATCGTTTTGAAGTGATAATTGATTCAGTAATTAAATTTACAGAAGCCGATTATTTATTTACAGATAAAAAAGATTTATATTATTTATTATTAAAAAAAGGTTATTCACTTAAGGAAGTTATATTAACTTCAGAGAATGATCATGTACTATTTTTATGTCATTTATTAAGTAAATTTTGTAATAATTTAAAAATTCTACGAATTCAAATATATTTAGAAAATGAATTTGCACGCATTCTTGAATTTCGTAAGATTTTATATCGTTTTGAGAAATTGGAAGTATTTCAGGTTGATGCTGAATTTGATCAAAATCAATTTTGGAAACAAACATTTCGTTATTTACCAGAGAGTATGAAAGTATTAATTGTAAATGAAATTGGTGATGAAAATTTCGTTGAATCATTTCCTTTTATTCCATTGAGTATTGAAAAAATTGTTTTTACAAAATTAGCTGGATTAACTGATATTTCGAAAATATTACATGCTGTTGATACATTAAAATTTTTTATGGAAGTAAATAAACCAAAAACGTTTACAATTTTTTATACAGTTACAGATCGTCTTAAAATTAGGTTACAGAATGTAAGTTAAATTTTTTGAAAATAAAACAAATAAACATTTTTAAATTAATTTTAATTTTATTGTAGAATCCCGAATTTTTAGAAATATATGATGAAGGAAATATTATTCTGATTGGAGATGCATCGTTTTGGACATCTAGTTTTAATTAGTTAATAATATTAGATATTATTATACATTTGATACCGAAAACCAAATATTTTATCGATTAATGTGATTTTATTATACAAATCTATTTAACTGTTTTTATAATATGGAAATAATTTTTAAATTAAAAAAATTGAATTATAACGATAACATAAAATGATATCTTAAATATAATATGTAATATAAAAAAATATTTTTATACAAAATTTTATTCTATTAGTTACTATTTATTCTTTACAGGTATAAAATAAGAATAAATATTATAAGCATATCTTTTAATAAATTCGCTCCATGATTCACGTTTTTTAAGATCATTGTTACGTAAAATTTGTTTCAAAAGTTTTTCATGTTTTTGTGAGACATGAAGAATTTCTAATTGAATTTTATCGCTCATTTGTCCAACTTCCGTTTTAATTGTTTGATTTACATTTTCTTTGAAATCTCTTGCAACTAAACCAAATTTGGTATTATGATAGAAATGACCGATTGCTGATACTATTAATGTAACAATAGAAGCAGCTAATGTTCCAATTATACCCAATATTTTTATAAAATTTGAATGAATTTTTTCCTTTTCATTTGAATCATTAATAGCTGCTGATAAACTATTAAAAAGTTGTCGTTCAATTTCATCAGCTGCATTAAATTCATTTTGTTTTTTTATTTCACTATTTAATAAATTCATTTCTTCTTTTACTAATGTTATATATCGTTCAGTACCACGCATAGAACTAGCTATTTCATTATGATTTTTTTGTATATCATTACGAATACTATTTAACTCGAAAAGAATTTTTCGTTTTAAATCACCATATTCTTTTAAGTTATCCTACAAATGAATGTGTATAAATAAAATTATTTTAAATTATTAAATATGTACACACCTTACACAACATTACATTAGCTTGAGCTTGACGAACTTCATCTAAATGTGAAATTTCTTCCATATACGATATACTACTATTTACAAGTTGGCTAGCTGCATTTTTGATCTTTTCTTTAGGACCTACTAATGGAAATCCAAAAGGCACTTTTGATAAGATTGTTGAATCTAAAATAATTCGAAAATCAATTTAATTTTTGAAGGTATTAATTTCATTTATTGATTCAAACCTCTTTTGTTAACACAATAATTTGCATTTGGAATAAATTGAGTTTGGAAGGATAAATTAATAATGCTTTCATATTTTTTATAAATGCAATTGTGATTATTTAAATGTTTTGAAAAACTAATGGTTAGATTTCTTAAACCGTAAACCAACATTTTTTTCTTTAAACTATTAACCTATATACAATGTTATTGACTTTTGAATTTGAATATATTTTTTTCTTGAAGATTTCATTTAAATTGATTCTAATATTGATTTTATTTTAAAACTTAAAAAATTATTTCTTCACATCTTTTAAATTCTTTGGATTTTATAATAACAATGCAATACAAATGTCAGAAAATACTTAAATTTTTGTACAGGTATCACTATTCCCATTAATCCAAGTGACGTTCAGAAAGTGCTTTCCGCGCCGCTACGAGGATATTTTTGTAAACCTTAAAAAGGTATATTAAATGTTGACAAGCCTGATTATAGTAAATAGAAGCGAACAATAACAAAATAATCAGCTCAACTTTTATTTAAATTGCAAAAACATCAGAAGAGATTTGTGAAATATTCTACTAGAAATGTAAATAAAAAATATGTAGCTTTATGATGCTTATTTAAGTTTTGCAATGTTTAATTTATTTTTTTTCCTAAATCTAATTTGAAAAATGTAAATAAAGAATGTACGTGAAAGTGAAAATGTGTCTAGAAAATATATAATTCTTGCTGTCACTTATGTTGAGAAACATTTTCTACCGTTTTGTAAAACTTGTCAATTTCGTAGAACGGGTTCACTTTGCATGAATAATTTACGGTACCATATTTGTTATGTTGTCTATCGTAATTCTTTAGTTCATTCTCATTGACATTTTTTAGTACGTAGTAGTAGTAATTTCTTTTGCACTTTATTGTACAGAAGTTGTGTAATTTAATTATTATTATTTCTTTATGTATTATGGGTAATTAGAATCTATATTAAAATATAGTTTAGATAATATATTATTATTTTTTAATTTTACCATTTTTTATTTATATTTATTTAAGATATTAATTATATATAAATTAATTGATTAAGACCATAACGGATATATGTTATGGCTCTTTAGATATGAAATATTTGAATAACAGAGCACTATGACATAAGACTTTATGTGTGAAATAACAATTAATGGCTTTATTTATACAAAATACATTTTTCTTTGCTATAAACTTTCTTTTACTAATTAAAAAAACATTGAAATGGGTTGGGTACTCTGATGTTGAAAACACAAACACGACGAATGACGAGTGACGAATGATTCTAAATTTCGGGCTTAGAGACACAATCGCGACGAACTATTCGCGACGAACAAATTTTTTTGTTTTGAAATTTCAAAATTTGTTTATAAAAAAAAATGGAGGAAAATTTAAAAAAAATTTATTTGAATTTGAATTTTAAAAATGTTTTATTAAAACAATTTTGACCAATTTTGTTGGTATCCAATGAATGTCATTCGCATTCGTCGACGAGTAAAATAGAAATAGATCTATTTTTTGAACGCGAAATTTTGGTTATTCCTCATTCGTCACGATTTACACATAATCTCATGTATTTGAAAGCGAAAAATTCGTCATTCGTCGTGATTGTGTTTTCGACATTATTCTTAATATCTAGCCTGAGTTAAAGTATTTAGTGTTTTTAAAAAATCTCTCGGTTTAGGCTGTTGATATAGCGGTACGTAAAATGAATAAGTAAAAAAATTATATTTTTAATTTTACTGCAGTGATAGGTACAAAATTTTAACATAAAATAATAGGAATTGTAAAAACTCTTCAAACTAAAATTATCAACAATTTATCATATACCATAATTTTAATAAATGTACTATGGAATCAAAGGTTTCGACTTTAGGTGGCTACGGACGGTAGAACACGAACTTATTGTCCATTAATTTGTTCCTCAGGTCCTTATCCTGCATGAAAGTGAACGTTAAAGAGGTATATATTTCGAATATTTATCACGTTACTCTTAAGTTTCAACAAAGTATGTAGTCATCATTTTGAAAATCCTCTTAAAACAAATTTGTTTTGTTGACTTTCTTTTTAGTGGCTAATTTTTATTTTAAGTTAAATTTTTTTTTGATTTACTGCGCACGCACAATGGCAACGACAGCGACAACTTCTACAGAAAACAAAAACAAATTGTCGTTGTAGTTGCATTAAATTTAATTTAATTTTGTCATTGTGGAACTTAATTTAAAAAAAATTTTCAATGTGGAACTAAAAATTATTTGGTTCTGAATCGTAAATTCAAAAACAAAAATGTATCAAATTTAGAATAAATTTTTATTATGGTAATTTTTGAATTTATTACGAAGCATTACGTAAATTATTAAGTAGAATTAGTTCAAAATGTATTTATTTTTTCATTGATAATTTGTTTACAAAAAACAAGTGATTTCGGTATTAAAAAATTATCAAATGTAGCAAAAGAATAAATAAGCTTGTGCCACCACTGTAAAATTTAAAATATGTCTGTATGTATGTATATACAAAAAAATTTTTTTTTGCCGGTGCGTTGTCGCTCTCATTGTGCGTGGGTAGTTAAAGTTATTTTTGAATTTTAATTAGTTTTTTAGACGAAATGTGTTAATAACAGTTGATTCGTTTAATGTGTGGGTTTCCAAAATAGAACCATTAAAAGTTTCGTCTATAAACCTATCCATTTTCACAATCTCATTCGACATTCATATCATTCGTACCTTGATCACAACCACTTCGCTGACTATTTAATACTCCTTAATAATGGCTATATTCAAATTCAGTAAATCTATAACCAATGCTTCAATAGTAGTTAAAAATTTAATTTTACTTGAACGACCGACGCCAGTTCTTGTGATATTTTTTTCATTTTCACGAATTTTTCCTTTCAAATATTTTTTTAAATTTCATGGCACCTAACAGATAAAATCAAAAAAAAACATTTAGAATTTCAATTCAAATATATAATTTTCAAGTATGTGGTTTTTTTTCTATTCAACAACCATTGCCTTGTATATTATGTATTGTAAGCAATGCAACAACTGATCAATTTGGAAAACTGTTTGAATTCAATTGATCTGCAGGCAAGGTTTACCATAATCTATTTGATTTTGCTCTAGCGTCCACTGTTCGTGAATATTCTTGTACCAAATTTCAAACAAATTTCGAAATCACATAATCGCACAGTATGCATCAATCAGTACAGTATGCGAAATTATGAGATTGCTCATGCATACTTGTGTAGTGTATGCATGCATCCTATATTATTATTCCTATTATTATGCATTCATATTTAACTTTCCATACGCAGTTTTGAATGTAGTGCAAGGTGCAAGTACAAAATCAAATTCGAATACCTATTCAGTTAAAAAAATATATTTAAAAAGCTTTCATATTTCTAATTTTAATTACTTTATTTTAATAAAATATGTAGATATATGTAATTAAATTATATTTTATTAAAGTTTAAAAATAATCGAATTAAAAAAATATTAAAGTTAAAAAAACATTTTTTTTTATATAAAATTCTTTGAAAAATAAAATACAGCATTTTCATCGTAATTACTTAATTACTTGTATTTTAGGGATTTTCACAAAAATTTGAATTTTTTCGTTATTGTACGCCTAGAAGAATTTAAAGAAAGAAAATAAATTGATTCTAATTAAGTTAGAGGTGATTGTAAAGTTTTATTTTATTTTTTATGTTTTTGTGTTTTTTCTTATTATTAAAATACATTAAAATCCGCTTTATAACACTAGAATTATTATTTTACTAAGGTAATAAAATTTTTTACATCACAATTTTTCACTGAATTGATGTTTCTTCTAGTAAACCTACACAAACACATAACCACCCCCTCGTTTATTAAGTTGAGATATAATTATATATGTATAGGTGTTTGTGTGGATAAGTACTATTTTAGTTAAAGTAAATGGAAAATTTTATTTTATTCTAATTATTTTTATTTTATTATTATTATGTATTATTATGTTTAAAATAGGTAGGAAAGGGTATAACCTGGTATAGCTGTTTGTAATACAACCGGTAGGAGATTATGTAAAATTAGAATGAAGAAAAAGTATTAAAATAAGACTCCCGAGCCCCAAATGTTGTTTTTTTTTTGTTTTTGTTAAATTTTATTCATTTACCGTTTTCGCATTTCTCAATGCTGATATAGTAATTATATCTAGATAATTTTTTTTTTGTATTATATAATAGCAGTGTTCTATAATATTCTGTAAAAATCATAAGCACTTTACGGGTCATTTATTTGCTAAAAATACTTGTTAAATCTTTTGATATTTTATTTTTAATGGTTATCTTATATTCTCATTTGCAAGGGTTGGGCTTAGGTATGTTATAATGTATGATATACTTTTGCGATGTGATATAAATATACTGATATAGATATACTCTCAGTTAGGTTAAAATTTAAAATAATTAGTTGTGATTAAATAGACTTAAAGGCTAACCATCATAACTGTATGTTCATTAGTCATATGGAAAATATGTGTTGCATGCCCATGTAATCAACGAATAAGATGACATAAGAATATTCTATTGATGTATATAGTGAAGTTTTGTGTACGTACAGTAGGTATAGAGTAATAATTTTTTAATTTGTGAAACCAAATTTATATTTTTAGAAATTTATCAGATTTGCTATATTTTTCTCAGTTTTGGCTTATATTCAATTTAGATTTTAACTATCATTGAACATATATTACTCATTAATTACACATTTTTTTTTTCTTCTCCTATTACTCCGCGTGGTAGCATAGGGCTTCGATAGTGAACCTGCATTCCTCTCTGTTGAGTACTACTTCCTTAATATCGTCCCAGGTATAATTGTTGATTGTTAATTCTTGATCGACTGTGCGTCTCCATGTGTTGTATGGTCTGCCGGGTCTCCTTTGTCCTTGTGTATGACCTATCCATTTCCATTTTTTCCTATTTATGTGCCTGTTGATCGGTTTTTCTCCAGTTATCATCCATAAATCCTCGTTGCTAATTCTTGCCGGCCAGAATATTCTGCATATAATTCTCGAGCACTTGTTGATGAATACTTGTAGCTTCTGTTTGGTTCTAACCGAAGTGAGCCATGTTTCACTGCCATATATTAATGTTGACTTTACACATGCTCTGAATATTGTTAGCTTGGTTGTTCTCTATATTTGGTTGCTCCGCCATATCTTCATTAGGCTTCCAAATGTTCTTCTTGCCTTATTTATACGGCTGTTGACATCTTCTGTTGTACCTCCTCTTGATGTTATGATGCTCCCGAGGTAGTTGAATTCTTCTATGTATTCTATCTGTTGTCCACTCACTGTTATTGGCTCACTATCACTGTTGTTCGTCCTCATTGCCTTGGTTTTCTCGATATTCAATTCCAGTCCCGATTTCTTTGCTTCTTCCTGTAATCTGTTGACTTTGTTCTGTAGGTCCCTTTGATTTCTTGATATGAGGCATACATCATCTGCGTAATATAAGTCTTCTAAGTTGCCGAAGAGATCCCATTCTATTCCGTTTATTCCAGTGCAAACTTTTCTTAGAATGTCGTCTAGTATTGTGTTGAAGAGAAGTGGAGATAGTGGACATCCTTGTCTAACTCCTATATTGGTGTAGAATGGATCACTGATGTTACCTCTGTGTTGAACTGTTGTCTCTGCATCTTTATACATCGCTTTGATGATGTTGATGATTTTTTCAGGAACTTCCTTCTTTGTAAGTGTTCTCCATATTGCGCATCTCTTGACTGTGTCGAATGCTTTCTTAAAATCTATGAATAGTAGATATAGTAGGGCATTCCATTCTACTGATTGTTCAACTATGACCCGTAAAGTATTTGACTGGTCAACACAGCTTCGGTTTGGTCTGAAACCTGCCTGTTCTTTCCGTAGTATTGGTTCTAGTACTTCTTCTAATCTTTTCTTTATAATAATTGCTATTATCTTATGATCTACAAAAGGCATTTGACTGTGTTGATCATGATGTACTTCTGTTTAAATTATCGCTATTAAAGTTCAATGAAAATCAAATAAATTTTTTTAAATCTTACCTTACCAATAGAAAACAACAGATTCATTGCAACAACGTGTATAGTAGCTTAGAAACTATAAAACAAGGGGTACCACAGGGATCCATCTTGGGGCCTGATATTTTTAAAATTTATATCGATGACATCACCATGCTAAACCTTAATGGAATCATCCAACTTTATGCGGATGATGCTGTTATTAAGTACTCCTGTAATACCGAGGAAGGTCTAAAAAACTCGATCGTAAATGACTTAAATTTAATTGAGGAATGGCTACAAAAAAATAGGATGAGATTAAATGTTAGGAAAACAAAAATATTGCTTTTCAGTAATAAACACTTTAATTTCGTAAATATAACACACAAAAATGAAACCATAGAAATAGTAAAAACTTCCAATTACCTAGGATAAATTATTGACAATAGAATGAAATGGCGACAACATATTGATTATGTAATCAAAAAAATCACTCCTTACATTTTTATTTTAAGAAGGCTGAGGAAATATATTAATACCAATACCCTTTATACAATATACTCTTCATACATATCCTCTAATATTATATACCTAAATCCCATTTGGAGTAACGCTCCACAAACATACCTCAAACAGTTGGATGTCATACATAAAAAAGCTATTAAAATTATTAATTTCTTTCCACCAAGATATCCTACGGAATTATTATATAGTGAACGATACATAAGTTTAAATAACATATGTAAACGTGAAATGTACTACCTTGCATACAAAATTATAAACAATATGATTAAACACACATTTTTACTCAATCGGAATATAGACATACATAGCCATAACACTAGGAATCGCTAAAATTTTTATCTTTCATTGTTTAGATCAGATATACAAAAAGCAAACTGCGTATACAACAGTTTAAGCATTTTTAACACTCTACCGGACGACCTAAAAAATATAAATTCATACAGTTTATTTAAAAGGAAAATCGAAAACTTACTTGCGGTATAAAATAAAAATGAAAATAAAAAATAAAAATAAAGAATAAATATTGTAAATAAAGTGTAAAAACTAATAGGGAACACGAACTTTAAAACTTAATTAAAATAGACTAAGTAATGTAATAGGGAAGGAATGTTGGAATGCTGGTAGTTATTAAATTTAGTATTATTGAATATTTAGGAAAATTTACTTTTAATTATTTTAAATCAAAACTTAATTTTTTTTATTTTTTTTTTATTTTTTGTTGATAACTCTTAAAATGTAAATAACTATACGACCATACAGCTTAGGCTAAGGTCTGAATCCTTCTATATATTAATATTTCCTCCAATAATGAATAATTCCATGATAAAATATTGTTATACAAATACATATGTATATAATGTTATTTTTACATTATTTTTTGTTAATAAAGAAAAAAAAAAAAAAAAATAGTATTTAGAACCGTGATTCCTCTCCAGTTGCTGCAATTTGCCAAGTCTCCGTTCTTAGGTATCTTGACAATCATTTCTTTCTTCCATGATGGTGCTATATTCTCTTCTATCCATGCTTTTCTGATGTGGGGTTCAATTCTTTTTGCGAATAGGTTGGGGTCCAGTTTGGTTATTTCTGCTGTAATTCCATCTTCACCTGTTGCTTTGTTGTGTTTCAGGATATTGATTGTAGCTTTGATAATACAATATAATACAATATATATACAAATTAATATAATATAGTAAAAAATAAGACATTCTCTCACCCTAATCACCATACTAAGTCACCCTAGTATTGGGTGACACTGTAATATCAATCAACCATATAATATCAAAAAAAAATAAGTTTTATACAAAAAATATTATTCTTACAAAATTAAGTTTGAGTGGCGTGATTTTAGAAACGGTAAATTACAATTTTAATGAGAGCACAAAATGTAAATCAATACATATTGTGATTTAGCTCTATTTATTTATTTATCAGTTGGCCAGCAGATAAATCAGCAAATTTAAAATCAATTGGAATGGAATTACTAAAATTAATTAAAATTAAATGAGTATTTCGTCCACCAACATTACTGGAATTCATCAGCAGGTAAAGTAGTGTTGGACTACCTATATAGGTCCTACTTTGAATTTTGAATGTTTTTAAACTCATATACCTATATATAGATTTCACAGAAACAATATTTGAGTTATAAAAACCAAATCAAATTCTCACTTGGTAAAACCATAACTAAATGTTAAAATTATAATAAAAACTATATTTGATTTAGTGTCTAGTAATAAATTAGTTTCTAAATTAAATATAGTTTTTACCATAATTTTAATATTTGAAATTTGGAACTCTAAACATTTCAGAATATTGACATTGAACTGATTAACCTCAAAATTTTATTCACCTTAGAAACAATAATGGTGACAAAAACTGATGTTTTTAAGTTAATTAAACCAGATTTTTTTTAAAAATTGATCAAAATTTGGTGGCATTTGGGTACCATCATTCATCAGTCGTTACAAGTTTTTTTTTTGTCAATTTAATCAAATATTGTTTTACATCTCATTCTGAAAAACATTCACCAATTTGACTGGATTTGATTTTTAATCTTATGACCTTATGATATTTACATTATGCAGAGTACAGACTACCTGAGAGAGTTAAATTGAAAAACATATACATTTTATCAGAACATCATTATCATCATCATCATCATAATTGTACTGTAATCCTTTAATTGTATTTTAAATGTATAGGAAAAAGTAATTGAGAATTCGTCGCCCTAGTACTTGAGTTTAATATACGGTTTTTGGCACTTTCTGACTTAAGACTTGATTCATATACTAAACAAAATACGAACTTTCGAATGGTCCAGTCAGAATTTCGCTAACTATCTTCATTCCAAAGATATCAGTTACGAATTTGTATATATTCAAAATTGAAACTATACTTAAATGTCATTTGTCGTATATGCCATAAAATTTGTGTTTGCTCCATAAACGACAAATTCGCATGTTAGTCATATTCAATTATATTTTATTTCTTGTTTATTGTATACCATATTATACATGAAGAGAATATTTCACATAATAAGAAGAGAATCATTTTCAAGTAAATAGCTATTACAATAAACTAGTTGGGATTGTACAGTGTTATGTACATATTGAAGCATTTCTTTTAAATTACCTTGTTTTCATAAATGCAAGGAATTCAATAGAATAAGAATTCAAATTAAAAAAAAAATTACTAAATACTAGCAACTAAGCTAAGGGGCTTAGTAAAGTAAAATTTTAAGTTTATGCAGTTATTATTCAAAAACGGTAAGTCTGATACTCATTCAACGTATACCGTTAATTAGGTGTATTCATTCTAAAAAAAAGCTAGGAAGAAGATGATGCTCTAGTTTCAATTTCTTCTGAGCTGTAGTTGATATTCTTTAGACATAATTTTTCTAATCCGATTTTCTTTAACCCTCTGTAGCCCAGGTAAATTTAAAGATAGACCCCTCTTCTAGAACAATTTTTTTCCTAAAATACTCCAAGGAATCACCCCATAAAAGCTTTTTGCTCTAAACTAGATCACCCTGTATACTCTAAATTGAGGACCCTTTACCCACTTGGATGACTGAGACAACAATTATTATTATTTTCAATTTTATTTAAGTCTTTCAGTTTCTAGTATTAGTTTATTTACTAAGCCCCTTAGCTTAGTTGCTAGTATTTAGTAATTTTTTTTTAATTTGAATTCTTAAGTTCTTACACAATGTTTTTTGTTAAGCTAAAAGATGTTAGCTTATTGGTACGACTTCTTCATATTAATTTACTTATTTAAATTTCCAGAACTATTTATTTGTTATTGTTCTTGTTTTAGATCTAATGGAAGGGATATTCATATATATAAAAATGTTATTTTTAATAATCATTGATTTGGTATTTAATGTTTATTAAAATATTAGTTAAATTTCTATTCATTAATACTTCTATATCGCAATCTTACTATACTATTGTGGGGGCAATATAATTCCTTCTTCAATGTTTTTGATTTATTTGAATATGGTAAAAAAAATTTGTATATAAAGCCGGCTTTTGTTTGCTCAGTACATATTTTTAAATATCCTAAAAATTCTCTACTAAGCACGAGTCTTTCTTTCCCTTCTTTTGAAAATGTTTTTTTATTAATTTTTATTTTTCAAATTATCTAACAATATCAAAATAATAATAACAATAATATAAAAAAATTGTAATAATAAAATTTATTTAATATAAAAAGGGGTTGAAAATTTCAATGTCCTTATAGCAATACTTATTCTTCATTTTATTAGAAGCATAATACATATACAATGATGTACACATATAATATGTTTCTATAGACTGAAATAAAAATAAAAAAAAATATAAAAACAGGAAAACAGGAAAACATTGGGGTAACAATGTTAAAGTTAAAGGCAAAGGCAATGTAACTTGATGCTCTATGTAAATTATATACTAGATATAGATATGATATTTGAGATTTAAAAATAGTCATTATAAATACAAAAAAAAAAAAAATTGAGATGAAATACAACAGTGTAACAATAATGAAAAACCAACCATAGTTAATTTTATTTTTCTGACACAAGACAACAAAAAAAAAAAAATAAAGGAAAGGATATCCCCGTAAGACTTTGAAAGGACTTAAAATATAATTTACATATAAATGAATTTTCTCAGTTAATTTTTTTTTATTTTTCTTATTTTTTTTATTGTTTTATTTTAACAACTTGTTGCTACTTCTGAAAAGAAAAGAAATAATGTTGGTGGGTGATATTGATAATTTTTTTTTGTTTTTAAATAGAAATTATTATTTGATGTAATTCTTCAAGGTATATTGATCTTCCTTGAATTTTCGATTAAATAAGTTCTTAGAGTAAAAACGTAGCAAAAATATTCATTCCCAAGAACCAAGAAGTATATAAAAATATAAAATGTACCTGACATCGTATTGTTCTATTTTAATAATGTCATATAATATGAAGAAGTGTACCAGAATATGTTTTTAGGTTAAATTAATTAGGTATAGGGTTGCACCATTTGGTTTTACTACTCAAAGTCAAACTCTACATAACAAAAATATTTTTATATTTTATTCTAGTATACAGTATTATAACATGTAAATAAAATGGAGATTGGAGCGGCAAAATCTATATATCAAACTCCCATTTTGCCTAATGTTATTTCGCATAATTTCTTATTTCACAAATTTCATTTTAGAAAAATTAATATATTGCAAATAGTTTATTTATCAAATAGGATTTATTTATTTTTTATTTTGTATTTATTTTCTTTAAAAGAGCTCATAGCTCATATAGAGTATGTAATTCAAAAATTTTAAAAACTAAGTAATATATATGTATATTAAATTTAATTTAAAAGTGCATTTAGTAAGTAATACAAATGTAAGAAAAAGTAATAGAGTAAATTATGTATCAAATTTAGAACTAAAAAAAATATTGAAACTAATTATTTATAGTTCAATAAGCAATAAAAAGAGAATTTATAAAAATTATTCTAATAACATCACATTATTTCATTCATTAATAAATCTTAAAATAATTTAAATTTTTCTTTTTTTTGATTGCAACTAATACTTTTCAGAAACATCTATCTTAACAATTAATAACAACTGCAATTATTTTAATTCATTATTATCATTTACAAAAAACTCAGAGATAAAAAAGCTCCAGGTTTTGATCTAATTACATCGGAAGTCCTGAAAGAACTTCCGAAAAAAGCTATAACAATGCTAACACGCATTATAAACGCTGCTATAAGAATAAGGTATGTGCCGAATATGTGGAAAATAGCAGAGATAATTATGATACCAAAGCCAGGTAAGCCCATAAATGAGGTCAAATCCTACAGACCAATATCATTACTACCAATAGTATCAAAATTATTTGAAAAACTATTATTGATTCGAATGAGACCGATCATAGAAAATAGTAATCTGATTCCAAATTATCAATTTGACTTTAGATCTAAGCACTCGACAATCGATCAAATTCATAGAATAACAGACATAATAGAAAAAGCTTTAGAGGAAAAGAAAGTATGCTCTACCATATTTCTAGATGTAGCCCAAGCTTAAAGTATGGCATCGAGGCTTAATAAATAAACTAAACAATATGTTACCTAAACAATACGTAGATATACTCTCATCATATCTAGAAAACAGACTATTCAGAATAAAACAAGACGAAGAGTATTCTACTATTAGAGATATTAAAACGGGTGTGCCTCAAGGTAGTATTCTGGGTCCCATACTGTATTTGCTCTACACCAATGATTTACCAGAAATGGAAAATATAACTGTAGCTACATTCGCTGACGATACTGCGTTGATGGCAGTAGGATCAAATATTGACGAGGCTACAATTAAATTGCAAAGAGCAAGCGACAAGCTATACCTCTGGACAAAGAAATGGAAAATTAAACTCAATGAGTTAAAATCAGTACATGTAAATTTTACAAATAAAAAATCAGAAAATCAACCACCATTGGTAAATCTGAATGGGGTCAATATACCCCAAGAAAACAATGCTAAATACCTAGGAATGACATTAGATGTCAAACTTAGATGGAAAGAGCACGTTAAAAAGAAAAAATTTGAGCTTGAAAATAAGTATAGAGAAATGTACTGGCGCTTAGGTCGTAATTCTAAATTACCTATACATAACAAGGTTTTGTTATAAAATCAGATAATCAAACCGATATGGTTGTACGGCATACAAATATGGGGATGTGCCAAACAAACACATGTACTTTGTATACAAAAATTCCAAAATAAAGTCTTGCGCAACATGGTAAATGCCCCCTGGTATGTTCGCAACAGTGATTTGCACAGAGATCTAAAAATTCCTTGCATAGAAAATGAAATAAAAAGATATGCAACAAAGCATATAGCTCGTCTGGAGGGACATGTTAACGTTGAGGCCACTCAACTGCTAGATAATCAAAATGATGTCAGAAGGCTTAAAAGAACTAAGCCACTAGATTTAATACGATAGAATTTCGTAAACTTTTTCTTTAAGAAAATCAAAATAGCAATAAATTAATGGTTAGTCCGTTGGACTAGTATTAATGGGAGGGGTGTGGTTTAGTCAGTAAAAATCTGGCACACAATGGAAGCTACGGGGCTCATTGTGTCTATGAAGATTCCCACCAATCCACGCAAAAAAAAAGAAAAAACAAAAAAAAAAAAAAATTTACAAAAATGCAAAAACGAGTTGAGATATTGGCTTTCTTTTCTAATTTGTTATTTTGGATTGATTTTGTACATAGTAATTTTTATTAAAACATGTACAAATCATATTTATCACAATACATTCTTGTTTGTTTGCAATTGGTATTATATTTTGATTTTTATTGATTGTTGTAACTATTTGATTAAATTTTAATACAAATTTTGAATTTGATTTGAATTGTTTATGGGAAAAAGAATAACTCAAGTACTGGATTTGTTAATTTTATTTTTAGAAATTGTTTCGTTCATCATAATACTATTAGAACTAATCAGTAGATATTTATAGTGTTAGACCTATACAACTCCTATTTTGATTTTGATTGATTTTATAACTTATGAGAAGATGCCAATAGTACATCTGTGAGTTATAAAAATCGACCAAAATTTCAATGTAAAATGTTATTTTTATAAAATAAATAACACTATAAATACTTATTGATGAGTTCTAGTAGTGTTATGATGAACGAAACAATTCATAAAAATAATTTTGTTTGTTAACACAAATAATAATAATATTTATAGATATACAATGGTGACATAAAATCATCGGTCGCATGCTTGGTTGATCCATACGTCATTTTGACATTTTTGACTTTAGAGAACATTTCTTGAGGTTTTGCGACATGTTCTTTCTTTCTGTCTTACCCGTTTTCTTCTATATCTAATACTTTTGAAAATAATGAGAGATAACTTTGAACCACATCCACTTTTTTTATAAATTTTTATGCAACTTTGATCTATATCCAAAATTTTGGGGTTTGTATCACAAAATATGTGAAATATCCACTATTGAAATTATATGTGCTTATTTGATCCACGTTATTGTATAATACACATGGATCACTAATTTATAATTTTTTTTTCAATTCAATTTTGATCCACAACTATTATTAGTGTAATAAGCTGTCAAATTTTGCTATCCACATGGATAAAAAATAAACGGTTTTTCTTAATGTCTCAATTTGATTCATGTACATTTATTTATATACTTACTCCATTTTACTGTATATATAAAGTATATATATTCAAGAGGTTGAAGTATATAATGAAATATTCAAGTGGTATATTGACAGGAATTCAAACATCTTGTAAAATTACTCAACGGAATGCAGTCAAAGAAAATTAATTTGTTTGAAAGTAATTCAGATGACAAGACATCACGATTTTAAATTTTTTAATAATCCCTGCCGCAAAATTTGACTTTAGCAATATTCCATTTTCAAAAATAAAATGCATATTATATGAAAAGGATGAACCTTTTGCTATTAAATATAAAATATCCTTTTTGAGTTTGGACTATAATTAAATTAGTATAAATAGGAAGGCAATCAAGAAAATCCTTCCAAAACCAAAAAAATTTGTTTAATGTTCAGCTTCTTACTTCGAAGCCGTCCAAAATTAACAAAAATAAAATCAGTGACATAAAGAACTTACTGAAATATCTTCCTCGTGAAAACGTAAGTTATCTAACTGCTTTGCTTAAATAATTATTATACTATTTCAAACGTACTATCATGTTACACAAGATAATGGCTGTGAAAGTTTTAATTACTTTGAAAAATTAAAATTACATACCTAAATACCAAAAAATATTAATTTCTTAGTTAAGATTAAAGCTACTTAACAAAACTGTGAAATTATTTTCAAGGTAAATGAATTTGTTATTTTTATTTAAGAAGATGAATGTTATTACATAAATATTAATAAAAGACTGTTACTACGTAATATTTAGAATAAGATTTTGCTATGAAAGCAATTTTTAATTTTTCTTAGAAATATTTTTTTTTGTTTTATTTAATAAAAACTGAAATTGTTTCGTTCATCATAACACTATTAGAACTAATCAGTAGATATTTATAGTGTTAGACTACCTATACAACTCCTATTTTCTTTTTGATTGATTTTATAACTTATTAGAAGATGTCAATGTAGATCTGTGAGTTATAAAAATAGACCAAAGTTTTAATGTAAAATGTTATTTTTATAAAATAAATAACACTGTAAATACCTACTAATGAGTTCTAGTAGTGTTATGATGAACGAAACAATTCATAAAAATAATTTTGTTTTTTTACACAAATAATAATAATATTTATAAATACAATGGTGACATAAAATGTCTATGTATCAATATTAATTAATAAATCGATTAAAGTAAAATTGACATTTTAATATTGCACACTTAAAAAAATATATAATTACATAAATTTATTTAATATTGTTAATTTTATTGGTTAAATTAAAATTTTAATGTATTACCAATGCTTCTATATCTTCTAGCCTGGCCTTTGGGAGAGCAACTTTAAAAATAGGATCTTATTTTCATATAAATTTTGTCTTTTGTATAGGTAACTTATTTTACTATATGAATAACCTGTAATTATGATATAGTGTTATTTTTGAAAAAATATTCAATATTTTTTATCTAAATTGGTAAAATTTCCAAAAAACAAAAACATTTTCATTCATAATTTTCAATTTAAAAAAAAAAAAAAATTATTATCATACTTACTTCTATCAAGTCCTAATGAACACTGAAAATAACACTGATGGATACTGGATAGTGGATTGGATACAGTAAAATTTTTGAGACGAAATTAAAATAGCATGTAAATTGTTGTTGTTTATTTTTTTTAATCTGAGCAAAACCTTTGATGGTGTTTGTATTTAATTTTTGGTATTAAATTTTTCAGAATATTCTTGTTTGTGTTAGTTGTATTTTTCTCAAATTTTACTTTAATTTAAAAAAATGTATACACAAAACAAAAACAAAATTTAAAAAAAAATCGTAATTCGATATATTCCAGAAAGATCATCGTGTAACTTGGCTAGAAGATATAGAGGCATTGGTATTACATTTACTACTAGTGAATCCCCTGTGCAATTGCATAGAAGCAGTTCTTTCAGGTACAATTTTATATAAAAAGAAACATTTGTTTTAGTATAATTGTAGTTGTTTTCTGAATCACTTGATTATTGAATATATATATTTTACAATGAAATTAAAGTATAATACCTAATACTTTATGACGAAATTAATACTAATTTCAATATAACTTAATACATTAAAATCGCATTACTCTCATGGTAGCAGATCGATGATGTATTCTATAGCTGTTAAAGCAATAGTCAATAATTTGTTTGAATGACATAATAAGTTTCATACGTTCATACAATCGATGTCGTTTATAAGGCACATTAAAATTTAACCGCAAACTTTTTCAATATAACAAAAAAATAAGTCAAAAGGGAATTATTTTACTATGTTAAACTGAAGATGCAATTTTTTTTTACTACGCCTATAGTCAGAAGTATTACTGAAATTTAGCGAATTTGCTGTATATATTCCTTTTAAATAGCAGAAGCGAATGAATTAACAATTATTATATCATTTTTGGAGAGTATGATCTGATCTAATTTTTGTTTTTCTGTTTTGTTTTCATTTTTTGTTTGTGTTTTTATACTTTTTTCTACAAGCTTGTGTGTTTATTTAAAATGACAGAATTTTTATGAAGACTTTTTAAAAATTTATTTTAGAGTATAGTTTTCGCTCAACTTGGAAATAACCGTCATTTATTTGGTGTAAATATTTGAAGTGTTTTAGGTATTCAACACCAAGAACTTGCTAAAATATTAATATTTTTGTGGTGTAATTTACTATTCAATTATGTTGCTTTTTTACTCACCACGTCGTTCACCTTGTGTATTATATATAAGATTTTAGTAAAATGATTAGGGAAATAGATTGTATTTCAAATGTTTTTTCTTGAGAACTTAATACTGAAGTTACACAAAGAAAAAAATTCTGTGAAATCTTCAAATCCAGCAAGAGCAAGGATAAATTAATTATTGAGGGATTTGACTACAATATAATTAAAAACAATGAGAGTAAATTTTATTGGGCTTCTGACTAAAGGTTAGTAGAACTTGATAAATGTGGTGTTCGTTGTGGAACAAAATTGCATGAATCGGGTAAGCACGACGTGTTGTAACACGAATGTAAAACACATAAACACGAGCAAAAAAGCTGTTAAAGTTAATGTTTTTTTTTTTCTTTATTCAATTTTCCATTTTTTTTAAAAGCCTAAGCTGTTTGGTCTCATAGTTTTTTTTAATTCAGTGTCAATTTACAATCAATTAAGTTTAATTCTTGTTTAAATCAATTCAGAAAAAAAAATTTTTTTTTTTTTAAATATTCTAAATTAATAACTTATGCTCAAATTTTGTTTAAGAAAAAAAGAATAGAAAAGAACAAAAAATGCAATAATTACTTAAACTAAATATGCTACAATATATATCTAACAAAAATAATTTTTATATTACTTAATTTTCTAAAATATATTTTAGGATTTGCTTTTTAAAATAACAAATATTTTATTAATAGTTTTATATTCTTCTGGCAATTCATTAAACAATTTCAGACAATTATAAAAGCAGTTTTTTTTTGTTTATCAGTTTTGAACAGTGTTAAATAAAAATTGGCCTTATTTCTATAGTATTATAATTATGTATATCAACCATTCTATCCAAAATGAAATGATGTTTTATTAAATTATTCACAATTCTAAAAGCAGTGCGCTACATAGCAAGTGATACCTCATAATTGCATAAAATGAAATTTTACATGTAGCGAAAAAAAGTATGTAACTGCTGTAAATATAATTTATTTTTTAAAAATAAAATTAGTAATTGTTTTTTATTAGCATTGAATTTAAAAAAATGTATTTCCAAAAAAATAATTTTTTATATTTTTTTAGTTATTGCACTTACGTGTTTTCACAACTAAATTTATAGGTAATTTTTGTCATTTACGAGGTATCACATACATAAATTTACATTACTTATTCTGATGAAGTAAACAAATTTTTATTTTAATTTAAGTTTCAATTCAACTTTCCTAATACTTTATTTGGTTATTTATTATTAAATAACATTATATTGATTTGAAATGCATTTCTAGAATTTTTCCAAATTTTGAAAAAATTATATTTTAATTTTTATAAATAATTTAATTGATTAATTGAAACAAAAAAATAGTAAAATTCTTTAAAATTACATTTCGTGTGGAATATTATTATAAAAAGAATGATAGTCTTGTGGAATTATCTTTTTCAATTCCTTTTTTATTAATTTTAAGTGGTACATTGTGTAAACTTTCAAAAATGTTTAAATTTAATAAATCTATATATTTTTGGAACAAATATTGGTTTTGATTTTGAATAGATTTGAAGTTTGTTCGACTTAACTTCAAATCTATATCCATTCTCCACTATATGATATTTTTAATTGCCTTTTGATGTATATTTAATTACTTTTATATTTGTTACAATAATTGATCCGTTAGGTTTTATTGAATTGTATACTTTCGATTTGGTAAAATCTTTAAAGATAATCTCATGATTTCGTAAGGATTTATTTTCCTTACATTTGTAGTATAATTGCAATAATCGTTTGGAATATAAATATTTTTATTTTTAAATTGTTTTTCTATACACGCATTGACAGAATCGATCTTCATTTATGTGTGTCCCTTCTCAAGAAATTTTTGATAAATAGTTGCCTTTCTTTCAACGCAATATGCCAAAAGAGCATTATAGATAAAGTTGAGTTTTCATTCTGGTATGTAAATGTACTTATCGCTCCAAATAATAATTTCTTTAGCTTAAGAACATTTTTCTGATAAATATTCAATAACACAGGAAGCAAATATATTTGCAGTTAAATCGGCTTGAGTATCGTCGAACCAATAACATTTATCGTCTTTGGTATTTAATATAGTGAAATTATGAACATAAAGTTTAGTTTTGTAAAAAATACTGGAAGACAAACTTTTACAGATTGTAGAGCTAGACTGTACATTTTCGTTTTCCTCCCCGAATTTTGTCATTTTATTTTTCTGTTCTAGCTTCATTTTTTCTCAAAATATGCATAATCATTTAAATTTTTATGACCTATACAGATATCACACATTTCTTCTTTAAGCATTGAAAATCCTAAATTCATATCTTTAAAATTGATCTTTTATTTTTACTACTTTTAAATATCAATATTATTACTAGTAAAAGGTAAAACTTGGTAAACCACTATTGCACTTATAAACACTTTTTAAAGATAACTTACTTAAAATAATTATATTGTAATATGAAAAATTTGTTGTGACAACTCGTAACTATTATTTTGGGAATTCATTTTTAATTAAATGTAAAATGAGTGAAACCTTGCATATGATTTTACGAGTTGTCACAATCAATTTTAATTACTCTATATGATATGAGGTTTCACTTTTCCATTTTTTAGCGAAAATATTTAAAATTTTCGAATTCTGTAAAAGCAGAAATGTGGCTTATAAACAGATAACATGATTTATGAAAAAATTTTTTTTTGAAAAATTTGTATTTACGAGTTTCCACTTGCCACGTAGCGAGTGTGTATAATTCCCGCTTACAAATATTTTCAAAACTTATATATTGATCTGAATACAAAGACCTGGTTTGATAATAGTGTATATAGTTTTAATAGTCTTTTTGTGTAGTATATCAATTCGGTTTAACGCACTTTGTGGGGCTTTACACCAGATCGGATTAAGATATGTTATGTTGGACAAAATATATGAGGAATAAATGATGAAAATGTAGGGGCTTATTTTATGAACAATATTATCAATATGCTCGTTCCACTTTATTTTGCTATCTAGTATTAATCCTAAATAATTAAAGTTTTTGACTATTTCTATTGAGATGTTATTATGGAAAATACCAAAGTTCTGCGAAAACGTTTTATTTTCAAATAATAAAATTTTGGGGTTTTTTTATATTTAAAAGAAGACGGTTATTAAGTCATTTATCAATTATAGTGAAATCATATTGAATGTAATTTTTCAGATCTTCCTTACTACTTTCTCTTTAAGAGGTAATCGTGAAATATCATTAATATACAATTTGAAGAGAGTAGGCCCAGAATTAACCCCTTAAGCACTCCTTTTTGAATTGTTTTCGATTTGCTTAGTTTGTCATTAATTCGAACTTTTGTTCACGGACAAATAGGATTTGAAAATGATAACCTGGTTTTCACTAAAATTCAGTGAGGATAGTAAGTTTATGGAGTAAAATTTCATGGTCCACACAATCAAAAGCTTTTTGAAGAGTGATAATGTTAGTTGTTGCAATTATATAAAGTTCAAAATAAAACGATTTAAACAAATATTTTCATGAATTATGTTATTTTACATATTTAATTTATTTCGAAGAAATAATTTAAATAATTTTGCAAATATCTATAATTATAATTGACAAGCATTTAAGGTCCTGCGCAGTAGACACCTTTTTATTTTATTTCGATTCTCCTACTCCTTAATGATTTTCTAATATATATAATATATAAGATTGTATATAAAACAAAAATGCGCACATAGTTGAAAATTTTGTACTCATAAGATTTTATTATTCAGCAAATACATTATGCATAAGTGAGATCTTATGAAAATAATAAACAAAAGTAAACAAATCAGTTATTATAATTTATATATTTACTTACAAATGAATCTATGTACATATGCAAAAAAAAAAAAACAAAGAAACAAATTCATCTAAAATAAAAAATATAAAAACAACAAAAAAACAAATCGCTGGAATTCTTCATTTTTATCTTTTTAAGTAACTGTTTCTAAATGTTGGTTATTTTTAGTAATAATATAGTTTTTATTTAAATTATGTATTATGTAGGTATATATATACATACCTCTTTAATGAAAAATTTTTTTATTTTCAGTAATTTTATCCACTAAATGCCACTTACTATAGGGAATATATCGGAAACGAAGCAGTATATAAGGGACGTGTATTTATGTGTCCTAAATAAAACTTACTAACCACAAAACTTTTTATTAAACACGAGTGGTTTCTGCTATATCGTGCGAAGTCTATGTCAGTACGTAAATTACTGTTTTTTTTTAAAACTTTAAATTTGACATCAACTTGAAATATAATTACTCAACAAGGGCCCCTAGTAGTATTTATAATTTAGAAAAATTTTTGGGCAAAAATATCACACCAAATACTATATTTCTACTACAAACTATTTATTTAATATTTCTATAAATATTTGTTTTGAAGAGTCTCATTTATGCCAAAAAACCATTTGTAAAATGGTAAAATTTATTAAAAGATATTAGGTGAATTGGCGTTTTACAATTCAACATTCGGCTAACTGTATACAACTTTCTTTTATTATCTGCTATTATTATTTCAAACTATCTTTAGCAATTTTATATTATTTACTCTTTATATTTTTTGTCCATCTATACTCTCATATTCGGTATTAGGAAAATAACTTTCATATGAGATGAAATTTTTAAAATTAAATTTCTGTTGGGAGGCATTAATTTAACATAATATTATGGACATGGTATTATGTATTATCGTAAGTTTAAATATTTTTTTTTCAAATATTTCCATTACAATATTTTCTTTCTCTGGGATTTTATTACATTTTTTTTTGTGTATTTAACTTTCTACTTTTCACATCTTAAAATTAAAATTTTTAATTAAGCACAAAAAAACACGAAGTACAATTAAATTAAAATGCATCAATATTTATTTTCCATGCATGAATTTTCTTTATTAACCCATTAGAGTCCATGCGAAACCTATCGCATTAAAATTAGTTTAAATACAAAAATGTGGAAGTTTATTAATAAAAAAAAAACAAAATACATTTTGAATTTAAGAAAAATAATTTTTTTTTGTATTTTAAAGGAGTGTTTCCAAATTGGAACATTGAGCTCTTAAGTATGAAAACTTTTAAGCCCCCCAATTCTGTTCGATACAAAAAGTTTATTTATCACAATTCCAGATGCCTCTTTTATGGCAAACAGCACATTTTCTACGTGTTTGTAATTTTTTTGGATAATGTTCAATTTGATCAGAAGCCAATCATTGTAGTCCATCTATGATTTTGAAAATTGGAAAATTAGAATATTTTTGTAAATAATATCTAGTTATATTTATTCTAAAGTTGAGAGGATGCAATTTTTCAGAATAATTAAACTGAGGTAACTTCTATGCATTTACTACAGCCATATCAGTCATGTAGGTAAAAAGAGGCCACCACCATTTTTTGCCATGGATAGTAATTCTAGAGTTAGACAGTGATTGATTAAACAAATCTATCTAAATCTATCCACTAATTTGTTGATTATAATCTTTGAACCATAATAGATGTGGAATGTCATTCTTCCTTTTTTGTTCTCGTGACCAGCTTTTAACATACATATAGCCCATTGGTTCAATTGGGTCATAATTTGTTACGATTGTATATGGCTCGCACATATACAAGATTTACTCATTTTTTTTTTCAAATCGGTAATTCGATTTCCATTTGTTTTTTTTTTTAAATCTTTACTGGATATGATTGGGCATTTCTAAGTACATACGACTTTCGCGTACAGTGCCAGTTGCTCTAAAAAAAATTTCTTTTAAATGTTTTAGAAAATCATAGCTTAAAAAGAATTATCAAATATTCAATGGATTCTTTCAACTAAACTGACCAGAACTTTGGAATTAAGTGACAGAGAATCGGGTTTATTAGTTATATTTCGTCACCCATTATTGCTTTTGTGGTGTATCTCGTTTTGTAGATTTATGTATTATAATCTTTTTTGTGACTAAAGTTTCATATTTACTACTCTAAGAACTTTCACTTTGATCAAATATTTCTAAAGGTCCTGGAATATCTTGTGGATCTTGTGGTAAATGGAACTTATTCAGATCAACAAAATTTAATATATATTTAATTTACAAGTACTTCTTGCTAACTAACTCAAAAAATACTAAAAACTGAAAATTGGAAAAACCTGAATATATTTTGTTCAGTACACACGTAGAAATAATAAACGGGCGTTAGGTGCCTATATTATACATCATTCTTTTTATCAATATTCTTGTCCATATATTGGCAATAAGTATATTGATGAAAAGAATGATGAGAGATTACACATTAGTAATGCACTCATCAATCTTTTTATCAAATTGTGGAAGTGTTCTGAATATATTGATAATTTCGAAACATATGTACATATATGAATATTGAAAATATAATTTCTGGAGGAATGTTTCTGACTTCAATTTAAATTGAATTTTTGAAGTAAATGTTGTGTTTTGAAGTAGAAAAAACAACAACACGATTAGACGAATTGCGAAATCGCCGATTAGACGAATTTTGACCGTGGTGAAGGTGTGTCCAAATGTGTGAATTGTATTCCATTTTGGGTCGTATAAATGATTTATAGATATTAAGCAGTTTCGAAGGTAAAAAGAGAGTTTTACATCGACTCAATTGATTGATTGAATCAATTTCATTGTAGATTGATTGAAGTAGGTCATTGATGAAAATTATGAAGAGAGTGGGTGAGATTGCGGAACACCAGTATTTATAATAAATTTTTCAAACTTAAATCCGTCTACTAAGACAGGAATCCAACGATTGAAAGGGAAATCTTCAATTGAGAAACTACAGACCCTAGGCCTACATCTTGGCATTTAGTTATTAAAGCAGGATGGATCGAAAGTATTCGAAATATCTACAGCAAAAATATCAGATTCACCGGAATTGTCAAAACTGATGTTGAGCTTTTCGCAGAGAGGTAATCTCAATATGTTCAATAAAGTTTAAATAATTTTCACAATAAACAACTAAAAATTTATCAAAATTATTTTTAATAATCAAAGGTCTTGGAATAAATACCTGAAAAAAATGGTATGTTAATTTTTTAAAAAGACGTACTAAGCTAAAGCTTCATTCATATATATATATATATATATATATATATATTTTTTTTTTTCAATTTTCCAGATCCTCTGTATTACACACAATAATTAATATATTAATTATCTCTTACCTTGAATAAAATTTTGCACAATCTTTCTTTTTTGTATTTAAAAAAAAGCAAAAATAAGTAAGAATATAAAAATTTAGGCAAGTAAATCTATGCAAAAGGCTTGCGTTCAATTGCTGATTTATTTAGTTTTAGAAGAAGAAAAGTATAGTACAGTATATAATAAAATGAAAGAACAATATCCTGCAAAGTGTATTTTATTATGCGAATGTATATTAGTATGTTCCCGTACTTTTCTGGCAAAAACTTGCAAATGAGAAAAAAAAAAAAAAAGAAAAAAAAGAAAAAAAAGTTAAAAAAACTCTCATCTGCAAGTAAAAGTACTGGAACGCAATTCTTGTAAAAACTTGCAGCTGTCAAACAGCTGACAAGCAATCTGACATTCTGAAATTAATTTAATTATAAGCAATCATTTTGAATTTCCGGAGGTGTTTTTATTTTTTATTACAGTAATTGTAATTAAATTTAAACGAAATGGCAGCGGAAGATATAAAAAATATATATTACTAAGTAGCGATTCGGATTACATTTTTATTACATTTTTTTAGTGAAAGCGAAACTAGAAAGAGTTAAGGAATGTAATTCTAAAGCAAGTGCTGTTGGAGAACTTTTTACATAAAAACAAAAGAAATTGCATTCGTAACTATTTGGAAGAACTGTTTTGAATATTACAATAATAAAGAGTTATGAAATTTATCCTCCACTAAATTATATTTTCCATTTTTTTTAATAAATTTCATTTAAAAAACAAAATTTTGCATAATTTTGCATATTTAGTTATTATGAGAAATTACAAAAGTAAATAAAAACATAACCTAAAAAATACAACAACAAAAATTTAAAGTATAAGTTTTTACAAGTTAAAATTTTACTTGCAAAAACTTATTCGAGAGAATGTTGTTGAAATTTGTTGAACGAAGTTGAAAACATATGTTTTCTCCCGTTTTTAGAAAAAACTCACAGTACAGGAACGACTTCTGGTAAAAACTTGGAAAAACTTGGATAAGTTTTTACAAGATGTGCATACATGAACGGTCATAAAATGTTTGTTTGATGGTGAACACCATATTAATTTTCTATATTATATAGAAATCAATCATTGGAATCATTGTTTTGTTTTTCTTTATTTACTTTAATTCTTACTTATATCTTAACTTACTTATATCTAAAATATTTACAAAAGTAATATATTTATAATTATAAATTATTCATAAGTAGTGAATTTATAGGCCTTGGCTTTTCCGGCCGTATAAAGTTTTCATCATTGTTCTCACTGCTTTAGTAAATGCTTCGTCACTGAAATCTACAGTACCTATGTACATTTCCTACTATAGTAAAACTTATGATTTACATTTTAGAATTTATTTATTTTTTTTAAAAGTGTTATGATAACGACCATAAAATTTATTATTTTTTGTTTTGTTTCTATTTAAATGGCATTTAATTTTATATTATCATCTTTTGAAAGGATACAATAAAGGACTCTCATTTAATAATATATGTAAGTACGAATAGAATACAGTTAGTTGATACACTAAGATAACTGTTTATATTGAAAAAGTATAGCGATATAAATAAATTTTTACTTAAGTAAAAAATTTTACTTTCAAGAAAATATCAAAAGAAAAGAAAAATAATGTTAAGAAAATGTCAACATTTCAATAGAAAATTTATTATATGATTGTTGGTGTATGCCCATGTATATTTCATATTTATTTTTTCATTCGTGCACTTGTCGGATCCGAATAAGTTTTAATATTTAATTTTTTTCTATTGTAATATTAACAGTAAACTGGTAGGTATTTGTTGTTCTTTTGATTGTTGTAAGTAAGGTACATTGAAAAAATAATAATATATATAATATTGTATAACAGTAATAAAAAAATTAATTCTTTTTTTGTACATATACTCCTTTGCGGTTATGATGATGAATTAATCTTTTGGGATTGAATCTTTTGCTAGAAATAAAATAATATTGATAAAATGTTAAAATTTTAATATTTTTTAGAATTAAATGTACAATGACGATTTTTTATATTACATACTTTGTATTTTACTGTTGATGTTATTGTTCTTGTTTTGAGGATGCTAAAATTTATATAAAAAATGAATAGTAAATAATTATATTTATTTTAAGGAAGTTGTTTGTCTTATCTATGATTGATATATGTATGTATAATTTTAAATTTGATAAGAAATATTTACGAATATATTGATGAATTATTGAACGAATATATTGTTGAATAAAATATTGTAATTTATTGGTGTTATAATGTTGAATTTTATGGATAATGGGTATAAGTTGAAGTTTATATTAATAAATGGGAAATATTTAAATTTTTAATAAATGAAGATATTATTACCAATTCATTTTTTTAGTCATTTACAACACCGATTTACTGAAATCACTTAAATATATTTTTATTGTTTTAAGTCAACTAATTTAAATGTAAAAAAACTACATCTTTTTAGATCTAACTATAGTCCTTCGAAAATATCTTATATTTTCATTAATATTTTAATGATTTAAATTGAAAACATTTTTTCGTTACAACAAAACAAAAGCATCCATAATTTAAACGATATTCGAGTCGATATGATACAAATAAAATCTTTAAAATGTATGTAATTTGTTGATCAACTATTTAACTAATTTAAATACTTTAAAAGCATGTCTTATGTGAACTGTACAAGTATTTTCAATAATTTTATTTACAATTTACATAGGTGAAATTTTGAACAAAATGAATAGTATTTTTTTTTTTTTTTATTATTGAAGCAATAATTTATTTTTTACAGCCAAAAAGATGAAATTGTTTTTTTTTTAATTTGTTTTCATATGAATCTAATTCCAAGAATATTTTTTACGAATTTCAAGATTCCCATAAATTTAACAAAACAAAAACAGGAATCTTTCCAAAAGAAACCATGAAGTATATAATTAAATATTAAAGATTTATGTTTTATGTAAGGCTGCTGTATCCATTTTTGGCAAAGGCTTTTGTTCTATACCAGATAACAAAGTTTTTAGTTTAGCAATTGCTAATCCTGGATTTAATCCTTTTGGACATGTACGAGTACAATTCATTATAGTATGACAACGATATACACTGAAAGGATCCTTTAATTTATTCAAACGTTCTTCAGTATTTTCATCTCGTGAATCGATAACCCAACGATATGCTTGCATTAAAACAGCCGGTCCTAAATATTTATCACCATTCCACCAATATGAAGGACAAGATGTTGTACAGCATGCACACAATATACATTCGTAAAGACCATCTAAAGTTGAACGATCTTCAACAGATTGTAAGTATTGAGCTTTACCCTTGCTTTCATTAGTTTCATTTTTGCGCTGAAGCCATGGTTGAATTTTTCTATATTGTTCATAGAAATTGCTCATATCAGGAATTAAATCCCTTAAAACATACATATGAGGCAAAGGATAGATTTTGGTTGACTTGGTCGACTCTTCAATCTTACTGATACAAGCCAATGTATTGATTCCCCCAATATTCATTGCACAAGATCCACAAATACCCTCACGACAAGATCGGCGGAATGTTAGTGTAGGATCAACTTCAGTCTTAATTTTAATTAGAGCATCCAAAACCATTGGACCACATTCGCGCAAATTAATTTTATAAGTTTGCATGTATGGTTTTTGATCTGGTATTTCAGGATTCCATCTATAAATTTTAAATTCTTTAATTACAGCCGCTTTAAGACTATCACCTTTTTCTATTTCTTCTTCCGCTTTAGCTGCTTGACTTTTAACAGATGTTGTATTGGTATATCGAATCTGCGAGAAAGCTCCACGACATAATAATCTTGACTCGTTTGATATTGCTAAAGCCATTCTCCACTAAACTCTTTTTCAATGCGATCAATTCGTTCAATGCGTCTCAATGCGTCTAAATAAATAAATTTTATTTTTATAAATTTACTTCAATATATTATTAATAGTCCTTCAATAGTCAATGCCCACTCAGTTAAACATAATTTATAATTAATTTTGAATAGAAATTATATAACAAAAAAGAAGGAAAAAAAGTATATCTAATAAATAGAAAGTGAATATTATGTGCAGAAGTTTATTTATTATTTTACAATGTAATAAAATAACTGATATATTTTATATATAAAAAAGAAAGTGATAACAAAATATGCAAAAACTGCAAAAAAAAAAAAAAAATGAAGAAAAATAAACATTTGAAGACCACTTAAGTCATGTAATTTATTCATGTAAATTAATTACAATATTTGTCGTTACTCTCCCGGACTATTATTGATAGTCCGTTACTTTTTAAGATAGTTTAATTGATATTAGTGTAATATAATTGTATTAGTCATAAGTAATAAATATACTTAATACCATTTGTAATAATAAGATTTAGTCTTAAGATTCCAGTTATTAAAGAAGATAATAACCTAAGCTATTATCAAACAAATAAAATTATAAAGAGTTTTAATTATAATAAGAACACAAATATACTCAAAATTATCCAGAAAACAGGCAACAATTTACGGTCGGAAAAGAGTTAAAAAGTGACTTAAAAAATTTAGACTATGAAGTTATTCAAGGCAGCTCTTTAGGCCCTACGCTATTCTCATGTTATACATATTAGCAGTTTTTCCACTATAGCAATTAGTGAAAAAGCATTCTTATATGTCGATGATTTGGCAATAGTATATTCTGCATAAAGTTTTGCACAACTTGAAAATAACATCAATGATGACATGAATAAAATACATAGTTGGATGTGTTTGCACAAATTAACTGTCAATATAGAGAAAACAAAATATATGCTTGTAAAAACAAAGGAACAAAACTCAACAATCAATATAAAATATAGCAAGTGTGTCATAAGTCAAACTCTGACCTACAAATATCTTGAAATTATACTGGATTCAGAACTTAACTGGAAGGAAAAAAATTTCAAGTCAGATAACCAAAGGTCGTAGAATTGCAGGAATGTTTAGAGGAATAAATTGTAGTATACCCTATGAGCTAAAACGAACTATCTATTTTAGTTTATTCCATAGTATATTTACTACTAAGCAAAATCTTACAACAATGCAAAGAGTACAAAACAAAGCAATTAAACATTTATTCGGTTTAAATATTAGAACATCAACAAATAAAATTCACAAAAATAACAAAATTCTCCCTTTAAACCTTTACATAGATAAAATGCTAGCGACACAAATACATAGAACACTCAATCAGTCAATCAATTAGGAATGTGCATGTTCAATACTTTCCAGTAATCATTACTACTCGATACTTTCATCATCAATACTCGATATTTTCTACTCGATACTTTTTAACCGATACTTCTAGATTCGTTAACTGAAAATTTTATTAAGGAAAAATGAAAAGCAATTTATTTGTATAGTGTATGCATTTTTTCAGCTTTTATTGTTACTTCAGTTCATTTAATTTTTGTTTGTATATTTTGGGTTTTTTTTGTATGAATAAAATAGTTTTTATATTAAATAATGAATAAAAATATTAAATTATGAAAAAAATAACATTAAATAAAACATTATTCATAATAATTATTTTAGTTTAAAAAATTAATATCTTTGGTGTTATATTATATTTCGGTTTTTTTCTTTATCTCAGTTCAGTTTGTTAATTAACAAAAAAAAAAATCTTAACTTAAAAAACTGATATTTAATTTTTCCTAACGAACTCGATATCTATCAATCTTGAGTACCACTAAAGTATTGATCAACGAATTCGGTATCGAGTATCCACTACACTATCAATCTCGACTACCACTAAAGTATTGATCAACGAACACGGTATCGAGTATCCATTGCACTATCAATCTCGATTACCTATAAAGTATTGATCAACAAACACAATAAAAACATTAATACAATATTAACCATTTGTATTTGTTTTGATATCTAGCAGCAGAGTGTACATATTTTTATATCTTTATTTTTTAGTCTATTCTACATGTGGTGTTGTAGTCACATTAATATGTATATATACACTATACACATTTTTAGTTTTTCAATTCTGTTTTGTTCCCTATTCTCTTTTTTGAACAAGAAAATTTTTTTTTATTGTTAGTACATACTCTTATCGATACTTCGAGTTGAAACAATACCAATACTCAATAGTAACAGTAGAGATTTTTATTCTTGATCAATATTCATTACTCAATATTTTTACAGAAAAGTAACCGATACTTTTATTCTTGGTCAATACTCGATACTAAGTACCGAGTAGATACTTTTCGCACATTACTACAATCAATACAAATACTGTACTAACTATAAATCACGAAATTCACCAATATAATACGAGATCAGCATATGTAATACACACAAACCGAGTACCGACGGGATTCAGTCACGACTCTGTTTACAACAAAGCCGTGAAAGTCTACAACAGTCTACCAAATGAAATAAAAAACTATAATAATAATAAACCTTTTAAAATATCTATAAATAACTATTATAATAACCTATTATGAAATTTACAATAATTATTATTATATTATTATATCAAGCATTCATGTTGACGTCATTGCGTTATATAAAAAAAAAAAAAAAAAAAAAAATTAATTATATATAATAGCTTTCTTTTAATTTTAAATATTAATTAAACATTGCTTCTTAATAAATAATATAATACAAAACTTAAGTGGCGCAGTCGGTACTTCCACTTTTTATGCTTTTAAAAAGAAAAAAAATATTTAATAATAATAATAAGTTGGTAAACTTAAATTTGATATATTAAATAAAAAAAAAAAAAAATAAAAAAATAAAACAAACATAAATTATAGCACTTATAAAAAAAAAAAATTTAAAATTCTTAATATTAAAACAATAAAACAAAAATGGACGAATAATAATGTGAAAAATAAATTAAATAAAATACATTAACTAAAATATAATACGTATAGATTTATTTAATGTGATATTTCATAAAATCAAATTAACCTAAAAATAATGTAATACTTTCAAATGAAAACGTGTCCATTCATATAACATAAAATAAAAAAAAAAAACACTAAACACAGCCTTATAAAAATCAATCTGAGTCCGTTAGTAAAATAATTCATAATCAATCAAATATAAATAAAATATCTAATACAACACTATAACATAATCCATCTATTGGCGAATTTTAGAAAATAAAATAAATTATAAAAAAAAAAATTATAAAGAGTTTTAATTATCTATAATTATAATTGACATGCATTTAAGGACCTGCGCAGTAGACACCTTTTCATTTTATCTCTCTTCTCCATAATGAACTCTTAATATATAATAAGTAAGTTGTATATAAAACAATAATGTGCCCACAATTGAAAATCTTTTAATCATATGATTTTATTATTCACCAAATACATTATTCGTGAGTTCTTATTAAAATATTTGTTTTTATCTACAAATAAATCAGTTATTATTATTACTTGCAAATGAACCTATATGTACATACTATGTCAAATAAAAACAAAAAAACAAATTCATCTCAAATAAAAAATTTTAAAAAACAAAAAAAAAAAAATACAAAAACAAAAAAAAATCAGTTGAAGTCTTCATATTATGAGCGGTAATTTCAACTTTACATAGTATAGAGTTAAAGTAGCTGCATTTTAACTTTATATTATTTTTTCAAATTACCAAAAATATTCTTAGTTGTTTAAACACCGTTTTGGTTAATGAAAATATAGACCAAAAATTTACTAATTCTCCAGCAGAATTGTGAACTTAATCTGTTTCAGAATTACATACATACATAGTGCATACATATTTATATACCTACAATTTTCACCAAAATTAATTTCTTTTACTTTTATGAAATTATGTATCTACATAATAGTACGTTTTCAAGCTCATGTTTATGGGTAAACATGTTGTTTATGATAAACTGGTTGTTTACGTAGTGGTTTTCCCATACAAATTTGCTGAAAATCATAAACAAGTAGCGAGGTGTTTATCTCATAAACCACTTCAAAAACAAGTAACCCAACCATGAAATTTTCGATTTTTTGTCGATTTTAAATTTTTTTTTGCATGACCCTTGATTTTGTTGTCATAAATTCATTTTGTCATTTGTCAAAAAAAACAAAAAGAAATCAAAACACCAAGAATAGATGAAATTATGTGAATTTGTGTGAAATTAGTTTAGCTTCAATTAATGATCATCAAAAAAACGCAAAATCAAGTATAAATTCTCAATTATCATCAGCACGATTAATTGGACAATCTTGTATAACTTTAATAGAAAAAAGTGAAGAAAAATTCTATAGAGTTATAGAAATGATTGAGAAATTACAAGACTTACATGGAAAGTTAACAGAAGATGTAAAACAAAGGATATTGTAAAAGATGCATTTTTATTTTTAATTAACTTAATTTAATCAGCTTTATATATTAAAAATGTATAAATAATAAGGCTTATTTAAGGCTTACTATATTATAAGTTAAAAAATTGAAATGGAAAAAGAGATAATAAATTAAAATGATGATTATTTTTTTTATATAATTGTAAATTGAATATTTTTGTATTTCGTTTTTGAAAGATTCTCAGAACTAAATGTTGAAGTGAGTAAAGTGGGTATGGTAATAAACTAAAATGTGAATTATTTTATTTGTTTCACTGATATTATCATTTTTTTTAAATCCTCCATATTTTTTTTTATTATATTCATTTATCGTATGACCAATTATAATAGCTTAAGTTCTACTCAAAGATAATACAAAAAAAAATTTTATATAAACAGTAGTATAGTTTTATATAAACAATAAACAGCTGGTGGTTTTCCAAGAAACCTTGTGAACACTTGACATTTGACTGGTTTATGAGCTAGTTGTTTATCCATAAACATGAGCTTGAAAACGTACTAATCTATTTCATTCATATTTAAATACATAGTATATAGTATATGTACATATGGAGTAGAAGATACAGCATTGATTACATGTACAATAATAATGCATGTATGGAATTGAAATTTTTTTATTTAAACTTTCAAATTCATCGTGATCTTGGTCTACCTCTTGCTCTTGTATTGTACGGTACTGCGTCTAATATTCTTTTTGGCATCCTTTGATCATTCATTCTCACCACATGACCTGCCCATCATAGTCTTTGTGCCTTAATAAACTTAACAATATTGTGTCCTTCATTGACACAAGTCATATTGCTCCTCCTTTGATCTGATTTGGTATTCACCATCGTCATTTATTTTGGGACCAAATATTTTTCTCAGTATTCTTCTTTCGAATACTTTCAATTTATTTTCGTCACTAATTGTCATGGTCCATGCTTCACATCCGTATGTTACGACCGGTTGTATTATGGTCTTGTACATTCTTAATTTAATTGTCCTGGTCAAAATTTTTGACCTGAAGAGGCCTATGTGTGTGTAGAAACATTTTTGTGCTGCTTGAATTCAACCATTAATTGTCAAATGCATGTCATTTTTATTATTTATTGAGGCACCTAGATATATAAAACTATTTACTCCTTCAAAGTTATAATCATTTATTGTTATATTTTGGGCGGATCGCCTTCATATATTTGATCTTAGCCTCGTTAATTTTTAATCCTACAGTAGCAGCTTCTTTTTCTAGAGTCAGAAATATTTCTTTTAATTCGTCAAAGGATGTTGCTACAATAGCAATATCGTCAGCATACGCACTTATTATAGATGATTTTATAAATATGTGTCCTCCTCTGTCTAAATTTTTTATTGCGTGGTGAAGCATTAGGTTGAAAATTGTTGTTGACAGGGCATCACCTAGTCTGACTCCTGTTTTTATTTCAAATTCGCCCGTTATTTTATTTCGCACTGCTACCTTGCATTTGGTGTGTCTGAGTGTTAGCATACTTAAACTTATCAATTTTCTTGGGATTCCCATCTTATTAAATACAGCTTCTACCATATCTCTTTTTATTGAGTCAAAGCCTGGTGGAAGTCAATCATTAATAGGTAGAGATTTTTGTTGTACTCATAGCATTTTTCCATGCTATGCCTCAGTAGAAATATTTGATCGGTAGTAGATCTATTTGGTCTAAATCCACTTTAATAATCTCCTAGAATATTTTCGGCTATACGTCTTAATCTGTTATTTATAATATTGGAAAGAATCTTGTACGCTGTGTTTAATAATGTGATACCTCTATAGTTGGCGCAGTCAAGTTTATTTCCCTTTTTGTGGATGGGGACAATAATGCTTTTTGTTGAATACATAACATTCATAACTAACCGCCAATTTTTATTGTACTATATGTTGTTCATCATCTATAATTATAATTGACAAGCATTTGAGGACCTGAGCAGTAGACTCCTTTTCATTTTTTCTCTCTTCTCCATAATGAACTAATAAGTTGTAAATAAAACAGAAATGCGCACACAGTTGAATTTTTTTTAATCATATGGTTATATTATTCACCAAATACATGAAGAAATAGGTAGAAACGAAACAGAAAATGAGAAGTAAGGTATTTATGTTTTTTAACGAAAACATACTAATTCCAAAGCTATTCATTAAAACATGAGTGTTTTCTGCTTTGTAATGAGAGGTCTATATCAGTCCATGCAAATCCCTGTTCTTTTAAAAACTTTAAATTTGGCTTTAACTTGAATTATAATTACTCAACAGGCGCTCCTAGTAATAATATAATACAAAACTTAAGTTATACTATGGTTGCAATTAAAACAATTTTATTATAAATAATAAAAATTTTAATTACAGTTATAGAATTAAGTACTAAATTAATATTATTATAATAATAACGAAAAAAAGGAAGGTAATTTAATAATAATCCTATATAAGCAAATTGTATTAAAATAACACGACAAAATCCCCTAAAAAACAAAAATAAAAAAACTTATTTAACAAATTTATAAAAATATAGAAATTGGTTGAATAATTTTCTGTACTAAATCATTTTTCTGTAATTTACAAATTGGTCGACAAAATGGATTTGTCCATTGCAATTTTTTCAATTCAATTACATTTGAACCAAAGTAATAAATATTAAATTTGGGAGTGAATTGTAAATTTTTTAGCTCATTTCATTTTGATTTGAATCTTCTGAATATTTTTTAGTTCTGAAAATTTCAATAAAATCAGTTAAATTACTATGTATACATAATGTAATAATAATAATTCAACAAAAAAAAAATAAAACAATAATAAATTTTATTCCTGACATCTTATCTAATCCTTTGGGTTATGTTTTTCCTTACAGTTTGACTTATATATAAAATTTATTAAAAAAAAAAAAAACAAAGTAAAATAATAAAAAGAAAAAATATAAATTATTCTCTTTTGAAGTGGAAAATTAAAAAAACAACAAAATTATTAAATTATTTTTTTTTTGTTTTTTTTTTTTTTGTTGAATGAAAACTGAATTCAATGAATGTCCTTGAATTAAAATAAATAAATAAAAACAATATATATATACTTATATTGATAATTCAATTCAACTGGGGGGGTAATATTTTTTTTTATTGTTTGTGTTTCAAATCAATTACTTCATAAAATTTATTATCAAATTTATTATTAATAATATTATTAGTATTCAATTACATATAGGTATATAAATTTATTTTAAAATTGTTACTGACAAATAACAAGATCTTCCTTTTTCTTTTCCAAACAACTCGCAATATATTGAATTCCATCATATTCGTTGTTTAACAAATTTTCAAGGCTTTCAATTAATGTCAAATTAAAGTCAAATAATTTAACAATTGATCCTAATGGATTTGAATTTTTTATGTTAATCAAATGTGAATGGATTTCATTTAAATATTCTCTTATGTTATTAGTGGTTTTGAGAAAAGTTTCATCAAAATTCAAAAACATTTTATAGAAAACTAATCTTGGGTTACATTTCGAATTATTAATCTGTTTCATTCTGAAAATAAATAAATTAATAGAATTAATGCAAAAATAATAATACGTTTTTTTGTGTTATTACGTAGATTCATCATTAGTGTTTCTGCAACATTCATTTAAAAATAATTTGTCTAGATGATAGTCAATATAGTGTTCAAGTTGATTTAATGCAATTTGTTGATAAATTAATTTATATTCGATTTTTCCAATTTTTTCTGATATATTTGCTAATTTGGTATTAAATATTTCTAAATTTTGGACATTTTTCGAAATTATTTGATCCCATTCTTTAATTTGTTGACTTTTTCTATGAAAATCTATTTTACTTTCTTCAGTTTCATCAATTAAAAATTTTATAATATTATTTAAATCATTAAAATTAAGTGCATCATCATTTCTATTAAATGTTCCAGAAATTTGATTTGAATTGTTATTTTGGGTAGAATTAGTTAATATTGAATAGCAACAAATTGTATTTCGAAAAAACATTTTAAAAAAAAAATAAATATTGTTGTAATTTTCTTATTTTTAATTTAAAAATAAAATCAATTTTGACAATTTGAATTTATTTCGATAATATTTGTTTTTTTTTAAATTCTGTTTAAAAAATTTATTTTATTGTTATTTTAAATAAAATATTTAAGTATATATATTATAAATAATAATATAAATATAAATTATAGTATAACTTTAAAATAGAGCATAAAATTTAAAGAATAAATAACATGCATGTACATACTAAATCTAATCAAGTATAATAATTGAGAAATTTATTAAATTTGAAATATTTAAACTTTTAATAATTTCTAATAAATTTTCATAAATTTACAATTGGTATGTACTACAATTAAAAAAAAGTATAAATAAAATATCTCTAAAGACTAATTTTAAAAGAAATTGATAAAAATAAATTATTATATAATAATACATATATATATATATATAATATAGATGCATATTTGGAAATTACAAATGGTTTGGGATGATTCTGGGATTATAAGAAAAAATATATATCATATACATATACATATTATGTATTTTTTACTTGTTTATTTACTTATATTTTGAAAAATTATTTATGAAATTGTATTTATAAAAAATTAAGATACAATTTTTATATGTACATAACTACATACATATTATCATATATAAATATAATTTATTCTTATGTACATTAATTTCTTTTATAGTTTGAGAAAAATATTTTATAATAATTTCTGCTATTTTTTGTCAAAACTAAATTATTAAAAAATATAACAAAATAATTTTGATACATTACATACATACATATACCATGAGTCCAAAAAATTTAAATACAGTTTTTATTTCAATTTTAAAATGCCTCTATCGAGCAATTTATGATTCAGGATTTCAAAAATGTATTTACACTACGTTCCATTTCTGCGAATTGACAAACAAACGTATCCCTTTAAATAAAGCGAACCGTAAACGAACTGAAAGTGAACTCGATTCTTTATATAAGCCTTCGCAAACATTACGCTTGCGAAGCGAAAACGAATCATAAACGTAAATGTTGCAACATGAAAATTAGATAAAAAAAAAACGTAACGCCATGAGTTCGCAAAAAGCGGTGCGTTTATGTAACACAAAAGCGATTCATTTTCGTAAAACCAAATTCGGTACGTTTATAACCTATATTTATTTATTATTTTTTTTAAATAAAACATTTTACAATTTTTTATTAAATATTTGTTTATTTATTTATATTTAATAATAAAATATATTTTGATTTATTTGCTTTTCCGTTCTCTATCCTTTGCGTACTGTAACCATTTTTTAATTATGTTTATTATATCGCCAACTATCTCTATTTGGAAATTTTTCTGTGGCACATTCTAAAAAAATATGATTACTATTAAATATTACATTTGAAAAATTTAAATACTATTTACCCTTGGTAATATTCATTGCAGCGAATGAATGCACTGGTATGTTGTTATAATGACCATGCCAAGAAAAACTACATGCCGCTTTGTCTGTTATGATACTTTTTAGGCAGGCTCGCACGTATTTTTCTAACGAAATGTCTGCCAAATTATTCAATCTATTTTTCTGAAATACTTAATGCATATTAATAATAATTTTTTCACTTATTTAATATATAATATTGTTTAATTATTTTAAATTATTACTAATTATTTAAAATTATTATTTATACTTACTAATTTTACAAAGTTTTAATAATAAAATACGCACAATAAAAATACGCGTCTTAACCAAACTGTGTTCATTTTTGCAATCAGTGCGCTCAGAGCGTGATCTTGTAATCTCAGAGCGTATCTGTCAAAATTGAAGTCGTCGAAATTTAATAAGAAATGTTGAATTGGCGTTTGTCAATTTAAAAAAAAAATATTTTGATTTTTGTTAATTAATTTATTTTTATGATGGCTGAATGTGAAGCTAAATAACATAATAAATTTTTAAATAAAGATGATAATTGAAATAATTTCCATTTTAGCATTTAAGTGGAGTAAAAAAGTTGTAATACATTTGATAGACTTAATAAAGTATAATTTTGTAAATTTAGAAAAAGGGATTAAAAAAATGGTGTATAAACAAATAGTAAAGCAAATTATTTTAACGCATAATATTAATATATCCGCTGAACAGGTAGAAACAAAGTGGAAAGGGCTAAAAAAAACCTATAAAAAATAAAAGATAGTTATTTTCATCTTATTTTCATCTACGACAATCCAGGGAATTTTGGGAGTACTATGAGGCAATGGATACGCTATTTTACATAAAGCACCGGAGATTAATCCACCGGCCACGTTTTCAACGGAAGACGGCTCAGTATGTATTAATTTTAGTGATTCATCTTCAATGTCGTTAAGCGCCCGCACAAACAAAAGAAAGCGTCGAATAATGTATGAATGTAAGACGAAATGGAGACTGCTAGAGAAAAACGACATAAAGAAAGAATGGAGGTAACAAATAAATTTTTACAGATATTTCAACAGATGGTTGATAAAATGTAAATGTAAATGTAAAATGTAAATGTAAAATGTTTTCAGTAGTTAGTGTTCTGTTAAGTATACATAAGTATAGTTTAGTGTAGTACCAAGAATGTATTATTGTTTTGATATTTCTAAGTGTTTTTACTTTATATGTATACCATAAAGGAGGTATTTTATTATCACATTTTTAACAAATTTTCAATAAAATTAAGAAAAAAATATTTCTATTTTATTTTTTTTTTCGTCCTAATTCAGATTCATCATGGTCAATGGTATGTATTTTCAAACATATTTCTTCAAAAATAAATGTAGTTATTCGGAAATGTTCTTGAAATGTTTTGAATGAAAATCGCGGAACAACACATTCAGCATAATTTTTATTTTTTTCCACTTTCACCCTTTTCTTTACCACTTCGTCTTCCGAATCACTGTTTTCGAAAAAAATGTTGTATGCTTGTTGTAAAATAATCGCTTTATCTTATTTTTTTTCTAATACTTGTTTTAATTATTTCGATTTGTTTACTAATACAGCCAATATGTTAATGTTAATATGAATGAATTCATAATGTTAATGACATTTTTGAGAAATTTAGTTCAGTGTTGTTCATTTACTATATTCAGATTGCTCTGAATATGCTGTGATCAGATGACACTTCGTATGCTCTGACAGTGCTCGTAGCGTATGCTCCGACTTACTTCATGAAAACGCCCAATGCAAGTAAATATTTAAACTACAATTATAATCCCAGCCAATCGGTACGTAAGTATCAAAGGTTCTATCCTAGCGCGCGGCTGTTTATAAAAAAAAAAAAAAAATTGTTATTATTCAATCGATTATAAATATTATTTTTGAAAAATGGGCAAAGGTACGGGTACTTCATTAGAGGAAATAACACTTATTCTAAAGTTGTTTTCAGTTATTCGGAGGAGTCATACTAGCATACAAACAGTTATTAGAAACTACGGAAATTCAGGTATCACAGAACGAAAAGGTTCGAGTTGGTCGATCAAAACTATTTACTCAGAAGGAAAACCGAGCTGTCGTCAGACTGGTAGAAAATTAACAAACAATTTATAAAGCACCAAATATAGCACAACAAATATAGAGTAGTCATCTGGGGACAAAATTTGGTAACCAAATTATTAGAAATATTCTTAATAGAGCTGAATATCATGGGCGTTCAGCAAAAAAAAACCTTTTTATAAGTGAAATAAATAGAAAAAATCGTTTTAGCTTTGCTCAAATGCGTAAAAATAAGTCGAGTGACTTTTGAAATTCCATGTTGTATTTAGTGACGAGAGCAAATATAATTTATGGTCCTAATATTATTATTACCTAATAATAAAACGCAAAAGTATATGAAGAAAAACCAATAAAAAAATTCTGCAAAGAAAACCTTATACCAATATAGTAAAACATGGTGGTGATGTAATGTAATGGTTTAGGGGTGCATGAGTGCTGATGGTGTTGGAAATTTAGTTTTTATAGAGCAAATAATGGACTAGTCGAGTACAAAACACTGAAGAAGTCTGCAAGTAGTAGACGAAATACGCGTATCTGTATGATAAGCATATCAGTAAAATTAAAAGGAAAATATTCGACTATTTTCACTGTTATGGATAAGTAATGTTATTTAAATATTTTGAAAGAAAATAAACTGTGTAGAAAAACACATTTCAGCAAGATAATGATCTTAAATATACGTCACAAATCTTCAAAGAATGGTGTATTTTTAATATACCACATCAATTACATTCAGCACCACAGTCTTCCGATTTAAACCCAATTGAAAATCTATCGGATATGTTAACGATAACATTCGAAAGCACCGTATAACCTCTAAAAAAACATTAAAAAGCGCACTATTAAACCAATGGAGCAAAACATCACCAAAATAACACCTAAAAATTGATTTCCAATTTGAAAAGACGTATGGTAGCTATGATTGAAGTCATAGGCAAATAAACCAAATATTAAAAAAATCTATAAAAAAATAAGTAGTTCTAATTAAAATTAAAATACACAAACTGTGCAATTCAACTTGCAATTCAAAAAACTTTAATAAGTTTAAATTTTTCAAATTATTTTAAATTGATTTGGTTTTATTATTAAAAGAAAATATGTATGTAGTATTCAGATAAACTAATAATGGAAAAATATAAAAAATTATGTAATTTCATCAAACAGGGTTGGTGATTAAATCCACAAACTGAAATCCACAAAAAAACTCCATAAAAAAATATTATTTAACTAAGACAGGATTACCAAACTGTATTAAAAGAAATATCTTGCCCTTTTCCGGAAATAAATATAAAAATTTAAGTAAATTGATTCCGTTATCTTATATATTAATACGCTTAAACGTCTGTTAAACTTTTCACAAAGCAAATGGCCTATATGATTCGATATGATTTAACAAAGCCATAAACAACCATAACCTTCACTATAATGGCCATATCTAATCATACCAAAACGTCAAAACCAAAATTTAAAAGAAGTAAAATAAAAATATAAATTCTATAAATAAATGTTTTTGTTTTTTTATTTTGAGTTTTGAAATAGTTAGGGCTATAATGATACTAACGAAAAACATAAAAAACGTGTCTATTTTAATGTGTTTTCAATGTGGGTGTGGTATGTATTTAGTTTAAATGCATTTAACTTCATATCTATACTGCCAGCGACATCTCTGTTCGCCACATTTTGTTGAAATGTACGTCTCTATTAATAGTATTTGTTAGCGAGCGTTTAGACATCAGATTTTGTTTCATGAAAGTTTTGCTTTACTTATTTTTATTACATTTACAAATTTTATTGCAATTACATCAAATTTTATTTCAAAAGTTTTAATTACATATCTCAAAGATAAACAAATATAGTTGCAAAGTATACTATATTTCTTCATGCAAAATCCACTATCTAAACTTGCAAAATACGAAGATACGAATATGCGTTACGAGTACTAATAATAAATACTTATAAACAAATATAAATATACTGTGTAATTTCAGAAGATGTGTGAAATATAAATATTTAAATAGTAAATCAATTATTCTAAGTATTTGTATTGATAAATAATAATAATATTTAATACACATTTTTTGTTTTTTTTTAATGTATATCTTTCAATATATTGGCATAACACAATTAGAAGTTTTTAAATACCTTTTCTCGCAAAATTCACTTTTTCAACTTGCGAAATACAAAAATGCAAAAATGCGTGTCTAGCACTATTTTTTAAAAACAAAAAAATAATGATATTCTATAACAAAGTCGGATGTCAAACTTTAATGAACATCATTTATACGTTATAAATACAATTCAAAAACGTATAAACGCTGCTTTATATAAAAGTTTTCTTCAAAACTATTAGCGGTCAAAATTAATTTATAATAAATAAATAAATACCTAAATAAGAAATATTAAAAAAATAGTTATAGATAGATCAAACATAACTGTAACTTACTAGCTATTCCCGGTGTACCATTCGCCGGTCGGTAGCATTAGCATTATAAATGAAACAATTTATTTTATTTATTTATTTTCTTTATTTTCTTAAAAAAAATCAATGTTTTACAATTATAGTTTTAAGTTTTTCAATTTAACTTATTTATTATGTAATAAAAAAATATGTAAAACATTGATTTTTTTTAAGAAAATAAAGAAAATAAATAAATAAAATAAATTGTTTCATTTATAATACTAATGTTAGAACGGCGAATGTTACGCCGGGAATAGCTAGTTATTTATTAATATTCTGTAAAACTTCGCTAGTTATTTATTAATATTCTGTAAAAGGGCAATATATTTGTTTTTTAGACTGGTAATCCTTTCCTCCTTATTTCGGCGATTTTTGTGTTTGTCGATTGTTTTTTATGGATTCGTTTTTTATGGCAAAAGTCATTATGAATTTTGTTTTTTGTTGGTTTCCTCACCAACCCCATCAAACACTTTTGTAACTGAATAGGGAAATCTGATTTCAACAGGAATTCTATGTCAATGCGTGTTTAGTTTTCGTTTCAGATTAAATTTAACATTAACTGCTTCAGATATTTTCGAGATTAAAAATATTACTAGAAATTTTCACAATTTGAATTATTTATTTTTAATTTTCAAATTTTGTATAAAAATATAAAAAAAAATAAAAAAAAAATGTATAAATACAAAATATAAATCCCACATTTCATACGCTTCAAACTTCTATCATATCCAATGTTCAATTTTAAATTGATTTTGACATAGTGCTATTTTTCTTACCTCTCATATCATTAATTTTACACCCTTTTTTCAAACAAATCAAGATTTACAAAAAATAATTCAAATATTTCTAAAAGTGAAGTACAAAATAAGTTAAGCCAATAAAAGAATTGAAAAATTATATTACTTGTATATATGTACATATATATATATATATATATATGTATATATATAGTTCTTACTTTGTTTATCAATATGTACCACTACCATCTTTTGTTCTTGATCCTTCAATTCATTTTTTTTTTTTGCTTAATTTTTTCCATTTCTATTTTACAGTTTTAAAAAATTGCTCAAATCTGACAATAGAAAAAAAAATTTTAAAATCTACAAAAAACATATATGAAAAAGGAAAAATTCTCTAACAACACAGAAGGAAAAAGAAAAATCATAACTTAACTCTTAAATCCTTACATAATTTTTTTTTTTGTTTGTTTACATGCATATGTGTTTGTATATATATATATATATATATATATATATGATGTACATTGTATTTTAGTAACTAAACATAAAAGTAGTCGAGCAGTCTATACATCACCGCATGATTGAACTGCGAAAGTCATCAATGACAAGTCTAAAGTGGTCATTCATTTAAATTTGATGAATGATTTGGTCATAGAATTCACCATACATGAATGCTCTACATATAGATGTATATTGGTGGGATGAAATAACGCTCATGAGCATAAAGTCCACGATTATTATTTTTAACATGTACAGAAAATTTATATAATCATGATGTAGTATGTATCGATAAATTTAAATTGTGTAACAAAAAAGTGTATTATAACGAGGATTATGAACCGAAATGCTTTATGAAACATCAAGTAACTGTAAGTGACCAAAAACTAGACCTTTAGTCAGTTAGAACAACACTATAACTGTATTGTCACGTATCTTAGGTATATAGAACTGTATTTGTAATTATTTTATAAATGTCTTAAGTAGATATATATTAAAAATATTTAACAAGTTATTAAACAGTTTATTCAATTAAATGTAACTTTCGCCAAAAAGTTCAGTTACGTATAATTTCATCAAGGACATTACAAATTGGATAGTGTTTCGTATTAAAAAATCTCCGACACTATACTTGATTATTTAATTAACAATTAGGATAGAACACAAAAAGCTAAAAAAATTGGATTTATTTCGGATTGTATAACTTGATGTCAACTCAAGGATTAGTTGTTATATTCTGACACAGTTGTATATAAATATTTCTAATTTGCTAAAATGCTGTTGTATATTTGAAGCTTGGAGTATTGACAATTTATATAGTAATTATAAGAAGGGTCCCAGGATAATGCTAACCGTATCGTTAACAGTATGCTATCTTTAAATTTTCTGTTAGATATGCACGATTCCTGTAATTACACATGTTGTCTAGAAGTATATTGCACATTTTATTTATGAGATGTTAATGCCATATTCGATCAAAAACTTGTGAAGCATTCAAAACACAGTCATATCATTTTTTTTCTCGAGCATGCGATCTATAACAGTGACGATACATGCATCTGATGCTCTGTAGTTGAGCATTTTTTAATTGAAATTAATTGAATATCAGGTATGTTGGGAATTGGTTGGAGACGTTCAATGATGAGTTTTTGAACAACTTAAATGGTAATAACATCTTATATACTCTTATATCATCTTATAACTTCATTTGCTGATTTTCCTATTATTTGTGCTATTTTAAGCTTATCTTACATATTTCAGCTTATTTTATATTCAACCAGACATTGAATAGGTATGTCAGTCTTTATATATGAGAGCTTCTTCAGAATTTCAGATTAGGTATAATCAATTCGAGAAAATTTATTTTAGTTTATATTTGTATTAATTTTGCTCACCAATGTCGAATGTTGTGATATTTTAAATTCTTTTGCCTTGTAAGATTTCTTACACAAATTATTTTTTTTACATAAAAATATGAAAAATAAAAATCATATAATATGTATCTTATATATAATACACAACATGAACGACGTGGGGAGTAAAAAAGCAAAAATAGTTGAATAGTAAATTACACCACAAAAATATTAAAATTTTAGCAAGCTCTTGGTGGTTAATCATCTTCAAACATTTAAAATAGTTACACCATATAAACCAAGGTTATTGCCGAGTAGAGCGACATCTATACTCTGAAATAAATTTCAATTATAGACAATTTTTATGGCTTAAAGGCTAATGTGACTATAAACGACATTGGTTGTATGAACTTATGAAGTTTATTACTTTCTTTTTTACACTTTTATATTTTATTTCATTTTCAAATCATTTCATTTTTTAAAGCCTTTAATTAATTTTAATTTAAATTTACTTTAATATTCTACATAAAATTTTTTTCAATTAATAATACATAAACATAACCACAATTTAAGTTATGTAAATAAACATATAATTTTAGAGTAAAAATTCATTTGTCGATCTATCATGGATTTGTTATGTATGAAAGCCAAAACAGAGGTGGTTTTAGTGGGTTTATGGCCCTTTACTGCCATTGTTGGTTTGCGCGCGGGTGACTGAAACCACTTGGTATCCTTCGAGAATTCCCACCTGCCTACAGAAAAAAAGATAACTTGTAATGAATATAAATTGATATAAAGCAATTATGATGTTGTTATCCAGAATTTTTTGAAATAAAATTACTACTGTGCAATTGCACAAGGGTCCACTAGTATGTTTAAAAAATTTAACACAAACACACAATGTCCATATGTGGTGTGCTTTCTTATTCCATTTACAGTTTAATTTACAAATCCAGCTTAGGCCAAATTAAGAATTAGATAACCAAAAGACTAAGGTTAAATAATAATTTTTTTTTCAACATTCAAAATGAAGAAAAAATTCTAAATACTTTAAATTTTTAAGGGTTAAGGCCAGAACTTATTTTAATAAAATCAAAAAATAAATGATGGAGTATGTAAAATAATATCTAATTTTAATTTGGGCAAATTGTTAAATTTATGTATTTATTATACATAATTACTAAATTGTAATATAATTATTGTACAAAGTGGTTAAGATAAAAACAAAAAATAAATAAATAAGAAAATAACTAGAATTTACTTTTTCTGTATACATCTGGAGCAATCTGTTCCCAATGTGTTCTCAATTAAGTTATCAATCAAGCTAATCATAGTTTCAACCTTTCTTAGATTTTTAGTTATAAACATTTAATTGCATGTGTTTACGAAATTTTCGAAAAGTCAAAAATTAACCCCGTCACACACAGATGTTCATTATCGTCAATAGATTTTTATTTTTCCAAAACATTAAGAAAATCAAGATCGACAGCTTGTCGAACCTATTGTCCAATATTATATTAATTTCCAAGTAATATACTATACTTTATGGATTTTATATCCATAGACATTTATTTCATACCACCTGATAAATGAAAATTGTGCGTTTTTTTTCTACCAATTTGTATGTTTGTTTGTTTACCATTGCTATATTCACTATTTTTATGATATGGTTATTCTGTTTTTCTGACCAGTGACCACTTCAGCATTTGTTACATGAATTTTCTGATAAACTGTTGATATTTAAGTTTTTTTTTTGTTTTTTTAATTTTATAATTTTATTTCGAGGCTGTTGCTATTCTATTACTAGACGTATTCTTAATATTATTTTATCTACTACATAATATAAATGTAAGTATTTTATATAAATTTTGTGTGAGTGTGTGTTTATAAATTGTAACAATGTTATCAAAATTTTGTTCTCTTAATAAAATAATTTTCATGCCCCTTGATTTTCAATCTTTTCATACTAAATACACATACACATATACATACACATACATATTTACACATACGTACACATATATATTTTTCAATAACATGTGGGAACAGGGTCTTTTTGGGGAAAAAATACAGTTTGAGGCAACCAATATGTTTTCAAATACTTGTTTTTTATTGCTCCAAAATGGTATATTCGAAATGTGGTTATTTAGAGATTTTGGTCTTCAAATCTTTCAATAAGTAAAATCAAAAAAAAAATTATATTGTTGATACTCAAAACAATTAAAACCTTGCTACATTACTTCAAACGTGTAGAACTCTACTGTAGAGATAATAAAATATTTTAATTATACTAACAATGGTTTTAAAAAAATTGAATAAAAATTATTAGCTTCGATTTAAAATAAGTGTTGCCGTTGAATGGAAATTTTAATAACTCGTCGCTGTAAAAGAAAAGATAAATTGAGATACCAGTTGCAATAATGAGTTGTATACAAAACTTTAAAACATGATCTTAGGAGAAGTGTTGAAGGCAGACACGTGTTAAGAAACGAACGAAATGCATATACAGTTAACTATTACGATTTACCAATTTGGGTAAACCAGATTAGAGACAAGATACGGGGGCACCAAGGTTCAATTTGATCTGTCGCATGTTGATAATTTGTTGTTGTTTTTTTTTTTTTAAAGATTGTTACAGACAAAATTGTGTCGGGAGCGGATCTCATTCTGTTTGATTTCATTTATATAATATAGTTTTCAGTATATCATCAGATACTTCCGACGTATCTTAAAGCTCCGCTGATGACAAACCAAAATAATAGATATGAAAGTTCGACAATGGAAAAACCTTGGATTGGACATAATCTAAACAAATTTGATACCTAAAGTATTGGTTTGAAAAGAATTCTCAGGGTATATAGACATCGCGTTAGAAAAGTATGTAGAGGGATACCAATATTAGCGAAATAATGATTAAAATAATGAAATAAAGAATGTGGTACAATTGAAGAAGCAATAGCAGACAATAAAAGGAGTTTGTTTTCGTATTATTTTAAATTCAAAAGTTTTCAGAAGAATGAGGATCATATTTATTTATTTATTTCTATACTTGTATGTATATTACACAATGAGACGATTAGTCTCTACAATGTGTATAATCAAGTTACGTGAATAGAAAATAAGTGAAATATTATAACTAAAAAGAAATTTAATACAATAGAAAATAGGAAATAGAAACTTAAACTAAAATATACAAAATTAAATAAAACTAAGATGAAAAACATAATAAAAAAATCTGAGAATAAAATTACAATATGTCAAAAATTAAATTAATGGTTACAAACTCTTAAAATACTCGAAGCAGAGTCGACTAAATGAACGGTGCGTAGGAGCACGCCTTATAGCAATCGGAAGTGAATTCCACAAAGATATTACCTTAACAAAAAAAGATAAGTGTCTCAATCTACAATGATGACGAGGGATATTAATTGAGATAGATCTCAGCGATCTACCGAAGTCAAGAGTATTATAAATATAAGAAGGAAACCCAGAAGATATAACATTGAATAGAAAGCAGACATATTTAAAATTTAAGTAATTATTAAATGTGCAGTCTAGAATGCACTTAGAGACATAAGAGATGCTGATATATCTGCGACGGTTAGTGACATACCTCCTACATGCATTGAAGATAACATTTAACCTTGAACTATCATCAGCACTCATTGATTAGCACACAACATCACAATACAAAAAGTGTGGCAAGATGAGTGACTTAACAAGTTTACATTTAGTTCTTAAAGGAATGACGGCTGAAAACTTCGAAAGTTTACGAAGGATTGGATACACTCTGTTAGCAGTACAAGTAATATGCTCCGATCAGACCCACCAGATTTTTGGCATGATTCACAAATGGGACAATACTATTGTTAGGTTTAAAAGGTGGAAAATTATAGGGAAGATCTTTCGAATATATAACAAAAGCTTGTGATTTGGTGGGATTCAACATAAGTTGTTTAGTTGAAGCTCAAAGCGAGACAGCTTCAAGCTCAGCATTCAGTTTACCAATATAATGTTCAATGATATATCTGACAATTTGACACAGTAAACATATGGATACTATAAAGGAATTCTCCAACAGTATAAAGCTTTTCTATCATGGCTGTATAAACCTCTTACCTGCACTCTGTAATTTCAACTACATTGTGTATAATGTACATATACATAAATATAACGTTCTTTCAATTGCCCACAATTTTTACTCATTTTTTGATGTTAACATTTAAATATTATTTCTTATTTTTTATTTGGTTTTTTGGTTCATTTTATTTGGTCCTTGATTTATATAATAATATCATGTGGGTGTATAAAGTTTTCATATGTGTGTATTCACTACACTTCATATTGTATATAATATTATAGTACCTATATGTTTATATGATGAATTTCTAAAAATTTAACTTTGGTTGTGAGTGTTTTACAATCAGTTTAAGTTTGTTTGTTGAGTGGATTTTCGTCCTTACTTATGCAATCAATACAAAAATTTACAATAGATTTTGTTTGTTTGTTTGATTGTTTGTTATAAGTCTTATTTTTTGTTTCGTTTTTGATTTCTTGTCCTTCCAAATAATAATAATAATAATAATAATATCCTAAGTTGTGGAATATGATTTTATTTGGGTTTATGTGTGTATATGTATGTGTAAAATGTAAATATAATTTAAGTAATGAAAATTTTCTTCGTGCATTGTGTATTTCATTGTTTTCAAACACAGAATATAACGGTATTTTATGTACAATGTCCTTGTTTTATTTATTTACCATCTTTGTTTGATTGTTAGGCCTGTTTTTGAAAAATTTATAGTTCAGATTTTTTTTTTTCTTTTTTCTTTACTCTGACTTTTATTGTTGATCTTGAGTTTTAAGTTTCATTTTTTATTTATGTATCTGTCATAGTGAAATTGATGTAAGTGAAGTGGTTGTATTTAGTGCCGTTTATGATAAAATATTGAATAATTTTATAACTGTACAAAAATGTTAATCAATGTTTTTGTTTTTATTTTTAATTTCATATTTTATTTGTTGATGCTAATGATGTTAATTCAAAACATTTTATATATAATTCGTGACAATGTTGCTGTTACATCAAAATTGATTTAAAATAAAATTAAAAATCAATTGGAAATGCAAATTTTTGAAGTAAATAAAATTAAGAGTAATCTCTTGGAGATATGCTAGGTCTCTGAAAAAAATCTTATTAACTTCTTCTTATCATCAACTTGATCTTATTAGGTAGGTAGGTAAGTAGTAGTGGCAGCCGACAATACGCCTACACACTAAGACCGGTAGTACGTAGTATCCTACTCGTTGAACCAATTTGAGCTTTTAACGAAGCGGCGGAGATTTTTGATACCAGTGTTTTCAAGATCACCCAGCGAGTCCAGAAAGAAGTCTCCTAAATGGGATTTCCTTTTATGGTAGAGACAAGGGCAGGAACAGAGTAGGTATTGGACAGTTTCATCCTCTTCCTCCTCTCTGCACGTTCTGCAGAAGTCGTTTGAGGGGAGTCTCAGTCTTATGGCATGTTTACCAATCAGACAATGACCCGTAATGACCCTTACCATAGTGCTAATGCCACATCTTTTCATATTTAGCAGGTCAAGGGATCGCTTCAGATTCAACATAGGCCAGATTTGCTTGGTGATGTTGCAGTCTTGTCTAACTGACCATCTGAAGTTTGAAGCTTTTATTGCATCACTGCGAAGCAATAAATTACAGATGGCAAGAGGTGCACTCAGATTGTTCCTTATTTCTAATATAGTACCCTCTCTACCAAGTTGATCTGCCATGCAGTTACCTGGAATATCACTGTATTCTGGCACCCAGCGTAACCATTTTTTTGAACCTATCCGCTAGTTCGTCCAAAGAAATGCAACAGGCCAACACGGTTTTTGAGTTGATGGCTTCCAACTCCAGTTCTTTAATTGTGGCCTGAATGTCAGTGAGTAAACAGATATTTCTAACAGATAATACGCTGGATCTCAGCCAGTCTGAGGCTTCTTTTATTGCCATCACCTCCGCCTGAAACACACTACAATGTCTTGGTAGGCTGAAGGATAAACTTATATTCAGGTTTTCCGAGTAGACTTCACCCCCCACTCTGTCATTCAATTTTGAACCATCAGTGTCAGCTCTACACTATGTACGTGTTCCTTGTTTAGAACCGTGCTACTCTTCTAACTTATTACACTTCCAACTTGATCTTATTAGTCTGAGAAAATTTTAATCTTAAATAAAAATCTTAATCTTATTAGTCTGTCCTATTAGTCTGACAAAATTTTAATATCTCGTTCTATGCACCCCTATCATGGGCATGTCGTGTTCAGTTCTTAACACTCTATGTTTGCTTGATGCTTTCACCAAAGTTGATATTTCTTTCGTAGTTTTTCCATATCAGCACTGATGGGTACCTTCATCACTTAAGCATTTTCTTTAATATATTAAACATGAGTGATTTGATTAACATAGTTAATACCGTAATTAAGCTTGAAAAATTCGGTGCTTCTTTCAATATATAAAACTTATTGTTAATATAAACCACTAGTCTTCGCAGACATTTTCTCTCGAAAACTATAAAACCATTCTCATTACTTTTTGATAATGCCCATGTTTCTACGACATAAATTAGGATTTTGTAAAGTTTAAATTTTGTGCTACGAGAGAGAGCTTTAATTTTCAATTCATATCTTTATTGGGATCATTTTTTTTTCTTACTTCTCTTGGGAGCATAGGGTTTCGACATTTCCATCGTACTCGATTTCAAGCTGCTGATTTCACTTGTATTTCCGAGGCAATGTCTAATTTCATTTTTAATCTGTTTTGTACTGTCTAAGTAGGGAATTGACCTACTGTAGAAGACCACTTTGATAACTCTATCTGCGTCTATGGTGGTAAGACGACGTCATATTTTCAAGGGATTATTGGGATAATTATATCCCAACATTATTGTATTAATTTTCACCTTTCGATGGAACATGTTGATTATTTTGTTACCGTGGAATGGTTTGAATCTAAATAGTTTTCTAAATGTGATTAGGCTGTGTTCTGTTTTGAGCATTTGAAAATTTGATATTTAATTTACTAAATAGTAAGTTAAGACTGCCTAAATTGTAGTGAACAATTTTTATACATAATTCTACTTTTTCACTTATTATGAATCTATTATTTGGGGTGTGATACATAATGCAATTCAATTATAATTTGTTGATTATAATTTGTTTGAATTTTATGTTTATAAATTGTAAAATTGTTAATTTATTAAGAGAAATAAATTTTGCAAGTTTAAAATTTGAATTTTGCTTTCGAATGCAATAAAATTTCCCAGTATACAAATATAAGTTTTTACGGTAATGATTTCAAAATAGCTTCATTCAGATTGAAAATGAAATTTTTAATGTACACTAATTAAAAACATTAATCAAATTCGTTAATTCTTTTGTTTATTTCGGAAAATCAATATTTATTGTAATAAATTAGGTCTGTTTGAAATTTTATGAAATTGTTAACTGACTTGGATGTGGTAGAATTGTGTGAATGATAATTATTTTGATAGTTATATAAATGCTAATAAGATTTTTTTTTGCTAATACATATTTTCTTCGACATCTCTAAATATGTTAGTTATTTGTATTTTTTTATAAATCAAATTTATGTACTTAGAAATTTTTTAAGTGTTACTAGAAATATTAAAATTTCCATGTCATTTTACTTTTAATAAAAATAACAAATTCGATTTATTAACTAATATTCAATTTTGATACATAGATATTTTATATCATCGTTGTATCTATAATTATAAAAATATGTGACTTAAAAATTATCTCAAATAGTCTCAAATCAAATTATTAATACATAACATTAAGTAAAAAAAAAATTTTAATTTTATGTTGATTATCACTATAAAATTTATTTAAAATAAAAATACAAAATTAATAATTAAATTAAAATAAAAAAAAAAAAAAAAAAAAACAAAAAAAAAATTATTATTATTTGTGTTAACGAATAAAATTATTTTTAGGAATTGTTTTTAGGAATTGTTTCGTACATAACACTACTAGAACTGATCAGCAGGTATTTATAGTGTTAGACTACCTATACAACTTCTATTTTCATTTTGATTGATTTTATAACTTAGAAGATGCCAATAATACATCTGTGAGTTATAAAAATCGACCAAAATTTGAATGTCAAATCTAATATTTTTATAAAATAAATTTATGTATTTATAAATTTTTTAAGTGTGAAATATTAAAAAATTATATAATTTTTTTTATTTATTCAAGTCACCCAAAGAACCTAATTCCAACTAAAATAAAATAAAAATATTTCTAGCTGTAAAAACATATTTTAGCGAAAATATTTTAGTGTCAATTATTTTTCAAAATTATATTACAGCAATATAAAATGTATAAAATTACAAATATGACACTAATCCACTACTAATAATACTACTACTACTACTATTGCTCCTACTATTACTACTACTACTACTACTACTACTACTACTACTACTACTACTACTACTACTACTACTACTACTACTACTACTAATATTACTAATTATTTAAATATAACTATCAATTAAATTTGCTTTCAAAGTTTTATTAAAAATTATTATAAATTTCTTTATAAACGATTATCATCATCCCATACGGTTTATCAAGACTGTACAGCAATTAATTTTTAATTAATAACTTTAAATTATTTTCAACTATTGAACTATAAACTTATGTCTTCAAAAATTTTGGTTAATATATAAGAAAGAAAATTTACTTTTTCAATTTATTATTTTGTCAATTCTAATTTGGTTTCATTTGCGGTAAGAGGCTTGAGCTAATTTTATTATTTTTTTTTGGGCTAATTTTAAAAAATAATTTAATTGCACCAAAATTGTTAGATGTACATGTATATATGTATGTTATATTTGCATCTCACTATTTATCTAAAAATAAATTTCTCAAAGTTGTAATTATGAAATTTTGTAATATTTATTTATTTATATTAATTAAATTTATTGAAAAGAATTTATATGTATATTTTATGTACTCAGGCTACTTTCAAAGTTTTATTATATTCAATCCTAGATATACAATTTTCAAAGTTTTCTAAATATAATATAATATGATACATGCATAGTCGAATACATATATACATTACTTTATGATAGATTAGAACCACTGAAATGAAAATTGGTAAGTATTTACATGAATTGGAATTCCATGATACTGAACAAAGAAAGTATAAACTGTATCAAAAACAATAAAAGGAAGAGAAAGTTTTCTTTTTTTTTCGATATTAATAAATCATCGAAAGTGGCTCCAGCGACTGTTTTTGACTGAGGAGAGCAGTTTGATGGATCGTAAAACGTTAACCCATACTACTGATGGACCGAAAACGAACTGCGGAGGAAGTGGAGAAATTTTGTCAGAATCATAGTCTCCCTAAATATGCTAGTGTCTTTCAAACAGAGCTGCTTGCAATTAGGCAAGAGAAAGGTGGCATAGAAGAAATACCTGTGCGATCTGAAGAAAAATAATAGGGCCCTCGTATAACATCAACAAAACCAAACAACTCTTATAGCCAAGTCCGGTGCTGATATTTCAAGAGTAGTAGACCCATAGTGATGGTCATTGGCCGATAGAAAGCTACATTGCCCATTCGGACTTGCAGTCCACATTGTCGAGCTGCATTGGCTCATTTTCAATCCCCATTGTCGCCGCTGCAAAAATGATACATTTCCTTTGCAGTATTAGCTAAAGTCAGACCCCAAAGTTTAGATGAACTTTCCCTAACAATATAGGTTTTATCGCAAAAAGCACGATTGGAGATCTGATAAACCTTCTCAGTCACAGAGGATGGTTCTAGTACTGTGTACCTTGGAAGAGTGAAAGTGTAAGTACGGTGATCCCATAAAATAACCAATAACAACAAATAGGTCGCTCGAGTTGTGGTATCAAAAAGGGCATTCGATTTAATAAGGTTTTACTGTAGAAAAGCTTTTAATATAACTCAAGTAATCTTGTTCGTTTTAGTTGTTTAACAAAGTTTTGATTGTTAATTAAGATGGAAGTTTCAACATTGACATGCTGGATCAGATGAGTTTTATGCTGTGCAACGCATTTCATTTTTTCGTCTCTTATAAATGAGATCTTCAAATATCGAAGTGCTTTCAAAAGAATACCAGCTTTTGATATCAGCGAGCAGCTGTATCCTGTAATGATTTTATCGTATGCATCAACTCTGTACTTTGTTCGATTATAATAGGATATTATTTATAATAGGATTTATTTTACGAAGGCTTGCTTCATTTAATTGTGCAATAAGTCATCCTCCAGGAGGGTTAGTAAAAGACCGCCACCATTGGTTAGATAAAACTAAAAATAAACTAAATCAGATACATGCTGTTAGTAGAAGGGTGAAAGTCATAAGCTAATACCTATGTTAATAGCTATACATTTATTAACCAAAAGTTAGGCCGAAAGTATCAAAGCTAAAAAGAACAATAGTTGTTAGTAAGGCTCAGTTGTACGTACATTAAAACGTAATCGTTTTTTAACAGTTAAAACACTTAGTTGTCGATTAAAAGAACTATAGAGTTACAATTTACTTTACGGAGCATTCTTTCACGGAACAAATAATTTGAAATTTCAGGGGCTAGCGTCTTACCCGAAAGGATCTGGTGAATAAAAGAGATATCTGCAATAATTCAACGACTGTATATTCAACGACTGTAATTCAACAGACCATGACTGTAAGTCAATGAGCTTAAGACGGTGGGAATAAAGTGGAAGTCGCAATTGATCATTCCACGAAAAGTTGCTCAAAGCGAAACGTAAAAACTTTCGTTTTTGGAGGTTCTATTAAATTAATTATGTTTTTCCAAAGCACCAACAATTTATTATCTATTCCCAAATTTAAGACCAGAGTTGTATTTCCTATAAATGAGAATGTGGATTTTGCAAGAAACTCTAGAAAATTTTAGCAATATAGTACAATTTCATTTTCTATATATATAGTCAATCTATACGTTTGCATACAAACAGACTACTAGTATAATTGTCAAAAATAGTCGAGTATTTTCCTTTTAATTTTACTAAATATGCTTATCATGCAGATAGGCGTATTTCGTCTACTGCTTGCAGACTTCTTCAGTGTTTTGTACTCGATTGATGAAAGAAATCTAAAATTATTTGTTTTATTCTTTTTGCACAGGTAGCAATTTGACGTTTTTCGCAGCTGGATGGTTCTTTATCGAATTTTCAAGCTGGATGGTTGTTTATTGAAATTCAAAAGCATAGGTAGAGGGTTGAGTAATAATAATATTTTTAATAATATTTTAAAATTACTCAATTTCTATTAAACTATAAGAAATAACAAAGTAGTGATAAAAGCTCACAATAATTAAAACAAAAATTTAATTCAATTCACAAAGATGATCTCCCTAAAGTTGAATTTCTATAATTTACATTATCATTATATTTAATTTGTGAATTAAAAAAAATAATGTACAAATATCTGAACCATTTCATAACCGATTTTCAATATTATTCTTTTAAATGATAGGTTTTTTAGATATGAGACATAGCGAACTCAAATATTTTTAAGAAAATTTTAATTTTCAATTGGAAATTTAAATTTAAAATTTAATCCCATATAAATAAATATACCCAATACATTTATCAAATTCACAAAAGTATGGAGTTCGCAAAATACATTCACCAAAATTTAAAAACAAAAAAAATATTACGTATGCTGTTGTTGTCTAAGATAAATCAATAAAAAATCAATTATATAGTCCCAAGAATAAATTGAAATGATAGAAAATAATTTTATTATTTATAATAATAATAATTTTATATCAAACTTCCTCGAATTACAAGAAGCGGGCGAATACTAGTTTTATTTTAATTTAATTAAGAAACAATCCTATTATAAATCCAAAAATAAATAATATAGTAGTGCACAGTATTGAAAAAATAATTTTAAATATTTTCAATGGAATTTTGTAGTTTTTAGAAAAAACTTATTATTCTTTAGCGTTAGAGTGAGATTTTGTTGTTAAATTTGAATTTATGTTATAACAAAATCATCATTATACTGTCACCGAAATACTGTATATGAATATAAATTCATTGGCTTTAATTTATTGGTCATTAGTGTATATAAAGTTATTAAGAAAACAAATTTTTCGAAAACTTACATAATTTTTTCTCAAAACAACACTGTAACTACAATATTTATTAAAATTTTCTTTGAAAGTAATATTGATAAATTATTGTATAAAATAAAATATTTAATTAAAATTATTTTTATTTTATTTTTCTTTGAAATATTTATTTTTGTAATTAGAAGAAGATTTTTTTTTTGTTTTTTTTTTTTTATGAATAAAAGAAAATAAATTGGAAAATTTATTATAGGAAAAATGAATCTATAATACATGTATTAAGATTTGCTCTAACAATCAAAGCTATATTAAATTTGTGGTTCATTCCTTTGATATGCAAAATTCTCACACTTGATGTGCATATAATAATATGTAGGTATATAATTTAAGGATTTAAAGTTTTTAAGTAATTTATAATAATTTATTTTAATTTTTATTTTAATAATAAAAGAACTTGTAATACTTATATATAAGTACTTATAAAAATACATTTAGCTGTCAAAATTGTTTCATCACATTCTGTTCAACTTAAATATATAATATGATTGATTACCAGTATAAGTTTTGAACTAAAAAATAAACTATAGGTAAAATGTTTTCTTAAAGCACTCATAATGAATTAATTTATTACAAAATATTTTATGCTTGTTATAGTTAGTATTTACTCTATCTGAAGTGTATATCTCAGAAGTATAACTTTTTTCATTTGATATTATTTTCTTTATTCGAATAATTAATTTGAAGATCTTACAACGGTAACAAGATTAATGTCGGTATTAGAATATTAAATTAACAAATATATTTATTTTATATTATGTTAATTTTATTTCAATATGAAAGACTGAAATTCAATTGAAAATGATATGTGACACATTTTATTTTATATCATTATTTTAATTTAAATGATAAGCAGAAAGAGACAAAAAATGTGTTTCAATAACAAAATATGATAAGTAATGATCCGATATCCAATAAAAATTTCAAAACTATATTGTTGAACAATGTTGCTTTTAGTTTACTTGAATAAGAAACCTATGAAACTAAAATGTACTTTAATTGAGTAGCTGTACAAAGAAATCAATTATAAATATAATCTGTAAGTTGCCTTTGTGATACCATTTGCCGATTTAATTCAACTTTACCTATAAAAATTTCTTAAATTATTGATAGCAAATATAATTCTTGTATCATAATATAGAGGTAGGGTTCACAACATTTCGAGAGTTGAAAAAAAGTAGTGCTCATGCTTATGGTTAACAAAATTCTTAGTTTGATCTTATTGAATAAATTTAATTGATGGTTAATTATAATTTTTTCCTTATTCAAGGTATAAGTATTAGAGATGTTTTATTAACTTAAATAGCATATTATAAAAATAATGAAAACTAACACAATGGTACATAATATTATTCTACATTTTAGGTCTTAGAGATCTAAATAATAAATTAGATTTTAGGTCTTAGAGATCTAAAACAAAAACATTAATAAGATTAAAAACCATTTGCCAAACAATCGTATCAATACATCTGTAAGTGCTGTCGAGTCGGTCTGCCAAAATGTAGTATCAGCACTACAAAAATGCATAGATAACTTTAATGTGAAAAAAAATTAGAAAAAAATCTTTCAAATTTAGCAAACCTTGGATTGATTATGAATGCATACAATTAATAAAAACAAAAAATTTTTGGCACAAAAAACATAGTCAAAACTACAATGATAACTATATTAAACAAAAATATCACTTTTGACTAAATAAGCTTACGGCACTAAAATGGATAAAAACAACATATATATGACAAAAAAAAACTTCCAATTACATCTAAACAATCCTTGAAAGATTTGGCAAGTAGTGGAAAACATAATAACGGATGAGGTTGGCAAAGATAAAAACTATGAACTTTTTGATGAAAACTGCTCACCAGATGAAAAGCTTGTTAAAAGTAATAAATTCAAGGATCACTTATGTAATATTTGATATCAAATGGCAATAGGATTTAATAAAACATATTTTACTAGGCAGAGAACAAACAAAAAATTTAAATACGTATATATTACAAGGGAAGAGACGGAAAAACTAATATATGAGTTGTCCTCATCTAATAGCTCCATTGCAGACGAGATACCAACCACAATTATAAAATATTGCTCTAATGAATTAGCTGAATCAATTATGAAATTAATTAATGAGTCTTGCAACAAGGTATCATGCCAGACATTCTAAAAATAAATAAAGTAATACCTATTTATAAGAAGTCTTAAAAGATTTGAATAACTTTAGGCCAATTTCGGTATCGTCAACTTTTGGTAAAATAATTGAAACGTGTGTAATCAATTTTCCCAATATATCTTAGATATAATAAATTAATTTGCCATCTACAAAATGGTTTCACGAGACAATCGAGTACAATGGCTGCACTATTTAAAGCGAAGACGGTAAATTAAATAAGGTATGTCTTGTGTTTTTTGACTTAAGCAAAACATTTGACTCTGTGGACAGGAAAATTTTGCTACGAATTTTGTTCTCGTCAATTGAGTACGATTGGTTCAAAAACTATCTTAGTAACAGAAAGCAATACAGAATGCGAATCGATTTGAAGTAGTAATATTGAATATGAGGTTATTCAAGGCTATATGAGGTGAGTCATATGACCTTATATAGTCAAGGTCCATGACCTTATATAGTCACTTAGTAAAACTAGAACTTACAATAAATACAGACATCTCAACGATTAACAACTGGATGTCTACTCATAAACTAACTGTCAATCCAAACAAAACAAAATATATGTTAATCCAAATATAAATATTAATTAAGACAACAAACAGTTACAAAGAGTTAAAAACTACAAATATTTTGGTATTGTTATAGACGAAGAAATGAACTGGAACACACAGGTAAACGAAGTTATGATGAAAACCAGAAGAATTGCAGGAATATTATAAATTAAAAAAATATTAAAAAAATATAAATTCCTTGCAAGGAATTCAAAACAAGGCAATAAAAAATCTTTTTATACTTCCCATAAGAACACTTACTGAAGGTTTGCACAAGAAATTCAATATACTTAAAATTAGAGACAACCTGCAAGTATTACAAACCTGCAAGTATTACAAATGATGCATATACATTGAATACAACAAAACTGCATTAAATCAAACACGACAATTATCAACAATAGTGATGTACATCAACACAACACAAGAACGGCAACTCATATTCGCCTTGGTACCTATCATGAATACTACAATCAGTGCGTACAATATGTTGCCAGATGACATAAAAAATCTGAATATAATTAAATTTAAAAGCATCACAAAAAAAAATATCATTGATAAATATAGGACTTAATTTCATATCTAAATATTTTTAAATCTCTTTTTATTTTTACTTAAATTTTTATTATTTTTCATTTGTTTTTTCTTACTTTTGTGTTTTTTTTTATTTAATAATAGATAATTAACTTAATATTTTATGTTTTACCGTTGTTTTAACTAGTTTTTTAAAGTATTATTTTTTCGCTATATTGAATTAATTTAAATTTTTGCACTGATATATATATATTTTTTATATTTCTTAAATTATTTATAATGTACATTAGACGAGCTTTTTAGCTTTTTTTGAGATAAATTGAAATAATTAAAATAAATAAATAAATAATCATAATTGGTAATAATAAAAACAATTCAGACCCAATCAAATTATTGTTTGATTGAAAAAGATTATACAATCGAAAGTCTGATATTTACATTTGGGAAATAAATGACTAAAAAAAATGTAAAGTATAATTTGATAATAACTTGAATGAAATAAAGCTATTTATTCTATTTAAGAAGGCTCAGTTCCATCTATCAATAGTGGAAGTTTTCCAAATTTAATGAGTTTATAAGTCAGAAACTTGATAAATAGATACTCGAAAATAGCATTAAACATAAATATGGTGTATTAAAAATTGCAGTATTTATTTAATTTAGTACGAAAAGGTAAATCTATCAAAGTTACTGTCAAAAACATAAAAGAAAATAGATTGGTTTGTTTGGTCTGGTCGAATTGATTGATCAACTAATCAAACCGGAATTGATTAAAGTGATTAAAATTTCGATTATACTTAAATTTTTTTTTAAAAAGGTTTTTTTTTTAAAATGTTGAGCCCGGCCTACGGCTCGCCCCCACCTATTTTTGTTATAGAAAAACAATCGAATAGAAAAAATACAAGTTAACGCAAATAAAAAAATTAATAAGTTCTTTTTAAGAAATGTACATATTGCCCAAAACTTTTGCACTCTGGACTTATTCAAAATAAGCCTTCTTATTGAGCTTTACTTATTTCCATACAAAATCTACGCTATTAAAACTAAGTTGGAATTTTTCAATAACAATATCAAATTATACCCAACAAAAAATAATACGACAAAATAATTTGAATGTGATCAAACATTTGCTTCATGACATATGAATATGAAAATAAAAATTGCAGTATTTATTTAATTTAGTACGAAAAGGTAAATCTATCAAAGTTACTGTCAAAAACATTAGTCGAATTGATTGATCAACTAATCAAACCGGAATTGATTAAAGTGATTAAAATTTCGATTATACTTAAATTTTTTTTTTAAAAAGGTTTTTTTTAAAATGTTGAGCCCGGCCTACGGCTCAATTTTTATATACAATAAGATCAAAAAATCTCAATCCACACAATCTTAATCAAAAAAATATCAATACAATTAAATACATGATCTTGAAAATAATGTCATTGAAATGTCATTTGATTGAAATTTTTGGTGATTGATTAAACATTTTTAGATCATTTGAATCTCTATAAAATCGTCTATTTATATATTTTGCTCTAAATAAAATTTTTCGTGAAATTATGAACTTCTTTTATTATTTGCTAATAATAATAATGTCCCAACGACCAATTACCCCTCCCGGGCCGAATACTAAAAACAAACAAAAATAAAATCCATAAACGGAAAAAACAATTAAAAATCTAGTAACTTTGATTTGCCTTCCAACATGTCAAGGCAAATCAAAGAACAAAAATCAATAAGCAATATGCTCACAAGTCAAAAGTTGCAGCAATTTAAAATCTCCAATCAATTAAAAAATTATATCATAGATTTAGACTATCTTCCAACATGTCAAGATAGGCTAAATCAAAATTTCGCGATTTTAAATTATGCCGAAGAAGCATTAGTCAACTTATTTAGGTATAAACTAAAGAAATTAAAAAAAAAGAAAAAAATAATAAAAATATATATCCATACTTATATAAAAATACAACACATGCAAAACGCAATTAGTCAAAGACACAAAAATAAAAAGAATAATAATAAAAATTAACATAATTTATACACACTTATGTATACATGTTAAAAGTATGAAGCACTACTGATTCAACGTCAACAACTACGTATACTACATGCATTACATGTCCTTCAAAAACTTATTACCTGTTTGAATAAAGCAGATTCTTTAGTTTGGACTTACTAATGTGAAAATCGAAGACATTAGAGTTATTGTTTACGTTACGCAACATTCTTGTAATTGGCTCATTCTTTCCATAATCCGTGCGATGAAACTTTAAACGAAAGAGGGCAGAATGCCTAAGAGAACGAAAGTTGATATTGAAGTTAATGTGTTCTAAAATACCAACCGAGTCAACTGCACCTGAGAGAATTTGGTGTACAAATATAATATCAGCTACTTCACGGCGATTAAAGAGATTTTGCAGACCTAGAAGTTTAAGGCGGTCTCTGTAAGGGGGTAAGTTATATGGGTCTGTCCATGAAAGACCACAAAGAGCGAAACGAACGAATCTACGTTGAACAGATTCAATCCTGTCTATGTGAACTTGATGAAAAGGTGACCATACCTGAGACGCGCATTCGAGTAATGGTCTTACCATAGTCAAGCTCTGGTGGCATATGGGTCGGAAAATTCTTTTGAAATTCTTCCAAGAGCTGAATTAGCTCTACTGACAATATTATTTACATGAGATCTGAAATTTAGCTCGGTGTCTAATAGAATACCTAAGTCTTTGGTGGATGTGGCATTAGAGACAATAACGCCGTTAATACTATAATAACGCGCTGATATTGCCATTTTACGGGAAAAGGTGATGCTTTGACATTTGATAGCGTTAAGTGCTAGGTTATTATTACAACACCAAATAGCGAAATTATTAACGTCACTCGGAAGAAGATGAGATTCGTGCGGAGATGAGATTTGTTTAAATATTTTCATATCGTCAGCGTACACTAGAATGTGAGAATTTTTTATAATATTATATACATCGTTTGTGGTTAAGATAAAGATCTAAGATAAAGCCTAAGTGGCTACCTTGTGGGACACCCGATTTAGCAGTGAAGGGATCTGAAATATTAGACCTAAAACGGACGTTATACACTCTGTTGCATAAGTATGAACTCATCCAATTTATAATGAGAGGTGGAAATCCTAGAGCACGAAGTTTAAATAAAATGACACTATGGGACATTGGACTTATGGATATAGCGAACCAATTTTAAAAAAAATATACAACATATTTTTCAAATAAATATTTTCAAGAGAGCTAAAGAAAAATAAATATACAGACACCAGCAATTCGAAATAAAATATACGAATTTGTATTTTACTCAAGTATTCTATTTTAAGTTAAATTTTTAATTCAATTCAATGAAAAATAATCCATAGCAGACAATTTTTGTTTAACAAATTATTACGTTTACTTTTTCTTTGCTTTTATATTTACATTAATGATTTATAAAGATTTTATTATATTAATTTGATAAAAGTTTTGCAATTTCTAAAAAAAAAAACAAAAAATATTTTCGCGCAGATAATTTTCTTAAAATGGCCTTTATGACTTTTCAGTTTTTTCTTTTATGCCTTATTTTATTCTATTCGTTAAAATTGCATTCTTAAAAAATTAAAATAAAAAACAATGAATGAGAATAGAAATTTATTTTAAAGAATTTACAACCCAATCCATCTATCTATCTACTTATTATATACTTACAAAAATAAATCCTAAAGATTATCACAATTTTAATGTTCTTAAATTAAAAAATAGAAACAAATTTATATGAAATAAGGTGACGTGAAAGAAAGTCATACGAAATTAGACCATAATAAATTTATTTTATGGTGAAATAATTGAAATATTTACGTATTCGTGACGTAATTATAATTAATTAAATTTGGATATTTTTTTTTAAATTTGTAACATTTTAACATAATTTAAACATATGAAAATAATTGAAGCTACACTGAATTTTTTGTTTTTTTGAGATTCGCTCTGCATAATTTACACTGATGGTCTCTTGTAAAAATCTACAAGCCTTGTAAAATATTTTTTCATATAAAAATTTTACAATGACAATATACTTCTACACTTCTACACCTAGTACAAGACTGCACCTAGTACAAAACTATAATTTGTTTTGTTTTTTATGAAAATACATATCAAATATTATTAGCCATACTATTATGATTTATGATATTATTACATTGTATTTTATGTTACGGCATCTAAAAATAATGAAACAAAAAATATATAAAATAAAAGATATAATTATAGATGAAAATATGTTTTTTTTTGTTTTTGTTAATTTTTGCAATAACTTGTTTTACAGCAAGATATAGTAGTGAGGGTATGAAAAGAAGAGCTGATTTGATTTAAATGAAACTCTTAACTCTATATATAGCAAATTTATTTTAAATATATCTCGATTTTTGTATTAAACATAAAAACAAAGCACAAAAATATATATTCATGAACATAAAAACATTGCGACACTTTTTTGTTGGTAAAATAGACTTTAGTTTATAGTGTGTAATATAAATTTTAACGAGAATTAAAGTATTCTGTTTTGTTTGAAAATATTATTTAAAAAAAAAAATAGAAATATAAAGAGCTATACAAATGACATTTATGACGTATTTGTTGTTTGGACGTCAAAAGAAATTTGTATTGATCAGAACATTTGCATTTTTTCCATTTTATATTTTATGGGGCTATTTTAAAGAACGTTGAGCCATACTGTTAGCTTTGTTGAGCGCTATCGTTTAACTTTGTTTCTTTAAGCTTTTAATAATTAAACAAACTTTTTACTTGAGTATATTATGGGTGGTGGGAATAAAAGAGTGCAAATGCTAAAACTGGTATTTTTACAGTGCTGTGCTGTTTATGCTTTAACTTTTTACAGTGAAAGATTTATTGAATAAAAATTAAATAAAAGTCAAAACTTTTTCATTTTAGTAAAAGCTAAATTTTCCAGCTAGCACTTAAAAAAATGAATAAAAAGTAGTGTAGCCTGAAATTATTAAACAATAGTTTCTAATATTTCAAAATACCTCTGAGTGAATTTAAAATAGATATTCCCTTGCTAAGTGCCGTGAAAATTGACTGCGTTTATGCCTATTCGTGCTCGAAAACGTTACCGACGAAAATTATACGTTGTGTAAAATAAGGTTATTTTAAATTATATAGATTCAATGAAAATTATGTGGTTAGTAAATTGTTTTCTTGGTTGTAGCAATGAGAAAAGAAGTGCTGCTTTGTCGTTTAAAAAGAAAATAGAAATGTGCGATTACAAAAAAAATTGATCTAAATCACATATTTGGATTAAATTTCCTAGTAGTGTCGGGGAAATATCAGCTCAACAGAGTATTTGAATATCACTCTTTAAAATAACAGATTTGATTTTTAAATAAAATTAATAGTTATTTCTAAACATTTGCATATTAAAAATTTGTGTAAAAAAGCTCAAAATCAGTGGTCCGAACTGTTTATTTTTCCCTGTGCCATAGATTGCACCCATGTTGCAATAGCAAAACCGTCACATCAAAATGATGAATATCGTAATGGATTTTGTAGCATAAGTATTCAAGAAATATGCAAAGCAAACGAAATGTTTACAAGTATTGCTCAGGATCAGTACATAACAGTCGAATTATGAAGAGATCTATTATTTATCAATATACTGAAATTTACAACAAAGTGATGGATGTTTTACTGGGTGATACAGGGTATGGAAATAGCTGTTGGTTGTTAACATCATATAAAATTCCAACAACACCAGAGGAAAACGTCTAAAATAATATTTTTACCAAAGAATGTGTTTTTATAGAAAGATGTTTTGATCAACTGAAATAAAGATTTTCTATTTTACAGCATAAAATGCGTATTAAATTTGTCAAATACCCTGATGTAATAATTTCCTGTATACAACTTCATAATATTGCAAAATATTTGAAAAATGAATTTATATTAGATGTATATGACGGAGGTGTATTTATGTGTCCAAAATAAACTTACTAACCACAAAAATTTTTATTAAACACGAGTGGCTTCTGCTAAATCGTGATAAGTCTATGTCAGTACGTAAATTACTGTTTTTTTTGTAAACTTTAAACTTGAATTATAATTACTCAACAGGGGCCCCTAGTAATTATTATCTTTAATAAATATTAAAATAATGTGTATTTTGGTATTTACGTATGTTCTCAACATATTTGGTTAAGACGCAGAAGTGAAAGTCTTAATTTCGGTGAAGCTTCAGATGGAACCCGAGTTCATTTCCGGGAAGAGGAAAAAAGTATTTTGTGGGCCAAGGTGCTAAACGAAATTTTAAAAGTTTGTAATGGTTATCTTTTTAATCCAACTAAATACAAAACTCTTAAGTTAAAAACGTTTTCTGACGTTTCTGAACACAAAAATCTGCGTAGATTTTTTCTGCTCATCTGCGGATAATTTTGTGTTCATAAACATCCGAGAAAAAAATTTGCACAGTAGCGACGTATTTTTTTCTGAGTTTATGAAAATAAGATATATATTATGATATATCTTGAATATTTTAAATCATAAAAATAAAAATTAATAATTAAATTGAATACTTGTAGATTCACTTCAAATGAATATTTTTTAGTAACATTTTTTTAATTACTTAAATGTTCTTGCATCCTTGATAATATTCATTCAATTTATACTTTAAGATATTCACGGTAATAAAACGATATTTTCCATGATTAATATTTGAATTCAAACAACAAAACAAATAAACGTGTAAGAAATGTTATTGAATGAAGTGTTGAAAAAAAATAAAAATAAAAATAAAACAATAAAATAGAAAATGTCTACAAGGATTAAAATTATTTAAAACAAAAAAAAAAAAAAAATTTAATACCTTTTTCCATCAAATTTCTATTGTCCTTACGATGATGTGTCGTACACTAAATATTTTGAGAAATTGAAAAAATTTATTCAAAAGAAATAAAAACAATAAAAACATTAGCAATTTCAGAGACATAAAAAACAAAAATAAAGTATTCGAGGAATAATGTTTATGTAGGTATGTATGCATATAGTTCATACACAGTCTCTGTCGCTCAAAAAATAATAATAATTGATAGTGTTTCATTTGTAGAGCTTTATGACTGGTAGGTACAATGATGAAATATTTTAAATTAATATTTTATTTATTTATTTATTTATTTATTTACTTAACAAATTGTTTCTTACAATTATATAACATTATAATCAACTATTTTCTTACTCTAGAGCTCAGTTTTAAAGAACTATACAACTATAATAGGCAGATGATTTATGTTTTATTAACAATTATTTCAAATTAATATATGCCTATTGACTTGCATATTCTTGTCGATACAGAATTATTTAATGAAGTGTTTAATTATTTGTTTTATTTATTATATGTATATCAGCTTATCTATTTGACAACACACAGAAAAACCTACAGGGGTGTCTAATTTTTTTGGATATGGGTTATTATTTTTCTGGTCATTTATTTTATCCCAATGATAGATAGTATTGGATCAGGTCGAATAAACCGATAAAATTTTTTGTTTTCATCGAAATTAGAAACTTGGGCAATTCGGTTGAAAAACAGGTACTATAACCAGGGCCAGTGATTCCATACATCGAATCGACGCAATTGCACAGGGCGCTGAATTTTAGGGAAGAAAATTATAAATTTTTCACAAGTTTTTGTTATATAGAAATAGAAATATATAAATAAATAAAATAAATAACGAAATACATATGTATTTTTAAAATTATATTCATATAAAAACATTATTTTAAATTTATAAAAATAAACAAATAATTTCAATATTATCATCAAGTAAATGCATTATAAATATTGTAATTTTTAAAAACATTATAATATAATTATCGCACTGAAGCAATATAAAAATGAAGCATGCATGCATTTTAATATTTACTTTTTATATCAAAAACCTCAAAAACACTATATTGTGAAAATACACTAATATAAATATTACGATTTTCAATATACGATATACTATGCATAGATCGTATGTAAACAAATAATTATCGCAAGATAGAAATTCTAGCATGCGAAAATTATTTTTAAACAACAATCTATCACTATTCTTTCACGATTCATTCATAAATTGTATTTTTACAACAAAAAAGATAAAGAAAATATATAGTAACTGGGGCGCTAAGTGCGCAAAATTCTATATTTGCGCCTTTCGCGTCCTTGATATATGATATAATTTATTTTATTATTTTATTACAAGAGAGAGTTTCTCATTCTATTTATTATTCTATTCATTTCTAATATAATACTATATTATATATTAATATGTAGACAGACAACAGGATAGGACAGAATACCAATAGATATCTTTATCAATAGGAGAAAATTTTTATTATCTTAATTTTCATTAATTAACTTAGTTTTTTATTATACAATTAAAGTCCCACGGAGGTAGCATGTGCGGAGGTAGCATGTGCTCATCCCTAAACCATTGAAATCCCTAGATGGCAAAAGACAAGTTATAGAAATTCATTTATAATCTCAATATCCTGAATGTGAAACCAAATTCCATATTATGTGTTCCCAAAACATGATAAATTCTATATTTATGACCTAGATAAATTCAAGACGAACATTTTTCCCTTTTACCATCCTCCTTTCCTAATTTTGATTTTCCACCCTAGCCGAAATTTTTACCAAATTTCTTAATGAAATCATACCAAGATTTCATAGAATTTCGGCTAATTTGCTTTTTCCGTAATTATAACGTTAACTTGCTTTCAAAACCTTACATGAAGCTGCGATTCTAAAGTTTTTTTTTTGTAGTTTTAGTACGTTAAAATTGAAGGCAAATATTTCAATTTTTTTCTTTATTTTATTTAAAGCATTAATTGATATTAGTTATTTCTTATTATATATAACTTTAAAACAATTATAAGAATTTAAATAATAATTGGAAAAAATATTATTTGGGTGGCAGATGTTTAATTAGGGTGTTACATTCATTTATATTTTGTTACATTAATTTTACAATTTAGGAATAAATATATAACTCACATGTCGATTGTCTTTAAGCTAACGTATATACGTCTACCTGTTCGAACTTTACAAGCAGATTCTACAAAACAATATTTGAATAGTAAAAATAATCGATTTCCGTTTCACCAAATGTAGGTATATATAATAGTTTCTTGAAAAAACAACAAATTTTTTTAAACGAATTTAAATAATAATACGATAAAAGATATGTTTGCTCATTATATTTGTAATAGGTATTGGGAGTTGTATGGCAGCTGCCCGAACCACTCAAAATTTTGAGAAACGGTAAAAGACGTATTTTTTTTATTTTTAAGGCAGTACCTGAGTACAAATTTTTCAGCTCTGTAACACTTTTGATTCTTAAAATATTTGTGATAGGTGCTGGGAGTTGTATGGCAGCTTCTCGAACCCGTCTTCCCCTCTATTTCCAGTAATATACTCTGAAAATTTCATTCAAATCGATTTAGTAGTTTTCGAGTCTATAAATAACATAAAGGCAGACATAAAGACAGACATAAAAAACTTCATTTTTATATGTACATATATATAGATAGATAGATAGATAAAAAAAAAAAAATGTACTGTTTCTGGTATGACTTTTTATAATTAATACACACATTATATGTATTCATATAAATACAAATTATTAAATAATTTTAAATATCATAAAATGTTTTTATTTATGTTACAGGGACTGTACAATATGATGTATACATATATCATATGTAGTTATAACTGTGTCTAGTAGTCTGTTCAAAGTTCTATTGACAAATTTTGTTTATAAGCTTTTAATGGATTTAGATACAATCATGAGAAACTTTTGTTTTTATTTTCATATTGACTGTTAAGTGCAAGTCCGTCAAAAAAAAACAAATAAAATAAAAATTCAAATAAGGAACAGAGTACAATATAGAATCATTTAATGGTGTACAATTATTATTTGAATTTATCTAGCAAGTAAAACAGAAAAACAAAATAATCTAAGGATTAAATCCCATATAGGAAAATACATAAGATGTCACTTTTTATTCCAATGTTAGCCTATAAATATTTAGTGTCAATTTTAATAATATATAAATTTGAAGTAATTTTTAAAGATTACTTCAAATTTATTTTTATTTTTTAATTAAGCAATTTTTAAGATTTATTTTGATTTCTGTCAGAACTCAGGATAAAGTCAAATGTTTGATGTGGCTTTCAATATATATAGACTTTTAGTGTTTATTAAAGAGTGCTAGCAAACTCGGCAACACAAAATATCTTAAAGTTAAAATACAAATTTTTAATATGCAAATGTTTAGAAATAACCGTTAAATTTATTTAAAAATCAAATCTGTTATTTTAAAAAATGATATTCAAAAACTTTATAAGAGTATTAATAAATTTGTATTGAATGTTTTCTGTTCTTTAAATTCATATTATTTTATTTGCTATTTTTTCTTTTTCATAATAAATATAAAAGGCTTATATTCTATATTAAAAATATTTTTATTTGCAAAAATATTTATAGTTCAAATAGATTCTCTATAAAATCCTTTTTTTTGTTGTATTTTTTTTATTTTTGTTTTGATGAATTTCAAATATAGTCTTGCAATAATAATTTTCTTTTATGTTTATTTTGTTTGACGTTGTAAGCATTCATACAACTTGTTTCAAAGAATATACAAAAAAAAGTATGCTATCGATTTTTCACAAATTCCATTTTAAATAATAATGGTATTTGCGCAAGATCTTGTGTAGTTTCCGTAGTGTAGTGGTTATCACGTGTGCTTCACACGCACAGGGTCCCTGGTTCGAATCCGGGCGGAAACATTTATATTTAAATAAAAATTAAATAATTTTTAAAAATAAATATTTTAAATTAAAAAAAAAACATCATATAAAAAAAAATTACAATTAAATGAAAAAAAAAAATACATTATTATTTTGAGAAAATTCAATATTTTTATTATTATTTAAAGGTAAATCTAAAAAGAAATAAAACTAACATATGTATAATAATTTTATAAAAGCAATTATTTTTGCATTAAAATTATAAAATAAATTATGTTTTTGAGCAAAATTTTAAGTTTAATTCTTATAAAATATTATTGGGTTTCATGTTATTTAAATTGTAGATTAATACTGATCTCATATGTAATTGCATTTAATTTGTATATAACTGAAATATTTACATAAAATTTATCTTTGATTATACAATATGAAGAGAAATATGATACAGCATGTTGCTTGAATGTTGCTACATAAACAATCGAAAATTTTTATTAAATTTTTTATATATCCTGTTTTTATAAATCCTGTGAAAAATACTTGAAAAACTATTCTTAATAAGACTCAACTCAGTTATATAAAGCAAAAAACTTATACCAAAACACCAGTTCGTCGAGTTGTGAATCAAATAAATTCTCACTTGGAGCAAAAAAAAATTGTTCTGCCGCATTTCTTGATATAAGTCAAGCTTTTGATAAGGTGTGGCATTTAGGTTTATTATGTAAGCTAAAAAAAGACCTGCCGTGCGAGATCTACGAACTGCTGAGAAGTTATACAGAAAATCGTAAGCGTTTTATGTCAGACAGCATGATTTTTACACAAAACTTTTCAACGTTCAATCTGGCGTGCCCCAAGGAAGCGTGCTTGGAGCCACACTCTACTCATCTATACGGCAAATTTCCCAACGACATCAGATGTGAAAGTAGCAACTTTTTCCGATGATACAGCAATTATGGCTTCAGACATCGATCCATTACGAGCCTCAAATCTTCGGCAGCGGAACCTTTCTAATTCAAATTCAAATTCAAAGCTGGCTCTACAGTTGGAAAATAAAAGTCAATGAAACAAGTCAACCCATGTGACATTTACACTGAGGAAAGGTAACTGCCCCCAGTAACCTTGAACAATACAGTCATACCTAAGAAGTATTATGTCAGACATTTAGAAATTGATCTTGATAGGCGTTTAAAATGGAAAAAGCACATAATTTGCAAGCGCGCACAATTGCAACAAAAACTGAGAAGCTTATAAAGGATCAGAGTTGTCTTTGGAAAACAAGGTGATGCTGTACAAAGCTATTTTTAAACCTATATGGTCGTGCGGAATTCAACTCTGGAGTGCTGCAGCTAAAACCCACATTGATGTAATTCAAAGATTTCAGAATAAAGCCTGAGAATTGTGGTCGATGCTCCGTGCCAAATAGTCCATAACGATTTTCAGGTTTCCTCACTACATGATGAAATATCAAAATACTGCTCAAAGTACAAAAGTAAATTGGAAATACATCCAAACATCCTGGCAAACCAACTTATGAGGGACCCAGGCCCCAAAAAAATTAAAACGTAAAATTCAATGCAATCTATAAAATAATATAATAAATAATATATATTAATATAATATATAACAAATAGTGAAGTGTTATCATAGGACACTTCTCTTCAAGCCAGTATAAAACACAAAGTTATTTAACTTATTGAATATGTAAATTATTCAAATTGTAAATATTAAACGGAAGAAAAAAAAAATTAAATTTGTTTTAGATGTCTTCCATCTTCGTTAATGGAAATCGTGCATCAAAGCAAAATGTTGTTTATTTATGCTGTTAATTTTGCTCACCTTGCACAGCCACACATTCTATATTTAATTTGACTGAGTAGATATTTTAAGTATTTTCATTGCCCGATTTACTACAAATTTGCTAGTTTACATTTCCATTTAAATCAAATTGCGTCTTTTCCGACAAAAATAAATAATTTATGAAGTTTAAATGGCTCTGAAACAAACAAAATATTTTTTGGCAGAACTCTAGCCGAATTCGTGGATTTTCTCGATTCAAGTATATTCAAGTTGTAATTGGAATTTTATATGGTTATTTTTATGGAAACAAATTCACATCTTCGTGCAAAATAACATACTACATTGACTGCCAGCTATAGCAACAATAGTACATCATACCCTATATTACATATTAATTTTGGTTATTTAGGGAATTTAAAGCAAGGTTGTTCATTTTTATTTATTCTATGTATATTTTATTCAAAATAATATATTTGAGATTTTTTGGGATTAGATTTTTTGAAGGTATAGGTTTCTAATTATTGCTTTCTTCAAAATAGGTATTAATTTTTTCTTTTTCAAGTCATTAAAATTAAAAATTTTTTAATATAATCAATTTAATAATTTAATAATAATAATGATTAATAATTATATTTGACTATCCATATAATTGGATGTCAGCGGTTATATGCGATATTGGCAACGATGTTCTGATAGATGTTTTGATTCGTTACTGAATGGATTAAATCGTCAATGTTTCTGATGCCTATACAGTTTATAATATTGCGCAACCATATCTTAATTGTTTTCTTCCTATACCTCTTCTTCCTTCAATTTTCCCTGGAACTATTAACTGAAGTAGCTCGTATTTATTTGCACGCATAATCTGACCAAAGTAGGAGGTTTTTTGTTTCTTTAGCCTTAGAAGTAGTTATTTTTCCATGTTTGTTCTACGTTGTCCACGATATTTTTTGCATTTTTCGGTAGATCCAAATTTCGAAGGCTTCAAGTTGATTGATTTTAAGGTCCATGTCTCTACACCATATATGAGTATAGACCAAACATAGTATTTAACGAATCATAAGCGAAGTCCTAAGTTCATTTCACGACAGCAAAAAAGTTGTTTGTGTTTAAGAAATGCATTTCTTGGTGTTTTAATTCGGCATCTAATTTCCTTTTCGCAGCTCCAATCCTACTGTATCCAGCCGAGGTATTTGTATGTGGAAACTCTCTTAATTGAACGACTATTTATTTTAATTGCTGCTGCAGTTTACTTACGATCATTAATTTAATTTTTGCGATATTCATTTTTAAGTTGAACAATTTGCTATGAAGGTTAACTTTATCGACTATATGTTGTAAGGTTCCTTAGGTTGTATGTTATAAGGACTGTATCACTTGCATATCTTATATTATTTATATATGTGCCATTTACTTTTATACTAATATCTAAATCGTTCACCGCTTCTTGAAAAATGACTTCAGCATAGATGTTTAACAGTAAAGTAGAGAAAATACAGCCTTGTTAAACTTCATTTTGAATATCAATGCTTTGTATCAGCACACTATTTATTTTTACACGGGCTGTTTGTTGCCAATATAAGCTATTTATACACATTATAATATTTTTATCTATGCCAATTCTATTTAATACCTCCATAAGTTTTTAATGGTTGATTGAATCAAACGCCTTTTCATAATCCGCAAAACATAAGAAAAAATCTTTATGAGCATCACGATAATTATGTACTAGTACTTTTTATATTAAAAAAGGCTTCTCTAGTTCCAGTTCCTTGTTTGAATCCAAATTGTTTTCAGCTCCAGTAATGTGCAAATTGAAAATTATAAAAATATAGATAAATCGTTCTAACTATCTATAGCACGGAATCTATACACATACTATTAGTGAATAGATTAAAAAGAAGCACCACAGCAATGTATTTAGTTTGTAAGATTTGAGTAACACCGTTTTTTTTTTGTTTTATTAATTAGTCACATTGCCAAACTATTGTCAATTCCTTATGAAACGATTCAATTAATATATAAAAGTAATATAATGAATGCCAAATTGTTAATCTAGTAAAGTTTGGGTGCTGCTTAAAAATGTATGCACATTACGAAATGTATGCACCACTAGAATATGTTAAAAATAATATTATTCGATTTATATTCATTGAACTTATACTGATATTTTAAATTATAAAATGAATTTAAATTAATATAATTTATTATATATATATATATGTTTTTAAATTAATTATCTTACCAGAAAATAGAATATCAATTTCAAAAAATTATAATATATTTACTAGTAAAATTAAATTAATAAATTTCAAAGTAACTGTTATAAACAAAAAATAATAATAATAATAATAATAATGTAATTGAAAACAATTAATATTAATAATATGTATTATTTATTTATATTGATAATAATAAAATACTCATTAGAGTTAAATATACGTATATATATTCGTAAAAAAATAATAATAAGTATAATTATTATAATAAATTTCATAATGAAATACTAACTTATATTAAATTATATTATATATATATGCACATACACATATATATCGGATTTAATATTTGGATATTGATGTACTTATACATATAGACATATTTATATTAAACAATTATTATTTTTTTTATCATAATATTTATATAATCAATTCAAAATTTTAGAACTTAATTAAAGTAATTAGTTATACCTCAATTTAATTAATTAAATATAACGCAATCAAAAGCGATATATTTGTTTTGGTGTAATGTTTATGTACGTACGTGTATAACGCAAGCACAACTTTTTTTTTTTAATATCTGTAATAGAAAATCTCTGATGTGTATGGATTCGTATTTATAAATTCAATGTAGGTATAAGTATTTTCAAATAAGGATGTAATTTGATATTACATTAAGATATTATTAATGTTGCCAGGACATTTTAATTTTTTGGTTTCTATTCTAGGATTAAAAATTATTTTTGTTCGAATTTTAAAATAACAAACTCATATAAAAAAGCGGAATTAATGTATTAAAAATTATGCATTTCATGTACATATCTACGGTATTTTGTGATTGACATAGTTTGAAATATTAAGTTTTTTTTTTATCGTATTATCAAAAAATTAGGTATAATACTTTTTAGTGTATATCATTTCGTAACTGCAATTTATTACATAAAGTGGAACGAATAATATTTTTTCTGTATTTATTTATCAGTTTTCTGAAAAATATTTTTAAATGTGGGTAAACTACTATTTTGTTAGGCATTCTTAATCATCATTACTTCTATTTGTTAATACCAAATTTCAATTCTAAAGATTTTAATTATTTTATGAGTAATGAAAATAAAATTTTAATTAAATATCCATGACCTGAGCGGTATTCGAACATCACGCCTTCTGATTATTGATCGGATGACATAACCTCTACACGATGTAGGTATATGCTTTAATAGTAATAGCAGTCGATTTAGATCGGTATCATCAAATTGATCGTCAAAGAAATCCTCAAATACTATAATTGAGAGTAGTCACTTTGACTGCTGCAAAATTTTAATTGCGGTCAATTGATTTAGTTTGCGCATATTTTGAAAATACTTTCAGACATTCTTAAAAAAAAAAATGAATAAAATAGTCTTGTGGTATTATTTGAATAACTTTGTGGAGTTCAATGATATAAAGGCAATATGTCTAAATCAAAAGAAAAGAGCTTTTCGAACTGGCCCCACAAATAACATTATCTGTGACGCAGGAATACTTCCGCTTTAGCTGAGACGGAAAAAATATTTGTTGATGTACGAACTTAAAGTATTATCAAGTGATAGTCACACACTTAGTGAATTAATAAAAGACACATCAACATATAATAAATACAAAAACAGGCCAATAAGATGTCAACCGTCTTTTGTAAGACTTAGACAGGCTCTGGAAGAATTGGACATCACACCAGATAAACTTTTTGATAAAACAGAAATACACAAAACCCCACCATGGATGCTTAGACTACCACGCGTTGATACAGATCTTAACACACACAAAAAAAACGAAACAAATAACACGCAATACCAACAACTATTCAAAAACAAACTAAATACTACCTATAAAGACTACATACCGATAAACACAGATGGATCGAAACAAAATAACATAGCAGGATGCGCATTTAAATGTATGCAACATGAAAAAAAATACAGACTTAACGAACTTACAACAGTATATTCGGCGGAACTATATGCCATAAGCAGGGCAATTGAGTAGGGAAGAAAAGAGAAGGTTCATAATTTGCACCGACTCTCTTAGTAGCCTACAGGTTCTCTCATCTGCTACCTCAAAACACCCGACAGTGATTGCAATCCAAGATTAGCTGCAGGTAGGAAACACTTTTAGAACCACTTTCCGAACAACAAAGCCGGTACTACAGGGATTATAAAGAGATATGTGATCGAACTTTATGGGACATACACAACATAAGTTGGGAAAATGAACCAACAAACTAAGGCACATTAAAAGAAATGTATCCAGATGGAATAGTTTAGACCAGGCCTGTAGGAAAATTGCTGTTGTTCTGACTAGACTCCGAATAGGACACACACGATACACTCACAGCTATCTCTTTGATGGACCCCAAAACGCACAGCCAACATGTCACTGTGTTCCAGATACCCCAATTAATATACAGCACATATTTGAGGTTTGCCCTTTATACACTGATGTAAGAGCCAGGCTTGGAATCACGGGACTTGATATACTCACACAGGATACTATAGAAGCAACAACTAATATCATGGCATTCCTTAGAGAAACTGACATTTTCAATAAAATATAATAAAATTCAATAAAAACCATTAAAAAATTTAATTTTTCTAATAGATGTAATATAAACTAGGCTAAAATTAAAATTGTAAACTTAAAGAGGAAAAAAAAAATGAATTTGAAATTAAAATACAAAAAAAGAAACAAAAAGTAAATCAAAAATCTAAATTTAAAACAACATTATGTTAAAAAATAATAATGAAATAAACTTAAGATAAATATGTAAAAAACTTTAAAGAATGAGGGCTTGACAAAACCCACGTGGTTGATAAGCCCATAATAAAGATCTTATAAATAAATAAATAAAGATTGCTGATAAAAAAAAAATAAATAAATTTAGAAGCATAAATTTGGAAGCTTGCCAAAATTTAGAAGCAGGAGATGAACCAAGACTTAAAATACCAAGAGTATACCATTGTGTCAAAACTATAGAATAATCTTGTTACAACTAGCAACATCAAATGTGATTGTCTCCAGCATAAAAAATATCTGTTAACAAAAATATTTGATTGTCACTACTACTTTTTTCTAAATTTTCTTCTGTATTTATATTATCCATGTTTTTTTTTGTTCTTTTCCCTTTTCAATGCAAATTTTAAGAATTATCAATTTTCTCTACAATATTTTTTAATATTTATAAATTATTAATATGGTATAAAAAATGTACCTGATAAAAATAAACCCTTTCTTACATTCAGCAAAAAAGCAACAGAATTATTTTATGCGCTTTTGACTCACTTATGACGATCAAAGTGACAAATTTGATAAAACCGAACGAATGACTCTTGAAATTCACAATGCCGAACGGTTGATCGCTGCAGGTTGCGCTGCAATTTACAATACCGAACGCATGGATAGCTTCGAATAAATTGAAAGATTTTTCATAGTGACTATATCATCTGGCTCTTAATACGAAAATTGTGGATTAAAATTTTGGTTGAATTACTTATCAAATAATATATTGTTTAAATGTGTGATGAAATCAATATTATGTCGAGATTATCTGACCAGTGACGCTGAGGTTTTTGATTTGAATTCTGTTGGATGATTCTATTTCTGTCTCCATTTCAGCCTTTATCATCTTGATTAATAGTTATTAGTTATAAGATGTTAGTGCTCCTTTTCTTTTGAACCCATATGATTAATCATATGTCAATTAAATAAAATAAAAATTGATCGATTTGATCTTGTTTATATTGATTTTTAATTCGGTATATTGTGCCGCAACTGTAAAATTTTGTTTTACTTTGCTAATGTTATTCGACTCTTATATAAATTGGTTAAAATCAATAATATATTAATTTTCTATGAAAATGCTTCTTTATTATTTTTTCTGTATAAAACGAGCGAGCTTAGTAGCTTGTGTAGAGTGTATATAATAATTCATTTCTTATTCTAATAAAAACAAAATGTAAAGTACAGGTCAACTTCAAACAGATATAAATGTAAGATAAAAATGGTACAAAGATAATTAATATGAAATTTTAATTTACAATTTTTATAAAGACAAAATAATATATTTAACATAGCTTTTACGCTTTCACTTGTACACTCTTGGTGAAATTTTATAATAATTTTTAAAAAATAAAAGACTTGTTTATTTCACAAAATTTATTTTATTCCGATACGTTCGACCTTTCGGTCATAATCATGGATCATAAACGGATACAAAACATAAAATTTAAAAGCATTAAATACAAAAAAATTTTAATAAATTTAAAAAAAATTAACCAGGTAAAGTTTACGTGTTGAAATTCAAAAATTTTAAATTTAAAGTGAACTTAATAATAAATTTTTAGACCTATATAAGCTTTTTAGCCTCACCTTAGGTGTGTCTAACAATTGTCTAACATACAAAATATATAGGAAGCCAACGACTACTGATACAGTTATTCCTGCAAAATCTAAACAATCTTATTATATAAAATTGTGCAATTTTTAATAGTTTTGTTCATCCTTTAATTCATATTCCTTTGTCAGAGAACGATTTCATGCAGGAATTGTCAATAATTAAAATGATCGCTAAAAATACTGGCTATGACGAATGTATTGTGAATAATATTCCAAGATGAAAATTATAGCAAAAAACGCAAAGTCTTGTTTACAACGGAAAGTATGATGAAAACAAGAACTATTGTTCGATTAACTGTATGGGGAAAGTCAGTAATAAAATTTCTGCTACATTAAAAAAACATGATATATTCGCTATGAAATCTAGTAAAATTATTTAACAACAAAGTTCAAGATAAACTAATACTGCAAAAAAGTGACGTTTACCAAATTCATTGTGATAATTGTGACGCGATTTACATAGGTCAAACAGGTAGGAGTTTTAATACTAAGATGAAAGAATATAGAATGTGTATACAATAAGGGAAAACAACAACAGGATTAAGTGAACATTGTATGTCCGAAAATCACAACATTTCAAATAATTTTAAACCTTTACATTTAATCAAGAAAGGAAAGAAATTAGATTTTTATGAAGGCTTAGAAATTAAGAAAGCAATAAAAAATAAACAAAACATTGTTAATAATCAAATAGGAATTAATAATCTTATATATTAATACGCTTAAACGTCTGTTAAACTTTTCACAAAGCTTTTATAACACGAAGCTTTTTTCAACTAGATTAGACAACTTTATTAGAACTATTAAGAATTACGATAGTGTGAAAAATTTTATTTGAAGACATAAACCACAAAACGATAAAACCAAATAAAACCAAAAACAAATTAAAATTAACCTAAAAACAATTCACTTATTGAGCAACAGCATTGATTATATCTGATTATATGAATTATTTAAAAAAAAAAAAAACAAAGTAGCAAAGACAAAAACCGAATTATCATAATATTATTATAATAGCTTTGTTAAGATATTACGATATTACGATATTACAGGAAAAAAAACTTACCGGTAAAACAAATAGTAAATTTTAAAAATATATTTTTTACCTCACCCATGTTCAGAAATTCCAATAATTGAAATTTATTTATTTTGTTAACAAATAATTCAAAAGTATAAATTCAAATGCGCAGTAGCATTGAGTAAATATTATATTGTACATGGAGAATCATAAACCGAAATTTACGATCTGCAAAGAACAAGAAAAACAACATATGTTATGACATTATTATCAAGTTCCAATTCAACACACAGCAAATTTAGTACACATAAAAATTAAAAAAAAAGAAAAGTTTAAAAAGAAAAATTACAGACTACCCTTACCTACATCAGAGAACCTATCGGGATAACAATATAACAATAAAAACTGAAGAGCAAGAGAAAAAGCATAATTATTGGCTTTACCACTAACTATAATAGTCATAAGGCGTCATATGATGTCATAATATGATACTTTGTTAAATGGCCTATAGGATTCGATATGATTTAACAAAGCCATAAACAATCATAACCTTCACTATAATGGTCATATCTAATCATACCAAAACGTCAAACCCAAAAGTTAAAAGAAGTAAAATAAAAATATAAATTCTATAAATAAATGTTTTTGTTTTTTTATTTTGAGTTTTGAAATAGTGTAGCTACTCAGAATAGGATTTATTATAGAATAGTAGGCTATAATGATACTAACGAAAAACATAAAAAACGTGTCTATGACTATTTTAATGTGTTTTTAATGTGAGTGTGGTATGTATTTAGTTTAAATGCATTTAATTTCGTATCTATACTGCCAGCGACATCTCTGTTTGCCACATTTTGTTGAAATGTACGTCTCTATTAATAGTATTTGTTAGCGAGCGTTTAGACATCAGATTTTGTTTCATGAAAGTTTTGCTTTACTTATTTTTATTACATTTACAAATTTTATTGCAATTACATCAAATTTTATTTCAAAAGTTTTAATTACATATCTCAAAGATAAACAAAAATAGTTGCAAAGTATACTATATTTCTTCACACAAAATCCACTTTCTAAACTTGCAAAATACGAAGATACGAATATGCGTGACAAGTACAAAAGATAAATACTTATAAACAAATATAAATATTCAGTGTAATTTCAGAACATTTATGAAATATAAATATTTAAATAGTAAATCAATTATTCAAGTATTATTTGTATTGATGAATAATAATGATATTTAATACACATTTTTTGTATTTTTTAATGTATATCTTTCAATATATTGGCATAACACAGTTTAGGAGTTTAGGAGTTTATAAATACCTTTTCTCGCAAAATCATTTTTTCAACTTGCGAAATACGAAAATGTGTGTCGAGCACTATTACAAATAATATATAATATTTTCTTAAAAAGAATCAATGTTTTACATATTTTTTTATTACATAATAAATAAGTTACAAATTGAAAAACTTAAAACTAAAATTCACTTTATTTAATATCTTAAAAGAAGTTTAACATTTTAATACTTATTCAAATATTTCACTAAAACACAATTCTCTATTTCACAGTTGTATGTTGCTTTGACTAGAGTACGATCTTTTGATAGTGTTAGTGTAGTATAAAATATTATGAAATGTTTGAATAAGTATTAAAATGCTAAACTATTTTTAAGATATTAAGTAAAGTGAATTATAGTTTTAAGTTTTTCAATTTAACTTATTTATTGTGTAATAAAAAAATATGTAAAACATTGATTTTTTTAAAGAAAATAAAATAAATTGTTTCATTTATAATGCTAATGCTAGACCGGCGAATGTTACGCCGGGAATAGCTAATATAAATTATTTTGCTATTTATGATTGTATTTTCAATTATCAATAAATTTATGTTACCTGTAATCTTAGTTCACTTTAAATTTCAAATTTGTGAATTTCAATATGTAAACTTTACCTGGTTAATTTTTTAAAAATTTATTAAAATTTTTTTGTATTTAATGCTTTTAAGATTTTGTTTTGTATCCATTTATGATCCATGATTATGAGCGAAAGGTTGGAATAAAATAAATTTGTGAAATTAACAAGTGTTTTATTTTTTAAAAATGTATTTAACATTAATATTAATAATTTACATTGATAATTTTTTGATTGAGAAAAAGTCAATTATATAAATATAAATTTTAGGTATAAATAATGTCAAATCGCATCATCAACTGTGAACATCTAGTGTGAATATTTTTCAATTAACATTTGAAGATTTTTTAATTCTAATTTTTGAAAATGAGTCTGAAGGTAAAAATTCTTAAATGATTTACAAATTTAATTTATATTTTTGAAAATTATGTTATCTACCCTAGAACGGGGGAATCTAGGAAGGGGTTTTTTTAAGTAGTTTCCAAATAATCCATATAATAGCCATAACAAAATGAACTCATCTCTAGCACTTTTCATCGCAGAATCTTTTTAATATTTATATATAGATCTTGATATATTATACAAAATGGAATTCAATATTCAACACATGTACAATGTACATTAAGGGTCAATGTAAATTACAAGAATATTAAATTACTTTTATTTCATTTTAACGATTTCATCGAATGAAGCAGATATGCCAATATTCTGTTTTTTCTTTGTTACATTTCTTTATAACATGTGATACTGTATCATTATTATTATAACTGTTCTTTTAACTGTTCTTGTAATATTATAACTATAGTTTTAGGTGCCTATTATGTATTTCGATAACGATTACGATTTGATCGAACGAAATGTCAAAATGCAAAATTGCCATTATGTATTTCGATATCGTTCAGAAATTGTCGACGAAATCGATAAAGTTTATCGATGTAAAATTTTATCACGAAAGAGACATCGAAAGAGAGATTTTGTACAAATTATTTCAATTTTGAATTGAAAGGATAAAATAAAAGAGTGACACTTGGAAACCTGGTGTTTGTTTTATATTTGCGATATTTTTTGCAATAAACATAAATTTAAAAAATTAAATGGAAGTAGGTATTTTACTTTATTCTTCATAATTATTTTGTATTGAAATAAATCTTAATAGGAATGAAAGACCAGTTACAAATAAATTGCAATATGAAAGTTAGTGTAAATAAATTATTTTAGTAATTCTATTTTAATCATAAAAATAATGTTTGTCTGACTTTTTTCTTCTAGTCTAATTTTTCTAATAAATCCATAAAAGCAATGTTGTTTAACAGGAAATTTTGATCAAAACTGTTAATAAAATTAAGTTTTGTAGATAATAACTCATCAACTTCATGTATAATTATATACGTATAATCTTTCAAAACCAAGTTTCCAGATTGGAATAATCCCGACTATATGTTGGCTTGTTTATTAACTCTGTAATTTGATAGCGTTTTTCAGTACTATCAGAAATTGAAAAATTTAACTCTGCTGAAATCATTTTGTTCATTCAAGTTAAAAATTTCAAATAGTTATAACCATAGATATATAAAATATAGATTGACAGTTAGAATAAAAATTTTCAGCCACTTTTGGTCAGCTGTTTTTGAAAAATCTGATTTCAAATAATTTAATTTCTACTGCAAATAATTCATTTGAAAATGGAAACTTCGCACCAATGTAATATGAAAAGTTTAGAGTAAAAGAAATATAAAATTACAATAATTTTAATAATTGTATTATTTTTAAGGTAAAATCTCAATTATCTATGGTTATAACACTATTGTTTTTGCTTTTTTTTCGTATAATAATTTGAATTTGACAGTCAAAGAATTAAACATATGTCATTTTCATCGTAGATTTGAATTTTACAATGGCAGCATTTTAATATACTTTCGATCAAATTTTAATCGAAATACATAATGGCACTAACGATTACAAACGAATAACTCTAACGATAACGATGAACGATTTGATGAAATTCGATCGAAATACATAATAGGTACCTTAATTTTAATTTTAAGTAATAACAGTCTAGTGTAAAAGCTTTATATATTACGCCTTTTTTCTCGATAATAACAGGTAACTCTAATGAAAATTTATGCTAATTAAATTAATATCATCCATGCTTACAATATAGAAAAATAACATTTTATTTTTGCTATTTATCCGTATAAATATTTGTATATAGTATTTAAAATATAAATCTCTAAATTCCTGATAAAGCAATCAAATATTTTAATATTTAGAATATTATTATATTCATATATACATACATAATATATATAAATATAAAATAATTTATAAAGATGGACATAATCCTTTTCACCCTTTTTGATAAACAAAAAAACACAGCAAAACAAAACAAATGTGTTATGTGTATTAGTAAAAAACAAAGTATTACATATTATTATAATAATCCTGAGGAGTAATTTTCTTAATTATATTTGCTTTGAACTTTTGTATTTGTAATAAATTTTAGGAAAATTCATTAAATTATAAATACAAACGTATATTTTAAATTTTATATATATATATTTATAAAAATGTAAATATACATATACAGTTAGGCTTAAAATTTTGTATATAAAATAATATAATGTTTTGTTGTGTTAAAATGACTACAATAATTATTATGCAGAAATCGAAAATCATCTAAATAATCATAATTCAAGAGTTAGAAAATTAATAGAGAAAACAATTACCCCAACAGTTGTAAGTTATTTATTTTTAATCTTAACGGTTTCAGATATACATATTTGCATTTAATTAGAAAACGGTGTTCTAAAATTGATAACAGATTAGAAGATATTTTTAAAAATAATAAATTTTTGCCAATAGATTTATCAGCAGTTAGAAAATAGCAATTATTCTCAATAACTATAACAAATCGACGATGTACTGCAGTTCTGAAATTTGATATTATTGATAGCAAATCGAAGTAATAAAAGAACTACAGAGGAATTGCACTGTTGTGTACAGTTTATAAAGTCTTCAAGATCAACTGATTAGAGTGAATAAAATCTGATCAACTATAAACTAATGCTGATGTTCCACAGGGCTGTGTCCTTTCTCAAACTCTTTTTTTAAAATTATTAATGATCTCCTGCAAACTCGATCTATAGTTTTGCAGGAGATCATTAATAAATACTATAGTTTGACTGTTTTAACTCGATTCAAAATTTTTTCAGATGAGAGCATTCTTGTAGCGTCCTACAATTTCCTTAAAAAGTCTGATGCCCTATCTCAGTTTACGCTAAGAGAACAATACTGGCGGCATGGTAAACCATGACTTAGTTAAAATTTCCGACTAGAATAAAGCAAACAGAGCTGAGTTGCACAAAGCACAAAGCTGTGCTGTTACGCAAAAACTAAGGCCATTCGAACCTATTTAAAAATTTCAAGGTAAAAGGTTATAACGACTAGAAAACTTACATATTCTCTGAATGCGAATAAATTGAAATGTGATGTGATGGAAATACCAAGATGGTTAAAGACTGTTTATGGAAATTCGTTTATAGTACGAACTTTTAGAATGCAGAATCGCGTTCCACTGCAAACATTCCCAATACGGTGCAGTTTTTATTTGCTTAATTTATAAAAATTCAAAGTCAATATCAATAACATAGTTTGCAACTCCCCGCCGAACCTATCTCTTATTTCTTTCACTTTTTCTTCACTCTAACCATCTTATTTATTTTCCAAAAGTCAACGGCAAGAAAGTACAAAGGTTTCTCTGACCTAAGTTTTGGCTAATAATATAAAACAAAATTACTTCTCAACTTCTTCAACTAATCAAACGTTTATAGTTACGAATACCAAGTAAGCTATTGAGAATGATCAAGGCATCATGGCCTGATAAAAAATCTTTAAACAGAAAGATGGATTCCCAATCTGAAACAGATCGGTTGCATGATATTTAACCTAGCCCTCGAAGCAATTATTAGAAAGTTATCATTCGTCATTAGAAAACTAACACAAAAAGTTCGATATTCAGCCGAATTGAACATTATAAGCCGATCTGTAACAAGAGCCAAAAAGTGGAAGCTGGAACCAACCTGGAACTGGAGTGTAAGGTGAAAAACAAAGCATAATCATGGGCGGGAGATGGTGGAGTGCATGTCTGAGAACTGCTCAACATAGGAAGTTTGAGAGTAGTTTGATGAGTCTGGAGAATTATGGATGAGGGGTATAAGAGAGGCGATTTGGACTGTATAGCGAAAGCAAAAGAAGGAGAACTACCATGAAGAAAAAAAAGGGAAGATGGATAGATTATTGTTGATATAGACACAATGTTGGTGAATATTGAGTGATTCTGTTAATTTTGTAATATTATAATTCAATAATTAAACACTAGTCACTGTCTTGGAAGACTTGAAGTGCCCCAAGTAATCAGCTTTTATTATTTGGGCAATATGCTAGAGTTGTGTTTCATAAAAAACAAAATTGTCTATATAATTTTAGTACACAATGTAAATCATATTAATAAAATGTATATTACAATATAATATTGTATAAAGAATATATACTAATGGCAAGGGATCAATGTATTAAATAATAGATTGTATTGAAAATACTAATTTCTTTGTGGTGAAAAATTGTGTTTTTGTAGTATATTTCATATAGATTACAATTATTGCGAAAATTAATTGAATGCTCCATGAAAACAAATTTGGAGCTCAGATGATGAGTTAAATTTTTAGTTTTATACTTTCCAAATTCTTATTACTACTAATCAACTTCTAGAAAATGTTTGTCATCATAGTACGAAATATGTTGTAGTCAAAAACCGACATTAACGGGTTTTGAAAGAAATTTTTAAGTTGGATACAATCACAAACTGTTCAAAACAGTAACAAATATACAAGAAACGTAAAGTATCGAACTATGGACGAGGTGAATATAGAAGAGTTCAACACTCGATTTGGAGTGTAATGCCATCAAACGAAGTAAAAGCAAATGTTGTTGAAACAGGTACATATGAAAAAACTTGCTATATACTCAAGCCTTGTGCCAAATCGAGTTCGAGAAGCTTTTTGTTATAGGTACCCACGAGAAGCAATAGGAGAGATAGTCATGAAGTATGGAATAACTTTTCAAATTATTAAGGACCTTATTTTATTGAATTAATTCAAATATTGTGTACACTAACTTCTGACGTTGGCTGTACATAGGTTTTCAATAAATCAATCAAAGACTTTATCTTAATATGAGTATATATCATCAATATTGTTACTACGTTATAATTATATCCTTTCATTCTCTTTGAAATTCAAAGGATAGTCAAAGATTTTATTTTTTGTTTTTTTTTGTTTTTATTTTTCATGAAATTTTTTGTTTTTCATTTTCTTAGATTTTGTTGGTTTCTTTGGTAATATATAAAATTAAAGTGGTTATTTGGGTATTGCTGATATATGGTGGGAAATTTGTTTTTTCTTTTTTTGATTTTTTGTTTTTTTTTTTTTTGTTACATACATTTTTTTTGTTCTTAGTGCAATAAAGTTGCAATATTTTGTCAGCATCACTTTAGGGTAAAAAAATTTTCTACAACATAGGGAATAATTTGTGAAAACATAATATATTTGTATATACATATATATAAAATAAATATCACCATAGTGGTTGCAATCAAAGTTTATTGCTTCCGATTAATCGAAAAATTTAGATTTGAAATTTTATGAAATAGAAAAAGAAAACATGAAAAAAAGTTAACAAAAATAAAAAAAAAAAAAAATAAATAAGAACATTTTCAAATTGAAAATGTTTGTTTAAAAGTACAAAAAAAAAAAAACAAAAACTGTATAAAAAAAATATCCTTAAGGCATTTTAATTTGAGAAAACTAAAATTGATCCTTTTTTTTTGTATTTGAAAATTTTTAAAAGTAGGAGAACAAAAATAACAGTTTTTGTTGCTATTGGAAATTAAAAATTTTTATTGTGAATATTGCTTTATTAATTTTTTTTTTCGAAAACGGAAAGCAAAATCAAGTCAAAGACTATGTAAACATTAATATCATAATAGATTTATCAATCTATAAGATACAATATATTCTTAATAAAAAATCAAACAGTGAAAGACGCAAATGTGTGACATTTCAAAATTAAAATAGAAGTCTTATAAATTTTGTGAACTATGATTTTTCGGCTGAGTTTTGAAATTTTAAAAGGCAAGTGAAAAAAATAAATAGACAAAATAATTGAAAAAATAATGGGTAGTTCTATTCTAAAAAATTCTGCAACAATTTCTGACGTTAAACTTTCAAGTGTTCTGCATTTTGGACCTGTATAATCAGACAACATAATGAAAATAATTAAAAAAAAAAACAAAGAAAATATCAAATGTCAATAATTAAAGTGGTCAAGAGAAGGAACAAGTGTGTTATATTTTTCAGGGATAATTTTAACAATGAATAATAATAATAATTTACCTTCATAAAACTGTAACATTTTTCATAGATATTGATTGACAAGTGAAAAATTTGTGAATTATACAGGTCGAAGTTATTTGTTAATAATTTTTAATTTATAATTTATTTATTTCATAAATATCAAATATTTGATTTGAACTAAAACTGCCACAATTGTAAATTGTCAATTCCTGTCTTATAAACAAATATCAAATATGAAAAATTTGTCAAGATTTATCCACAGTAATTTACCTAAATTAATTTTGTTATGAAACCAAAAAACAAATTGTATTTTACAAAATTGTTATAATTATCAGAGAATTTGGAACAAACAATTTCAACGACCTATATAAAAAAAAGATATTATATATTTTGAGTTATAAATTTATGTGCAACTGCCCGCCACCTAAAATTTCGCCATTTAGTAGATATTTCTATTCATTATTGAAGTACATGGCTCTTACTACGTACACTTTTTCTACAGTTTCTTATTTTTTATTTTTAACCTCAGGGGTTACTGCTGTATAATTTTTTTTTTAATAGCAAATCAGTACGTATGGTTTGCTCTTTTAATGTTGCATTTTATAAATTATATTATAAATTGTCAATAATTACAATTAAATGGATATGAGAATTTAATAAATTATCACCCATATTTTCTTACACTTATCGTTTCGTTTACAATTTTTGACGAGATAAAAAATGGCTAGCGTGGTCTCATCAAAGGTCTAACAGAAATTACTCACTAGACTCTTTTGAGATTTGCCGTCGCAAATACAAAACTATCTTATCAGAGATATTTTCACGCGATCTCGCGAAATGGGTCTTACAGAATATGGGTGTATAATTTACACAAAATTGCTATGACAATTGTCATCACAATTTTCTCACCAAATTTTTGTATAAAAAAAATGTGGAAATAGGCCACTGGTTGGTAACAGACATTTTGAGGTTATTTATTACTAAAAACACAATTAAATGACAAAACATTGTAAAGTAGTGAAACATGAGAAAATATAATTTTTTTGTCCCATTCTGAAATGAAAAGATTTAAAAATTCTGCGTTTTGGGAGGTAGAGCTGTGAAAATTTTTACATTTTAAAATGCAGAATTTGTTTGCGAGAATAAAATTTACAATAAATAAAAAATATATATGAGGTAGCTGTTATTAAAATTTTAAAGTTTTAGCTCACAAAGAACAACCGACCCTAACTACTTACTGTACTGTACAACACTACTGATTGTTATTATCTAAATATAGAACTTTACAAAACAATTTACAGTTAATTATATAAATGATAATAAAATATCTCAGAAATTTAAAAAAAAACTATGTTTTTTATTTTGATACCGGGATTGGTACGGTAATTTTTTTTTTGAAAAATCAGTGATTTTATTAATAAAGTCTAATAAGATTCTAATTAAAATTTCAAAAATTTTTTTTTTTTATGCATAGCCAAAACACTAGGTGGAGACCTTTTATACCGATTGGTACGTTTAGCTAGGGTGGGAAAGGAAAATTTGGAAAGGAGGATGGTAAAAGGGAAGGAGGACAATTACGAGCGAAGGTGTTAATGTTCGTCTTGAATGCAATCAATAAACAAAAAATATTAGCCCAAAGATGATGTATAAAACTAAAAAGTCTAAATATATGAATTTCATATGTAACTAGATAACCCATAATTTTCATCTTAATTACAAAACAAATCTTACCATAAAAATGCAGCAAATGATGTAATTGCCCCAAATAATGCAATTGACGAAATTGACACAATTGACACAAATGACACAAATGACGGAATTGACGGAATTGACGGAATTGACGCAAATGACGCTATTGATGCAATTGACACAATTGACGCAAATGACACAAATGAGTAAATTGACGGAATTGACGCAAATGACGGGATTGACTCAAATGACGCAATCGACGCAAATGAGGCAAATGACGCAAATGACGTAATTGACACAAGAGTGTGTGAGTGTATTCATAAAAGGTGCAAACTGACAACAAGTTTTCCACAAGTTGACGTATTTTACAATAATGAACAATACTTGACAATTCTGCAAAGTTTCTGTTCATTAATTGTTTTGTATAAATTTGAAAAATAAATAAAACACTCTTTTATACAAAAATCTAATAATTTTATTCTTAAATTAACAAATTAACACTATATTTCAATATTGGCAATTTATTTAATTACCACGACTTGTTTCTTTGAACTCTAAAATAGCATCCTCTTCTATTATTCAATTTTCATATTAATTACAATTTACTAACGTAACTTATAAATCTAAGTTCAATGATCTTAAATATATAACATATCTAATTTAATATATGGAATACAATAATACATAATGCATACATGAATAGTTTATTGACCTTCAAAATAAAAATCTATTTCGATGAAATACATAATGAACATATGTTATCTTTTGTATAACAAAATACAATAAAAGCTTGACTCGATATAATTACTCAACTTAAATATCACTCAAAAACTGTGATATTCGAAATTATATAATTATAGTGGAGACTTAAATATAATACGTCAAAGTGACAAATTAATAGAAATAAAAGTAAACAAGCAGATACAAGTAAGTGATATTTAGATTATTTAAATATTTAATATTTAAATAATAATCACATTAAAATTAATAATGTTGATTAATAATAATAAATTCTTTCAGATTAGAGAATACATGATAACCTACTGATGCTAATGACATCGCTGGTTGATGCTGATGAATTTTAGGTAAGTGTTCTATTTTTATTATTGTTAATGTAGTGTACTCCAAGCGAATTCTTTTCTTTTTTTTAGATGTTGGTTGGAGCTGGAAACATGCCGCCATGCCGGAACATTAATACTGACAACTTTTTTTTGAAAACAAAAAAAAAACTAAAATATATATATATATATAAAATATAACAAAGAAAACTTCTTCAAAAAATTGTATGCATACTAAAAATTTATTCTGCCAAGTTGACGCCAGGCTGACTTTGAGTCTGCTTTTATGCAAGAAATTTTTCCGCGTGCAGAAAATCTGACAAGTGTGTTCATAAAGTCTGGAAATGCAGATTGACTGCAGGTTTGCATTTATGAAAACAAAGTATATTGTGCATGGAACATATATTAATGGAATGGAGGCTCATGTATTACCTAAATTTTCTATTGATGTCAGCCCATCAGGCTTCAAAATAATTGAAGTTCCTCAAAATGTAATCTATTTGCCTGTGTACGTCAAAGAAATAAGTTCGCTAACACTCAGATTTTTTTTTTGTTTCTCCTATTACTCCACGTGGGAGCATAGTAGGGCTTCGATAGTGAACCTCCATTCCTCTCTATTGAATACTACTTCCTTAATTTCGTCCCAAGTATAATTGTTGATTGTTAATTCTGTTCAATTCTAATCAATGTGTTGTATGGTCTGCCGAGTCTCCTTTGTCCTTGTGGATTCCACTCTAGAGCTCTTCTTGATATATGTATGACCTATCCATTTCCATTTTTTCTATTTATCTGCCTGTTGATCGGTTCTTCTCCAGTTATCATCCATAAATCCTCGTTGCTAACTCTTGCCGGCCAGAATATTCTGCATATAATTCTCAAGCACTTGTTGATGAATACTTGTAGCTTCTGTTTGGTTCTAAACGAAGTGAGCCATGTTTCACTGCCATATATTAATGTTGACTTTACACATGCTCTGAATATTGTTAAGCTTTGTTGTTCTCGATATTTTGTTGCTCCGCCATATCTTCATTAGGCTCCCAAATGTTATTCTTGCCTTATTTATACGGCTGTTGACATCTTCTGTTGCACCTCCTCTTGATGTTATGATGCTCCAAAGGTAGTTGAATTCTTTTACGTATTCTATCTCTCTTCTTTTACGTATCCTATATTGATGTAGAATGGATCACTGATGTTACCTTTGTGTTGAACTGTTGTCTCTGCATCTTTATACATCGCTTTGATGATATTGATGATTTTTTCAGGAACTCCCTTCTTTGTAAGTGTTCCCCATATTGCGAATCTCTTGACTGTGTCGAATGCTTTCTTAAAATCTATGAATAGTAGATATAGTGGGGCATTCCATTCTACTGATTGTTTAACTATAACCCGTAAAGTATTTGACTGGTCAACACAGCTTCGGTTTGGTCTGAAACCTGCCTGATCTTTCAGCATTAAACACTCAGATTACTCAGATAACAAAATTACTTTGCACGTTTCACAACCGTATAGTTCGTAACCGTATAGTTCGCACGTTTCACAACCGTTTCACAACAGTAATAATATTAAATCTGAATAAATGTTCTCAGTTCAAATACAATTTAACTATTTTGAAGTTAAAATAACGGAGGTTATTTGATTTAATTTACAATTGAATATTTAAATTCATACAATTCGGTATTTAAAATGACATTTAAGGGTCCTCTATCTCTCGATGAAATTACTTACCACTCAGTTTTTCTTGCAGCTAAATCATAGCATTTTAGTTTTTATATACATAGATACTTGAATTGATTCGGACTACAGAGAACAGAATATATTGGGAAAATGGCAACTAATTAACCTACCTGAATAATTATCCTATAATTCTAGGGCATTATAATATAATAACAATAAAAAAATAAATGAATTAAATATATTTGAATTTTATTTCCTTTTCAACAAAAATACCAAAAGATTTATTTATACACTTCAAGATATGAAATTAAAAAGTTTTTACATAAAATCAAGTGACATGTACCTGTCATAAAAAAAAAACATTAAATTTGAATAAATATTTTCAGTATAAATACATTTTTTTTTTTTTTAATTTGTTTCGGTTAGTACAATAGTTGCTATAGTTTTGCTCTCTTTCTATCATTTGTTGAACTTATTAAAAAGTTTTCTTGTTAACTTTCCTCAGTATAAAATTATTTTCTTAACTTGAATTATTCAATTATATTATAGTTCTAATGTTATATACATTGTACATCTTTATGTATTATAATATTATTATGAATGTATATAGTTTATATTATTTTAGTTTTACTAATATTTTATTCATTATCATCACAATTTGCTAACTTAAGTACAATTTTAAATTATTTTTTAGCTTTTTGTTTTCAATAAAATAAAATAAAAATAAGTTTTTATAAATGGTATACGTAATTCAGATCGTCCATTTATAAGAAAAATACCAGATAGCTAAGCTGCTTTAAAAGCTTACCACCCAATTTTGAAATAAAAGCTACAACAGACTAATAAAGTTAATAGAAGAAATCAGAGTTACTATTATGTTTACTTCTGAACGTGATTTCTCATCATTACAAATAAAAGAATTAAAATGTATGTAACACAAAGCCGAAAGCCTCTGCAGCTAGTGCTTACAAAATTGGCCATAATTTAAATTATGGTCAATTCAATAATAATAATAATAATAATTTAATTAACGTTTTAAAGGAAAAATTACAGCATTTACAGATGATACGGCTCTGTCATATTCTAATAAAAATTATTTAGATTCTTATTCTGATATTAATTTTGATCTAGATATATTAAGTAGATGGTTTAAAATGCACAGACTTTTAATAAGTACTAAAACTAAATTTATGCTTTTTAATCTATCTGGAAAAACATTGTAAGGAAATATGCCTGTCCAGTATCACTCTACTAATTGTTTAAAATGTCAGTTACGTAATTTTTGTGTACCAGTTATGTATAATATCAATGATTGTTGTGTTAATAGTTTTCAATATTTTGGTATTTTATTAGATAGTAAAGTTAATTGGAAAGATCACTCGTCTTATCTAAAAAATTACTTATATAAAGTTGTATGACAAATGTATCAATTAAGTTTATACTGTCCTTTATCTATCTTAAAATTAGTGTATAATAGTTTATTTAAGTCTAAACTTCTGTATGGCTTGTGCTGTTGGAGAGGTACCCATTGTAATAAAATAGAGCCTCTATTGATAAAACAATAGCATTATATTCGTATTATTTGTATAGTCAGCCGTATGACCTCTAGCTTTGATTTGTTCAAAATCTTGAATATTCTTCCACTGAGACATCTTTATTTCTTTAAAGTTCTTAAATGGTTTTTTTTTAAAGATCGGGCTATGCTAATTCGAGATCACATACAGATCATAATTTACGTATTAATACCAAAAATATTATAAATATACCCAAAATTAATAAAGTACATTTTGTCACTTTTATATTATTACTGTACCTCGTTTGTTTAATAAGTTACCGGAAAGTTACAGATGTGAAAGAGTACCAACAATATTTGTAAAAAATGAAAATCTTGGCATTTTTTCACTCAATCACGCACAAATTGAAAAAATGTTATTACACATTACTTAAATTTATTTTCTCATGTTTCTATTTTCTATTCATTTATTTATTTATTTAACAGTGAACCTACAGATTAATCTGCAGGCCAACTACAGGCCCTTTTCCCTTTCGGAATGTGGGCCTTTATAATATAAAGATAAACGAAACAATATTTAAAAATTTCTATTTTCTTTTATTATTTCTTTCTTTTAGTTTGTATATATTATTTCGTAAAATATATTAATCTTTCTTTAATATAAAAAAAAAAAAGTTAAAGTTTTATTTTTTAAATTAATTAAATACATAGCTTATTTTTAAATATTCGTTATTCCCCATTATTCTCTATTTTATTATCCATTATATATTATACTAGGAGCCCCTGTTGAGTAATTATATTTCAAGTTGAAGTCAAATTTAAAGTTTTTAAAAAAACAGTAATTTACGTACTGACATAGACTTCTCATTACAAAGCAGAAAACACTCATGTTTTAATGAATAGCTTTGGAATTAGTATATTTTCGTTAAAAAACATAAATACCTTACTTCTCATTTTCTATTTCGTTTCTACCTGTTTCTTAATGTAGCCAAACTGCTTCGTTTCACCATATTCCTATACTAAATGGCATTTAATGGATAAAATCACTAAAAATAGAATATTTTTGTAATTAAAGAGGTATAAATTAAATCTTATTAAATAGGATATAAATACTTACATATTTTTAACTAAAACTATATGACTATATTACTATAAATGACCAAAATATAGAAAACAATAATTTGAGGCAGTTACTTAAAAAAATTAATAGAATAAATGATGAACGAAACAATTCCTAAAAATAACTTTGTTTGTTAACACGAATAATAATAATATTTATAGATACAATGGTGATATAAAATATCTATTTATCAAGATTGAATATTAATTAATAAATCGAACTTGTTCTTTTTATTAAAAGTAAAATGATTTAAAGGTTTTAAAAAATTTATATTTATATAAATTTATTTTGAATAAATTTCCTTTAATTATGTATAAAAATAATAAGATGTTGAATGACACAAAATGGCTATATTTTATTTAAAAGTTTGAATATTATAAAACCAAATTGAAATTTTTTTGACACGTGTGCGCATTTCGGTCGTATATACAACTTATTTACATATTAAGAGTTCATTAAGAAGAAGCGAAATAAAATGAACTGCGCAGGTTCTTAAATGCTTGTCAATTATAATTATAGATAGGACATTCGACTCTTACCTTTTGGTAACAGAATGACTTTAACTATTTCATTTAGAACTTTTGAAGCTTGAAATTTAATTTTTTTTCATAGTAACTATTGTATATAAATTAGAGTACAAATTCGGAGTATATTATTTTATTTTATTTTTTTTATATAATTTTAGTTTTTTCTTTTGTAAATTCATATATTTAGGTTAAGTTAAATTTAATTTCTTTTTTATACATATACATATCTATATTATAATCACTAATTTGAATTGTCTTTGAAATTATTATTTAGTATATAAACTAATTGTTTTTTTCTTTTTTTATAAATTAATGAATTCCTTATTTATTTCTTTACTCTGTTTGTATTTTGTTCTTTTTCTATTATTAATTTGAATTTTTTACTTTTTATAATTTTTTTTCTAGTTCAATTAAATTGTACTGATGTGCTAAATCTATAGCTTTTAAATTTCTATTTGAAATAAAGACAAATTTTGATTATTATTTATTATTATTATATTATTATTAATGTAATGAGTTAATTCTTGTTATATAATAGCCAAAAATTGCTGGCCCAAACGCCTGCATACAAAGAATCGATTCCAAATGAAAAATTACAGAAACCAAAAATATATGGGTTGTCAAAGACCTTTAATAGTAACCGAATAAATCAGTAAACCAAGAAGAGTAGCTCTATTGTTCGAAAACTGATATGGTTTATCGCAGACCACGGATGAACTCCCTAACTGCTTTTACACAAAGATAGGAATACAAAACTACATACAATTTCTTTAGAATTTTTATGGTGTATTTACTAATTTTTTTTTTCAATGTGGAAAACTATATCTATTTTAGAGTACAGCGCCTTCATAATATCGTAGTTCTATTTTATTTGTTAAAAAAATTAAAAAAGGATTGAATAAACTTAGCAAAACTCTACTGAGTGGTTTAATGAAGAATTGCAAAGAAGTAAAGCCAAAAAAATTATATTATATGATATCAGTTGCCTAATGGAAAGCGATAACACAAAATGGAATGATTATAGATTGCATCGAAATAAATACAAGAATGAATGTAATAAGACTAGAGATAAATATATTGAAAATAAAATTAATGAAAAAAGGAATGATCAAAAAATGATGTGGAAAACAATAAAACAATATGTGTTAAAGAAGGAAAAAAATTAAATACAAGAAATAGTGATAAATAACACAAAAATAAGTAACGAGATTTCCATCTCTAATAAATTAAATGAGTACTTTATCGACAGTATAATAAAAATAAATGAGGGAATATTAATGAAATTCAAGATAGAAGTAAATTTAAAGAGATTGAAAATGATGGAATTAAAAAAATATTAAAAAGCATATTCCCAAAAAATGATTTGAATTGGCTAAACAGTCAAATTATTTGTGAATGTGGAGAAATACTAATTCCGATAATAAACTAAAATTGTTAATGAATCACTAAGTCAAGGTAAATTTCCAGAAACATGGAAACAATCAATAATTATAGTGCCGGTAGAAAAAGTGAAAAACTCAAAATTAGCTGAGAATATGAGACCTATAAATATGCTACCAGTATACGAAAAATTTTTAGAAAAGGAAGTAAGGATTCAATTAGAAAAATTTGTGAATAAAAATAATATACTGTCTCAGATGCAGTCGGGATTTAGGAAAGGATATTCAACAGAAACAGCGTTAAATTGGACAATAAATGAATGAAAGAAGGAGATATTGATTCCGGGAAGAAAGTTGTAGCAATTTTTTTTGGATTTCAAAAGGGCATTTGAAACAATTGGTAGAGACCTATCATTAAACAAAATGGGGAAATATGGTATAAAAAACAATGAATTGAAATGGTTTGAGGATTTTCTAATAGGAAGAACACAACGGACTAAAATTAACAACACTTTTTCAAGTGCAAAAGAAGTGCAATTAAGAGTTCCCCAAGGGTCTGTGTTAGGAGTATTACTATTTCTTATATATATAAATGACATAAGGTCAGCATTGCCATTTTGTAGCGTATCTCTGTTTGCTGACGATACTCTAGTCTATGTAGTAGGAAACGATATAGTTGAATGCGAAAAAAAAATAAATGAAGATTTGGAGAAATTGTACTTATGGTTGAACATGAACAAATTAAAATTGAATGTAAGTAAAACTAAATGCATTTATATTGGCACATCATTAAGAAATTCAAATATTAGAATAAATAATGAAGTTGTTGAGTGTGTTACCAGTTTCAAATATTTGGGAGTAATAATAGATAATAAATTTAACTTCAATGAACATTGTGATTATATAATGTAAGAAATTGTCCAAAAAATTGCGTTTCTAGCTAGAATCAGATCAAAACTATCGCGTTCATGTGTAATAAACATTTACAATACCATAATACTACCGCATTATGACTACTGTTCCACCATACTTTTTGTGTCAGATGCGAAAAAATCGATTGCAGGTATTGCAAAATAGACCAATGAGAATAATACTCAAAAAAGGAACCCGAACACCTATTCGAGATATGATAAATATATTAAAATGGATGGATATAACAAGTAGACTTAAGTACAATACGTTGATATTGTTGTTCAAATTAAAAAATGGGCTGTTACCGTGCTATTATGGAAAGGCACATTGAGTATGTTGGTGGTTACCATTATTTGAGAAACAATGGAGATTTTAGATTACCATTATATAGAAAAGCTAGTACACAAAACACCGTTCTATACAAGGGAGTGTAAATTTTCAACGAGTGGCCGGGGATTATAAAAAATGAAACTAGAATTAATTTATTTAAAAAAAAATTAATTGAATACATGAGTAGAACTTAAATGAATTTAAATGATTTTTTGTAATTAAACTAAGTAATGCATTTTTTACAATGATTTTATAAAAGTTTTTATTAAAAAGTAATAAAGAAATACAATACAATACAATTTTTAGCTGTGATATTAATGATAACTCTCAATAGAATAATAGAATACTCTCAATTATTTTTTTTTTGATCATTTATTTTATCCCAATTACAAATGGTACTGAACCATGTCCATAAATTCAGAAGCATTTTTTGCCGGAATCGGGATTCGAACCTGGGAGCTTTCGGTTGAAATACATTTAGAAATTTTATGAAATACATTTAAAGATAGGAATGGAGGATGTGTTATAATTTAGTAAGTAATTAAGAAAAGTATCAGTATTCAAAATTAGTCTTAACATTTACAGTTACATTAATTGATTTTATTTGAATTTTCTAAATTAAAATTACGAGCATAATTTTGCTTTGGTTTTTTCAATTCCAAAATTTATTTAATATGACCTTAATTTGGACCTAGATTTCCTTAATATCCTATAAATATACTAAAGATTATTTTTTGTTACAAATCTTGAAAATGGCATTAAAATAAAAGAATAACACGACTTTCTGTACATAATTTTATATCCTTTTCAACATTTTTAAAATAAACTTTTAAGAACTTTTAACTTTTCTTTAATATTTGAAATTGTTAAGACCTTTTTTGGTATTTTTTTTTGTTTTAAATATTTTCTTTTCTTTTCTTTAATTCTTTATTTTTTAACTTTTTAAAAAATTAAAATTACTGTCTTTTTTTTTTGTTGTTGTTGTTGAATTTTGCATTACTGTACTTTATTTTATTATTGTTATTGTTGATTCTATAAGTTACTTGTATTTCATAACTCATATAATCACTCATTTTTTACTTTACAATTTATGCAAAATTATATTTTTGTATATTAATGTACTTATATATAGTGTTTTGCCATCTTAAATGATACTGCCATGAAACTTGATGAAGATTCATAAGCTTAAATGATAATTGAGTTGAGGAGAAAAAAAAAACAAAAAAAAATAAAAACGAAAAAAAAATAAAAAAAAAATAAAAAGTATAAAAAATGTATGCAGAATTAAAGGACGAAAACTTTATTATCTCTGTTTATAAGTACAGATTGAAGGTAACAAATGGAGGTTTCTTAGGTAACATTTTTATAAATTTTGTATAAAAAAACTTTACTCAACCTTCATTAAATGACGTTGTCAGTTTTTTTTATCGGTTTCTGTGTTTTTAAACTAAAAGTATTTATAAATATAGTCCGGTAGTCGGTTGGATCAATTCACTCCTACTTCACTCTATTTGGGGGTATAGTGGTTCCACAAAGCTCTTTCATCTGATTCTGTGTTACGCTAAGTGTTTTATTTGACTCTATGTTCTATTGTTATTCTATATTTCTTTATGAAATAATCTGCGTCATTCCGCGATCTAGCTTTTCCTCTTTTACCCTGCCGATTCCAATCTAATGCCTACCTTGCTATATTTTTCGTAGGTCTCTCTAAGGGTATGCTTATTATTTTCTTGGCAGTAACTTAGGTAGAATAACCTTTTCGTACTTAATTAAGTACGGTACTGCATGTTTATACCAAAATATCTACAATGTTTTTCGAGCATTTAGTTATCAAATTACTGGTTTATCAACTCATTAGTTGTAGAAAACTACTACTATTGTCAGGAACTGAGCCTTCTTAAATAGAATAGCTTTATTTTATTTGAGTGGCTACCAGATTATACTCTAAATTTTTTTTGTTTTTATTTGATCCTAATGACAAAGGGTACTGGACCTGGTCGATAACTCATAAATGATTTTTTTTACTTCATCGGGAATCAAACCTGTGGACTTTCCGATTGAAAGACAAGCGCTCTACCTACTGCGCCACCCAGCGTGTTATGTTATACTTTCTTGTTTTGCCATTTCCTAGAGTTTATTGTTTGTAATTGTTCTGGGCCAGAATATTTTACATGTTATTCGCTAGTATTTATTAGTGAAGGCCTGCATTTTCCATGTGTAATTCTAATTTTGGTTCATTATAATTCTTCAATTATCATTCATAATTCTAATATCAAGCTTGTCTCGCTACCATGCAATAGGGTTGAATTCACGCAGACACCATATATTCTAAGTATTGAACCCTTAGCGATGTGAGGTTGTCTCCACACAGCCCACAGTCTTCCGAAACTCATTTTGGCTAATTTTAATCGATCTTCAATCTACTCCTTAGTGCCTCCACTTGTAGTAATTATAGGTAATAAGGTAACAGTATTCGGTGACGTCTTCTACTATTTCGTTGTTGATTGTGCTGAAGGGGACACTATTTTTGCCTTAAGTCTTAGACATTTTGGTTTGTTGGTGTGGATTTTGAAACCAATTTCTGACACATTTCAGAGAAGGGCAATATCATACGCGTTTTCTAAATCTTCAATTTTTTTCCTCTGGCTGTGATTGTTGCTTTCTTAATAACCTTATTAAGTACTGTGTTCAACCGGGGGGAATAGTTGGCAGCCTTGTTTAACTCCTGTTCTAAGCGTTATTGTGTTATTCATGTATAACCATGTAGAGGATTGTAGTTTCTGCATCTACGTGCATGGCTTTTATTATGCTAATTATTTTATTTGGTGTTGCCTTGCATTTTAAAGACTGCCGTATTGCTTTTTCGAAATCAACGAAGGTGATGTATAGGGATGTATTCCATTCAACAGGTTGCTTCATAATCATTCCTAATGTATTAGATTGGTCAGTACATCCTAGTCCTATTCTGAACCCAGCTTGTTCTTTTCTCAGGTTTCAAATTTGTATTATGCCAAAATTGTAAATTTATATTTCATAAATTCAGTTTCACTATTTGAAGCTCCAATACTATTTGCAATTATATACAATACTATTTATCACAACATTACCAACATAATTAATATCCTTTAGAAAAGCAATGTTTTATAAATTTAAAATTCTAAATTGAATATAAGAGTTGAGTCATTTAGAAGGTGGTGTAGAGCATCTGCATCAAAATATTCATCATTTAATATGTATCGGGTGTTTTCTTAAGTCTGATAGAAAAGAATAATTAGGTTAAACCAGTGACTTTAAATAATCCAACAGGAAATAATCGAGAGGTTTCAAATCACACTATCTTGGAACTTGGAACCCAATTAACAGGTTTATTTCTCGAAATCAACTTATGGGCAAATTTTTATTGAAATTACGTTCGATAATTGAGTGTAGGCTAAGCTCTTTGCGCAAAGTGAATAAATCTGTTATTTGGGGGCGGTCTGATATCATCACTGTATAAAACAATTCAAAAAAACTTCAATAGTAAATCAGATAGAAATTTTTTTTTGCCAAAAGCATATCGAATAATTTGCTTCCAATGTAATAATATTCTAATTAATTGAACAGTTTTAGAACAATGGTACAACGTACTAGTTCAACTACAAAATGAAGTTATGATAGTACCTTATCTTAAAAATAAACGAAATATTTCAAAATGTTATGTAATGAACGACAAACTATAGTGATATGAAGCTATAACTTTGAAGAAATTGATTGTAGATACCTTCGGTAATGTAATAAGGAATGATATAGAAATATATTATTAATGTTTGACATAAACCTGGTAATGCATGTTTCTTTGTGAATAAAAATTTTATTTAGATTCGCCGGTCAAGCGTTAAAAAAATATTAATTTCCTCGTCATTTAAATATTTGACTCAAAACAAAGTTGTCTATTTCCAATTTAAGCATAACATGTTGGTTACTTGTATTTTTTTACTTTCTCTTGTTGTTACAGATCTCCGGTCAGTCACAAATATGCAACTGTCTAATCTGGTTTAAAATATACTTTCAATGGAGACACTATGTGAAGATGAAAAAGATGATAGTTTTGTATTTTCAACACCAATTGAAGAATGTTGTCTTTGATATGTTCTCTATAAGTCTATAATATCTTGATTCTGATTTTTTTCCTGTAAGAATGATTTTTAGCAAATCTAGTGATTTTTTAAAGATGTTAATGCAAGATTTAACACCGCCATGGTGAAACAATAGGAATCTTTTTTTTCTACATGTAAATATTTTGCCTTACAAAATAAACATTCACTTGAACTGAAGAAGATGTCTGCATTGGTCAATTAGAAACATTTCAAGGTTGCTAATTCAAAGACACAAACCAACAAGAAAATAAAAGTTGTTAATAGGTACTTTATTGTTTGGGTAAATTTCATTGTTTTCACAACTTTAAAAATTATTTTTAATTTGAAAATGCTTCATTTGTTATTTTATGATGTTTTGATCTTTTGTTTTTGTATTAAATATATAATTTTCCTATATACATAGGTTTAAAACTTGGATATTTTTATTTATATATGTAAATGATTTATTTGAAAGATTGGCACAAAAATGAGTAATTTTTAATTCTTTTTTATTTCGTAATCGTTAATTTTTTACGGTATTATTTTCAAATAAAGCTTCACATGTTTCGGATCCTGTCATTGATTTTTTCTTTAATTTAATTCACCGGGATGGAAAGTTTTACAGGCATTAATATATTAGATAAGAAGCAATTTTAACAAGAACAATCTAATGAGAGTATATAATATAGTTTGTTTTGCGAAAATAAATTTGTCTTCTATTGATCGGGATTAGATTAAAAGAAAGCCAGAGCACGAAATAAAGTATTCAATATTGTATTGTATAACGGAAAAAGGAAAAAGATGAAAATGGGCAGTAATTGTTAAACAAGAAATTTTGTTTTTTTTTATATTACAGTCAAAACTTGGGTTGTGAACCTTTCAGTATATGCATACCGTTGGATATTTGAAAAAACAAAGGATAGTTATAGGAAAGGAAAAAAAAGGAAGAAGAAAAGTTTTGTGGGAAAGAGATACCAATATTGTTTATATTCTTCTTAAACCACTTTAAATCATAAATAAAAAATTAAACAGTAGTATAGGTGTTCTACATTGATTAACTGTATATGCACGAACGGTAGTATTGAAAAAATATTGCATCGATGACCAAAGTTTACACCAAATTGTGATTCTAGTTGAAGTAAATAAAATTTATTATTTTTCTATTCGGAATTAAATCGAGATCAAGCTAGCAGTATTTATTTACTTGAATTTAGCTTCTATTTGAAAACTGTTTTTGTACATCAGAAGTGTACCAACTACGCAAAAGATAGCAAACATTATTCTTATATCTTTAAACTTTACATCACTGAAATTATGTGCCAGATGAAAGTCTTGTGATCCTATCAAAAAACAAACTTTAATAATTTTGAATTTATGTATAAAATTAGAAAAAAACAGAATCATAAAAATTTAATATGCAATTTTGAATACAATTTGAACTTTTACTCATTTCTTCATATTAAAATAACTATAAATCTTAGGATTCAGTATTCAAGATATCAGGATATTATCAGAAAGAAACAGAAAAATAAAGAGAGCTGACAAAAAAAAAAAAAACAAAAAAAAAATAAAAAAATAAAATGTCGTTTATCTTTTTTCTGTTGTCCGAACTTTCAAATCTAAATCTATAAGATATTAAATTAGTGAAAAAAAAGTTTTTAGGATATTATATTCTATCTGTTTTTTTTGTCTTGTGCTTTATTTTTGTATTTATTTGTTATTTTTTTTTTTTTTATATTTTTAAATTATACATGACATTCTATTTAAAGTGAAGTGACAACTAATGGATGACCTATAACAATATTTTTTAATTTTTTTTTTGTTTCTATCGAGGATAATCTTTGATTTCCGGATATGTTTTATAGTGATTTGATTAGACATGTTCATATAAATTTGAAATCCATATAAGGATAATGAACTCAAATTAGTTCGATAAATTGTTTGATTTTTAAATGTTATTTGAAAAGAAATGGAAAAAAATAATGAAAGATTAAAATACATTTTAATTTGACAAGTCTTAAGGATATTATGTAGGTCCTCAATATGTTTAATAAAATAAAAAAAAAAAAAAAACAAATAAAAAAGTTGAACTAATCCAATAGAAATAATCATTCAATTTTATGATTATATATGTATGTTGAGAAAATGTAAATACTAATTTTAGGATTAAAATTTCGATTTATTTTGATTTATTTATTTAATTTTTTGTTTTTAATGGTAATCTGACTAAAAATTGCAATCATACATTTATAATTGAAGTTTTAAATGGTTATTATATATCTGTATGCTAACAAATTAGTAAATTTTTTAATTGGTAGATTAAAATTGAAAAATAAATTCTAAGCGAATTTTTTTAATGAAATTTGTAATTTAAATTCTAATTAATTAAAATGAGAAAAGTTAAGCCGAAAAATAATCAATTTTATAGTTTAAATAATTTAATTAATTATTAGTTTTAAAATAATTTAAACACTTTAAATTGGGAGAATAAATTTGAAACTGTTTTAAAATTATAAACATGGTTCGACCAAATAATATTTTTGAATTTAACAACGTGTAGAAAGACAATTTAAAATTTTGAAAAATTAAAAGTTAATTATACCGACTAAAAATGTAATAGCAAGTTAAAAATATTTATTAAGTTGGACATCGTTTAAGGCATTACAGTTCTTCAACACTAAATCTGATAGAAAAATAGTAGAGTAGTATTTGAAGAATTTAGTAGAGAAATAAATTAAAACTTTGCTGTGCTAATGGTAATTCACACATACAGTTAAATAGAGATAGAGTTGCGTAAAAAAATGTATCCAGCATTGCGCGAAAAAATAATAGAAAAACAAAATAACAGATTACCTACAGAGTCAAAAATTATTAACAATGTCACTTTCGCTGAAGTCTTAAAGCAGTCTAAATCCCAAGAAAAGGTTGAAAATATCAAGGAAAATGTTACAACGGAAAATAATGATATGTCTGAATTAAAAACTGTGATGAAAACACTCATGTCACAAATGTCAGGAATGTTAACACTCTTAACTACTATCGTGTCTAAGCTCGCATAAATGTCTCAAAACAATACTAAGATTGCTCTCTGGAATGCCAATGGTCTGTGTCAAAATGCACAGGAACTAAAATATTTTCTAAGAACCCATGACATTGATATAATGCTAATTTCAGAGACACACTTCACAAACAAATCTTATTTAAAAATGAAAGGCTACGAAATATATACTACTAATCACCCAAGTGGAAGAGCTCGCGGAGGGGCAGCAATATTAATCAAAACAAACATTAAGCATGCCGAAACTTCAAAATATTCGTTTGATTACCTACAAGCAACCAACATTGAGGTTTCACTAAGTCAGGGAAAATATATATTCTCATCAGTGTACTGCCCTCCACGACATACTATAAATAGACACCAGTTTACCAAATTTCTCGATACACTTGGAGACAAATTTATATGTGGTGGAGATTTCAACGCGAAACATACCCATTGGGGATCCAGATTAATCACGTACAAGGGTAGAGAGCTTCTAATGTCAATGGAAAGCAGAAATTTGCAATTTATATCACCTGATACTCCAACATACTGGCCATCTGATACAAATAAAATTCCAGATTTACTAGACTTCTTTATTGCAAAAAGAATTGATCTTAAAAAATTAAAGATAGAATCATTGTTAGAATTATCATCAGATCACTCGCCAATAATTATGACTCTACATGATTCGGTAATAAAAAAGGAGAAACTTCCGACGTTATGCAGCCGAAAAACAAACTGGGTTCAGTTCCGGGAACATCTAGATAGTAAACTCAATCTACACATTCCGTTGAAAACAAAGGAAGACATTGAAATTGCTGTCAACGACTTCACCAACAACATACAACAAGCATCTTGGGCAGCTACACCCGATTCCTTTGACAGGCTTATTACAAATCGAACTTCGCGTAAAATAAGGGAAATGATTGAAAATAAGCGCAGTCTAAGGCACCAATGGAAAAACACAAGAATCCCAGAACAAAAAAGGAACATCAAAAGACAGCTAAATCGTATAATTAAGGAACTAAAATATGAGCTAAAAAAAGAAAGCAATGAAGCAGTTCAACAATATCTGTCTAAACTGACGGCAATCAAAACAACTGACTATGATCTGTGGAAGGCAACAAAAAAAGTCAAACAGCCTCAAAAGTCAAACCCACCAATTCGACAGCTAAATGGCAAATGGGCAAGAAATGATGAAGAAAAAGCCAATGCATTCGCAGAACACCTTGCTAGCGTATTCACACCTTGGCCTCTACCAACAAACTCGGAAGTCGAAAAAGAGATACAAGAACATATGGAAGCTGCTTATCAGATGGAGTTACCAATAAAAAAATTTAATAAAAAAGAGGTAAACCAAGTAATAATGCAGGAAATCAACGGGAAAAAGTCACCAGGATATGATTTGATCACTGGAAACATATTACGCCAAATTTCACCACGGGGCCTTATTCAACTGACACAAATTTTCAATGCGGTCGTAAGGCTCAAATTTTTCCCGAACCAATGGAAGATTTCGCAAATCATAATGATACTAAAACCAGGCAAAATATCTGAAGACGTCAAATCATATCGGCCAATCAGTATTCTTCCAGTGTTATCTAAAGTGATGGAAAAACTAATCCTACGACGACTTCAACCAATAGTTGAGCAAAAAAAATTAATCCCGGCACAGCAATTTGGCTTCAGGCATAAACATTCCACAGTGAAACAAATACATAGAATTGTAAATAAAATAAATGAAGATTTTGAAAACAAAAATTATTGCTCTGCAGTTTTTCTTGACATAAGCCAGGCATTCGACAAAGTCTGGCACAAAGGAATTCTCTATAAATTAAAACAAAATTTGCCATATCACTACTATGAATTGTTAAAAAGCTATCTGGAAAATCGCTATTATTTTGTCAAACAAAATGAATATTTTACCAGCCTCAAAGAAATTCATTCGGGAGTTCCACAAGGTAGCGTTCTAGGTCCAGTGCTTTACTTGCTATACACTGCCGATTTACCGCAAACAACAAACACAACGATAGCTACATTTGCCGATGATACAACCATACTTGAATCGCACAAGGATAAGAATGTGGCTTCTGGGCTCGTGCAAGAAAGCTTAAACAATATCGAATTATGGTTGAACAAATGGAAGATTAAAGCCAATGAAACTAAGTCTAATCACGTTACGTTCACATTAAGGAGGGGTACATGTCCTACAGTATTTTTAAATAGTAATGCTGTTCCTCAAACAGAAAGTGTCAAGTATCTTGGAATGCATCTGGATCGCCGTCTGACCTGGAAAAAGCACACCTACACAAAAAGAATCCAACTAAGCACAAATTTCAGGAAATTATATTGGCTTGTCGGTAGAAGGTCTCAAATGACACTGGAAAACAAATTGCTGATATATAGGATGATACTTCAACCAATATGGACTTATGGTATACAATTATGGGGAACAGCCAAAAAAACAAATATTGAAATATTACAACGCTTCCAAAATAAGCTACTGCGAGCTTTAGTTGATGCACCTTGGTTTGGGCCAAATTACATAATACACAATGATTTGCAAGTGTCGACGGTCCAAGACGAAATTCACCGACACAGCCAGAGATATCGTGCTAGATTAAATAGTCATCCCAATGTAATAGCAAGTACACTTATGAACATTACACAACATACAAGATTACAACGAAATACACCAGGAGATCTGTAGAAATTTCTTGACATTATTATTAATATATTTTTTATTATAAATTAAGAAATTACTTTTATTGGATTGTAATTTCACATGTCTATTATTAACTAAGTCAGTCAAAAACATATTCACTTATTGTATTATTTTTAATTAACATACAGATTGTGAATAAAAAAAACAAACAAAAAAAAAAAAAAAAATACAGATAAACGTGGTAAAAGTTGATGTAACTAGATTAAGGATTAATTAACAATTGTTCGTACGATTAGATATAAATAGCTACTGTGGTTCGAGTTTTGGCATAATTACAATCACATAATATGTTTTCTATTAATTGTTTAGCATACCTCGTCGCATGAGAACTATTTTATCCCATATATTAGTTTAGCCATTTAGTACATTTTGAGTAAATAGATTTTGAATGTTTAGGTTAAAAATACTAAAAAACCAGCCGAAAAATATTTAAACTTTTTACATTGTTAATTTAAAGTGAACAATATTGCACTTAAATTTAAATTTTGAAGATAATTAGTACATATTAAAAAAAGTTATGGTCATTTTAATTATTGGAAGTAAATTATTAACTTTATACCACCTCATACATAGCTTTTCTTATTTGTTCCTCAAGTATGACATAGTACAAAGTTTTTTGGATATGTGACAATATAAAAACTAACAAGTAATTTTTTTAAAATAATGGGTATGAAGTGATATGGAATCACTAATATAATAATTTTTATAATAAAGTAATTTTAGGTGGATTTTTAATACAGCCTATTTTTGATAATGATTAATGAATAAGTCGAAACAAGTCGGGAAAATTTATTAAATAAAATGAACAATTACAATTGTAGTTCTATAATAAAAAATAGAAATTGCAGAAGTTTTTCTTCAAGAAGTAAAATATCAGCTTTTCCATAAGAGCCAACCCCAGCATCTATAATCAAAATAATTTTAAAATTAATTTAAAGAAAACAAATATTTTTTTTTTATTTTAAAGAAAATTAATTTTTATTTCATATATTTGTGAAGTTGCCTTAATCTAACACGGTTTATTTTTTTCATATTAAGTAAATAAAATTAGGCATTTTCTTTCTTAATAAATACATTAAATATAAAGATAACGAAAACTTAACACTTTTTCATAGCATATTAATAATATTTAAATTTTTAAATTTGATCTTTAAATAAAATAAAATGGAAAATAACCGAAATCTAATAGTTTTTTTTCATATATTAAATAAAATATAGCACATTTTCTTCTTAAAATACAGTAAATAAAAATAAAACAAACTTAACGCTTTTTTCTTAGGATGTTAAATAAAAACTTTAAATTAAGAAAAAACTTAGTACATTTTTGCACAAATATTAATATAAAAATATCCATGTATAACATTAGTATTACAGCCCGCTTCTATTTCGTCTAGAAGATCTTCTTCCATATCTATATCACTCTTTGTAGAGTCTAAAGTTTCATGTCCCATGCTAATAAAATAAGTAATTAAAGTTGCTGCATAATCTATTAAAACTTATAAAATGCCCATTATCTCAAAAACTACATGTATTTGCTTTTGTTTACTTAATGCGCATTTTATGAGATTTGGTTTCGTAGTTGGTATCATAATATTTTACATTCCTAGTAAATTCAAAATTTTAGGTGGACGACATTTTAAAAGTTCACATGCTATACTGGTCAATGATCATACCAAAATGTCGTATGAACTTTATTAAGCTTAAATTTTCAATGGATATAGTACAATATAATTTTACGCAAATTCAATATTATTTTGTTACATATCCGTATAATTAAAGTTTCTTGTGCGTAATGAGACAAAATAATATTAACATTTTTTTGGTTATTATTTCATTCCAAATTCGTGGCCAGTGGAAGTAGGTGAAAATAATACTAACAAAATAAATTTGCTTTTTACATGGCATATAGGATAAAAATTACTTTTTTTGGCTTATGTGATAAAAATTTGTCATATACTTGTAAAATAGGTGGATATGGGAAAACATCATTACTCATTATCTCAGAAACTAAATAAGATAGGTGAAAACGGACCAGAAATTCTGAAAGAGCTGAGCTTAAGATCTCTGTATCAGTCGTTAGGTCAATTTACCCAAAATTGGCGTATGGGATAAAATAATCCTCATGCGACGACCTATGTTTTCTTATTTTAGCACTCCAAGGATATGGGATGAAAACTTTAACTGATTTTAATGTATAGTTTCGGCATATCAACAACTATATAATAGTTGAAAATAGTCGAATAATTTATTATAAATATATTGTAATTATTCATAACTGCATTGATGAATGAATTTGAATTTGATGAATTTCATGAAGCATTGATAAATGCCAGATTAAAATTTTTAATTAAAAATTAAATTCCGAATAATCAACACGGTTTTACTATACAAAAAAATCTACCCTTACAAATCTTGTCTCTTTTGTAAACTATTCGTTAAATTTAAATCACATGGAATTAGGTAATCAGGTGGATGTTGTGTATACTGATTTTGTAAAAGCATTTAATAGAATAGACCACTCACTTATGATTTCAAAACTGGAGAGCTTAGGTTTCAACTCTAATACACTTTCTTGGTTTGAATCATATATCAGAAACAAAGTGCAATATGTAAAGATCAGCAATTTTACCTCATACAATTTTCCTGTAGACTCGGGAGTACCCCAGGGATCTCATTTGAGACCCATGCTATTCATTCCTTTTATAAGTGATATATTACCTACTAAAATTTGCTCATATCTCATTTTTTGGCCGATGATGCTAAAATTTTTTACAAATTTTTTTAAAATTCTTTACATGATTGTACAGCAATGCAAGATGACTTGAATACATTTTATGACTGGTGTCGGGGGTTTATTTCGATCAAAAATTTTCCTTCAAAGATCATGTAGATTACATAATCGCAAAATGTTGGGGTTTGTTAAGCGAAACTTTATCGATTTTAAAGATCCATATATACGCTTAAATCGTTGTATGTATCTCTGGTAAGACCAATTTTAGAATACGGTGTAATTTTTTAGAATCCTTATTACACTATCACCGTATTAAGAATTGAAAAAATTCAAAAGAATTTTACTCGTTTCGCTCTGAGAAGATTACAACTCTCAACAGGAAGACCCTCATATGATGCAAGATGTAAGTGGTTAGGTTTAACAAGGTTGTCTAATAGAAGATCTGTTTTCTGTGTTATGTTTGCTCGCGATATTTTGACATCGCATATTGATTCATCAAATTTATTACAGAGTTTCGGTTTAGCTATACCACCGAGACTACTTAGATCGCAGAATTGTTGAATTTCATAGAACTAATTATAATAGAAATTAATCGGTTTCAAGGTGTTCCGCTATGCTTAATGAGTTTTTAGCTGTAAATAATAAGACTGATGTTTTTTTTATTAAATAGAACTCAATTTAAAGATCTTGCGTTATTTATATGTTAATTATAGTTTTGAATAATTTTAAGTACTCTTTTTGTTTTTTTTTTAATTTTTATATACAGTTTTTTTTTGTTGTTGTTTTGTTGCTAGTGTGTAAAATCTAATTTTTTAGACGAATTAAAAATAAATAAATAAAACATCATTATTCATAACATTATTATTTATTGTATTGTTATTATTTGAAATATAATTTTCAACGTTAGAGTGACAGTTATAGGGGTGTATTTATTAGTTCTATAACATTTAACTAAAAATTTAAATAATGAATACTATTCATTACTTTGGTTTTTATTTAGGAGTGAGTCATTTTTAGTTTTATAAATTTCGATGCTTTTAGCTGAGTTTAGTTTCCTAACATCTCTTATGCTATTTACCTTTACTATGTTTTACTTGTAAGTTCTATGACTCTTTTCTTGGATTATGTATTTTATTACTTTGGATCTGAATTCGGTTAATATCATCTTCTTAGCGACTATTTGAAACAATTATACCAAAATTTTACTCTAACGGTAAAAACCCAAATTTTTTTAAAAATATTTAAAAGTTTTTTTTTAATTGAAAATAAATTTTTCTAAATTTTGCATATTAGCATAAATTAGTAACATATAGATGAGTAAATCGTATGGAAAGTTTTTAACCTATTATTTTTTAAAGCTTTTCAAAAAAAAAGTTGGGAGGAATAATTTCGCAATACTAATTTCTGATGAGAGAACCATCAAAGCAAAGATGATGTATATCAAAGAGAACAAGAACACTGCATATAGTCATATACATTATACATTTTTTTATGTACATTTTTCTTATTCATTTTTGCTTTGCTATTAACAGAAGATTTAATAAAAGTACCTGCTGAAATCTTATAAAGAAATAAAATTTTGCATGTGTATATTGAACATAATAATGAAGAACGTATTCAATTTTCATTCAGCATTCAAGTATTTGGTCAAAATTGTTTTGGTTGCAACTCCAAGATGCAAAAAAAAAAAAATTGCTACCTAATGGTAAATTTTTGAACATACTTTATATATCTCCTTTGAAATCGTAGGTACTTTATAATGTAACTAATCCAAAAACAACAAAAATTGGAAATTTGTAATTCTATTTAGGTTATCGTTGGCATTATCTGTCTTTGTACACGTATCCAAATATCTGCAATAGTTGATGGTAAAGAAAAAACTATACCTACCGTAAAAGTGTTCAAGATCAGTTCTACCGCGTTTCAAAGAAAGCAGATCTAAAGAAACAGAAATATTTGCTAGTGAAAAAAATAAAACAAAAAAATGTACATAAAAACGAAAAAAATCAGAATGTTTTTGCATAAAAACTAACTTGGTTAATTATTATTATTTTATTTTTATTTTATTTATTTAATAGTTTTTTATAATAACATTTTTATTTACTGATTTCTAATTAATTTTCAATACAAAATACAAATATAGGAAACTATGCATGATGCACCTAATTTTTTATTAAAGGTTCAGGATTTATTTTAGGGATCCTATCCCAATGTATTCAATTCATGATGTTGTTAATGATGCATGTATTTGTACAGGTGGTCCCCTTGTAATTTTATATATTTATTTATTTATTAATTTTTAGTTTAGCTTAAACTTCATTACAATTATTATTTTTTTTTTTTACAATACAACATAGCACATTCAATTTACAAATTAAAATTATATCTAACTTAGAACTAGTTAAAATACATTGAATAAATTGCACACATATTTTAATTACTACGCAACGCATATTTTAATTACTACGTGACGTATATGACGCCCCACGGATGGGGTTGCAGGACAACAATGATGACAGAGTCCTTTTTTTCTAGAGTAACAAAAATATAATATTATTGTCTTTTGAGTCACGCCAATTCTATTTAATAACTTAAATACTGTCTGAAAGAGATATATAATAGTTAGCGTAATGTATGTATGCACTTAAAATATATATTATAGTTATATATATTATTTATATATATTATATGTTTTAGTTAGGAGATATTTCTCATTATATATTTTATAATTTGGTTCTAAATTATTCAGAGTTAGCTCTCTGAAACCGATCCTACCGAAAAATTTGTTTTTCATTCCAATGTAACGTTATAAAAATTGACGCCGCAGCTCTTCGGAACTATGTTATAAATATCTTATCTTATCAGTGTACCTATTGTTGATTGTACCTATTTTTGATTTTAAGATCATTCAAAACAATTCCATAGTCATACACCCCCACATTAGAACTACTGCTGTAGTGGTGTTAATTAAGAAAAAATTACAGTTTAATAACACTGATATTTCTTGTCATTTCACACCTTTACTTCACTTAAATGTCATTTCTAATTAACCCTAAAACATTTTTAATCATTTCAAAAGAAAAAAGTAATTGTTAAAAACATTTTAATATTTACCAAAACAAAAACAAAAAACAAAAAACAATAAAATAAAATTATATAAATATATTTATATTACAAATTAATGATTTGGAAATGAAAAATCTAATTGTATGACATCTAATGGTGAAATATTGTGATAATAACAAATAACAAAATATCAGATAATAATTTTTATAACTAGATATGTATATGTTTTTCTCTATGTTTATCATATTATCTATATACGTCTATATGTATTATTATTGTGAAAATTAATGTGATAAAATTTATAAAAAAATTTTATAAAAAAAAAATTTAATTTTTCAAATGTTTTATTATAGAAATTTTCCAATTTCCACTCAATGAATTTTCACTTAACATGTGTATATGAACGTTAGATAGATATTTTTGTGAAAAATGACATAAAATGCGTTTTCTACCACCTAACCATTGATATCATATATTATCATACAATCTATTCGATTGCTATTAGATAGCTATAAAAATATGAGTATGTTTGAGTAGGTATATGTACATAAGAATTGATATGTATAATGATACATGTTGTGATTTGTGTGAATTATATTATACTGTTTTAAAATTTCTACAATTTGATATTTTCCATTTATTGTGCAGGTGAATGTATAGAATTATAAAAATATTGGAAAAATGAAATTTAGGTAGAGAAGGGGTTTTAGTTCATATTTTATTATTTTTTGCAATACATATAGATTTTTCTTCTCTTTTTTCTGGCATTTATTTGAAAAATAGTATTTAGTTAAATCTACAAAATTCATAATTTATACAAGGTGTCTAAGAATGTTAGTAAGAAGAACTGTAGAAATTGTGCCGTAATATTTAAAATATTATTTGGTTCGCGAAATGTAGTGCGTTTTATGTAAGTCATTTCTATCATTTCTATTATTATACTTCAACACTCTACATTTAGAATCTATTTTTGATATGCGTTCATAGATTGAACATAATGCAAAAATATATCAAAATTTAACTAGGTTCTAAGTAGAGTTTGAAAAATATTTTAAGAATGTGTAGGTGTAGTTGTTCGAATTACAAAATTCGGAATTATAAAATATTCTGAGTTACCAAATTTTGTTTTTTTTGTCTTTAATTTCTTGCAAATAGACAAATATAACCAAAGTAACATAATACATCATCCAAGAGAGTCATTGAATTTACAAGTAAATTTGTTACACAGAATTTTGTAATTTAGAATTATACAAAGACAGAATTGTATGAAAATAAGAATCAAACAAAAATTCAGAATTTTGTATTTTCATAATTTTCGATTATAAAATTTTCATACGATCTCAACACAAACAAATAATTATTGGAAAACAAAAGAAGGATTTCGATTAACTAAAATTTTTTCTTAATACACCGTACACAATGGAACTCTCTACAGAGCTATTTTAAATGGGAATAAAATAATTTTGGCATTATATCGAATTTTCTTACAAGTATAATATTGTCAAGTGAATAAACATCTGCCAAACCTATGTTATATATCACTTCGCTAACTACTATGAAGAGAACATTTTGTTTTAATATGTTAAGTGTTTGCAAGTAAAATACTATCTAGTTTTTGGAAAGGAACTTATTCAAACCGTACAAACTTATTCAAAAGTGAATAGCAGTTAAATTGAAAAGTATTTTCATATCAGGGGCATTATCATGGTTAATATAAGCTAGATGTATGACGGAATGTTACAATAAGCCAAATTGTTAGTGTTATTCGTATTAATTGACCAAACCTTTATTTCGGGATTTCCTCAAGCAATTTCGTATAATAATATTATTGCTTCAGATCTTGAATCAACTTGCAATTTATTTGCTCAGTATTTTGAATCTGTATTTTTGATAAAATAAATTGCCTTGATCTAAACTTAGCACCTGCCCCTGATGGCATTCTCAATGTGGTTCTAAAAAATTGCATCCAAGCTTTAATGCATCCTTTATGTTGGATATATAATAAATCATTAGAATTGGGTATATTTTTGGACGACTGGAAGATTTCAAGCATTGTTCCAATTTTTAAGTCAGGTTCTAAGCTTTTTGTTGAAAACTATCGACCAATTGTCAAAATACCAGTGATTCCGAAATTATTTGAGGCCATCACTGATAAAATTTATTTTATGATCATGTGTCTATTCATCATTATATATCACTTCGCTAACTACTATGAATAACTACATATAATTATATAACTATATATAATGCGTCTATTCATCAACACAATTTCATGTCTGAAAGATCAACAACTACTAATTTAACTGTTTTCTTACACAATGTTATTAATTCTATTGAAAATGGTTATCAAATCGATACCATCTTCACTGATATTTGTAAGGCGTTCGATAAAGTGAATCATTTCTTACTATTGGCTAAATTAGAAGCTTAAGGTATCTATGGTATGTTTCTCAAATGGATAAAATCTTATTTGATTGATCGCAAACTGCGTGTCACTATTTCTAACGTAAAATCTTACACATTTATAGCTACTTCTGGCTTTCCGCAGGGTACTAATATGGGACAACTACTGTTCCTTCTTTTTATGAATGATTCACGTTTTAACATCTGAAGTAATATTTTTCATTTATTGATGATACTAAATTATTTGCAGTAATAAAATGTTCGAATGATTGTCTTATTTTGCAGCAATCGATAAATTCTTTAATTGGTGTTGTTTAAATGGATTTATTGTAAATATCTCTAAATGCAAATATATGTCATTTCATAGAAAGTCTAGTGTTATAAAGTTCAACTATAAAATTAATAGCTTTGATATAGCTAATGTCAATGAATATAAAGATCTTGTCATTATTCTTGATACGAAATTAACATTCAATCCCTATATCGACTTTCTTATATCTAAGGCTTTTTCAAGGTTAGGTTTTATCAAACGTAATTCCAAAAACTTTTCAGATCCATACACGTTTAAAGTTTTATATATTACACTAGTTCGTCCTTTGCTAGAGTATGCTTCTCAAATTTGGATGCCTTTCTATGCTAAGCATATCAAAAGAATTGAATCCATTCAAAAGGAAATGGTAAGATTTAGCCTCAGAAAATTTAATTGGCAACCTTTCACAACAAACTACGAGGCAAAGTGCCTTCTTTTAGATATATCTACTATTGAAGTCCGGCGTAAAGTCGCTTCTGTTGTTTTCTTATGACGTTTGATCAGCCAAAATTGATTGTCCATTTATTCTTAGACAATATAATATTTATGCACCAACTCGTGACTTAAAAAATAGAAGTCTCTTATATATTAGTGCACATAGGACTAAATATGCTTTCTTTGAGCCATTAGTAAATTCCCAACGCTTGATTGACTTCAATTTTAGTAGAATTGTTTTTAAGAGAAAAATCACTAATTTTCTTAAATTGAATCAATAAATAAATCTCTTTAATTTATTTTTTTAAGTTTACGACTTTTAATTTAATTAATGTTTCGGTGATTTGAGTTAAATTTTAGTGAAGTTGTTGTTAAAGAAAATCGCTAAGTATCCTATATGTATTAAATAAATAATATATTAAGTTATTTTTTATTCTATATTTTCTATATTGTATTTTTTAATTTACATTTTAGTGTATAAGTAAAATCTGTAACGGCATAGCCGAGTAGATTGCAAAAATAAATAAATAAACCTTCATTATGAATCTAATCTAATTACTAAAGGTTTTGGTGCGGAAATTGTTGATTATTGTTGAATTGCAAGCCTTCAGATTATTCAAAAAATTATTTAAATTTTATATATTTAGAAAAATTGTTTAGAGACTTTTTTTGTTTTATTTAAGGTTAAATAGTATCTTATTTTTACATTTAAATAAATTATTACTACTTTTAAAATTTACTTATAAGCAGAACTTGTGTGGGATTACAAAAAATTGTATTTCTGCTCCCCTTTTATTTTATTCTATTCTATTAGACTAGATCGTGCGGTTTTAGACTTTTCAGCCTTCTTATATCTGTCTAATAACTCAATCGATTTTCAGGTTAAATGGTATAGTCACCAATTTCTAAAACATCACCAATTTTTTTTATTTTAGATCTCTGTGAATGTCTTCGTTTGAATCATAGCGATATATGCATTCATGATAGTTGTAAGAAATTTATGTTTGCATAATTTGGCATAATTTATTAATTTTTAGAATAATTAATAAATCAAATTTTTTTGTGCATCGATACCGTAAGTCCATATATAGGTTTGATTATACTTTTATATACTTCCAATTTGGAATGTAAGATGAGCTTAGTTTACAATGCTTTTTGTTTATTGTGATGTTTCCAGTTAAGACGCGAGTCAAGGTGTAGTTCAAGATATTTTACTTTTTCGGCTTTTAGTACCTGAATATCATTTATATATATATGTATATACAATGTTGTGTTAATTTTTGTTTTAAGTAATGTGAACCGAGTTTTGCTCGTTAAGTTTAATTTTACAGTTTTAAGTCCAATTTTCTACCTTTGGGTCTATATAGACTAGTGCTTAAAACTGTAAAAATAAATTTAACGAGCAAAAATCGGTTTGGTGACTATGCCATTTTATCCGAAGATGCTCTGTTGTTTGTCTTTGCGAACCGCTTATAATCATTAGAGCTCTATCATCTGCAAATACTGCAATTTCTACCTGTGGTGTTATCCGGATGTGGGGGGTATATAACAAATATAGAATGCTTCCTTGAGGAACTTCTACTAGTATTGGGTATAAATTGGATATTGGTTCTCTATACAATACTCTGAATTTTCTATTTTAAATGTAAGATTCAATGACCATACAAATATTTTCTGGTTAGGTTTTAAGCATTTTATGTATAAAACCTTCATGTCATACTCTATCGAATGCTTATGAAGCATCAAAAAAATACTGCCGTACAGTACAAAGTAACCACATGATGCACTTGGTTTATAGTTGAATGTTTTTCTCTAAATTTAAATTGAATATCAGGTATGTTGATGAACGGTTGCGCAAACGTTTAGGAATTAGTTTCTCCAACAGCTTTGATATTGCTGGCAGCAGTGATATGAGACGATAAGAGGTTAAAAGACATGAGTAGAATAGTTTTTTGTTTCTTTGATTTTTGTTGCCGAAACAAAATTATGCTTGACTGAACTGTTCATTTGTTCTTCTGTACCCTGTATTACTAATTGATATGATGAATACCAAAAAAAAAAAATATAATAGTTGTTTTAAATATTACAGGGCTTTCTCGTTAATAATAGTAAGAATAATAAGAATTTTTTATTTCAATTGTCGATTTACGTTATACAGATTTTACATTTTCAACTGTTATTATAGTTACTTTAGTATTGTTGATTTTTACTGAATTAGAGTTCAGATTCTGGATAAAAGAAATACTAACTATTTATGATGGAGTAATTTCCCACATATTATTTTTATTGATATATCCTTCTGGCTATTTTTTCAAATAAAATTTAAAGCCTAGAAATTCCATTTAGCTGACCTTATTCACGGAAATTAATATATCTTAAATTTCTTAAAATTTATTTAATAATTTAGTAATTATAGATTCAGTTAATCTGCGTTATCAGGATTCAAGTGCTGTATGGTGCGATTTTCATTAATTCTATACAGAATATCTGATTCCAACAGTAATACTAGCAATATGTAGATATTATAGGTTTTATTACATAATTGAAATATTTTAGAATTGAATAAAAAACCAATTTTCAATTAAATATGGTCTGAACAACAGTTGAATTTTTCACTTTGTGATATCTAACTATTTTCCTGCATCGTTGGATTTTTTTATTGTGAAAAAGATTTTCAAATTAATCAATTTCTGACAAAAATAAAATAATTATATAACAATAATAAGACTGTAATACGTCGTATGAATTGAAAATAGATAATATTATTTTTGAAATAAATGCAATTTTTGTTTCATGCTATTTTTGTTTGTGTAATTCACATTCATCGTAGTTCTCAAATCTGTTTCAAATTTAATTCACATTCTTACAAACTGATAGATGATGAAATATCTATCATAGCATAATTATAGGCTAAACAGTTAAAATTCAGGTCATAAAATTGTAAAAAACAGTGCAGTCAGAAAATACAAAATCTAGATAGTTGAAATAGTTGTAGGAAGTCATACTAGTAGGTAGGAAATTATCTATCATATCAAAAAATGGTAAAACTTGTATAGACTTTTTCATAACAAAAATGTATCAAATTTTTAATGTATCATTGAAGTTAGCAAGCATCATGGTACTACTTATTTAATTAAATAAACAAATTTAATTCATTTCAAAATGTAAATCTATCTGATAGTGAATTTCATAATGATTTTGAAAATTTTTATTTTCGAACTGAAAATTTTAAAAACGTTTTTCCTGAAAAACAAATTTATACAGTTAAAAAAAAAAAAAATTGAAACAAAAAAGAAAACAAAAAAATAAAGTTATTATTGGTAAAATGTATGATCGTATATTACCTTCAATTTTTAATGTCATGAGATTTAGTAGAACAAATATTTAGTTTTCATAGTTTTTTTTTTCATCTTTTTACATTGAAATAGTAGGAGGACAAAGACTACAGGTTCCAATCAATATACTATGTTATACTTTATATAAACAGCAAATTCAGAATTTCTAATAATATTTTTGCATATAGGATGAGCAATGTGTCTCATAAAATGAATTTTTTGAATATTCAGCAAGTAATATCGGCATAAAAAAATTTAAAAAAAAAACAACAAAAATTGTTACACAATTTTAATTGATAAAATATTAATTTAGGATATAGTTCCTAGGGATATTCATTATATACATATATATATATATATATATATATATATGCATATATATGTTTAAATGTATATGTACAATATTTTAAATTTACAGGTGATAAAATATTAATGAAATAGATTTTATTTTTCTATGTACAGGTATTGTTGTTTGAACGGAAATTGCATAGTCAGGCTAATAATTGATGAAAAACAGCTAGAGAGAATAAAAAAAACAAAAAAAAAAAAAAAAATTTATCGATGATTGTAATTAGAAATAAATGTTATTGAAGTTTAATAAAAAAAAAATAATATTTATTTAATTGAAAATAACAATTTATAGGTGACCAAAAAACTATAATTAATTTAATTTTTGAGAATTATTTAAAGGAAATGAAGTAAAAATCAAAAAAAAAAAAAAATAGAAAAAAATATAACTCCATTTAAATATTTAAATTCAGATTAATTTTGTTGCGTTTTTTGTTGTTGTTGTTGTTGTTTGTTTAAATTAAACTCATGGATTATTCATGATATTGACTAATTTATAATAAATTGTGTAGTGAATGCAATGAATTCTAAATATACATAATTGCTTTAACATAGATAAAAAAATTACTTTTCGTTCACTAAATAATATAGTTTAGTACTTCAGGTTGTGGTAAAAAGAGAGTAGGAAAAAAAGAAATAAAAATTCAGAAGAAGAATGAATTAATTGAATACAGTAACTGAAGAATGATAACGCTCAATAGTTCAAATTTTTGTAACTTTCACACTTTGAACTAAATTCGTCTCTTTGATGGGACCAAAATTTTATATCCCAAATTGAAAATTCAAATTAATGTTATTGTCAGTAGATTTTTGTAATAAGAATTGGATAAAAGTAAGGAAGCTATTGAATACATTCACAGTACTATAATATGATGGTGCAAATAAACTTTTGATGTATGTAGTTTTATAAAAAATAAATTTTTTAATATTTTTCTTATTTACTTTACTAAAAAAATATAATTAATATTAAGAATTTATTTTTCAAATTCACTGTTTTGAAAACAAAAAATATTTATAATAAAATTTTTTTAATTCATTTTCTATTTTACATCTATTTTGTTTAAATATTAAATATAAGTCAAGGTATACAAAGTATAAGGTATAACCAAATATACATAAAATTAATTGAATAATCAAAACGATATTTTTTAACAACATGTACTGAAAAATTAACTTCTATCAGTTTTTTTGTCAATGTATTTAACCCAATTAAGTTTATTAAAAATTAATTTTTATAATTTAAATAGTGTTGGGTCAAATACTACAAAACAAATGTATCAAATGACAAATGTTAGTACAAATCTATTGTATCATTAGTGTGTTACCATAGTGTGACATTTTTGTTTTTATGTATTCGTGAAATTTTTATTTTACATTTTAAATTGGAGAGGATGACATTCCATTAAGATGCAGAAAAAGATGACATTTATACACCAAATTAGAAAATAAGAGGTATTATTCTGTCCTGTATTTGGCAAATAATGTTAAGCGTCAAGTTGTTAAAATACAGAACGGTCCTGTAAAATATAGGACAAATGGTCAGCGTACTTATACCACATCTTGATATAATTTTGATAAGAAATTCCAGTTAGAACTGTTTGGAATTATATTTTTGTTCTATTGTTTTTCCTTTTATCAAAATGTATTTTTTTACGAATTGGTACATGCGTAGGCACATACATATATAGGATTTTTGTATAAATCCGTTTATAAATTTTATTGTATCTCAATTACATTTAATTTAGTTAATATTACGTTGAATGAAATTTTGTAATATTAAGTAAATTAAATGTAATTGAGAACAAATGAAATTATGTAGTTTTCCTTGGACCTTCTCTACTTCGTATCTACCGTGTTTTAGGCGATTTATAACTTTATACGGTCCGAAAAATTTTGATTTTAGCTTTAATCCTGCTCCATATTGCGTTCTCTTAATTGCTACGAGTTCGTTTATATCATAAAGGATTTCCGATTTTCTACCAGAGTAGAACGATTTCTTATTTGCTTCCAGAATCTTTGATATATTATTTTTTACTTGTGTTCTCAAATCATCTCTTTCCTGACAGAGCAATTTGACTGTTTCATCAGCTAGTAAAGTTTGAAGTCGTGGGTCTTCCTTTAATGTCATTTCTAAACCTGTTAAAATTTGAAAGGGTGAAAATTTAGTACTCCTGGGAGGGGTAGAATTAATTATTTGTTGAACAGTATCGATATGTTTATACCAATTTGTGGGATTTTGTTGGCAAAGTTTTGACAATATAGGAATAATAACTTTGTGTATTCTCTCAACCTGCCCATTTCCGCGTGGCACTCCTGTTGCTATAAGAAGGTGCTCGATTCCTTGCGATATGCAATATTCCTTGAAATTATTAGAAGTGAAGGCTGTGCTCCTGTCGGATACTATTCGTTTCGGATTTCCGAAAATCGCTGATTGTTTCTGGAGTCTGTTTAAAACAGCTTCTGACCCGACATCCTTAGTGGGATACAGCCAGACAAATTTTGAGAATGCATCGATTACTACTAGAATAAAATTATAAGCCTTTTTCGTTTGATCCATGGTCGCACTGTACGTTTGATTAAGCTTTGGACTGCACTGTACTTTTATATTATTTTCAGCGAAAATTTTTTTTTTTTTATTTATTAAAAAATTTAATTTAAATATCGTTTAATAAATATCTTTAAATAATTTTGTATTACCCAAAATAGAAAAATTTAATGATATGGTAATATGGTTATTTCTAATTTTTTTTTTAGGGTACTCACTTTTATAGTCTGCTTACCACAGTTGTACACGTAACCGGTAGAGATTTTATCACACGTTTTAATTCCATATGTATTAATTAATATTTGACCATTAAGCTCAGACTAAAAATTTTAGCTACAATAAAATATTTTAAACGATTATAAAACTTAAGATAATAAATATATAAAAATATTGAATATGCGAATACTAAAATTTATAATTTAATTATATAATTTAATACTTATATTTTAATCAATTAATTTTCTTCTTTTGTTTTTTTCTTTTTTGTTTTTTTTTTTTTCAATTTAATTAATTTATTAAATCAATTTTCACTTTTCTTTATTTTGATCAGTAATATATTATTATACTTATTAAAAGTTGGTATGATTTGACTCGCACTGTACTCTGTGATTTACTCCACGTGGTTTTTCCTTTCTCCTTACGTATTTTTTCTTTTGACTTTGATGACTTTTTTGTTTTTTTTTTTTGGTGATTTTGTTGGATCCTATAGATGATCTTGATGGATTTTAATTGATCTTAATGGATGCCTTGGTGATCTTAATGGATCTTCAACGATCTTAATGACCGTAATGATTTTAATGTATCTTGGTCGATCCTAATGACATTAATGGATCTTGATCGATCCAAATGACCTTAATGAATCTTGGTCGATCCCAATGACCTTAATGAATCTTGATCGATCCCAATGACCTTAATGGATCTTGGTCGATCCCGGCTGAGCCCCCAGTTTGTAGGATTTTTGTATAAATCCGTTTATAAATTTTATTGTGTCTCAATTACATTTAATTTACTTAATATTACTTTGAATGAAATTATAATGAGTTTTAATTAATTTACAATTTGTGTCCGAGCTTAACGGCTGCTGCAACAAAAAAGAATTTCTTTCTTTTTATTTTTACAATTACCTCCTGCAAAGCTTTTATATAGAAGTGAGAACTTTTGATTAGAATTTAACGAGTACAGTTTAAAGCTTAATTCATTCACAATATAAAGTAAATCATGCATGTTAGTTCAAGTAAAAGTGATTCAAGCTAAGGTTTAAAAATAAAGTAGATAATTCATATTATTTCAAGTTAGAGAAATTCAAGTTAAGGGGTGGAATTGTGTAACTTTGTTTCAAACATTTCGGTCGAAACAAAATGTTGTCGAAACAAAATTTGGATGACATTACGTAATTTGAAACGTTAATTTATTTTGAAACGCTCGAAAAAACAGTGAAACATTTTACATAATTCCATTTTTGATTTGTTTCGTTAAAATTTCAACAATTACTGCTAGAGAATAATATTAAAATAAAAAAATGGAGCTAAAAGAAATTGCAACTAGATACAAGTAAAAGAAGCTAATAATAATACAACATTTTTTTTTTTTTATTCTGAAAATTTTTTTTCTTGACAGAAAATCATTATAAATTTACTTAATTTTTCATTTTATTGGAATTTTTATTTCTGTGCGTTTCTAAAATAGATATTCCAACAAAAATCATGTATTAATTTATTTTTTTTTTTTTAAATTTACCTAAAAGCGTCAACTATTTTTCAATCGCCAAAATTTGGTCGTATCAAATGTAAAAAAAGTAGCGTTTCAACCTTACGCAATACCAAAATATGTCGTACCAATTTTGAAAAGATTGAAACAAAATAAAAATGGTCGAAACAAAATTATGCAATGCCACTTTTTGAAAATAGTCGTAACAAAACGACGTTTCAAATTACACAATTCCACCCAAGGTTTGATAATTATGACCACTTCTAGTGGTACGATTTCCCACACATATATATACATATCTATATAATTGTAAATTTGATTTTTAGGGTCAGTTAGAAAGATGATTTTTAATTAATTTAAAAGAAAATATAATTTTACATCTATAACAGAAAACCTACTAAAAAACGAAAATAATTTATTTCTGAAAATAAAAAAATTAACAAAAACAAATTTAACAATAGTCCACTATTAACATCCTAACACTAATTTTTCGTTTTTGTGATCTCTTTATGTTTTTTTGTATTTTTTATATAATATATCAATAGCCTGACAAGTAAAAATTCGACCTAAAAGTGTGTACTTGCATTTCACACATTCTAACAAAAAAAAAATTAGTTAAAATGAACGAGTGATGAAATCGAGATTCTAAAAGAGTAAGCTTCGAACTCGGACATGTTTTGATTGGTAATCTCATTCTTCGGTTTTTTATTTATATTACTGAAAACATTTGAGTTTCTGGATATTAATGGTTTACTTTGAATAACGTAAATTAAAATTTATTATTGTCTTAGAAAATCAATTAACAAATTAAGAACTAGAGTTTCAAATATTTTGTTTTAATTGAGATTGTTTTAATGATATATAAAAATTTTTTAGATCTAGAACTGCCAAAAGATATTATTGTAGTTTGTTTTTTTAAATAAAAATAATAAAACTTCCTTTGCAAAAAAATTGTGTTTTGTATCTAAACTATATTCAAACAATATAAATTATGGTTTTCTCGGAAATTTGGATAACTTTTTATATTTTGGTTTTTAAAAGTATTTTTCATAAATAAATTTTTAATATTTTATCTAAACTTTGAATATATAAAAAAAAACATAAAACTGCATAAAATTTTTCAGAAAAACATATTTTTTTGTACGTTCTCTTTTACAATATTGACAAAATAATGGGATAACTGTTTATTTTCAATGACTTCAATAAAAAATACAATCAATTGATGTAATAACTATATGGATTCAAATTCAAAGGCAAAATTAAATATTTCAGTATAGAATAGACAATAAATGCCATGTATGACACTAGTTGGCAGTTTGAACAGTAACTTAACAAATGTATGAAAACCCATTTATAGAAAATTGAAGCTAGGCAAAACATTGATTTATTTATTTTATTTGAATTATTTTATTCACTATTTTGTCACTACAATTCATAAGTTCATTTTAAATAAGACAAGTTCACAATTCAAAATTCAAATCTTATAAATAGTAAATAGAAAAGAAACTTAAATTAGTATGCAAATATAAATATTTTACAAACCCTTAACTAAGCTATGATGAAACTATGTGCTTCCAAAAGAAAATAGAACGAATAAAACTAATGTTCATAATATTTTTTTATATAGTAAAAATGTAGTACGCTTAATCAAAGTACATATTCAAGAGTTCACAAATAGCGCAGTATCGTTTTTATTTATTTATTACAAGGTTTTAACAAAAAAAATATATATAATAATTATACTTATACTTAAAATCAGAGTTGCAAACTGATTCTTGAATCGATCCAAAAAACCACTGAACTTCTCATATTTTTGCGAACCAAAACCAAACCAAAACCGAACCAGTTCTTAAAATAATTCTGAAACCGAACTACAAACACACAAAATATATGGTGGTTTACGGTTTGGTTAATTTTTAATTTAATTTAAAATATTCAATAAAATAGTAGAAATATATGGTAATTTTACTAAATTTTATATATTATATAGAATACTAGGGGCCCCTGTTGAATAATTATATTTCAAGTTGAAGTCAAATTTAAAGTTTTTAAAAAAACAGTAATTTACGTACTGACATAGACTTCGCACGATATAGCAGAAACCACTCGTGTTTAATAAACAGTTTTGTGGTTAGTAAGTTTTATTTAGGACACATAAATATACGTCCCTCATATACTGCTTCGTTTCCGATATATTCCCTATAGTAAGTGGCATTTAGTGGATAAAATTACTAAAAATAAAAAATTTTGTCATTAAAGAGGTATGTATATATGTATATACCTACATGATACATAATTTAAATAAAAACTATATTATTACTACAAATAACCAACATTTAGAAACAGTTACTTAAAAAGATAAAAATGAAGAATTCAAGCGATTTGTTTTTTTGTTGTTTTTATATTTTTTATTTGAGATGAATTTGTTCCTTTGTTTTTATTTGGCATATATACATAGATTCATTTGCAAGTACATAATGTAAATTATAATAACTGATTTGTTTGCTTTTGTTTATTATTTTAATAAGATCTCACATATGCATAATGTATTTGCCGAATAATAAAATCTTATGAGTACAAAGTTGTCAACTGTGTGTGCATTTGTGTTTTATATACAACTTATATATTATATTAGAAGATCATTAAGGAGTAGGAGAATCGAAATAAAATAAAAAGGTGTCTACTGCGCAGGTCTCTAAATGCTTGTCAATTATAATTATAGATATCTTTTTTAAGTCCTAATTGTTTATTATGAACGTTAGATAGCAGTATTATTTTATTTTTATAGTAAAGACATCAACCACTGCAGCTTACTATATTTAAAATTTGAAGTATTTCAATTTGTATAAAAACAAATTATGTGAATTTTAATCTTCTTGTTCATATACCGATTCCGGTCTAAAAAAGGTTAGTTGGGGATGACATAATATTGACATCTGACATGACGCTTATGTTTTTGTTAATTTTATATCAACTGGTTGTCGTCAACATCTCCTGTCAGGTTTAGTTTAGCAATATAGAAAAAATAGTGAATGTACTGAAGCCAACAAATGAAACCATTAAGGCTTTTCAAAATAAAAAATTGACAATGGGGGAATTTTACAGTGCATGGACTATTTTGAAGCTTAAAGTCCAAAAAATGAATTATCGAACATTTTGATAATTGTGCTGGATAAACGAAGCGAAAAAATTATGAACAGTGATCCAATGCTGGCGTGTATGTATTTGGATACAACATACCAAATTCTGTTTAATAATTTGCAAAGTACAAAAGCGAAATCCCACCTGTTTAAAATTTATTTATACGCGTCGCAGTATTTTAATGATTAACATGAAGCTAATAAAATTAATGATATTGTAGCTGTACCTGCGCAAATTCCAATGTAAATGACAATTCTTACATCGTGGTCAATGAGCTCGAAGAAATGATAAAAAGTATTGAAAAAGACAAACAGAAAAATCATCCACAAATAAGTCAAGAAAATTGAAATGCTAGTAATAATACCAAATCTCAAAATATAGTTAGTAAAATAAACTATTTTGAAAATATTAAACGAGTTTCTGTTTCCGAAACGAGTTTTGATGCAATACAATTTTTGGGAAAACTGTGCCGAGAAAAATAAAAAATGAAGTGAAATTGCAAAAATTGTGTTCGCTGTACGAGCGACCCAGGTGACAGTGGAAAGGTATTTTCCAGTCTGAGTTCATACTCTCAGACAAACATGCTAATATAGAAGATGTGCTTCTGGACGATATTTCATTAATTAATTTAAATTAATATTTTTTTTAATTAATTTAAGCTAAGTTGTTCACTTTTCTAATTTTCTTATGTTTTTGTTATTTTATAATGTTTTAGTCTTTTATGGACACTGAATTAAAAATAAAAAAATTTCGTTTTTCTGAACCAAAACCGAACCAAAACCAAAAATAAGAAATTTTTAAACTGGAACCAAAATCAAAATCAACCAATTCCAAAAAAAAATTATCATTGAACCAAAACCGAACCATGTCGAAATTTTTTTTTTGGTTTGCATCTCTGCTTAAAATATTATACATTATATATAAAAAATAAATAGATAATAAATTATTTTTAAATTAAATCAAATCAAGTTAAATTAATCTGTTATTCTTATTCTTTCCGTTAGTGATTTTCAACAAAAAACAACTTGTTAATTTTTTTTTTATGAGAACGTCCAATGCTTAAGTGGGATTCGAGCCACACTACGTAAAAAAAAATAAGTAAATAATTACTTTATCATAACCATCATGGTTAATAAAATGTCTTTGGATACATATTGTGTACTTCCGTAGTAAGCACAAGTGTAAGTAAAGTTCGGGTGGTTTTTTTTAAAATTTATAAAATGCTTCAAAATATCTTATTTGACATATAACTGCTATGATATGATTCATTATTGGTTTGTTATTTATAATTTCGAATTTAATTATATTCGTTAATATATAAATCCAATAGCAATTAATATAGCAATCTAAAATTTGGCTGGTAAAAGCTGGTATCCTAAACGATATAGGATAAATACGTATTCGACTCGATCAAATAAATTTTGTGATAAAAATAACTATGCGTGAACGTTTTTTTATTGTCGCTACCATTAATACCAGAACCATTTTTAAATAGTTTTTTTTTTTTTTTTTTTCATTTTCAATAAAATTATTTATGATATATAATTATTTAAAATTTATTTTAAAGAATTAAATTAAAACTTCATTTTCATGAAAAGTTATAAAAAACTTTAATTAAAAAAATATATATATTTTTTTTTTAGATATACTTTTAAAATACAAACACATAAACATAAATTCATGTCATAAAGAAAATTTCTAAAGTTATTAAAAAGTTTTTTTGTTTTTATTTTTTTTTATATATTTAATTTTAATAAATTTTTAATTTTTTTATGATATTTTTCTAAGTTTCTCGGTGATTTAAGTAAGTAAATTTAAAATTAATTAAAAATGTTGATAAAAAAAATTTAATATCAGAATTTAAAAGAGAAAAACTTTTTTTTTTTATATTTTTTTAATAAAATAAATTTTTAACTTAAATTAAATTGGAAATTTTCTCAATCGTTGGATACACAAATTAAACAATTGAACTTCGATAAAACTTTTAACAAAAAAAATATATTTTGTTTTTTTTTAATTTATAAAAGGATATTAAAAAATTTAAACTTAATAATAATTTCCAATTAAATCTTTAATTTGTCAATCAAACTTTTTTTTTTTTATTATCAATAGAATTTTTTATTTTTAAAAAGTGTTATCATTTTTACAAAGACATTTTGAAGAAAAAAACTTTTGATTTACTTGTTAATCAGAATAACTTACTTACTTAGTTATTAAATATATTATAACTAGGGGCCCCTGTTGAGTAATTATTATTCAAGTTGAAGTCAAATTTAAAGTTTTCAAAAAAACAGTAATTTACGTACTGACATAAACTTCGCACGATATAGCAGCACCCACTCGTGTTTAATAAAAAGTTTTGTGGTTAGTAATTTTTATTTAGGACACATAAATATACGTCCCTCATATACTGCTTCGTTTCCGATATATTTCCTATAGTAAGTGGCATTTAGTGGATAAAATTACTAAAAATAAAAAATTTTGTCATTAAAGAGGTATATATATTGTTATGTCACCACTTGATTCTTCTATTTTTCCACAGAACCATCACCATTTCATATATCATTAATTCCATTTATGATTCATTAAATTGGTTCGATAAAATAACACAAGTTCCCATATAAAGTAATTTATTTAAACACCAAACTGAAGACTAAACAACTTTAATGTAAACAAATTCTTGCAAATTCAAGTTGCAATATAAATGTAAAATTGATGATTCAGATTGAGTATTAAATAAAATATATGTGAATACTTACCGAAATGCATGTTATAAAATAATAATTAAGTTAGTTCGGTAAAGTAAATTGAAGTGTAAAGTTAAATTAAAAATAAGAATAAAGTTTTTATAAAAACAAGTAGTTGTTTTATTTTTATTGTGTATTAAATTTTCTTTGAACATTATAGAAAAAGTACCTTTTTAACTATACATATATATACCTACATAATGCATAATTCTAATAAAAACTATATTATTACTACAAATAACCAAAATTTAGAAACAGTTACTTTAAAAGATAGAAATGAAGAATTCAAGTGATTTGTTTCTTTGTTGTTTTTATATTTTTTATTTTAGATGAATTTGTTTTTTTGTTTTTTTTTTGGCATTTGTATATAGATTCATTTGCAAGTACATAATGTGCATAATGTACATAATGTCACATATGCATAATGTATTTTCAACTTTCTCTTCAATATTTCCAATTTTCAACTGTGTGTGTTTTATATACAACTTATATATTATATTAGAAGTTCATTAAGGAGTAGCAGAATCGGAATAAAATGAAAAGGTGTCTACTGCACAGGTCCCTGCATGCTTGTCAATTATAATTATAGATACTGGATAGATCTAATGGTGTACTGAAAACGAAAAATCTACACGATACACAGAACGTAAACCAATATTTTTGTTAATAAAATAAATAAAATTTACACTGGTAACCAAAACGATCAGAATTTAAATTTATTTTTAAGGTTTAGAATTGAAAAAAAAAATTAATTTTGATATTTAATATTTTCCACTTTTATTTTCACACTGGCAAAAAGCTAAACATTTTCACGTATTTATTTGTCCGCATTTTCCTGTGAATTATCCTTTTCTGAATTGTTCTTCTCTGGATGTAAACCTTTACATTTCTGTCAGGTTTAGAAACTATATTTAAATATTTGTTTTGATATATTTCCCGTTGTACAAGCTCAAAAATGGATCTAATTTCCCCTTTAGTTTTGAATATAAAATAATTTTTGCTTTGAATGCATTTTTTTTATATGATTTGAAATCTATGGGATGAACACCCCAACTGCATTTACACAGAGACTTGGCATAAAAAATTACATACAATAGATTTTTTTTTAGAATTTTTATGATATCAACTATTTTGAATGTAATTTAAATATAACTACATCTATATTGTAGAATAACTCCGTCTGCATAATTCCATTTTATTTAACAATTTTTTATCATATATTTCAATTTTTATCATATATCACAATTTTTTATTAATATTGATAACGTAAATGTACCAATTTCCGCCCCCTTAAGGAAAAAATAGTTTAAGTTGACAAAATAAGCAAAATATAAGCTTTTTTTAATTTTTTTTTTTTCAAATTACAATAATTAGTATTTTTTAATTAAAAAAAAAATATATTGATCTAATTATAATTTAATTTTTTCTAAATAAATAATAAAATATCATAACTGCCAAAAAACAATTTATTGTACGTATTTCCGCTCAACAATTTCAATCTGAACTAATTCCGCCCTTATACAAACTCAATTCCGTTTTTTGAACCTATTTGCGATTCGCAGTACCTATTTACGATTTTATTCAAAAGCTATTTAAAATAATTATTAATAGTAAAATTAATAATTAATTTTTTGAATAATTAACTAGTACTTAGTTAAATTATAAAAAATATTTATTATAATAAAAAAGTCAATATTGCTATACTTAAGTAATTTAAAAAAAAAAAAAATATTTATAATGTAAGTAAAATTATTTACACATAAAAATATACATTTATTTCAATATCAAAATTTAAAAAATTAAACAATGCAACGATTCAGTATTTCAAACAAAAAAAAAATAATTTAATATAACCATTGATCAATAATACTATTATAGTATTATTAATCAATGATATAACATAATTAACTTAAATATTATAACAATACACATTTGAAATAAATAAATAAAAATGCAAAATATTTCATATACATACAAAGTAAAAATCACATTTACTAATTCTTAGTTTTGGCATTTTTTATTTGTATGATTTCAGGTACATTATATTGTCCTCTGCTGTTCATTAAAACTGGGGGCTCAATTTTGCAGACAATGTCACTGTTTGAATATATTAGAACATCTTCTTTTACAGGCCATCTCCAAAATGTGCCAGACCTGGTCATGGCTTTCACTCTTCTATTTAACTTATTGTGAAATGTGTACAAAGAAATTATTTTGACAATTATAATGGACGCCTTAATAAATCTTTGGGGGCAAGGCAAGATAATTCCAGAGATTTTTTAAATTATGCAAAGTATAAATAAAACATAGTTTTGGAAAAACTTATTCTTTAGGGTTAGCGTTAGAGTAAAATTTATCTAATTGTTAAAAATAGTCGAATATTTTCCTTTTAATTTTACTAAATATGCTTATCGTACAGGATACGCGTATTTCGTCTACTAATAAAAGGAAAATATTCCCTTATTTTCAACAATTAAAATATAGTTTTTTCTTTAAATATAAGACTTGGTATGAATTTAGTGAAAATAGCTTACACCTGCATATTTAGTTCAGAATTAGGACATATTGAACGTATTACCAACCCACTTTTTCACACAAATTTTTATAAAAATTCAAAATTTAGTTGTAACAAAAAACACATGCAAAGTTAAATTTCTAGGTCGTAATTAGGTCCAGCTTAGTTTGTTCAATTTCAATTTAAAATCGTCCAGTTTCATCCTTATATAATCAAAAATAGGTGAATAACTTAATCAATTATTTCGTGATATCAATTTCCTAATTCCGCCCGGTTGATCGTAAATTCGTACAACATAAATTTACGTGTCCCTAATTCACGCTCAAGAATAATTATTATTTTTAAATATTTTTTATTAACAAATTGAAGAAAGTATACATTATAATCTATTTAAAATATATCTTTTACAATTATTTGAATAAAATAAATAAGTGAACATCATAGTTTAATTATTATGGTCTTAACAAAATAAAAAAAATTTTAAACGTTTGAACCAATATTTTCACTAAAATGTCTACCTAGTTTAGTTTTCTATCAATAACTTATTTATTAATATGAATACAAATGTGCATTATTTTGCATTACAACGAGGAAATAATATTATTTTTTTATTTTAAAAATAAATTTGAAATATAAAGCATGGGAGTATTGTATTTACAAAAAAAAGGGTTCGGGCGGCATAATGTACTAGGGCGGTGATAGGTATATTTACGTTACATAGACATTTTATGTCCCCATTGTATCTATAAATATTATTATTATTTGTGTTAACAAACAAAATTATTTTTAAGAAATTGTTTTGTTCATCATATCAATTTATTTCATAAAAATAACATTTTACATTGAAATTTTGGTTGATTTATATAACTCACAGATGTGATTTTTGCCTGAAATTCTCCCAACAAAGTTCAATGAACTTAGAATGTAAACTTGTCAGATCTAATGACATTTGGCAACGCATTCAAAAGTACTGAAGTCTTAACACAGAAGGATAAATGTCTGAGCCTACCATTATGCCGTGGGATAATTAAGTTTATACTCTAATAGTGGGATAATTAAGTGATTTCCTTGATAGTTATTTTCTCATGCAAATATGAAGGACCAGCTTTATAGCCTTATTTTCCTCATGTATGAAACATATCTAAAATCTAGGAAATTAATAAAGGTGCGACCTAATTTTAGACACTTCATTAATTGTTTATATAAAGAAATTTTATTTTTACTTTATTTCAAAATAAAAATAAAACAAAGATAAAAATTCTAAATTTTAATATTACAGAGCAATAGTAGACAGTTCTGCAATGTTCACTGGTGATACAGGGGGACTGCCCTGAACGCAAGCTTATTTTTATGTTCACCGGTGTTCACTGGTGTTAAGCACGGTTGGGTTATGTTTATCGGTGATACAAAAAAAATTCTCAAGTGAAAAAAGCGATGTTATGTGCAACAGTTATTTTCCGTTCTGATTTGTTTTTTTTTTTGTAGTTTATACTGTTTTTTTTTTTTTTTTTTTTTGAGTTTTGAGTTGAGTTTATAATCACTTTGTAACTACTCACTCAAATTAGTTCTGATGATTGTCCTCTTCCATTTAATAACTATTTTGTTGATTAAACTATTTTTTTTATTTATTACTAGCAAAGTTACCTGACGTTGTCCGGGTCGACCACAAAATATAATATAGAATTTACTTCAATGAAGTGTGAATTATGAATCGAATTGAAAAAAATGTTTTATCAAAAATATTCTAAAATTTTTTTCTCATTACGATAACAAAATCAACAATACTACTTAAACTATACTTAAACTAAATATACTTAAACTATACTTATATTAAAAATATTTCTTTGTAAACAATATTTGGGGTTTTTTTTGATGGAGTATAAACAAATAGGTTACTTGCTATTGCGGTATTCTTGAAATAAAGATATGTTTACTTTTTCCACAATCAATTTGAGGTTATGCTTAAATGAAATGAGGATGCAAAGTTCTTATCATTAATCTAGTACAATAGTTTTGTCTGCTTCAAATTCAAATTTTGTAGAAGCAATATTGGAGCTGCTACACTGTAAAAAATGTTTACTACTATTATAGTAGGCAACTGTGTCTCGTATAGTTTAAATGTAGTAATATTACTATTGTACAGATAAATGATAAATTGCACATAAGTTGTTTAAAATATTTGCAAATTAAATGTGTGAATTTATACTGTTAAAACAGAGCAAAACTGAAATAAAAAAATTATTGTCAAGTATATTTACTGCTAAGGCAGTTTAAAATCACACAAAAATATCAATTTTACCTCATAATAGTGTAAATTTACTATCTAGACCTCATATTCGTGTAAATTTACATCTAAACCCGACTGAAATTAATAGAAATAAATTAATTTTACACCATATTTGTGTAAATTTACTGCCAAGGCAAAGTAAAGTTCACATTAGAACAATTATACTTCATATTCACGTAATATTACTGCTATGACACAGTAACACTCAAATTAAAAAGAGGAGTTTTACCTTACTTTCGTATAAACTTATTGCTAAAATGCAGTGAAATTAAAATTAGTATTTTTTTTTATTGAACATCAGCAAAACTATGTAATTGATTTACTAATTTAAGTTTAATTTTTTTTTTGAAACTATAAGTTGTTGTTGTTTGTGGATTTTTGACCTGGTCCTGAATTTTTTGTTATTACTATAAAATAAATGACAATACAAATAATAGACTCACGGAAAAGACTTGAAAGTTTGCTTTATGCAGATAAATTAATATAGAAATTGGTAAATAAAATATGAGTTATTTACAAGTACTTTAGAAAGTATATAGTTTTACTATAGTTAGTGAATAGAAAAGAAGTTGTCAAATATTGTCAATGTTGCCAAATTTGACTAAATTCGAAACGTAAACTAAGTGATTTTATTCAATTTAATTCATTTGACAAATTAGCAAGTTTTGTATTTAAATACAAAAACGTTGTAAAATTATTTGTGTATAACTTAGGTTGACCTTTGAGGTCTATCAGATATTATGATAATTCCTAAGCTTGGCTGACATATTATCTTAAAAATATATCTTCAGTAAAATTTGTTATTATGCCTATTTTAACAAATTAATGTTTAATATCATATTTATATATCCGCATCATGAATCATATCAAAGCCCAATCATAGTTTAGTTATATTGCATTCATTTAGAAGTGAGCTCAATATTAGAAATACTCTCATACTACAACATAATTATATATATATTTTCAATTATTAAAATTTTCAATTACATTCCTGAGATTTTACAAATCTTTTCGAAAATTCATTTATTAAAAGAAAATCCATATCCATAAAATTTTAATTTTAAATGAAATTCACTAAAACCTCAGGTATATATGAATTTTTATTAAAAAATAAAAAACGCGCCCAACTATTTTAAAAAAAATATTTAACAAAAAAAAAAAAAATCTAAATGAAAAATTCTTTTATACATAATTTCACTTAAGGATATTTTCATTCTTTTCCTTATTTTATATACACTTGCATAATATATTCCAATAAGGTGAGTATATTAAAAAAAAAAAAAAAAACTTCCATTTTATGAACCTAAATGAACCATGTTAGTACCTAATCTTCTATATTGACAGACAGATTTTATTAAAAAAAAAAAAAAAAAAAAAACAAAAAAAAAAAATTTATCGAAATATCCTGTTCGTAAATTCTGTGTATTTCTTAAGTTTTTGTTTTCTAATACAATGCATATAGGTACACATACATGTATATTATATACATACAAAATTTTTTTATAAAAAATAAACATTACAAAAATATAAAAATGAAATAAAAATTCCTTTGATTTATTACAAATATTACTCAGAAGACGTTCGTGTTGTTTTTTTTTTTATTATTTTTTTTTTATTAATACATTTGCGAATAGAAAATTTTTACACATTTGTTTATATCTACCAAAGGATATTCAAGATTTTTTAAAAGTACAGTTTCATAAATAGTATGACAATGATCTGTTCAGGAAGTAAAATATAGATGATAATAGTGTTAATATATTATAAAAGTAGGTATAGGTAGATGATATTTATTCGAACGTTCTAGTAGATGTTCTAGTAAACTGGATACTAATATTGAAAAATTACGAAAGCCTACAGGCAAAATTATTTTGCTGTCTTTGACTATATTATATTTAGCCATAGCTATACATGTAAAATGTGTAATTTCAAATAAGTAAGTATTTAAATGTAATTCTGAACATAATCGAGATTTTGACTCGAAAAGAGTAAATTTTGATTATACATATATGAAGGTACATACTTAAGTAATGTAAGAATTGTAAAAATTAATTTTTTTTATTTCCCAATGTCACAATCACAATGTGTCTCTGAAGGAAACATTCAGTAGTTTGTATGACATTTTTTATGGTGGTAAATTGCACTGACTAGCAGATGAGATAACCCAGTGGTCAACCATCCATGATCCCAACATTATATTCCATTGCATTTCTTGGCCCTATTTGGTTGTTCCTATTGTCTATTGGGCAGCTGCAAGATGCTAGGATGCTTAAGGCGACTTACATCACTTGTAGCCAAGAAACTGCTTGCCAGTTTGTTTGGATGTGCAGCTAATCTTATCTGGTGCTTTCTGGTTATATCTGCTTATATCTTCTGCTTATATCTTCTACTTCTGCTTCTAATCTTCTATTTAATGGTTCTCACCTGCAAATCACGATGTATGACATCTTTCTTGACAAACTAAGGCGCGCCAACTATATCAATCTTAATAGCTTTGACTGGAAACTCTGTAATATTGCAATTATTGAGCTGCTGGCTACTCCCCACAGTTGAATTCTGTAGGTCCCATATGTTGGCCATGTTTGGCCACTCTGTTCAAATAAGAATACTGTTAGTTTTAAGTAAATCGTATGATATAAGTATTTTATTAATGATATAAGTTAGGCTTAAGAAAACCGTAAATGAAGACAGATGTATACAATAAAATAAACAATAGACTGACACCATATCTGTTTCAAGACAGCTTAATCTTCCAATACGATTTGCTTAGCTTCAAGCCCATTTGTTTTTTTTGTTATGGATATGGATTTTCCATGTGTGTCTCCTATCGAAGTACGTGCCCAAATACTTTAAAGCCTCTTTTTGAGGTACTACTTCATTATTAAGTACAACCACCGGACAAGTTTTTCTCTTTAGTGTAAATGTGATATGTGTTGATTTAGCTCAATTCACTGGAACTTCATTGTCAAAATAATATCAAATAAATTATAGTGCGAGTGAGATGGTATTATTTATGAAATATGAGAAAGCATTTGAAAGAGTACAATTAGTCAATTTTATATAGAGATTATGAACATAATAAATTTGTCATCATAGACCATAGACATTGAAAAATAAATTATGTGATCATCAGTAGAACCCACAAAGAAAAATGCATAAAGATTAAAGATGCTTTAATTTTTTTTCTACTTTATTTACTATTGCCAAAAAGACGGGATGAATATCCTAATTGACTATAGTATTGAAATACTCACAATAAGTTTCTAATTTTTGTATATTAATTAAATTAAATCTGCTTTTATTGTTAAGTAACTTTCCCATACAACTTTTCTATACACATAATTCCATTTTATTTTAGTGATTATCAAATTGTATTTCAAATTCATTTTACAGATTAGTTGAAAAAAAAAACAAATGTTTTACACCATACGGCACGAACCATGCCACGTTTACCATAGATTTGTGTACATTGCTTTTGGCTGCAAATCTCCATAGTTGAATGTCATAAGCTCAGATTAGTTTGAGTATGGAATTGTACAACAATATTTTGTTTTCTAAGGAGTACGAACAACTGTTTCTCTCTCTGTGAACCAATAAATGGTGTTCCACTTAATACTGAGCTGCTTCCTTTTGTACTCAATGTGTTTTTGCCAGTTTATTTGTTTATCTAAATGAAGTACTAGGTATATGACGTAATTGTTTTCAGTAATATTATTATTCCAACACACACTATATTAATTTGCAATACTTACTGTTATCATTAAGCATCTATTACTTACAAGCTGGGTGAGTGGTGCAGTAGGATGGAGCGTAAATTTTGAGCCAACTTAAGTAATAATACCGATCTAGTGTATTGTACAACTGGCAGAGCTAAAGCAGCAGATGCGATAACAGTATTCAAAAGGAATTTAACCGTAAACTTGCAGTGATGAAAAGCCAAACTTTGAGAGATATTTTATTAGTTAATCTTATTTTTTTTTGCATTTGTTATTTTTTTTAATTAATTTTTTCCGACACTAAAGAGTTGAATATTACAGTAGGCAGGACATTAGGAACGGGTAGAGGAGGGTATACTGTTCAACCTGTTTCTCCGTTTTGTACTATACTACTTGCTAAAAAACACTGTCATTAAAACTTGGATAACTATTTATGTATATAAAATAATATTATACATCAATCCATAACTTCTGAAGAGAAGATTGTATCACTTGTTAGCATTTTGTTTAACACTGTAGTATTGCATATTTTTAGAGACAGATATAGTGCAGTGGTTATGTCATCCGACCACTGGTTAGAAGATCAGGGGTTTTAATTCCATTCAGGGCTTCATTGTTTATTTGAATTTTCTTTCATTACAGAGTGATGACAATGAAATGACAATGAAAATGGCAAGGAAATGGTCATAACTTTGATTATAAGAAATTCAAATAAACATCGATGCTCTGAGTGGAATTCAAGCCCCTGGAGCCCAAACTTTATTTAGTGATATCTAATTCGTAATAATTGTACTAGTTTTCCACATTTAATTATTTGATGTATAAGTAAATCAATCAATAAATATTCGAAAAAAAGTACTCATTCAACGTTATGCAGAAAATTTAAGTACTGTTCTCAACATAGGGAGACGTAATTAAATCTAAGTTGCTGACAATAAGATAAAAAAAGGTCATTTAATCATAACCTTAAATAATATGTTGTCAACAAAGAATTCAGGACTGCTTTATGTATTATATATATATATATATATATATATATATGTACATATATTTTTTTATTTTATTTTTTTATAAACAGTCAAACGAGATTATGTTTTGTCACCTTTAGTATTTACATATACCGCTTCGTTGAGAAATGACAGGATACGAAGAGAGAATTTCTTCTTGAAAGAGTTAGCAGATATTTATAGAATGCTGTTATTAATGTTTTTCTTGAATTTCTGTAAATTGTACACTATGGTGTTGTTTAAGTGTGGAAACACACCAGAAAAGTATGATTCCAAATTTGTGAAGTCCACAATATTAACGAATTTCCATAACCTGTTTTATGCCATCTAGGTATTTCTAATCTGTAGGAATTCGCATTTGCGATTGTTCCTCTTGTTTCGCATTGGAACTGTTTAAGAAGAGGAAGTAATTCTTTGATTATTTTCACACCTAAGTGTACACAACGATGTCCAAGGCAAAGTTACAATTGGGTGGCCAATTAGACAAGCTGCCTTATTTTGAACGTGGTCATGGTAGCCTTCGGTGGAAATGGAAAGCCAAATGTGTCAATTGTATTCCATCTACGGAAAGGTCCCAGGTTCGATTCCCGATGAAACAAAAAAAAAAATGCTTTACGGGGTTTTCGACCTGGTCCAGCACCCTTTGTCATTGCAATAAGATAAATGACAACAAATAATTGAGATCTTGAATCTGTTAACAAATTAAATAAAATGGAGCTGTTCTATTTCAGGAGGCTTAGTTCCTGACAATAGCAGTAGTTTTCCACATTTAATGAGTTGATTATCCAGTAATTTGATAAATAAATGCTCGAAATATTGTAGATATTGTAGTATAAACTTGCAGTACCGTATTTAATTATGTACGAAAAGGTGATTTTACCTAAGTTACTGTCTAGAACATAAAAAAAAAACAAAATACAGAAAAAAACAAGTTTTTTTACATCAACTCAAGGATCCCAAACACTTGGGTGTTTTCTTTCGCTATGTAAATGATATGATCGCTCCATGTTATTTTTGATTCACGGACGTAACTAAAATGTTTATATCTGAGATTTATCTCGAAAAGAGAGATTTGGTTAAAGTTTTAGAAATTTTGTAAAATTAAACAGTTTCAATTTTAAGCTCAACTCTTTTTATAGTGCCCCAGTTGGCACATTTAATCAAATCTTGGCTACTTCACTTCGGCAGTTGTATTTTAGATTTCCGAAGAAAATCAAAAAAAAAAGGTCTACTTCTTATACTACTTCCATCTGCAAATCTATGAATTGGATTGAAGGTGGATTGAAGAAGATTATTGATGAAAATCTGGAAAATAGTGTGAGAAAACAGATTCTTGTGGAACACCAGCATTTATATTAAAAATTAAATCCGTCCACTAAGCCGATGATACTATAGTATCATCACTAATGTCCAGCTTGTTCAGCTGTCGAATTCAATCACATCTTTAATTTTATTTACCGACATATCCCTCGTAATTTTTAAGAATATTCAAAAACAATATAACTGTTAGTGTAACCATAGTACATTTCCTAGATTAATTTTTCAGCCACAGAAAAATAATGCTCAGCTCAATATTTAACATTAGAATACAATAAAAATTGTAAATGCTTAACATTTCGAATTATAAACGAAATCAAGGAAATTTTAAGTATCATGCTAAATTAAATAATTTCTCACTGCATCCAAGTGAACAAATTTTGTTTTAGGCTGTTTTTTTTTCTCTCTTACATAGAATAAAACTTTCAAATCTATAACTGTATCATTAAGTTTGATATATCAAAAAAAAAAAAAGAAAAAAAAAGAAGAAAACAAAAGCAAAGTAAAGATCCTATATAACTTACTTGTTGAGAACAGAGATAAGAAACAGAGAAATAAAGTTTGAAGATTCAATACATATAAAAGAAAATGTAAAAAAAACCAAAGAAAAACATAAAAAAAAATTTTTTTTTGTTTTGGTAAAGAACACTATTCAGATGTGCATGGTAAGAGAGAAAGAAAAAAAAATATATATTCACCTGATGAAAATTATTTTCTTTTGGGAACTCGGTAGAGCCCTCTTTCTATTCAATTTATAAAGTTCATCTTTTTGAACAAATTGAAAAATACTTTCATTTCTCATGGGACAGTTTGTTATTTTCTTTTACAATTTATATTATACATAAACACTGATACACACATACACACACCTATATATATATATTATAAGTAAGGATAAAATAGTTACAGTATATCATGTATGTATATAATATAGTTTTAAAAATAAAAAAAAAATATTGTATTAAGATGTGTGCTTCTTGATGAGTTTATTTTTGAAGAAAACAATTCCAAGATTATTAACACAAATTTGATCCTCCCTTCGTAATGTTGAATTGGAGGCTTAAAATAAATAGATATTATATAATTTTTTTTATTATTTTTTTTTTGCTTTTTTCTATGGCATTGTAGTTTTCGTTATTTTAATTTTGAAGTATTTTTTGAAATTCGAATTATTTTTGGAATTTTTCGATCGATACCGCGTGGTGCTTAAACATTTAAACAATTCCATTCCAGACATATTTCAGAGTTTGTTATCTATTTTTGATTCAACCTTAATTTTTTCTTTTTGTATACTAAACTGAATTTGATCATTTTGTTCTTAGTTATCAAAGGGTATTATAAACTGTTATTAGAAATTTAGTATACTTTGACTATTATAAAGAGAAGCATTTAAGCCGAAACATTTAAGCCGAAATTAAAAAAATAGAAAGAAGTTAGTCCCAATGACATCCAAGATAGTTAACTATACTTTTTATGCATCTAAATATGGAATGTAAAAAACTTAAAATATTTTACTTTTAATTAAATCTTATGATTCAATCATTGTTCAGAAAACAATATAAAACTAGGTTTGACAGTTATGACAGTACAGCAATTAATTTTTGGCAAATAACTTACCCAAGCGGTGACACATTTATCAACGAATTGATATCCATTTGCTTTAGATAATGGTATCTGAAAATCTTAAAAATGTGATCTATCTTAATTAGGGCTCGCCATACTAGACCATTTTTCAAAACCGGTATTTCGGTATTCACAAAACGCTAATACCTATGAATGTAATACCAGTATTTTTAAGGGCTAAAATTTTTGGAAAAAAATATGAATTTTCGGCAGCTTTTTAATGGGACTATCAAAAAAAGAAATAAAAGAACAACACTTTTTTTAAATAAAATAAATAAAAGAAAATTAACTCAAATCACAATTAATTTTTTATTTTTACATTATTTTTTTTATGTATCACAAATATTAGTCTTTTTTTTGAAGTAAGCTCTCAAAAATGTTATAGCATATAATGTTTCATCATTCATTGACGAATGTACTTTCGTGTAAATCACTCCAGCTGCTGAAAAATCACGTTCGCTCTCAACATTTGTTAGAGGAATGGTTAACAAATAATTATACAATATTTTCTTCGAACCCCTTCTTCTTCAAAATAGCTGATTTCTTTTCTTACTATAGTTTCTGGTAATCTGTTTTATTTTTATTTTGGATAAATCGTTTAATGGTCCGTTTATGGCCATCTCAAGCTTTTCTTGTAAATAAATATGGGCTGGAGGGTTGAATTCATGTTTGTCTTCCTCGTTCTCAATAATTTCAACATCATAATCATTTTCCCTCATCTACACTATTTTCTTATTTCCTTCACAAATGCTCTTCATGAACTGTGCTATTTGGTTGATCATAGAAGCTTTTGATAAATTTGAGAATATGTTGCTTTTGTCGCCATTAGTTAGGTGATTTCCCACGTAACATTTTATTGTTATAAAAACAAAATTAGTGCTATAAGACTTCGATATGACTCTCAATATGCACTAAAGGTGTTATAATGATGTTTTTATGGGAACAATGTGATACATATTGCTGTATGAATGTTTTTATAGCAATTGTCGGAGTTGTTATAATGGGATTTTCAGCAAGTGATACAGCAATGTTGTTATAAGTCTAAAAGTGCGTAATCCTATATCAAGAGTTAAAATGTTGTTATAAGAATAGAATTGCTAAAATAGCAGTAGTGGTGTTATTATTTTACAGTATTCCTATAATGTTACTAATAAACATACTGTAACTTTTGAACAAATAATTTGCGTCGGCCATTACTTTCTACAAACATGGTACATTTTTTTTAAATAAACAAAAACTGAAAAGCCTAATTTTGCTTTCTTTTCGCAAAAATATAATTTTTACTTAAAAGAATATAATTATTTAAATATCAAATTTGATGTTAAATGCATTAATTAACCTACATTATTTAACATTTTAAAGATGCAATTTAAAAACATATTTTTTTATTTATTCAAAAATTAGTTATTTTTGAAGGGCAATGTATTTTTTCGAGGTATTCTTATAATGTCAATGAAATTCATTCCCAACCAAATTTTTACATTTTGGTCACAATAATTTATAAATATTAATACAATTATTTTTAACCGCAAATTTTTTATTACTAAGACATTTTTTTATTTTAATATAAATCATTTGCTTGCAAATATAAAGATATCTATTCGATATCTATCTCCCTTTCTCCTGAAATAAATATAGACTCCATAAAATTATTATTTTAAAATAAAAAATAACACCTTTCTCACTCTCGCATAACATAAATTATTTCAAATGAATATCATTTCAAAATAAAAATCTATACACTAATACATGTATACTAATCCTATAACAATATTACAGCACTTGCTTTTGTGCCTTATAGGTTTAGTGCTAAAACGTATTTATAACTTTTAACAAGATTTGCGGAGCACTCAAATAAAAACTAATACTGCTATAGGAGTGTTTAAAATAGTGTTATAAGAGTGCGCAAGAGTCTTATAGCAATAAAATTGCTACGTGTGTTACCATGCTGGAATAATCTGTTCTTCTCTCTTTAATTTTTTGACGAAGTGCTGTTAATTGCGATTGACTCTAGTGTTGATTTGATTGATAAAGTGTTGCTTGTGTTGATTGATAAAAAAATAAATTAACAAGTATTAATGAAAAAACATGTACCAAAGATGCACAAGACGTAATATATTTTTGTATTTATTTATGAATGTAAATGTGTACTTATAATTTCATATAATTTTTTTTTAGAAAAACTTTAAAAAAATGTTTTTGAAATTGAAAATTAATAATACATATTAATTTTTATTTTTCAATACCGAAATAACGGTATTTTAATGATAAAATACCGGTATTTTGGTATTTAATTTTATAGGGAAAAAACCAGGATCCCGGTTTCGGTAATACCGGTATTGCGAGCCCTAATCTTAATCTAATGGCAAATTCAATCGCAATCATATAAAATTTTAATTCAATCTAATCCAATTTCTTTTTTTAATTCAATCTAATCCAAGAATAGATCTGATAGGTTTGAATAGGTCTGATTTAAAATTTTTTTTTTGTTGAATTTTATTATCAGTAGGTTAAATAGGTAAAATTACATTTTCGTACATCAAGTATCATCGAGTATAAGTAGAACGAACAATGTATGATAATGTACGAAATGTACGAAATGGGTCTACGATATATATATGATACGTCTGATATGTCAACTAGATAAATGTTGGAAGCTACTATATTGTCAGGAAATTTTTGTGATTTGGCATTTATACTGAAAAAGTTTTTTTTTAAAGTTAATATAGAATCTTTCTAATTTATTCTAATAAACGAACTAATTCTTTCGCCCTATGCCCACGGATGGGGTTGCAGGACAATGATGAAACGAACTAATATAGAATCAATATTTCCCACTGTCAAAAATTTAGGTATACTACAAGTAAGGCTGGTTCAGAAATGTTCTCCATTTCAATGTTAACTTGGTGTTTCGAAAAACTGATTAAAGAAATTCAGTTGTAATTTAATTGTAAAGATTTAAAACTGTTGGTATGGTTCATTAATTTTAATTAATATTTTAATCAATTTCGGTTATTACACAAATATCAGAAGACGGATCATCATCAAAAGAGTCCTCAGTTTCTGTGAAATTAATTTAGTGATATATACATAGAGTTTTTAATCTTTAGTAATAAAAGGGTTTCACCTGGAGCCTAACATCATATTCGGTAAAATATGTTGTAATTTAGTTGTCATCTTAGCAGATATTTTTGCATATAACAATTATTATTGTTACAATAATTAGTGCTTATAATTTTCAATAATTAGTGCTCAAAATTTTCAATAAAACTTTCTTTCTATGATATTTATTAAACTATTATTTCACTTATCACTTTATTATCTAACTTACATTCATAATTTCAGAATTGTATGAACATTTGATGTAAAATTGGGCTATATTGTTAAAGCATTTAAGGCATCTAAGATCTAGGGTTAATTTAACATCTTCCATCAACTGCAGCATATTCAGCCGAAGTCAGGCATATTTTCTACATAAGTCTGTTAATTTGACTTTTCGGGGTTATATTTACTGCATTGTATGTATACCTGAAGAAACTCGGTACTATATCCCTTCTATTTTAGATCCTATATTGTAATTTTTAAAACCATGTAATGTATTTTCCAAGACAATATACGACGAAGAATTTTATTCTCAAAGACGGTCGCGTAGGTACATTATTATAGGCATGTAGATGTTAAGTTGTAATCCATAGAAATAACCAACAAGGTCGCAAATTTTGTAAAATACTGCGGTCTTTCGACATTTTCAATCCACTTTGTGAATACGAATAAACTGCTTATTCAAAGTAAAAATCATTTACAATTACAGGTATTTTAAAATGTGTGTTATAACATAACTGATGTCCTAGAATACACCGGACCCAAGTAAAATTTATTTTGTTTATGTTTTCAATATAATAATAAATTCAGGACTTATTAAGAATCTTTTGAAAGGATCCTTAATAATTGTATACAAATATCTATATTTATTCGTATAGATACTATATATATATATATATATATAAATATATACAGATATATAATAGTTATATAGAATAAGCATTACGATGAACGCTTCTATTGGGATATTACGCTTGTTTGCTTTAAATAAATATTTTTGCAATAATAATAATAAAATAAAAAAAAAAATAAAAAAATGTCCTGGAAAAATAAAAACAAAAATAAAAAATGAAAAAAAAAGTCTGCTTTTGTATTTTGTAAAATATTCATTTTTTTTTTTTTTATTATTATTATTTGTTTTTAATAATTTATTTTGTTCAATTATGATGAAATTTTTAAGAGATTTTGAATCAATTGAAAACATTACAGTTTAAAGGTAGGTAGGCAAAAAAAAAAAAAACATAACTTAAAAAAGAAAAATAAATGATATAAGAGGAAATTTTGTGGTATCGAGTATTTCCTCAAGGAGTAGGAAAAAAAAAATGTTTAGAATGAATTTGAGAATTGGGTACATAATAATATTATACATATTATATTGTACACAGTTGATGCATATGCCAAGATACATATGTACAACTGATGATTTATAGAATTTTGACTTATTAATTTAATGCCTCTTAGGAGTAAAATTGAAATAAAATAAAAAAAAAAAGACAAATAAAAACAAGAACAAAAATAATACCAAGTGAATGTAAAAAAATAATTATGGGAAATTAATGTATCGTTGTTTTTATTTCAGCATGAGTTGAAATATTCGAAAACAATTTGTTTTTTAATATTATTTTTTTTATGAAATTTTTATTTTTGAAGTGGAGCCTTAATGAGTTTTAATTATTTATATTTATTTAGTTTTTTATTTTTTTTTTTTCATAACTTGAAGAAACATTAATAATGATTTAATAATATTTTTTCTAAGATTTCCTGATAAAATATAAAATTATTTTCAAGTAGGTATACTTATAAATTGAGACAGTTTTGAGAATTTTTATAGAAATAGAATTCACGCTAATCGAATAAAAATTCTAAATATTAAAAAAAAAAATATTTTTTTCCTTAGACAATTATTATTGTTAACGTGTTTTTGATACAATTTGAAAATATATATAGATACTGTTAGATAATCATTCATATCGTCGGACCGCAATATAAATATATTTTTGAATTTGACAATCTTGTTAAAAAAGATTCTACGGAGTTGTTACACAGTTTGATTGAATGTGAAATTTTATTTAAAAGCTTCATGGAATGTGAATAACTTTTTACTGTTATTTAACTGTCAAAAAGTACATAAATAAATTTTTTACAGTTTATTTTTAGTTTGAAGTTAAAGAAGTTTTGCGTTCACCAGTACTACTCAAAGATATCAGTGGGTATATAGTAGTTTTGGAGTGCCTAGACAGCTACTATAGTTTGAATTTAAATAGTTGATTATTTTTACTAGAATCTCTGAATGTTTTGTATGTTGTCAAACCAGTGATAATCCACGAATATTCTGTGATTATACCAGTTAAAAAGTTTATTGAATTGTTTTCAGTAATCTGATTAAAAATTAATTTTTAATTGACATTTGAATCTGTTGAAAAGTACAAGTACTTGGGAATAATTATTGATAAAAATTTAAATTGGAAACCTTATCTAGATAACTTATATAAATATATGTTGTTATGTGTTAGAAAATTCTATATATTGAGACGATATTGTTCAAAAAAGCTTTTATAAAATATCTATTATGCTCTGGTTCACTCTAAAATAAAGTATGGTATAACTAGTTGGGGTGGCTCATATTTCAATAAAATTGAACCATTACTAAAAGCTCAAAAATGTATTATCCGTGTCATGTACTTTAAAAATAGAACCTTCAGTTGTTGGCCTCTATTCCAAGAGCTAAATATACTGCCTGTTAGACACCTTTTTGCTCATTACTCATTAATTAAATTTTACAAGAATAAATATCATTTGAGACTTCGCAATTTAAAGTCGTATAACTTAAGAATAAATTATAGAGTGATAGTCAATATACCTTCTGTAATAAGACACACTATGAGAAGTTCTACTTTACTATGGCATCAAAATACTTTAATAATCTTCCAATGAATATAAAAAATTTAAATTGCTTAAATAAATTTGTAAAGTTTTGTAAAAAATGGCTTTTTAAATATAAATTATTACGAGATTGAACTACTAAGGTAAATTACGTCAATTAGATTATTTATTCTAATTTCAAACAGCACTGGAACTATTAGAAGTCGCTTTTCATCTAAATTTTGTGAAATCTATTTTTATTAATGGCTTATCAGTAATGTATATCTGACCTGAAGTACCCTGCTTAGAGATTCTCTTCTTCCGCTCTTCTTTAAGACACGCTAGATCTTATTTAGACTGCGAATACAATTATATAGATGTACATATGATAAAATTATGTTCAAAGAAATTTTAAATTACTTATGGCTCTACTTATCCACTTTTGTTCTTGCAATAAATAAATTTTATTATTAAACAAAAAAAAAAAAAAAAAACTTACTTAATTTCTATTGTATTTCATTAGATTAAAAATTATTATTAAATCTTTGTTGGAACCCCACAATTAATTTTTTGGAAAAGTAAATTTAAGTTAAATTAAGAATGACTTAAATGATTATACATCACTAGTGTGAATTCACTACTGTATAGTTTCAATTTTATTTGTATATATATAAGAAAATAAAATAAACTTATAACTTAAAAAAAAAAAATTTATATATCGATTAAGACAATAATCATGATGACTTTTGAGATCCACAGATCTACAGATGTAAGTCGTTGGCTATATGTTATATTTGTTTTTTCTTTTATTTCCCTATGTTACATAAAAGCCGATCTCAAAATAAATATTTAAAGTTTTTTGAAAATTTGTATATCTCTTTCTAGAAATCCAAAAATGTATTTTATATATTGGCATCAATTTACATAACTGGTTGTATGTAAATATATCTGATTGTTTTACATAACATTCTGTATAACTAATTTCAACTTGGCAAAAATACATATTTTTCCATAAGTTAATTTATATCTTCCCATAAAGTATCTCTTTTGCTCAGCATAATATTAAAATAGAAGTTTTACATAATGGTGTATCAAAAAGAATAATTATAAGTGAAATCAATCAAGTTGGATTGAAAAAATATCAGTAGTATTTATCTATATAAAAAGTAAGAAATTCAAAGTGTTTAGGTTAATGTTGAAATAATCGAAAGTGAATTGTGGCAGCTGAGCAAAACCAGCTGAGCAAATATTATAAAACAAAAAAATACTGTTCCATTCTTAAACAATCCGGTTACAATTTCAACATAAAATTATTAAAAAATAAATGTGAAATCAAAGACTGACCAATTTGATATTTAATGGTTCTAGTATTTGATTTGGAGTCAACAGAAGATGACCAGTTCGAATGCTATTAATTAGAGTGAAAAACAATTAAATGTCACGTTTTAAAAAGAGATAACTTCAGTGAAATAAAGGAGTTATATTATTGATAATGTTACTTATGTAAATAATCAAAAAAAAGCAATTAAATTTAATGAATTTTTTATTAAGAGTATAGCTGAAATGCATGAAAATATACAAGTAACTAATTATCAGAATTTGATTAATTATAGCGAAAATGCATTCAAATTTAAAACAATTACTTTGGATAAGCTAAAAGCAATTTTAAAAATGATGAAAAACAAAAAAATGTTAATTTGATAAACATAAAAATAATATTAGATAATTATGATTTAATCGGCTATAAACTTTTGGAGATAGTTAGTAACAGCTCACTATCAACTGGAATATATCCAGAAAAGTGGAAGAAATCTACAATTATCCCAATTGTGAAAGTAAAAAATACAAAGATGAGTAACGAGCTTCGTCCCATAAACACGCTTCGTCCCATAAATTCGCTTCGTCCCATAAACTCGCTTCGTCCCATAAATTCGCTTCGTCCCGTGATATCAACGGAGGTTAAAATTCTGGAAAAAGTTGTTGCAGCTGGAGCAATATTTAGAAAATTATAATTTAATAACAGAGAATCAATCAGGCTTTTGGAAAAAACATAGCTGTGAATCTCTACTCTACTCTACTCTACTCTACTCTACTCTACTCTACTCTACTTATATTGAATTGGAAGGTGTCGATTGATGATAAGAAAGTTATCATTGCCGTTTTTATAGATCATCGTCGCGCATTTGAAATTCAAATTAATGAATAAATATGGTGTTCGTGATATAGAGTATAAATGGTTTCCGTCATACTTGTATTACCGGAAGCAAAGAGCAAAAATTAACAGTTTCATTTCAGAATCGATGACAGTGTCAATTGTAGTACCTCAAGGATTAATTCTGTGACTATTACTCTTCCTGATTTTTATAAACGACAGCGAAAAGGCGGTTGATTTTGTTAAAATTGTACTTTTTGCGGACGACGCTTTAATGTTCATGATAGGAAATTCAGTAGATGAGTGTGTCAACAAAATTAAACATGATTTGAACGCATTGAATAATTGGTTTAAGGCTAACAAGCCTTAATGAAGCTGAAGCTGAATATAGAAAAAACTAAGGCAATGGTAATAAATGGAGAAATTAGTTGTGAAATCGAAATTGAAGATACAAAATTAGAATAAGGAAATAAATATTTAGGGCTTATAATTGATAGTAAACTGAGTTTCAAAAACCACTTAGACTATATGCAAAAAAATTTCAAAAAAACTAAACTTTTTCTACCTAATAAGAAATAAATTATTTAGTTCAATACAAAAATACAATACTATTGCCTTTTCCACAAATGAAATGCTGGACAGGTTATAAAAATTGCAGAATAGAGGTATGCGAATTGTACTAAAGTGTAACAGATCATTAACATCAATTAATATAATGCTCGTTGCACTCAAGTGGCTGAATATAAAACAGAGATTCAAATTTAACGTGTTGCATTTCGTTTTTAGATGAAATCTAAACAGTTTCCAAATTATTTATGTGATACACTGATATATGTCCAAGATGTGCAACATTATTTTTTAAGTAATATGTTTAATTTTACGTTAAATTTTTTAGAATCAAAAGTGCAAAAAAAAAACGATTATGTATAATGACCTTAAGCTATTTAATGAACTTCCTACTGAAATAAGAAATGAAGATAATATTAAAAAATTTAATAATAAAATTTTAAATTATGTTTAAAGTAGTTAGTAAGTATAAACAAAAAAAAAGAAAAAAAAAATGAATAAATTAAAGATAAAATTTTGAATTTACATCTAAACCATAAAAATAGTTCATAGCAAATTTTTTTTTATAAGTTTTTAAATTATTGTATTATACAAAGTTTTTATTTTTATAATATGAAATTTTTATGTTTAGTATTTCATACTAAATAAATATAATAAAAAAAAAAAACAACAAAATTAAATGCGTACCTATAAATAAATTTTTATTTTTTCATTATTTTCAAAAGTATATGCTGAAACTATTATTTGGCTATTACTATAATCAAAATTGTGCTATCAATGCTAATTAATGAAGCATAAGTGACAATATCCATTTTCAATATTTAATTTATCGAAAAAAATCTATTACTAATTTTCAAATTTGCTGTATTGCATACATTAAATTATGAACTATTATAATAAAAATTGTATTTAATAGTACGAGTTACAAAAATGACGTTAATGGACCAAGAAGCGAATTTTTTACAATAAATATACGTTTTAATTTAAATGTAGAGAAATTCAATATGAAAGTGAGTCCTTTGTAAGTAAATTTATTGTAATTTAATGAATTAATCTTCACAAGTATATATTCTTTTAAATTATGCATAACTACACTCTACATTTCTAATTGTATTTTCTGGTATTTAATAAAATATAAAGTATTTTATCTATGTGTGTATGTAAAAATCTCATATTGACAAGAAATAATCCAGCGTATAAATGTATATAAAATTTAGCTGATCGCTATAACCGCAGCCTAACTTTATGTAAAATTTTGATTTATTGTTACCTATTGGGTCAATCGTGGATGTCTACAAAAAAAAATCTATTGAACTTAATCGCGAAAGTATATTGGGTAAAATTTTTTTCTATTAATAGATTTTTAAAGTCGCAAACATCTTCTTATTATAGACTTTGATGGAAATTTTGAAAATGGGGAATAATTAATTTTTAATTTATTTTTATTTTATGTGTTTTATATACAATTTGTTGTTTTTTATTTAAAGAAAAAGTTTTAACAATAAAAGGCAATTCGAGAAAATTGATGACAAATAATATAGAAATTGGAAAAAGTGCCTGCAAAAATATTTTTTTTGTCACAACACACAACTAAAAATTATCGAATCAGTAACTAAACTAGTAACTATTCGTATTCAGTATTATATCAACTCTCAACTCGAATTAATAAATTAATTCTATATAGTGTCCATAACTTAAGTATCCTTCAATCCAACTAAAACTTTTGATAAATGGACGAAGGCAATTTTATCGATTTAAAAAAGGCATTTTATTAATCACGATTTGCTTTTAGACAAATTGAAGCATTTTGGTCTTACGTCAAAAGCGATTACCTTAATGAGTAGTTATCTAAGAGATCGAACACAGTTTGTAATTTTTAAAAACACTCAAAGCTCAATTAAGAACATTATTTCTCAAGGATCTATATTAGAGCCTCTTCTATTCTTAATCTTTTTTAATGATATACATAAGTCTCCACTCATAGACAAATTATTTTTATTTGCCGATGATTGCAGTCTATTTTCCCCTAATAATGATACATTAAGTTTCCAATCACAAGTAGAGCATGACTGTTGATGCTAGAGCACAATATTTTAAAATAAATAGAATATCTATGAATACACTGAAAACTAAAGTTATAAATCTTAGATCTAGTCCAAGAGATTTAAGCCGTATTCGTATTTTTTCTAGTAATAATTATTTAGAGGAAATCGATAAAGTAAATATTCTAGGTGTTATATTTGACAAACTTTTTCTTACTTGGCTTCCACATATAGAAAATATAAACTCTAAGTTAAGTGTCTTTAATGGTGTTATGTATAAGTATAAAAATTAAATACCTATTATTATAAAAATTAATATGTACTATTCTTTAATTCATTCTGTTCTGTCCTATGGTAGGTACTGTTATTTGGGGTTATACTAACACTAAAAAATTTCAGATTTCTCAAAATAAAATAATAAAAAATATTTTGATTATTATTACTTAGTTTAGTTTTTAAAATTCATTTATTTATTATACCATTTTACATATTACATACCTTAGTACATTATCATAAATTAAATTAAAACATTTCCAAAAAAATAATGGTAAAATTACATAAATGTAAGATCATTCTGATATTCCTGAGAATATGTGATGAATGAAATAACAAGAGTAGAAATAATTAAATTATATAATTAAACAATATTAGGTTGATAATTCAGAGCTAAAAGTAATACAGTTACAGGAATACAAAAATAAAAATAAAAAATTCAGTATTAAAGTAATAAAGAAAAACGTAACGCAAATAATTTAAAAATTATAAAATAAAATACAAACTTATAGCTATTAAATATCCATTTATACAATAGAAATAATTAAATTTAGTTAAACATAGTTAAACATAATTGAACAAGGAAAGAAAATAAAATAGGAAAAAAGAGAAAAAATTAAAATTCGAGATGAACAGTTACAACAAAATAATAGAAGCCTGAGAAACAAAACTTAAAAGATATAAAAGAATTTGGTTAAGTTAGCAACAACTCAATTTGAGAGTGATCAAGATTCAATAAGTGAGATCTACGATTTTTGATAAAAGTAATAGAAGTTCTATTCGATCTTAAAGAGAAAGGCAACGTATTGAAAATTTTGGGAGCTAAGAAGTCATAAAAGTGGCAAAAATGTGAAGTATATGCTCTAGGAACATTTATTAAAAGTAGGTTATTGACTCGCAGATTGTAGTGAGAGCTAAATCGATGGGCAAGATAACCTGATGTAATGAAATACATTTTTTAGTGTTTTGAATACATATAGCTGTCTAATAGGTAGTATATCCAGCTTTCTAAATAGTGGAAAACTAGGTGTAAGTCTATTTTTCCTCATGATTAATCGAATACAATATTTTTGAGCAATGAGTAGGGGACGAATTTTGTTGAAGTAAGAGCCCCCCCAGCAGCTAATTCCATATTGTAATTTAGAGTTGAAAAGAGCAAAGTATACCCTTTTCATGACTCTCAGGGAACAATATTGGTTTAGATGGAAGACATTTCTTATAACTTTTTTAAAATATTTATGTAAATGAAAAGTATGCTCTGCCCAGTTTAATTTATAATCAAGAACGAGGCCAAGATACCTGAAAGATAGAACACTATCAATCAAAAAACATGATTCACTACAGGAAGAACTTGAGTCAAAAGAGTTGCCACCTAGGGACGGAATCAATGGAAATTTTTTACAGACAGGAGAATGATAATTAACTGCTGAGTTTTCACTGGGATGATTACTTTTACCAAAGTGCATAATCTTTGTTTTACTACTACTATAACTAAGCTATGTACATAAAACCATTTCCTTCTGAGGTCCAGGTCATAATGTATATTACAAAAAAGATCCAAATTATTATTGTTACTGTACGTGAATGCAGTGTCATCAGCAAAGGCTGTAGGTATATAGATTAAATTATATTTTATCGTAACCAGAATCATTGAGTTCTTATAATGCCAAATAGGCGAGGGAACATATTATTGTTAGTATTAAAACCAACTTATTATCTGAAATAAATAAATAAAATAAAAAAAAGTTAGTTATTGTAATTTCAAAATATTCCAACTAAACTGAAAAATTGATATTTTTGACATCAAATATTTTGAGCTACATGCAGTAACCTTTTTGACAAGTCTATTAGTTTCATTCGGCTTTTCAATGAGAGGGTGTGCAACTAATGCTAAGGTTGTATTTTTTTTGTTTTAGGTTTCTATCTTTACTTTTACTTCATTTTTGTGTTACAATTAGAAAAAAAGTCTAATATTTATTCTAAATTTGACAATAACTAAAACTACGTTAAATTTATTTAGTTTACATCATTTACTTACAATTGTGGGTTTGTCTTTTTTTTGCAAATTTTTCGAAAGAAATATTTTGTTTCTGTTTATATTTTAGAAAACATAAAAAAAAATCAAAACTTATTTACTTACTTACTTGCTGGGCGCTACAGACCTTGAAGGTCCTAGGTCTGGCGCAAAATTGTGCTCCACTGATTTCCGCCACTAGCGGAATCTCTGCAGTTGATGATTTGAAGTTTTTTTTCATATCTGCCTATACTTCATCTCTTCAACGAAGGTGTGGCCTCCCTCGATGACGCGTTCCCTGGAGCTTGGATTCAAAAAGTTTCCTAGCCGGAGCATTTTCATCCATACGTCCTACATGGCTTAGCTAGCCAAAGAAGACATCTTAACTTAAGCTACATCTTTAATCTAACTAAATCTATGCTAACCTAACTTACCCTGACCCTATTCTAAAGTTAGATAATCTATGTTAGATATTTATGTTATTGGTTTAAACACCAAAGATGAGTATTTATTATTTTTTTATCCTTATCTGGGATATACATGTCATATTCGAGTGAATTTGTCTCTAAAATGTGCGGGTTATATTCTATGCATTTGCATGTAGCCCGTCGATTATAGTAATAGAGAGACATGGTCGTGATTTTGAATATACCTTTTAGCATCAAGTTAAATACAATGTTCGGGTGCTATTAATCTCGTTTTCATGCTGTTTTTAATGTACTCTTTATTATGGTACTATATATATGAGACATTAGACCATTTTCTGTTGTGCTAAAATATTTATTAAAATGATTACGAATTGTTTTTATCAAAAAATTATCGAATCTTAGGATACTAGCTTCTGGGTACAAACACTTATTGGAATACAAATATTTGTAGTTCGTTTCGGGTTTTCTGTGTAGATTTACGCAGGCTCTTATGCATTTTCGTTCAAATTTTCTTATTTTCTTCATTAGACTTGTACTTATGTTGAACCAAATAGGTCCAGCATATAAAATAACTGGTCTAATGAGAGTTTGGTATACTAAAATTTTTATTCTTTCATTGATAATTTTATTATAGAAAAGTTTTTTGGAAGCTATAAATGCTTTTGTCCCCTTTTCCAAATTTGTTTTAACATTATTGTCAATGTAATTTAAATGTTGCTAAGTTGTATTTTTAACGATAAGTGAAATGTGAGTGAGCTATGATCATAATTTACAAAAAAAGGTTTGTACTTTAGAAATTGTATTCTACTTTTGTATCTTTTGTATCTAGAGTTTAGAAGTACACCGGAATATTCCTAGACAATAATTTTTTAAAAATTTATATCTTACTTACTCTATTTTTTGTTCTTTTCAGCAGACAAACGATATGATTTTTTTTATACTAGGGGCCCCTGTTTTGTAATTATAATTTAAGTTGAAGCCAAATTTAAAATTTTTAACAGAACATAATAATAACATTATCAAATTTATAAAAATTTGACTTCCAACAATTCTACTTTCTTTACAGATGTGTTGTAACTAAATACTGGAAAAGTTTATCTCTAAAGATTTCTACTTAAAAAATTTATTATTCTATAGACTTTAATTCCAGTTTATAGTTAAGTCATCATCCATAAATAATAATCCAGCTCATTACATAGTTTTCAAAATTAATTAATTTTTCGATCAAAACTGGTATGACCTTGTAAATTATGGCTGCTTATAATTCCTGAAAAAAAAATATATATATATACACATATATTATGCATATATCATTTTACATCAACCATTTGAATAGATTAATTACCATTTGGCTGTTCATGGGTTAATTTTCTATTTATACATATATAAAATACATGAACACATATTTAAACAATTTCATAATAATTAATGTTGTTAAAATTTATTGTTAATTTACAAATAAAATAAAATTTTTGTTGAATTTCAATTTTTTATCATATTGACTTAATAAAAAAATAAAAAAAAAAAAACAATGAGTAATTATTATTATTATTTGGATATAAAATTTTTAATGAGTAAAAAAATTCAATAATTAAGAATCAAAAATTGACATGGTAATATTTATAGTTAATTTAAAAATAACAAAATTTATATGAAAATGTTTTATTTGAAAAAATAAACACAAAAAAAAAAACGAAGGAAACAATGTATGTGTAAAAAAAAGTGGTGGAAAAAATAAAAAAAATTGTAAAAAAAGCTTGAAACAAATAGTTGGAAATTTTTTTTTTTTCATTTTAATTATGTCCAATTTAAAATCATTTTCATAATCTTGTCATCAGTGTCGCTCTTCTGAATACTTTATTGCATTTTCAAATAAAATTATAAAACCAATTTTTAAACTTTAATTCAATAATAATAATTATTGTATTATTTGTAGGCCGCCTTTTATTTTCAGTCATTCACAATGTGTTTGCTTACTTGTTAATTATAGGGTTGTTGGGCAAAAATTGTGTTTAATGTGACGAAATTATAGGGTCAAATAGAAACATAATATTATAACTTTTTTTTTACTTAACTTAAATATTCTGTAGAATTTTACGGACGCCTTGAGAAGAAGAACAAATTTTTTTTTGTATTTTTGTTTTACTAACTATCGGCTCTTTTATTTGAAATTCTGTTGAATATTAAAACAATTGAAATTTTTGATTTTTAGAATTAAAAAAAAAAGCCAAATTTTGTTAGATATAATAAAAATCATTGAAGTATTATCACCTATTGTATTAGTGTAGAATGTCGTCCGTGATTATTGAACAACAAAATGATGGGAAATGTTAACAATGAAGTGAAAACGATTTTATTTTAAAATTGTGTATATTATATTTAATTTGGTCTGTATAATGTAATTATGTATTTCCAATAGTCAGTTGATAGTTCAAAAGTACACCGAAATATGGGACGGTGTCATAATTCCAAAAAAAAAATTCCAAATTTACAAAATTCCAAACACTGAAAAAAAATCATTCCAAAATAAAAAATTCCACACATGTATGAATGATTTTAGAGTTGGATTCAAAACCAAAGCTGTACGCCTTTTACAGAATGTTTACATAATTATTTTTGTGCGTAGCTGATTCTGGATACAAAAAAGAGGATACGTGCTTTTTCCAGAATATTTAATTTAATTATTTTTATATGTAGCCGCTGTTGGATAAAAAAATGTTTAGGATTTTGTTTTTTTTGGTGAATTTTAAAAATGTTTTTTTTTGGAATTTCGTACCCAACCCCCGAAATATTAATAGACAATAATTTTTTAAAATTTAAATCTTTCTTACTGTATTTTTTGTTTCTTTTTCAACAGACAAACAATGTGAATTTATGTATGTTTTTCTATAGAGTCTATAAATATGCACGGTACTAGCTAATTTGAGATAATGAGCTCTGTTGAGACACTAAAATGAAAAATAATTAAAAATAAAAATAAAATAAAATAATAAGCATTCATATCACACATTTACATTCTGGATAATAATGTTCTCTGAATGGCAAAGAGAAACAACTTATTACTTTGAAAATGTTCTGTTCGACAATATGTCGCTGCTCACCAAAATAAGACTGTTCAATTTAAATATATTTTGATTTACCTTACTTTCTTTATTAGTTATAAAGTATGAATAATGACTATAACTACACTCTATATGAGCCATATTTTAAGACAATTTGATAAAAAGAGAGGAAAAAAAATTAAAATAAGTTTTCTTGTATGCTTGGAAAACTTTCTGCTAACATCAACAAAAAATTTCTATTGATGCTTCCGATCTTAAAATTTTGATTTCCACAAGCTTTTTTGAATATAGCGTTTTAGTATAAAATTAACCATTACATAAATTCCGATATGCAATTATAGAAATCTATAATAAATATAGAAGACATAAAAATCAAAGACCTATCCACCGCATTTGAAAAAGCTCGAATTGGTTCAACGAGTAAAGTTTTATGTGAGAAAATCATTTTTCGTGATATCACAATAGACCTTACTGGTCTAAGTTTCTCAATTGATTTTTTGTGACGGGTAATACTGTCGGCAACTACACTACTACCTATTCTATCTTCCATAATAAATAGACAAATCTGGAAAAAATAATATAGGCCAAAAAAACTTTCAAATTGAGTTTTCTAAGTATATGGCACTTCGAAAGACTAAAGGAAATTTAGCAGACAATATATTTAGGTGATGAATTTAAAGCTAAGAAAAAACTTGGCTGCAACTGAAAAGGCTAGCCGCAGATATGAAACGATGGAATGATGTTGTTTACATTCTATCCTCCACAGATGGGACTATCGAAAAATGATGATGATGACGATGCGGTATGCAGTTTTATAACACAATATGAACCTTTAAATTATAACACCCACAATAAAACACTGATTAGTTCTTATAATACCCATCCTCTATGAAATTTTTCTTTTAAAGTTTCAATAAAATTTCAATAAAAAAAACTACCGTATTTTATTTTCGCTAATAAATCAACTTTTTTTGTTTATATTTTTTTTTGAGAAAATATTTACGATAAAAATAGTAAAATAGATTAAGCACACGTGTAAATTTCATTGCTGCACCAGCTTCAATTTATATATATGCATACATTTTTATATTTTATTTATATATATATATATATTTTATGTATATATATAAATGTATATGTAGTTTTTTTTATTTCTATATTGCAGATATTTTTTTAAATATTTTTCCTTCTTTTGTTTCAGATTTATTTTTAATTTATACTACAATAATGGTCATAAATGATGTTCAAATAATAACAATAATAGTATATTTTGTAAAAAATCCGTATATGAATGGTCCTGCTTTCATAAAAAAATGTATATATATATAATATGTATGTATACAAAAATAAATAATAAAAAAAAAAAAACAGAAAACATAATAAGTGTTTTCAATATTTTATGAGTTAAAGTTGATAGCACATTATGAATTGCTGAAAATAACATACATTGCGTTTCAAACTAATACCGCAAATCAATAATGAAAATAATAATATATAAAAATTAAGTTAGTTATTCCTGATAAGTTTTGCTATGTTTCAATGTTTTAATATATTTTTAAGCATGCGGTTGGATTTCATATCATCATGATAATATTATTCAATCTGGAAATTGTGATAAGTACGGGCAGATATTTTAATTTGTTAAATTACAGTAATTCACATTATGAACTTATTTTACTTCTCAATAGCTTTAAATTCAATTTCCTTCATTAAAAAAGAAAATAAAAATGCGGTTGTTGCCCTTGATAAATTAATAAAGAGAAATTAAATATGTGGTTGTTGCCCTTGATAAATTAATAAAGAGAAATTACATATGTGGTTGTTGTCATTGATAAATTAATAAAGAAAAACTACGTATGTGGTTGTTGTCATTGATAAATTAATAAAGTGAAATTACATATGTGATTGTTGCCCTTGATAAATTAATAAAGTGAAATTATATATGTGGTTGTTGTCATTGATAAATTAATATGGTGAAAAACATATTATTTATTGTTATATATATGTGTTTAATGAAAAATGGCAAACAAAAAAATTAATTTATTCAATATTAAAGGTAATAATAATATATAAACGGACTTTTTTAAATCTGGTTTGAATGTAAGTCCTAAAAATGCTGATCCGTTACATGTCAATCAATTGTCATTTTGTCATTCATTTTGTTTCTTTCATTAACTTTGTGTTGTTAAAAATATTTGTGTAATACCTACACAAATCTTAATTTCCTTTTCTGTTTTATAATCACTCATCTAGGATTTAAATTCAAGTAAATAAAAGCCAATTATAAAAATAGATATTAACACAAAAACCCTTTTAATGACTACCAAACCAAATTTGAGTAGAATGTTTTGCCAAACTTCCTCGAATTTTGTGAAGCAAGTGTATAGGTACTAGTAATTTTTTAATTTTTTATAATGCAATATCTAAAATGAAGATATATTTGTTTAGCATGAAGCAAATATTACTGCTTCATTTGTGTAAGACGTTTTGAATGAACCATTAATAGGGTTTGCTTAATGTAGAATTTCGCGGTGGCAGTGAAAATTAATATTTCATACTTACTAAGGTGGCCAATAGATCGTTTAATTCAACCACTTGACTGATAATTGTTCACCATTACTGAAAGCTAGTAAATGACCATTAAATCTTTAAAATTAAATTTTAAAAACGGAAATACAAAAGAGCGTGAACGTTTTGATTTTTACTATGCCAATCAAGTCAATAGACATGCTGCAATGCAATAGAAGAAGAACATGCATGAATTTGTGTCACTCATATTCAATACAAAATAAAGTATAAATTTTGATTTAAATTTCAGACGAAATCTAATGAATTGGACATTTTAAATTTTTTAAAAATCTGCATTTTATATTTCTAGAGAAGGTATATCTTTTCTAATTGATGTGGCTTTATTTGGAAGTACATATTTACTTAATTATGTTCCATACAAAGGGATAGTGGTTGTAAGTTGCATATATGTTGGACAGTTTCATTTTCTTCTTCCTCTCTACACAAAAGTCGTTCTGCAAAGGTCGTTTGAGGGGAGTCCAAGCCTTCTAGTATATTTACCAATAATACAATCACCCGTATTGAACTTTACCATAGTGCTGATGTCACACCTTTTCAAAGATAGTAGATTAAGGGAGCGCTTCAAGTTCAGCATAGGCAATATTTCGCTTAGTGATGTTGCGGTATGGTCCAGCCAACTATCTGAAATTTTGTGGACCAGACCGCAACGTTCCGCAAAGTGTTTATTACATCTTTGCGAAGCAATAGAGTACAGGTATCAGTGGTGGATCCAGATTTTTCCTTTCCGGATGGATTTCTAAGATATTATCCTCTTTAGCAAGTTTATCTGCATTGTAGTTACTCGGAATCCTACTGTGTCTTAGCACCCATCCTGGAACTGCGACAGACCAACACGGTGTTTTTATTTGATGGTTACCGATTCTAGTGCTTTAATTGCAGCTTGACCAAAGGCTAAGCCTGCAGCTTCGAACCCGAAATCTCCCTTGACCTTACCCTTTTGGGTGTACAATTATCCGAAATTTCCTCCTGAGATCTCTGCCACAGCTCAATACTCTTAGTGAGATTTTTAGCCCACTATATTGAATCCTTAATCCCATCAGTAAGTTGCTCAACAACAACAGATATATTAAGGACTCGAGAGAGTCGATTAAGGATTGTGTATAGGCTTTTCTTCTTTCAAAAAAATTATTTCTCTTGGATTGAGACTTGCTGTGAAAACTCAAATCTGTAGAGGCTTGGGCTGGCGTAGCTATTTGAGTGATATGGTCAGGAAGATTGTCATTTACTAGGCTCTGAGACCATAGCCATGCCTTACTTCCTGACCGCAGTAGAAATATTTTTTTTTGTGAGCTCGAAGCCATAAACAAAAAGATACCGATGTAACATTTTGGGGGGTAGCTTTTTGAATTACAAAACAGGTATATAATTATTATCGGGCTCTTAGACTAGGGCAGTAGTGATGGAACAGCCTCTCGTAAGCTTGATGCCATACAAAAGGAAGATTTTGTAATAACTTTTTGAACTAGAAAAGGCAGCCTTACTATTTTTGCTGGATTATGTAACCAAAACTGGAGCAGTTCGCTAATATAACATAATTTATAAAATTTACAATATAAATCTATTTATATGTATATACATATTAAATATATGTACACAATCAAATATTCATTTACAATGAATCTGGAAGTCAAATATATCTGCCTTAATTATGACGCAAAATTTAGAAAAATATTTTTTCTATTAATTTGATTTTCGATTAATATGATATCCATTTCTTTTTCACTTTTAATATATTTTAAATTTAAAAATTACTGAATTGAATTAAAATACATCAGATGTTTTGAAATTTCACAAATTAAATTTGCAAATTTTCGAAATCCCATGAAATACAGAACACCAAATTTCATTCCGAATCCATTTCGAATTACAGACCATGATGGCTATCGCTGAATTTAAGAATATCTCGTAAACTAAGCTAAAATAATTGAAAATTAAATAAATATTAAAATTCTAGGTATGTTTCACAATTTTATTAGATGTCTTAATCGATTTCGGTTATTGCACCATCATCAGAAGATTGACTCAGTCATATTTATTAAATTTTGATAATGTTTCACCTAAAGCCTACAGCATATTCTATAAATTATATTAAAATAATTTAACTCTGAAATACTTATTTAACAGTTGAATCACTACGAAATAAATAAAGACGTTACAAAATATAATAATCAAGTCTAAAAAGAATTAAATTCAAAACGACAGAACAACAAGCCTAATTTATACTTGAATATTAAAAAAAAAATTAAAATATCCTTGAAAATCCTTTCTTCAATAAATCAGGGATTTGAGTATTAATTTGGTTTTTTACGCAAAAAAAAAACAAGCAAACTAAAACAAAGAACATAGTAAAATTAACGGATTTTTGGTTTTTCACACTAAGTAAAAAATATAAATTTTTTTTTTTTTTTTTATATCAGATTGTCATTATTACAGTTATATTGCATATTTCTCATTTTCAGATTTATTGTTAATTTCTCTTTTCCTCTTTCTATCCATTTGTATTTTAACTCTTCTTTTTTTCATTGTCCTTTATAATAGTATAGCTTTAATAAACTTTATAATTTAATATTATTGGTCATTACTCAAATATTTTGATCAGATAAATTTTATAATTTAAACAATGATGATCGCTTATCTGTTAGTTTTTGAGGAGGTAAACTGTAAATCAATGAACGAATGAATGAATGAAATTTTGCAAAATTTGCAAAATGCATAAAATTTTATAATGGCAAAAAAATAGGGAACAAATATAGAAAGAATGAGATAATTTTTTTTTTTTTTTTACTTCTGTTTTAAGTGGAAATCATTTTTATTTTTTTTTTATGTAATTAAAACTGAAAATCAAAGGATTTTATATTGTTTTTGTATTGTTAAGGGTCATTGCAATTTATAATTAAAATCTGACCTTAATGAGAATGTTAGTTGTAATCGATTGTGTAATTTATAATAAAAAATTAATATAAAATTATAATATATATTGTCTGTACTATATATATATGTTTATTTATGTTAGTATATACATATTGAATGAATGTAAATAAATAATTTCTATTATCGAATTGTGAGAATTGAATTGGAAATTTTTTTTTATTGAATTAAGAATATTTATTTTGTGTATAAATATAATCATGATTACTTTTAACCCATTCATCCTTTTGTATTTTCAAAGATATTATATATTAATTATTCCAGAGCATGCGTATCAGCTTTTTACGAGTGGAAGGAGTCGTTATTTTGAAATTAAATGTTATTAACTAATTCAAGTGTGCTCTATCGATTGGTGATATTTTCAACTTCTTGGATAGACCGGAAAAGGGTTTTTGAAGTCAAAAAATTTGTCGAAATTAGCCGAAATCGAGATTTTCAAATGGGAAGGGGTACTTTTTTATGCAAATCTGTTAATGTTGATGGATTCTGTAAAAAATTAATTACCGAAATAATATTCTTGTTTCTTCGTTCTTCAAGACGTAATTTTAATGCTTCTAACATTGACTTTTGCAATAAAAGTTTGTTGAGTTCGTAATGATTCGAATAAAAATTTTAAAATCCCTTCGCTAGTAACAAGATTGATATTGCGCATACTTATAATTTCTCAACTGCCATTTTAATTGATTTTAATGTACTTGAAAGACTTTTAATTTCATTAACTTCCTCTTCTTGAAAAAGAAATGCTCTATAGCTGTAAATCAATTAAAGCTTTCTTAATACTGTTTTTCAATTTTATAAATCTTTCAAGCATTATTTGAATTGAATTCCATCTTGCGCGGCAGTCTAACCAGAAGAGTTAATTCTTTACCTTCGCCATATTCATCTTTAACATAATTTTGTAAAATATTATTTTTTAACGGAAACGCTTTAAATAATTTTACAATTTTACGAATTTTTTGTAAAACAAACTTATAATTTTCACAAAGCTGAGCAGGTTGCGTAACGTCAGTTTCATCATCACTTTCACTACCATTAGAATCATTAAAATCATCACTGTCATCATCACTAGTATTTGCCATTGTTATTAATTCAGAAGACTTTCGACATAGAACATTCATAACTGCTAAGTGTATTCCATGGTTATTACATAATTTGTGTTGAATGAAAATTAAACGACCAAATTTTACCATTACCGCGGCTCCGTCTATTGTACATCCAATATTGTGATTAAAATTTAAGCTGAATTCATTTAGTTTTTTTTTGACTAGCTCTACTGCTTTTTCAGCCGGGCAAATGCTATGGATACGGATTAGTCCCAAATTATGCTGTTTTCCATCACTTTCATGCATATTTACATTAATATATCGCCTATTTCTTTTACTGGACCACTCATCTAACGTTAAACTAAATTTTATATTTTTTTTTATTAAAGTTTGAAAATATTCAACCAACTTTTGCCTTTTTTTGTTGTAAAATCAATTACCAATTTCATTATAGTTTTATTATTTTTTAGTAAAGAGTAGCCTTGTCGCGTAATTGATTCTCATATGAAAAAGCTTTTTAGAATACTATGAGCCGAAAATCCATCCATTGCGACCAATTTTGCTAAAATTTCAGACATTGTTTCCTTTTTAAAAAATTTTGTAATTTTCCCGTGTTTTTATTTCCGCCTTCCGCTTTTTAGTCACAACAGCTATTTCTGATTCTGATGATGTGTCTACACTAAGAGAAGTAATATGTTTATCCAATGGTTAGGAGAAATATATTATGGTTACTTTAAACTTATTATGTTAGATATAGTTGAAACAAACATTTGATATGTTAATGAGGAATATAACCAGGGTTGATAGAAACATATTATATTTGTGTTAAAAATAGTTAATCAAAATATATACCTACGTTATAATAAATTATGGTTGCTACAACTATATTTAAAAAAAATGTAAATTTTTTTTTGTTTTATTTTTTTTATTTCTCTATAAAAATGATTTGTAAAATTTTATAAAAATTTTGTAATTATTTATTAAATATGTATATTAATTAACTTCCTAATTACAAACAAATTATTTTATTAGCAATATTGTAAGAATAGACAAAAAATTTTCAAATTTTTAAGGCATTTTCAAAACTAAATTATCGGGAATCCTCTCAATAAAATTTGCAGGAAATTGTCCTTGCCTATTATTAATTTCACCGTAAAGCCAATCTTCATTTATGCGATATAGTACTTTAACCATTTCATTTTCCAAAAGGGTTAAGTCTTCTGGATGTGACGATTCAAATGTATATAATACTTTTACTTTATTATTAAAACTAATTCCACTGTTTCTCTTTGTAACGTCATTTTTTATAATTTCTGCATTATATGTTTGTGATGTAGCACCATCTTCTTCGCTTAAAGGTACTTTTATATCAATATAACTACAGGGGAAAATTCCTTCACAGCCTTTTTTATTCCTACCCATAATCCACTCTTCATTGAGTCTACTGAGAAGGTATATTTTATCATTTTCTCTTAAACTAAGATCACCATCTTCAACACCATCAAAATTATACATGGCAATGCCATAAGGTGATTGATTAGAATCATCTAATTTAAAATTATCATAATTATCTCTAAAAGTAGCTCCATTATTTTCAAGTTCATGATTTGTATTCTGCAAAATTGAAGGAGGTGGTGGTGGAGGACAAGTAGGCATTGGTGGATCATTATCTTGAAAGTCACTTTGTATATCATAATTTGACTGAGACAAAAATATATGCGCGCCATTTTCTATCTGAGGAGGAGGTTTAGGAGCTAAACCTTTTTGCATTTTTGGACGAATAATGGTGGGTATACCTAATTTTTGTTGAGATGATGTTAAAGTTTTTACGTTTATAGTATTAGAGCCAATATTTTCATTATTTTTTCTTTGAAGAATATGTAAATTTCTTATAGGATGCCCATCAATATTCTTCATATTATTTAAATGTGCATAATTAAGTTGTCCAGAGTATTTAATACTCTTAGTTTCACTTAAAACATCCCAAGGGTCTACAGGAGTTGTTAACTGTGTTGAGCTTGTTGATGCATTTGCAGTACTAAAATCATCTTCAAATCCACTTTCTGGTTGTGAAACACTTCCGTTATGTGGAGAACTGAAATTTGAGTCGGAACTAAAGCTATCAACACTAACACAATCACTATTTGATTTTTGCGTAAATGTTGGAGAATTTGGAGGAGAATCGAAACTAATCAATTGAACATCATTTGAATCAAAATTGTGCGGTGATGTGTTTGAATTTATAGAAAATATTTGTTGATTTTGATGGCTTGACCATTCAG